>CM053166.1:193154110-193754110 GCA_028571685.1 Heterohyrax brucei
TTACACTAGTATGACCCCACTGGCAGAACAAAATCAAACCCTATTTTCAAACGGGATCACACTCACAGGTACAGCAGATAGAAATACACATTCCAGGGAAACACAATTTCATTCATAATGACTCTGCTCCATGCTGCCATCATTCTACTGATCCAGAACCCAGCACTGAATCTTCTGCAGTGGGGTTGGGTTGTTCAGCCCTCAGTTTCATGTTGTGAAAGCTCTCTGAGGGCCTGGGGCCCAGTTTTCTTATTCTTCTCTATATATCTAGCTTCCTGCCCAGTGACTGGCACATGGGGGCACACAGTAATCCCCAGGTTAATGAATACACATTAGTGCTGACCATATACTACAAAAAAATGGACTTCTAGCTCCTTTTGTCTAGCTTTTTCTTATATAATAATAATTTCTGTCTTTCCTGTAGTCAACCTAAAGTAGAAACTTATTTTAGCACATAAACTTTGGATATTGGTAATGGAAAAATTTGGAAATAGATAATGGTGATGGTTGAATGACATGGTGAACACAATTAATGCTAGTGAATTTTACTTGTGAAGGATGTTGAAATGGCAAATTTTTTTTTGCACACACATTTCCCCCTCTCCACAAAGCAAGATAAAAACAAAACAAGTTATTCTTCTAGTAGCCCTCTTGTCAGCTTCCTTCTTCTCTTGCCAGCTATGCCAAAGGACATTGTAGGGCCTAGTCTTCCAGTCCCATCAGATTCCTTTGCTTCAGGTTTGAGTGTTAGACTGTCAGTTTGAGGGACTGGAAGAAAACCCAAAAACCCATTGCTATAGAGTCAATTCTGACTTACAGCAATTGGACGAGTGATGTGCAAAACCCACTTTAGCCTGGCATCCAAAGTTGTTGTGCAACTACTACCCAAACTACTTTACCAGCCTTGAATTCCCAGCATCCCTTTGAAGCCTGAGTTGCTCTGGACTACACCTCTTTTTCTTAAATACATCATGAGCTTCATGACTTTGTTCAGAATGGTCAGTCCTATTCATAGTGACTGTCTTGGTCATCTAGTGCTGCTCAACAGAAATACCACAAGTGGATAGCTTTAACAAAGAGAGATTTATTTTCTGACAGAAAAATAGGCTAAAAGTCCTAATTCAGGGCATCACTTCCAGGGGAAGTCTTTCTCTGTTGGCACTGGAGGAAGGTCCTTGTCTTCAATCTTCCCACGGAATTGAAGCTTTTGAGGCACAGGGAGCCCAGGTCCAAAGGCTGTGCTTTACTCCTGGCTCTACTTCTTTCCAGATAGTATGAGGTCCCTAACTCTCTGCTTGTTTCCCTTTCCTTTATATCCCAAGAGATTACCTCGAGGTATTACACACATCTATAGATTCAGTCCTGCCTCACTAACACAACCACCATTCATCCTCCCCCATTAACAGATGCAGGATTTACAACATATAGGAACACCACCCAATACTGGGAATCATGACCTAGTCAAATTGCTATAGACATTTTTGAGGAGACACAAATTCAATCCATTATAATAACCCAATGTACAACAGAATGAAATACTGCTGCCCCTTTGCCATCCCCCCAATCATTGCTATGTTTGAACACATTGTTGTAGCCACTGTCACAGTCCATCTCTTTGAGGGTCTTCCTCTTTTTAGCTGACCCTCTACTTGACCAAGCATGATGTCCTTATCCAGGGACTGATCTCTCCTGATAACATGTCCAAAATGTATAGATAAAGTCTTGCCATTCTTGCTTCTAAGGAGTACTCTAGCTGTACTACTCTGAAGACAGATTTTTTTGTTGTTCTTTTGGCAGTCCATGGTATATTCAATATTCTACACCAACACCATAATTCAAAGTTGTTGATTTTTTTACCTTCCTTATTCATTGACCAGCTTTCGTAACTATATGAGGCAATGGAAAATACTGTGGCTTGGCTCAGACACAACTTAGTATTCAAGGTGCATCTTTGATTTTTAATATTTTAAGGAGGTCTTTTGCAGCTGATTTCCCCAATGCAACGCATTTTTTGATTTCTTAACTGCTGTTTCCATGGGCATTGATTACAGATCCAAGTAAAATGAAATCCTTGACAACTTCTGTCTTTTCTCTGTCATGATGTTGCCTACTGGTCCAGTTACTAAGATTTGTGTTTTCTTTTTGTTGAAGGCTGTTATTTTTTATGTTCATCAGTATGTGCTTCATGTCCCCTTCACTTTCAGCAGGCAAGGTTGTGTTATCTGCATTTTGAAGGCTATTAATGAGACTTCTTCCAGTCCCGATGCTGAGTTCTTCTCAATATAGTCTGACTTCTCAGATTATTTGTTCAGTACACAGACTGAATAAGCATATGAAAGAATACAAACCTGACACATACCTTTTATGATTTTAAACCATGAAACATCGCCTTGTTCTGTTAGAACAACTGTCTTTTGGTCTATCAACAGGTTCTGCATGAACACAATTAAGTGTTCTGCAGCCCCCTTCTTCACAAAGTTATCCATAGTATGTTATGATCTGCACAGTTAAATGCCTTTGCATTCTGATATTCTCTGCTTTCAGTCAAGATCCATCTGACATGAGCAATGGCATCCCTAATTCCACATCGTCTTCTGACTCCAGCTTGACTTTCTGGTAGTTTCCTGTCCTTGTACTGCTGTGAACATTTTTTTTTTAATTATCTTCAACAAATTTTACTTTTGTAAGATAGTAATGATAAAAGAAAACCAAATCAACTGCCTTTGAGTCAATTCCAACCCATAGCGACCTTATAGGTATTCTGTTCAATAATTTCCACATTCTGTTGGATCCCCTTTCTTTGTAACAGCCATATATACAATCTATTCCAGTCTATTGGCCAGCTAGTTGTCTTCCCAATTTCTTGGCATAGGTGAATGAGCACCTCCATCACTGTGTCCATTTGTTGAAACATTTCAGTTGGTATTCTATCAATTTCTGGAGCCAGTTTTTCACCAATTCCTTCAGTGTGCTTGGATGCCTTCCTTTGGTATCATGGGTTCTTGATCATATACTACTTGCTATAACAAATGAACATTGACAAATTCTTTTTGTTACAATGACGGGGTTCTCCATCTTCTTTTCATGCTTCCTGCCATATTTGATATTTTTCCCATAAAATCCTTCAATATTGCAACTTGTGGGTTAAATTTTCTCTTCAGTTCTTCCAGAATGAGGAACACAGAACATTTTCTTCTTTTTTGGTTTTCTAACTCCAGGTGTTTGCACATTTCACATTTCATAAAGTGTTATGACATTTTACTTTGTATTCTTGAACTGCCCTTCAAAATCTGCTCAGCTCTTTTACTTCATTGTTTCTTTTGCTTGCCTTAGCTACTCCACATTCAAGAGCAAGTTTCAGAGTATCTTCTTACATATATTTTGGTCTTTTATTTTTTTTCCTGTCCTTTTAATGACCTCTTGCTTTCTTTGTGTATGATGTCCTTGAGATCCTTCCACAACTTCTCCGGCCTTTGGTCGTTACTGTTTTTCCAGGTTGAGTTGGGTCCCCTCAAAAATGTGTGTAGCAATTTGGTTGGATCGTGATTCCCAGTATTGTGTAATGTTCCTGTATACTGTAAATCCTGCTTCTATGATGTTAACTAGGGAAGATGGGTGGCAGTTGCATTGGTGGGGCAGGACTCAGTGTGTAAGACTGTATTGCTCCTTGAGGCCATCTCTTGAGATACAAAGGAGAGAAGCTAGCAGATAGATTTGGAGCCTCACACCACCAAGGAGCAGGGCTGGGAGCAGAGCACATTCTTTGGAAAGGACCCAGGGTTGCTGTGCCTTAGAAGCTCCCAGTCCAGGGGAAGATTGAAGACAAGGACCTCCCTCCAGAAGCAACAGAGAGAGCCTTCCCCTGGAGCTGATGCCCTGAATTTGGACTTGTAGCTTACTAGACTATAACAGTGTTCAATGTATCCATTCTATTCTTGAGATTGTCTCTAAACTCAGGTGGGATATATACTCAAGGTTGTATTCTGACTCTGTAGGGCTTGTTTTAATTATCTTCAGCTTTGAATTGAACTTGCACATGACCAATTGATGGTCTGTCCCACAGTCAGCCTCTGTCCTTGTTCTGACTGATATTGAGCTTCTCAATAGTCTCTTTCTGCAAATGTATCTGGTTTGATTCTTGTGTATTCCATCCAACAAGGTCTACATATATAATCACCTTTTACGTTGTTGAAAAAAGATATTTGTAGCCAGTAAGTCATTTATTTGCCTTGTATAATTTCATCACATGATTCTCATTAGAATTCCAAGGTGGTATTCTGCAACAACTGATCCTTCTTCTTTGTTTTCAGCTTCTGCATTCCAATCACCAGTAATTATCAATGTATCTTGATTGTGTGTCTGATCAATTTCAGACTGCAGAAGTTGGTGAAAATATTCAGTTTCTTTATCTTTGGCACTAGTGGTTGATGTGTAAATTTGAATCATGGTCATATTAACTGGTCTTCCTTCTTGGTATATGAGTATTAGCCTATCATAGACAGTGCTGTACTTCAGGATAAATCTGGAAGTATTCCTTTTGATGATGAATGTAACGCCACTCCTCTTTAAGTTCTCATTCCTGGCATAATAAACTATATGATTGTCTGATTCAAAATGGCCAGTAACAATCCATTTCATCTCACTAATCCCTAGAATATTGATTTTTATGTATTCAATTTAATTTCCGATGACGTCCAACTCTCCTAGATTCATACTTCATGTATTCCATGTTCTTATTATTAATGGATATTTGGAGTTATTCCTTTTCATTTGGAGTCATGCCATATCAACAAATCAAGGTCCCAACAGCTTTAGTCTATCCACATCATTAAGGTTGACTCTACTGTGAGTAGGCAGCTCTTCCCCAGTTGTATTTTCAGTGTCTTCCAACCTGGGAGTCTCATGTTCTGGCACTATATCAGACAGTGTTCTGCTACTATTCGTAAAGTTTCCTCTTGCCAATTTCTTTTGAAGTAGGTAACCAGGTCCTTCTTCCTAGTCTGTCTCAGTCTGGAAGCTCCACTGAACCTATCTACCATGGGTGACCCTACTGGTTTTTGAAATACCAGCAGCATAGCTTCCAGCTTCATGGCAACATGCAAGTCACCACAGTACATCAAAGTGACAGACGAATGGTCTCTTTCCTAGGCTTCTATTACTCTTTGTATATGCTTAAAAGCATTTCTCCTTTTTACCTTAAATTATAATTTTAAAACAGAATTCCTCTATTTAACTTTTCCTAAAAACAGTTTAACTTATCAAGAGAAACCAAGTCCATCATCATTAACTACAAATTTCTTTTGCAAGAGTTTTCAAATTAGTAAAGACGTCATTAGTTAGATCACACAGCCCTCATTACTTGATCGTATGTGACAATGATTCAACTGTCATTAAGTAGGAATTAAACTGATGAGTTCTAGCAATGTGATCTTTATTTCATCATGTATTTTAATATGTATTGATGACACTCTAATGAAGACCACAGGTAGTAGAGTTGCCATAGATTAGAAATCATTTTTCCCCTAATGTCAAGTATTAAGGGTCAATTGACATTTTCATCTTAGAGGTGATTTTCAGGTACAAGTGCCCAGAGACATGTGCTAAATGTGAAATATTGGATTCTGAAAAGGCAAGCGCCAAAGATTAAAAATGGTCTCTTGGTTTCTTTAGAGTTGGCTATGGAAAAAAAAATAGCCATGTACAGAATTGTTTTGCTTTGAGGGAGTTGTTTCTGTTTTGTGTTAATTAATGTGCAGTTATTTTCAGAAATGAAATGTTTCTGGACAATTTCCAACAGAAGCTCCATTCAGCAGTCAGTTTGCCCTTTCACTTCAGGCCACTAGTGATTGACAGTGCTTCCATAAACCAAGTAGCCAGGAGCTGCCTGACAATAAAAAGAGATGGAGAATGTACCGATGGCCCTTCCCCACAAGGTCTCTGCTTCAGAACTCCTTTAGCCAAGTTAGGGGAAAAGCCCATTTGAAGGCCCTGAACTGTGTTCCAACCATTCTGGTCAGTTAACACCTTATCAAGTCAAGGCATTTAGAGACCATTAAAATTAATGCCCAAGAACGTTCAATGTAAGTGAACATATCCGGGAGATTTAATCACTCTGTCTAATCAACCTTAAGTCTGTAAAAGCTAAACAAGCAGTCTGTGAGAGGAGTTATACCCAAGAGGTCAAAGGGTACCAATTCCTCAAACACCAGATCATAAGCTTCCAAACAAGGGCCAGTCAAAAGTGACAGACTCCAGCCGTGAGGATGAATAGAGACTTTCTT
This sequence comes from Heterohyrax brucei, assembly GCA_028571685.1. Lineage (NCBI taxonomy): Eukaryota > Metazoa > Chordata > Mammalia > Hyracoidea > Procaviidae > Heterohyrax > Heterohyrax brucei. Next base: position 193,160,392 of record CM053166.1, read on the forward strand.
GTGTGACCTGAGGTGGTAACCCACGATGTAATGACTCATCAGTGAGGAAGAAACAGTGGAGAGTGATCAGAAAAACAGTCACTGTGTTATGACATGGAATGTAGGTCTAGAAATGAGCATCCATTTCATCCAGGCGGCCTTCTTAGCCTTGAAAAATTGAATCAATACAAATGAATGGAGCTCTGAAAGTTCAAAAGGTTTCCTTTGGAGGAAGAAAGAAAGAAAAGATTGCTTCCTTAAAATCAAGCAATCACTTAGGAGGCATAGAATGCTCTTACTTCCAAATGTCTCTCATTACCACGCAGAATATTTTTGTCTCAGATTTACGGCAGTTTGAGTTTGTTTTCTTTCAAACCTTTCTTTATCCATAAAAGTCCTTTTAATTTGGAACTTGGAAAAAATAAATTCCCCACAGACATTTGCAGGCAGCTGCTACCTACGGTTGCGAGTTCTACTTCCAAGTTGTGCTCATTTTCAACCTGCACCTTTTGTTGTATACAGCAGAAGTATGCGTTTTCAGTCTCACTGCCTTTCGTACTTCTCTTGTTAAGACTTCTAGCCCTTATAAAACAAAGTCACACTTCAGAATGCAGATTAATAAAAAATTGGAAACAAGAACAGATTTCTATACTCAGAAACACACACAGCCACCCTAACGTCACTGGACACAGTGGGTACAGGGCACTATAACTTGATTTGGCAAGCAAATGTATTTATTACATCTTCATCTTAGCCACCTGGATTGAGCAGGCAAATTCACAGAGAAATTCGCTTATGTCACCAAAACTCTAAGATTTGTTTCATCTTATAAAATGCTCATGTGCTTTCCAGATGCTGACAACATGAGGCAGTAACCACGACGTGTGCTGTGCAAGGGGCATGGGGAGGTGTCCTTCAGGAAATGTCTCACCGAAGTGGTTTTTGCCATGACAATGAGTGCTTCATGGAAGCAGTCTCTGTGTTGCTTGGAATGGTTTTAAAATGCAAAGTTTGCAGAGTGCACATGATAAGAGAGAGTGGACCAAGACAACCTACTGTGTTTGGCTTCTGCCTTGGTGGCACAGTGGTTAAGAATTTGGCTGCTATTCCTGAAGCCAAATCCTCAGATTGAACTGCTCTATAGACATCAAATGATACTGTAAAGAGTGTGCTTCTTGGTTTAAGTAGATACAGAAGACTAACTGGGCAAATCCAGAGGTGAGATGAGAAGAAAGAAGGAGACAGGACAGGAGCTGACTGAATGAACATGAGAAATACGGGATGGAGGGGCGGAGGATGCTGTCACAGTGTGGGGAGAGCTGCTAGGGTCATGTCACAAAATATGGCTAAGTTTTTGTTTGAGGAACTGAATTGTAAACTTTCACTTAAAGCACAAAGAAAAAAATAATTTAAATAAATTAAAAATAAGAAAGAATTTGGTCCAACTAAGAATTACATGTCCTGCAAAATTGTCTCTCAACTATTACAAAGAAATTACGACATTCTCAGATAAACAGAAGCTTAGAGACTTTGCAAAAATCAAACCAAAACTACAATAAATACTGAAAAATGCTCTTCATTTAAGAAAATCAATAATGTCAGATGCACACTCAATTATACAGTGCAGGACACAACACCCAGAGTCCTACTCAGCTAGGGAAGTCACAAAGCTCAATGAAAGCTAAAATACTAAGAGTAGGGAACCAGAGATCTTAACATGGAAACCATGACATCATCACACAAGAAAGAGGGATATATTACAGTAATTATAGCCCTTTTAGATAGAGAGGAATTTAAGGAGATATACATAAGTTAAAGATTGGTTTAAACTTAGAACATTAGGGGGATCAAAATGGTAGCTACAAAGCAAACTAACAATGCTACATATCAAAATGAGAAACACAGTACAGGGGTCTCAACAGACGTAAAACCAACACTGAAAAAGATAAAAAGGAAATCCCTAAGAAAAATGACCCAGAAGAGAATGTTAAGTGGAACAAAGAAAACATCAACAACACAAAAGTAAAGGCACCAAAATGACAGCATTAAACACATATCTATCAATAATTACACTGAATGTAAATGGATTGAATGCTCCAATTAAGAGGCAGAGAGTACCAACAAAACCCACAATCCATCTATATGCTGTTTACCAGAAACACACTTTAGACTCAAAGATATGGACAAACTGAAAATCATCGGATGGAAAAATATATACCAAGCAAACAACATGCAAAGAAGAGCAGGATTGGCGATATGAATCTCAGATAAAGTAGACTTAAATGTAAAATCCACTATCATGGACAAGGATGGTCACTATTTACTGCTTAAAGGTTCAATATATAAGCAAGATATAACAATATTAAATATCTATGCACCCAATACCAGAGCATCTAAGAACCAGCTTTTAGTTTTCTTAATGTTTTCAATTGTTCTTCTATTCTCTAATTAGTTTAGCTCTAATATTTAGGGTCTGTTTTTGCCTGGTGCCTGAGGGGTTCCTCTGTTGCTCTATTTCTACTTGTTCAAGCTGTAGGATCAATTGTTTGGTTTGGGTCCTTTCTTGCTTCTGGATGTGTGCATTTATAGAGACAAAGCAACCTCTGAGCACTTCTTTGGCTGTATCCCATCAGTTCTGGTAGGATGTGTTTTCACTCTCATTTGATCCCATAAATTACTTTATTTTGCCCTTGATTTCTTCTATAACCCATGGATTTTTGAGCAAGGTGTTGTTCCATTTCCATGAGTTCAAATTTCTACCTATGATTTTTCTGCTATCGATTTCAACTCTTACGGTTTTATGGTCTGAGAAGATGCTTTACAATAATTCAATGGTTTGGATTTTATTGAAACTTGCTTTATTTCCTAACACCTGGTCTATTCTGGAAAATGTTCTGTGTGCATTGGAGAAGAAGGCGTACTTACCTGTTGATGGGTAAAAAGTCCTGTATATGTTGATGAGGTCTAGTTGGTTAATTGTCACAATAATACCTTCTGTGTCTTTACTAAAAGTGGAGTGTTGAAGTCTCCAACTATTATTGTAGAGCGATATATCTCACTTTTCAATGTTGTCAGTGTTTGTTTGATGTATGTAGATTCTCTGGTATTGGGTGCATAAATATTTAATATTGTTGTGTCCTGAATATATATTGAAACTTTCATCCAAACACATTATCAAAAGAATTAAAAGACTACTTACAGAACGGGAAAAAATATTTGGCAACTACATGTCGGGTCGATGTCCGGTTTCAATAACCTACAAGATACTGTAAAATATCAACAAGGAAAAGGTAAATAACCCAATTAAGCAATGGGCAAAGGAGATGGACAGATACTTTTAAAAAGAAGACATTTGGGCAGCCAAAAGACACATGATGAAATGCTCAAGATAATTAGCTGTTACAACAATCCAAATCAAAACTACAATTAGATATCATCTCACCCCAATGAGGTTAGCAATAACCCAAAAAACACAAAACAACATATGCTGGAGAGTCCGTGGAGAGACTGGAACTCCCCTACCTGACTGGTGGGAACGCAAAATGGTACAACCTCTTTGGAAAGCAATTTGGCACTTCCTTAAAAAGCTAGAAATAGAAATACCGTGTGATCCAGCAATCCCACTATTTGGAATACATCCTACAGAAATACAGGTGGTCACATGAACAGATACATGCACATGAATGTTTATTGCAGCACTGTCCACAATAGCAAAAAGATGAAATCAACCTAGGTGCCCATCAACAGATGAATGGATAAACAAACTATGGTACATATACACAATGGAACGCTATGCAATGATAAAGAACAATGATGATGATTTTAAGAAGCATCTCATAACCTGGTTTCAACCAGAAGATATTATGCTGAGTGAAATCAGTCAGCTGCAAAAGGACATGTATTATATGAGACCTCTGCTACAAGGACTTAAAAATGGACTTAAGTACAGAAAAAAGACTCTTTGATGGCTACAAGGGAGGGGAGAGAGGGAAAGTGATGTTCATAGATTAGATAATCTTTAGGAATTTGGTTAGGTGAAGGAAGTGACAGCACACACTAGAGAAGATCAGCATAACTGGACTATACCATAAACTGAAAGATTTTCTAAACTCAGTCTGATATTTCAAAAGATAGTCTGGCAGGGAAGGGGGCTTGGGGATCATGTTTTCAGGGGATGTCGAGGTCAACTGGCATACCTGTTGTTATGTTCTGAATATGTATTCAACTCTTTAGCTAAAAGGGTCTTCTGCTTCCCACACTGGTGAGTAGTATCTAGGATCTTAAAAGCTAGCAAGCTGGCATCTGAGGTACACGAAATGGTCCCAGCGCATCTGGAACAGACGATGACCCAGAACATCAAAGACATGAGGAAAAATGAGCCCAGGAGGCACATGGACTCATGTGAGCAGGAGAATGCATCAGAAAGAGACCAGAAGAATCAGATGGTGCCTGGCCACCACCAAAGGCAGCTGTGATGGGTGACACAATATAGAGTCCCCGAGGCAACATGAGAAAAAGGGATGTGAGCACAACAACTCTTCTAAAAGACCAGAATTGATGGTCTGACAGCCTGGAGGGTTCCCTGGAAGCATGGCCCCTAGACTTGCTTCTGGCCCTGATCTGAAACCAGTAATGAAGTCAACTCTTCACACAAGAATGGACTGGACTTGGGGACACAGTGTGAGCATATGGTATTTGTACTTCAGGGCTTTATACATTTATAAGAGGCTGTCTTACTGATTTCTTTCTAAATGGGAGATAAGAGGGTGGAGAGGAGGGGACAGGTGCTCATTAAGAGGATACTAGAAGTCCAAAGTGAAAAGGAAGTATGTGCTGTCACAGAGTAAGGAGAGCAGATGGAGCTGCAGATAAGTGGGCATGCGGAATTGATTTGGACTGTGTACTTTCACTTAATCATAATTTAAAAAAAAGAATTTGGCTGCTATCCAAGAGGTTGGCAGTTTGAATACACCAGCCTCTTCTTGCAATCCTTGTTGAGCAGTTCTACTCTGTCCTATAGGGCTGCTACAAGTCAGAATTAAGTCGACAGCCAAGTGGGTTTGTTTTAATTTTTAAGGGACATGTTATTCTTTTGTCAACTTGAGCATGATTGTGAGAGATTTACTGCAAATCACACTAACCCCCTCCAGCACACATCACCCCCTATGCCCCAGCGCATGCGCGCGTGCGCGCACACACACACACACACACAAGTACACACACACTTAAGTATACACGTAAACACACATGTGCATATATACACATACACATATACACGTATCAAGGGTGTGTAGATTCTATTTAGAGTAAGCCTGCCTTTTCCTTACCCTGCCAAATAAAATTGGCTACTTGTTTCAATATGTGAATTATTTTTAATCAGCTTGTTATAGATGAAAGCAATACACCCAAGGAACCAACACACAAAATTTTCTGTTGAGTTGTAACGAAAGTTCGTCAACATATATTTAAGTGCAGCGAACATAAAGAGCCTTGATGGGGCAATGGTTAGTTACTTGGCTGCTAACCAAAAGGCTGGCAGCTCGAACTCTCCAGGTACTCTGCAGAAAAGATCTAGTAATCTGCTTCTGTAAAGATTTATTGTTGTTGTTAGGTAACTTTGAGTCAGTTCCAACTCACAGCAACCTTATGCACAACAGAACGAAACCCTGCCCAGTCCTGTGCCATCCTCACATTTGTTGCTGCACTTTAGCCCATTGTTGCATCCACTGTGGCAATCCTTCTCCTTGAGGGTCTTCCTCTTTTTCACCGACCGTCTACTTTACCAAGCATCATGTCCTTCTCTAGGGACTGGTCCTATAAAGATTACAGCCTGGGAAACCCTATGCAGCAGTTCTACTCTGTCCTATTGGGTAGCTATGAGTCAGAATCGACTCAGTGGCACACATCAACAACAGCAAGTGAACATAGGTTCAAGCTAGCTTGAGCTAGCTTCATTTGTAGGAATATTTGGAATATCCAACTTTTCCTTTTTCTTTTTTTAGAGAAGGAAGTTTACTGTACTTTTGTGACACTTAGGATCTTAGGCTTTGAAAATATTTCTTGAGTTCAGTTCCATGTTGAGGGTGAGGGGGTAGGGGTGAGAGATCTAATTCAATCCTGTTTGCAAGTAGAGAAACCCAATCCCACATACACAGGTCTCAATATGAGAGACCTTTGCTATTTGAGGTAGAGTCTCCAATTTCAATACTTTTTAAAAGAGAAAACCTGCACTCAATCCATCTAAGTGAAGGACAGATTTTTTAGTTTATTTAAGTCTCAAAAGGGGGTAGGGGAAGCCCTCTTAGACAAATCTCTTTGGTTACAAATCTATTTTAATCTTTTCCAGGCAAGACACATTTCCCTTCCTAGCTTCCAATCTGTAAATAGCAGGGGCGCACAGCAACAGCCCTTTCCAGATCATTAAAGCATAAAGTTAGTTGTCCCTCTATCAAATAGTGACCCAGATGTCAGCCTTATTTGTGGGATCCAGTCCTCCTTCACCACTCCCACTAACAGACTGTACTAACTCCTAATGGATATTTGTCCTTGAACAAGACCACCTGACTCCTATGCAGGATGATTCACTGCCCCTTACAGCGTGTGTTATTCCAGTTCTTGAGAGTTAACATCCAGACAGAAGGGAACCTTATAAAAGGCAAAGGAAAAATGAACTAAGGGGAAATCAGCAGGCAGCAAAGGGAAATCTAAATTGCATTCCATAGATACATGTATACTTGGCTGAAATATGGCAAAATGGAGCCAAAAAGGGAATGTTTTTAATCTAAACACTGCATCAATTGATTGGTTAATATTATACTTCACTCCTTACAAACAGGATTAAGCTATGAATACAGCCTTGAAAACATGACCACAGCCGAAAGCAAATGCATAGGCGATTGCCTGCTGCGTTTAAGGCCTTGTGTCTGTCAGGCAGGAAAGAGAAGGCCCCTCTGGGGAGGGGAAAGAGCTGTTACATCATTTGTGAATTGGTCCTGCTCATTTTATGAGGTGTGTGGCAGAGTTAGAGCATTGTTTATGTCCAAATGTGTGGTCCATAACTCAACAGATAAAGGGAGTCATATCATTTCTAAAGGACAGCACAGCATTGATTAAAATGATTATTTCTCTACTAATAATATTAACTTCAAAAACTGTCTCCATCCATTAGAAATTTTTATGAGGATAATTGACAGCCAGATCTCCATAATACTCCATGCAAGGCATCTTTGTAGGGAGGAACACTGCATTGGGCCAGAGTGCCTTGGGCCAGATCTGACTCAGTGCCTTGACTTCATGGGCTGGGCTGATAAAAGACCTACAAGCCATAGCCCAAATGACTCTGGAACCAATTTGCAGGGCTCCAGGCAAAGACTTTAAGACATTTTGAGGGAGGTTGAGAAAAGGCCACCAAAGAAGATCCAACATGGAAGCAATGTGTCACAGTGGTTCAGTAGGTGGACCTTGAAATTCAACTGCCAACACACACACAGGAGAGTGCTTCAAGCTCACAAGCAATAGATACAAGTAGCTGGAGGAGCTCCAGGATAAATGCCACAGTAATTATTGGAGGAACTGTTTCTAATAAAAGTTGAAGGAAAAAGAGATGATCAGGAGGGAAAATAATCTAATCAAGAATTATAGAAATTCTAGATCATGGAATAGCAAAGAAGTTAGTGTAATTTACTCCTTGGGCTCCCTCCTGTTGGGTCACAAGTACTCGTAGGCAACAGCTACATTTCTCTACCAAAATCCACAAGTCCAGCCAGGCCGCCTGCCTTTAGCACTCTGGCTTCAGCCCTCTCCAGAGTCTTCTAACCATTCCCTCCCCTTGGTCTTTTAAGCCTAGGAGTGATAATGGCACCCACACTGTTGCTAACCCCTGGGATCCTTACCATCCATTGTTCATTCCCTTCAGCCTACCAAAAACTTCATAAATACTCCATCCAATAAATTTGCACAGTTACCCCTTCTGTTTCTTGCAGGGTCCCAGACTGGTACACTCATTTTACTTCCTGCTAGGGACACTATGTGTTAGGTGGAGCACTCACAGCCACGTTACATAACGAGGTGAATTTTAGAATGGAACTGAAAGCTAAGGATAGTAGGGTAGACGAAAGCAGGCTGGGGCTTTGATGACTTCATGTAGCCTCTAGATTAGTTCAGAACTACTCACTTGCAGACTTCTTTATGAGACAGAATTAATCCCTAGCTTATTTAATCCATTTTTAGATTTATTATTAGCAGAAGTAAGCAGTTCTTAGAGTTCTCCCCAGAAATACTCACATATGTTTACAAATAAAAAGAGTTGATAAACACTAGCTATAAGAAGTTTTTACAAATCAATATGAAAACCACAAACAACTCAATGGAAAAGTAATTAAAACATATCTACAATTAGTTTATAGAAAAAGATCTACAAGTAGCGTATAAACAGATGATATCTCAACATTACTAGTAACTAGTAACTAACAAGAACATAAAAATTACTGTATATTTTCACAGCATAATAGTATGCTGCCTTCTCAAAGAAATGAGATAGATCTATTACGTCCAGATATGACAAGATGCCAAATAAATAAGAAGTGGGGGGGGGGTTAAGTCCAGGACTTCCGGTTATACATGACAAAATGAACTCATGCATTCATTTTCATTCCCTATGAAAATTCTGTAACTCGTGATAAAGAAATAACAAAAATAAAGGAATCACAAAAGTATAAACTCACAGATAAAGAAAAAGGAGAGGATGTCAGCAAACAAGAGGTGCCAATACAATTTTGAAAACTGGAAAACTGAAATCTAAGCTTGGAAGAGAGAAAGCTAACAACAAAAAAAAAAAACACCTGATTTTTATTGTACACCCTCGCACACCCTCAGAAATGCACAGGAACTGGAGGCAACAGGCAAAGAGCTAGAAAGGAATGAATGGAATATTTTTCCCAGAAGCAGTCAAACCAAATCTCGTGCCCAGCCTCATCTAAGCCAGGGGATTACCCTACTTCTACCACAGCATGACATGCAAGTCTGGACTGGAAGGCACCAGGAAGAAGAGAGAGCCAGTGAGTGCAGCACCTTACCAAAAACAGGAAGATTAAGTGGATGGCAACCTACGGAACAGAGAGACTCCCAGACCTTTCCTTAACTCCTTCAACATTCCCACCACCCCTCCCAATGCATACCCTGGAGACTGTAGGTTTCCCTTCTCAAAAACCTGGCGGACCCAATGAGAAACCTACAGATACTAATATTTGGGGATTACCCAATGAAGAAAACCAGGTATTCATTTATTTGTTGGGGAATCTACTTGTCAACAGAAGGCACGTGGACTTTTCAGTCAATTTTTTGTCCTTACTCTTAGAGATGAATACAAACCTAAGGAATCATCTTCATCTGAGAAAAGACCAAGATCAAAATAATAGAAGAAAAGAAAAATAGAGGAATAGATAAATGTTGGGAATGAGAGCAAATGTTAAAACAGATATGTACACATATTCACATTCAAAGAAAACTTGGAGATAAAAATCATCATAACAGAAATAAAAGTATGAAAAAAAATTTAAGATATAGCTTAGTACACTTCTCAGAAAGTATAAAAGACAAAGAGAAAATCAAAGAGACAAGATAGGTAATTAGATCATTAATCTAGGAAGCACAAAATACAAGTAAGTCACAGAAGCAGAAGACAAAAAGTAATGGAGGGGGATAAATTATCAAAAGAATAATTCAAGTCTGACAACTCTACCATAAAAGCTTTTAGTAAATAAAAAACAAAAGGGAACTTCCTTAACCTGAAAAAGACACTTAAAGAATAAAACTTAGAGACACATATACTTAGGATGAAATGTTAAAAAACATTCCCTTTCAGATTAGAAAGAAGACAAGAACAATACATCTATACAATATTGCTGCCGTTGTTGTCAGGAACCATTGAGTCAGGTCCAAACTATGTACAACAGAATGAAACACTGTCCAGTCCTGTGCCATACCCACAATCATTTATATGCTTAAGCCCATTGTTACAATCACTGTGTCAATCCATCTCATTGAAGCCTTTGTCTTTCTGCTGACCCTCTACTTTACCAAGTGTGATGTCCTTCTCCAGGGACTGATCCCTCCTGACAACATGTCCCAAATATGTAAGACACAGTCTCGCCATCTTTGCTTCCAAGGAGCACTCTGGTTGTACCTCTTCTGGGATAGGTCTGTTTGTTCTTTTGGCAGTCTACAGTATGTTCGCTATTCTTCTCCAACACTGCAATTCAAAGGTGTCAAATTCTTCTTCTGTCCTCCTTCTTCATTGTCCAGTTTTTGCATGCGTATGATGAGACTGAAAATACTATGACTTGGGTGAGGTGCACCTTAGTCTTCACGGTGACATCTTTACTTTTCAACACTTTAAAGAGGTCCTTTGCAGCAAATTTTCCCAATGCAATGCATCCTTTGACATCTTGACTGCTGCTTCCATGGGTATTGATTGTGGAACCAAGTTAAATAAATTCTTGACAACCTCAATTTTTTCTCCGTTTATCATGATGTTGCTTAAGGGTCTAGTGAGAATTTTTGTTTTCTTGGTGTTGAGGTGTAATACATATTGATGGTCCTGGTCTTTGATCTTCATCAGTAGGTGTTTCAAATCCTCTTAACTTCCAGCAAGCAATGTTGTATCATCTACATAAAGCAGGTTGTTTAATTAGTCTTCCCTCAATACTGATGCCTCATTCTTCTTCATGTAGTCAAGTTTCTCAGATTATTTGCTCAGCATGCAGCCAGCCAAGTGCCGTCGAGTCAGATCTTGAAAACAATATTGTTATGGAGGTCCTGTTCAGCTAGTAGGAAAATAAAAGGTATTATACTTGGATATGGAAACCCTGGTGGTACAATGGTTATGTTCTGGAAGATGAGCCCTAAGGTTGAAAGGCACTCAAAAGACGACTGGGGAAGTGCTGCCTTCTCAAAACAGAGTCCACCTTAATAATGTAGATTGAGTAAAGCTTTCAAGACTGTCATTTGCTGATGTGGCATGACTCAAAATGAGAAGAAACAGATGCAAACATCCGTTAATAATGGGAATAGTGACTGTACAAAGTTATGGATCTAGGAAAATTAGGGAACATCAAAAATGAAATGGAAAGCATAAACATCAACATTCTAGGCATCAATGAGCTGAAATGACTAGTATTGGCCATTGTGAAACAGACAATCGCTTGATCTACTACACTGGTAATGACAAGTCGAAGAGGACTAAAGTTGTACTCATTATCAAAAAGAACATTTCAGTGTCTATCCCAAAGTACAATGCTGTCAGTGATACGATAACTTCTATACACCTACTATGAAGACCAGTTAGTATGATTATTATTTAAACTTATCCACCAAACTCTAAGACCAAAGTTGAAGAAATTGAAGATTTTACCAACTTACACAGCCTGAAACTGATCAAGCATGCAATCAGAATACTTTGATAATTATTGGTCATTGGAATGCAAAAGTTGGTAACAAAGAAGAAGAATTATTAGTTGGAAAATATAGCACTGGACAATGGAAGGAGTCCTAATACATGACATAAACAGAATACATAACGTAACTTGGCTTGGCATAACGTAACTAACAATGCACAAACACCAAAAGACAAACTAGATAACTGGGATCTCCTAAAAATCAAATGCTAATCAAAAGACTTCACCAAAAGAATAAAAAGATAACCTACAGAGTGGGGAAAAAAAATTGGATATGACATCTGTGATCAGGTTCTAATCTCTAAAATCTAAAAGATACTGCAAAACTTCAACCACAAAAAGACAAACAATCTAAATAAAAAATAGGCAAAGAATAACAGGCACTTCTTCAAAGAGGACATCAGGTGGCTAACAGACATATAAAGATTTGCTCATGATCACTAGCTCTTAGAGAAATGCAAATAAAAACTGTAATGAGATAATATCTCACCACAACATGGCTAGCATTAATGCAAGAAACACAAAATAATAAATGTTTGGAGAGGTGTAGAGAGACTGGAACATTTATAAACTGCTAGTGGGAGTATAAAATGATACAACCACTTTGGAAACTGATTTGGCACTCACTCAAAAAGCTAGAAATAGAAGTACCATAGGATCTAGCAATCCCACTCCCTGGAACACATCTAGAGAAATAAGAGCCATCACGTGGATAGATATACGCATACCCATGTTCCCTGTGGCACTGTTCACAGGAGCAAAGAGATGGAAACAACATAGATGGCCATCGAGAATGAATGGATACACAAATTATGGTATATCCACACAATGGAACACTACATAATTATAAAGAGCAATGGTGAATCCAAGAAACATCTTATGACATTGATGAATCTGGAAGGCATTATGCCAAGGCCAAGTGCCATCAAGTCGGATCTGACTCATGGTGACCCTAGGGGCCAGGGTCGAACTGACCCCCAGAGTATTCAAGGAGCGCCTGGTGGAGTCAAATTAGTCTCAAAAGGACAAACATTGTGTAAGACCACTGTCATAGACTGAATTATGAAACTCCAAAAATGTGTGTGTTTCAGTTTGGCTGGGCCATGATTCTTGGTATTGTGTGACTTTCTTATGTATTGCAAATCCTGTCTCTGTGATGTTAATGAGGGAAGATGAGCAACAGTTGCATTGGTGAGGCAGGACTCAATGTACAAGACTGTATTGTGTCTTGAGGTAACCTCTTGAGATATAAAAGAAAAAAGAAAGCAGAAAGACAAAAGGACCTCATACCACCAGAAAGTAGTGCCAGAAACAGAGCGTGTCCTTTGGGCCTGGGGTCCCAATGCAGAGAGGCTCCTAGTCCAGGCAAAGAGAAGGACCACAGAGAGAACAAGCTTTCCCCTGGAGCTGACAACCTGAATTTGGACTTCTAACCTTCTAGACTGTGACAAAATAAACTTCTCTTCTTAAAGCCATCTACTTGTGGTAATTCTGCTATAGCAGCATGAGGTGATTAAGACAACTACTATTATAAAAACTCAAGAAAAGGTTAAAACACAAAAGAAGACATTTTTTCATGCTTACAAAGGTGGGAAGAGAGGGAGAGAGGGATTCACTAACTAGATTGTTGTTGTTAGGTGCTGTCAAGTCTGTTTTGACTCACAGTGACCCTATGTAACAGAATGAAACACTGCCTGGTCCTGCGTCATCATCACAATCATTTTTATGCTTAAGTCGATTGTTGCAGCCACTGTGTCAATCCATCTCGTCAACGGTCTTCCTCTTTTTTGCTCCACTCTACCAAACATGATGTCCTTCTCCAAGGATTGATCCCTCCTGGCAACCTGTCCAAAGAATATAAGACATAGTCTTGCCATCCTTGATTCTGAGGAGCACACTGGTTGTATTTCTTCCAGAACAGATCTGTTTGTTCTTTTGGCTGTCTGTGGTATATTCAACATCCTTCCTCACCATCACAGTTCAAAGGCATCAATTATTCTGTCTTCCTTATTCATTGTCCAGCTTTCATATGCATATGATGTGATTGAAAATATCATGGCTTGAGTCAAGTACACCTTAGTCTTCAAGGTGGTATATCTACTTTTCAACACTTAAAAGAGGTCATTGGAAGCACACATTGCCAATGCAATGCATCTTTTGATTTCTTGGTTGTTGCTTCCATGGGCATTGATTGTGTAACCAAATAAAATTAAATCCTTGACAACCTTAATCTTTTCTCTATTTATCATGATGTTGCTTACTAGTACAGTTGTGAGGATTTTTGCTCTATTGATGTCGAAGTATAATCCATACTGAAGGCTTTGGTGTTTGATCTTCATCAGTGTTTCAAATCCTCTTTACTTTCAAGGTTGTGTCATCTGCGTAACACAGGTTGTTAATGAGTCTTCCTCCAATTCTGATGCCCTTCTTCTTCATATAGTCCAGTTTCTAGAGTTATCTGCTTGGTATACAGGTTGAAAAAGTATGGTGAAAGGATGCAATGCTCACACCCACCTTTAATGACCTAAAACCATGCAGAATTCCCTTGTTCCATAAGATTGACTGCTTCTTGATCTATGTATAGATTTCTCATGAGCACAATAAAGTGTTTTGGAATTCCCATTCTCTGCAATGTTATCCATAATTTGTTATGATCCACAAAATTGAATGGCTTTGCATAGTCAGTGAAACACAGGTAAACATCTTTCTGGTATTCTCTGCTTTCAGCCAAGATCCATCTGATATCAGCAATGATATCCCTGGTTCCACATCCTCTTCTGAATCCAGTTTGAATTTCCAGCAGTTCCCTGTCAAGAATATACTGCTTCAGCCACTTTTTTAATGATCATTATCAAAATTTTACTTGCATGTGATATTAATGATAAAAAAAAAAAAAAAACAACGACAACAAAAACAGTGCTATAGAGTCGATGGAAACTCTGGTAGAGTAGTGGTTAAGTTCTATGGCTGCTAATCAAAAGAAACCCACCTGATGCTCCTTGAAACTCTATGGGACAATTCTACTCTGTCCTATGGAGTTGCTATGAGTCAGAATTAACTGGACAGCAATTGGTTGGGTCGAGTCAATTCCAACTCATAGAGACCCTATAAAAAGAGTAGAATGACTCAACAGAATTTCTAAAGAGCACCTGGCCTTTTGGTCAGTAGCCATAGCACTCAACCGCTATGCCACCAGTGTATCATATTAGTGATATTGTTCAGTAATTTTCACATTTCGTTGGATCACCTTTCTTGGGAATAGGCATAAATATGGATGTCTTCCAGGTGGTTGGCCAGGTAACTATTCTCCAAATTTCCTGGCATAGATGAGTGAGCACTTTCAGTGCTGCACATGTTTCTCAAAATATCTTAACTGATATTTCATCAATTTCTGAAGTCTTGTTGTTCGCCAATGCCTTCAACATAGCTTTGACTTTATCCTTCACTACTATTAGTTCCTGATCATATGCTACCCTTGAAATGGTTGAGTGTCGACCAATTCCTTTTGTTATATAATGACTCCATGTACTCCTTCCATTTTCTTTTGATCCGTCCTGCATTACCTTGTCTGTCAGTTTGTCGTACTGTGGGGGCTTGTGTGGTGCTGTGGTGCTGGAATCTATGCTACTGGTATTCAGATAGAAAGGTCATCCATGGCAGACAGATTTCAGCTGAACTTCCAGACTAAGACAGATTATAAAGAAGGACCTGGCAGTCTACTTCTGAAAAGAATTAACCAGCAAAAGCATTATGAATAACAGCAGAACATTGATATAGTGCTAGAAAATGAGCCCTGAAGGTTGGAAGGCACTCAAAAGATGACTGAGGAAGAGCAGCTTCCTCAAAGTAGAATAGATCCTAAAGACATAGATGGAGTCAATCTGTTAGGACCTTCATTTTCTGATGTGGCATAATCAGAACATGGAACGTACAAAGTATGAATTTGGAGGATTAGAAATCATCAAAACTGAAGTGGAATGCATAAACATCAATATCTTTGGCATTAGTGAGCTGAAATGGGCCAGCATTGGTCATTCTTAATCCAACAATTACATGGTCTACTATGGCAGGAAAGACAACTAGAAGAGGAATGGTATTGCATTCATCACCAAAAGAACATTTCAAGATCTATCGTGAAGTACAATGCTGTCAGTGACTGGGCTATACCCATATGCCTACAAGAATGGCCAGTTAATACAATTATTATTCAAATTTAAGCACCAACCACTAAGGCCAAAGACTAAGAAACTAAAGATTTTTACCAATTTCTGCAGTCTGAAACTGATGGAACATGCAATCAGAATTGAGTTGTGAAGCTAGGATGTGGAAACTGGAAACAAAGTATAAGGATTGGTATTTGGAAAACATGGCCTTGGTGATAGAAAAGATGCAGGATTTTGCAAAATAAACCACTACTTCATTGCGAATATCTTTTTTTCAACAACTTTAAATGCCAACTATACACATCTGACCTCCCAAGATGGTGTTCACAGGAATCAAATCAACTACACCTGTGGAAAGAGATGATGGAAAAGTTCAATATCATCATCAGCCAGAACAAGGGTTGGGGCCTGGAACAGTCCTTCAGTTGTACACATGCAAGTTCAAGTTGAAACAAGTCCACAAAATTCAAATTATGACCTTGAATATATCCCACCTGAATTTAGAGGCCATCTCAAGAATAGATTTCATGCACTGAATGCTAACAACTGAAAGTCAGAAAAGTTGTCGAATGACCTCAAGGACGTCACACATAAAAGAAAGCAAGAGATCATTAAAAAGACAGGAAAGAAAAGACCAAAATGAATGCCAGGAGGGATTCTGAAACTTGTTCTGAAAATAGACTAGCTAAGGTGAATGGAAGAAATGATGAAGTAAAAAACTCAATAGAGGAGTACAAGGTTGGCTCTAGAAGACAAAGTATTACAATGAAATGTGCGAAGACCTGGAGTTAGAGAGAAAAATAAGCTCAACATTCTTAACCTGAAAGAACTGAAGAAAAAAACGCAGCCTTGCGTTGCAATTTTGAAGGATTCTATGCAGGAAATGTTAAATGACATCAAATCAAAATAACCAAATCATATGAGCTGCGGAATGAAATTAAGGACACAGTACCTGAAGAAAGCAAGATGTCACAAAAAAGGCAAGAAAGAAATATCAAAGTGCGTGTCAAGAGAGACCCTTAAACCTGCTTTTGAACAAAGAGCAGTTAAAGCAAAAGAAATGAAATAAAAGAGCTGAACAGAAGATTTCAAAGTGTGGCTTGTGATGATGACAAAGTAAAGCATCATAATGACAAGTGCAAAAACCTGGAGATAGAAAAACTAAAAGGAAGAAGATACTTGGCATTTTGCAAGTGAAAGAATTGATGAAACATTCAAGTTTGGAGTTTTAACATTGAAGGATTCTGTGGGGAAAATATTTAATGACATGAAACCAAAAAAAAAAAAAAAAAAACCTTTTGCCATTGAGTTGATTCCAACTCATAGTGAACCTATAGGGCACAGTAGAACTGCCTCATAGAGTTTCTAGTGAGCATCTGGTAGATTTAAGCTACTGATCTTTTCGTTAGCAACTGTAGCTTATAACTACTACACCATCAGGGTTTTCATTACATGATACAGGAAGCATGAAAAGGAGACAGAAAGAATACGCAGAGTCATTATACCAAAAAGAATTGGTTGGCATTCAGCCATTTCAGGAGGTAGCATATGATCAGGAACCGACAGTACTGACAGACGAAGTCCAAGTTGCACTGAAGGCATTGGTGGAAAAAAGTTCCAGGAATTGACAGAATATTGACTGTTGATGTTTCAACAAATGGATGCAGCATTGGAAGTGTTCAGTTGTTTATGCCAAGACATTTGGAAGACAGCTACCTGGCCAATCAGCTGGGAGACATTTACATTTATGCCCATTTTCCAAGAAAGGTGACTCAACCAAATGCAGGAACTATCAAATAATAGCACTAACATCACATACAAGTTAAATTTTGCCTAAAATACAGTTGCTACAGTACACTGATAGAGAACTGCTAGAAATTCAGGCTGGATTCAGAAGAGGACGTGGAACCAAGGATATCATTGCTGATGTCAGATGGATCTGGCTGAAAGCAGAGAATACCTGAAAAAAATGTTTACCTGTGTTTCATTGACTATGCAAAGGCATTCAGCTGTGTGGATTGTAAGAAATTATGGATAGCACTGGGAAGAATGAGAAGTCCAGAACACTTCACTGTGCTCATGAAGAACTTTTACATAGATCAAGAGGCAATTGAACAGAAAAAAAAAAAAACCTAAGGGACACTGTATGGTTCAAAGACAGAAAAGGTACACAGCAGGGTTATATCCTTTCACCGTACTTACACATTCTGTGTGCTGAGCAAATAATCTGAGAAGCTGGAGTATATGAAGAACGAAGCATCAGTTTGGGTGGAAGACTCATTAACAGCACTTCTCATACAGATGGCACAACCTTGTTGGCTGAACGTTAAGAGGACTTGAAGCACTTGCTGGTGAAGATTAAAGACCACAGCCTTCAGTAGGGGTTATACCTCAACATAAAGAAAACAAAAATCCTTACATGCGGACCAATAAACAACACCATGATAAGTGGAGAAAAGATTGAATTTGTCAGAAATTTCATGTACTTGAAACCACAATCAACACCCATGGAAGCTGCAGTCAAGAAATCAAAATATGCATTGAATTTGGGTAAAT
This sequence comes from Heterohyrax brucei, assembly GCA_028571685.1. Lineage (NCBI taxonomy): Eukaryota > Metazoa > Chordata > Mammalia > Hyracoidea > Procaviidae > Heterohyrax > Heterohyrax brucei. The sequence goes on from CM053166.1 coordinate 193,178,543, forward strand.
CTGCTGCAAAAGACTTTCTTTAAAGTGCTGAAAAACAAAGACGTATTCTTGAAGAGTAAGGTGTGCCTAACCCAAGCCGTGGTGTTTTCAGTCATTTCATATGCATATGAAAGCTGAACAATGAATAATGAAAACTGAAGAATTGATGCCTTTTAATTGTGGTATTGGAGAATAATATTGAATATATCATGGACTGTCAAAACAATGAAAGAAGTACAGCCTGAATGCTTCTTAGGAGCAAAGATGGTTTGACCTTGACTCCCATATTTTGGACATGTTATCAAAAGGAATCAGTCTAGGAAAAGGACTTCATGTCTGGTAAAGTAGGTCACCAAAAAGAGGGAGATCTTCAAAGAGATGGATTGGCACAGTGGCTGCAAAAAATGGGCTCAATCACAACACTGATCACAAAGATGGCACAGGACTGAGCAGTCTACATGGTGTTGCTATGAGTTGGAACTGACTCAAGGTTACCTAATAGCACAACATGGCTAGAAAAAAGAGCCCAGGTGTACAATGGTTAAGCACTGCCAATTTGAAGCCAACAGAGGCTCTGCAAGAGTAAAGAAGTGGTGATCAACTCCCATAAAGACTGTAGCCTAGAAAATCCTATAGGGCTGTTCTATAGCACACAGCCACAATAGAAACAATACTTGAAAAGGTTGGCATGGTCATCTGATAACCAACAAATTGGAGGTTCAAGTCCACATAGAGCTGCCTAAGAAGAAAGACCTGGCAATCTACTTCTGAAAAATTTGCTATTGAAACCCTTATGAAGTACAGTTCTACTCTGAAATATATGGTGTCACCAAGAGTTGGACTGAGCTCAACAGCAATTTTTTTTATACTTTGAATATAAAAAACATAATAACCATTATTTGCAGATGACACGACTGTCTTATGTACAAATCACAAAATAGTCTACAGAGAATTTATTAAATCAGTAAAACAGTATCAAGATCACTGTATACAAATCAGTAGACAATAGTCAATTGAATTTGTATATACCGAGAACCAGTTATAAATGAAAATCCATTGCCATTGATCCCTACCTGATTCTTCTCACAGCAGTCTGAAAGGCAGTGGAATCAGAGCCATATTTGGATCAGACTTCCTACTGTCTCCATTTCTGTCAATGTGGAGTCAAGAGCAGGTAACCAGTTGTTGACCATCAGTTGTTCTCTATGAACAAACTGGATGCTTGGGCATTTGGACACAACCTCTTATCTATGTTTGGTGGTGTAGTGGTGAAGTGCTACATCTGCTAACTGAAATGGGAGCAGCTAGACTAGAAGAACAGTTGAAATCTGTCACGCACACCTTGTAAACTCTATGGTCCAGTTCTACTCTGTCCTATAGTGTCATGATGAGTCAGAAAAGACTCACTGGCAGTGGGTTTGGTTTTGGTCCTTGCAATAGACATTCCAAATTGTTTAGCAGGATTAATCCAGATGTTCTCTGAGCACAATATTTGTCATAAAATTTGTAGCTGCTATTACAATCTTCTTGGCAATCATGTGGGTTACATCTGTCTTATTAGTTTGAGTAATATGTGTTTGGCTGAATGAAATGGAGGCCAAAATTAACAGAGGTTCCAAAAGAATAAAAATTTAGTTTGATTTCCTGCAACAGTCCAGAGCTGGAAGGCCCAGAACCGGCACGGAGGCTTTCCAATAGTAAATTAATGACTTTCTTTTTGTCACTACAGTAATGCCCTAACTACAGGGCATTATTCAAGGCTTCACTCTTTTTAGAAAGAGAAACTCTGCCATTCTACCTGGGCACATGGACATTCAGAATGAAAACTCAATTTTCCAGCTTCTGTGCAGCTATGTGATTGATTTCCAGCTAACGAGATGTGAGGCTGTGTTCCACAAGGCCACCCAGCAACCTAAGTTGCCTTTAGCACATTACTCTGCCATCTCTCCTATGGTCTGAAATAACTCATCACTTCTGCATCCCAAGCAGCAGATGGAGGAGAAGAGAAGAAGACATGTGTGTCTTTCTTTTAAAGAAGACATGTGTGTCTTTCTTTTAAGGACACACCCCATAAGACGCACAACTCTTTCCCTTTTTGTTGTTAGTTGTCATCAAGATGGCTCAAATTTCATCCCAAGCCTTTTAACATCCTTACAGTTCTGCAGTGAAGATGCTCTGGGAAGTCCTTCTCTGGGGTGGGAACACCTCTGCCACTCAGTGAGAACGATCCTGAGAGATCCTGCAAAGCTGGAAGATGGGAGTTTCAAGTTATCCAAGTGCTCCAGCTTCCGCTGTTGCTGACTCTCCTGCCAACTGTATTCCCCAATAAGAAGGCCAAGATCATCACAGAATTGCCTAATCAAAACCTAAAAAACCAAAAAGTGTTTCATCAACACTAATTCAGCATAATCTTATGAAGCAGATACTTCTTGTCCCAATTTCACAGATGAGAAAACTGAGGCGTAAGAGGGGAACTGACTCGTTAAAGGGCACACAGCTTATGAGTGGTGCAGCTCTGCTAACATTGGATCCCAGAGCTCAGTCACAGGCTCTCTCCTCTCTAGCTCTCTCTATCTGACACGTTCTGTGAATTCTATGACCTGAGTTTCACTTACTCATTCTTTCCTTTTTATTTCCAGTGGCACTTGTTTCCCTAGATCAGTCTCTCAATACTCTTTTGACTTGACTATTGCAAGAGCCATCTGACAGGTCACCCTGACCCCTGTCTCTGGCCTCTTCTGTTCATTTGTCATATTGTCCAATGGCTTCCTCTTCTAGGTAGCTTCCATGAGTTCCCTAGCCCATATTACTTCCTCTGAGCTGCCACTATACTTTGCTTGAATTGTGTTTGAGCATCTACCTCATTCAACTTTGTACATAGCACAGATCTCTACCAATTATACTACTAGTAGAACATTCTAGTTAACACAAATTGTTTCTGGCCTTTATAAGCAACAGTGGTTGCTTTAGTTGCAGTACACATGGTTCTCAAGTTACTCTTATTGGTAGTAATTAAATGAAGAAGAAGAAACCACGGGTATAGAAAACAAAATTACAGAGAAAAACAAAGACAGAGTTGAGATTCTCAATACAAAGCTCTGGGAGAAAGAAAAGACGCTAAGTAAAGGTTAACCAAGACCAAGATCAGTAGACTTGGCCTTGTTTTCACCCCAGGCAGAGGCAAGGTCACCCAAGGCTGCGTATCAGGGTGAAAATGTGAGAAAATGTATCACTGTGGAGTATAGGGAAACTAAAAGTTGCCCCAGTAGTTTCTCATCTCAAACGTCCAGTTATTCTGTCGCTCTGATATAAATGGTGGAGGAAACCCAGAAGTAGGAGTCTTCACTGACCTAAACCAACCTAGAGAGGCTCTGAACGTGATTTATGTCCTCAGTCTCCTTACCCTCTTTTTCCACATGAGGTAAGACTATTCAGGGATGAAAAATTTTGTGTAAATAAACAGTAGCTACTATCAACACACATAGAAGTAGCAGTCAAGAAATGAAATGATGCATTGAATTGGGCAAATCTTTTGCAAAAAAAACTCTCTAAACTGTTAACAGTGTTGAAAAGCAAAGATGTCACCTTGGAGACTGAGATGTGCCTGACCTAAGCCACAGTGTTTTCAGTCATCTCATATGCAGAGAAGAACTGAACTGTGATATTGGTGAGGGCTATGGAATATGCCATGGACTGTCAAAAGAATGAATATATCTGTCTTAGAAGAAATGCAACCAGAATACTCATTAGAAGCAAAGATGGAGAGACTACATCTCACATACTTTGAACATGTTGTCAGGAGGAATCAGTCCCTGGGAAAGGACATGTTTGCTACAGTAGAGGGTCAGCAGGAAAGAGGAAGACCCTCAACAAGATGGACTGACACAGTTGCTATAACAATTGACTCAAGCATAACAGTGATTGTGAGGATGGCTTAAGACCCAGGCAGTGTTTTACACTGTTGTACCTAAAACTGATATGAGTCAGAACCAACTTTATAGCACCTTACAACAACAATGTATTCCATACTGACTGTGTGCCAAGCACTAAGCAAATGTTTTGTGTATAATACTTCATTGGTCCTCACCGCAAGGAACCCCCATGGCATGATAGTCAAGCACTTTGATGCTAACTGAAAGACTGGTGGTTTGAACCCATCATCAGCCACTTTGCAAAAGAAAGACTGGGCCATTTGCACCCATAAAGATTATAGCCTAGGAAACCCTATGAGGCAATTCTACTCTGTCCTACAGGGTTGCTATCAGTCAGAATTGACTCAATGGCACACAACAAATGAATTGGGCCTATCAATTTTTTCACTTAAGTAATAGTAACTGAGGTTTAAGAGATAGTGTCATGAAACTCATAAAAGGAAGTGACAGGATTTGAGCTTATGAGTCCTGTGACTCTGATGTTGATGCCCTTACCCATTTAGGCTCTGTAGTCTCTGAGATTGTGCTCTAGGGAGAACTAGATCAGAGGAACACAGAGGTACACTGCAAGTGCTATGAGAAGATCAGTACTGTCAACTGCCTCCAGCCAGAGGCTATCAGAAACATACCTGGAGCCCAACAAATTGGAGTCTGTGACTCACTGCTATAAAGGTCACCACACACCATGCAGGACTACATGATGTCATAGGAAGTTGTTGTCTCTTAGGTGCTGTTGAGTCAGTCCCAACTCACAGTGACCCCACATACAACAGAACAAAACACTGCCTGCTCCTGTGCCATCCTTGAATGGTTGCTATGCAGGAGCCCATTGTCGCAGCCCCTGTGTCAATCCATCCCGTTGAGGGTCTTCCACTTTTTGACGGACCCTCTACCGAACATGCTGTACTTCTCCAGAGACTGATTCTTCCTGACAACATGTCCAAAGAATGTAAGATACAGTCTCACTGTCTTTGCTTCCAAGGAGCACTCTGGTTGCATTTCTTCCAGGACAGATCTATTGGTACTTTTAGCAGTCCATGGTACATTCAATATTGTTCTGCAATACCACAATTCTAAGGCATCAATTCTCCTGCCTTCCTTATTCGTTGTACAGCTTCCACATGCATGTGATGCAACTGAAAATACTATCTTTTGGGTCAGGCACACCTTAGTCTTCAAAGTGACATCATTGCTTTTCAACACTTTAAAGAGGTTCTTTGCAGCAGATCTGCCCAATGCAATGCATCTTTTGATTTCCTGACTGCTGCTTTCATGGGTGTTATTTGTGGAACCAAGTAAAATGGAATTTTTGACATCTTCAGTCTTTTCTCCATTTATTATGATGTTGCTCATTGCTCCAGTTATCTCTAAGGCCAAAGATGAAGAAACTGAAGATTTTTACAAACTTCTGCGGCTTGAAATTGATTGAACATGCAATCAAGATGCATTGATAATTACTGGTGATTGGATTGCAGAAGTTGCAACCAAAAAGAAGTTTTGGTAATTGGAAAACATGGACTTGGTCATAGAAATGATGCTGGAGACTGCGTGATAGAATTCTGCAAGATCAACAATGTATTCATTGTAAACACCTTTTTTTCACCAACATAAGTGGCAACTATACCTATGGGCCTACCCAAGTGGAATACACAGGAATTAAACTGACTATATTTTTAGAAAGAGATGATAGAGAACTAGCTCAATACCACAGTCAGAACAAGACTATGGGTCAACTGTGGAACCAACTCTCTTCATGAGCAGGCCAAGTTCAAGTTGAAGCTCAAGAAAATTAGAACACATCTATGAGAGCCAAAATATGGCCTTGAGTTTATCCCACCTGAATTTAGAGACCATCTCAATACACATAGAAAAGCATTGACTAATTTTAAGGAATTGTCTCACACAATTTTGGGGGCTGGTAAGTCCAAAACTTATAGGTCAGGCAGACTGGAAATTCAGCCAGTATATCTATGTTACAGTATGGAGATAGAATTCTTCTCCTTTTGGGAAATGTCAGTTTTTGCTCTTAAAACCTTCAACTGATTGGGTAAGGCCCACCCACATTATGGAGGTTAATCAGCTTCATTTAAATTCAACTGATTTGAAGGCTAATCACATATTAACACCTTCATAACAATGTCTAGACTAGTGTTCAGCCAAACAACTGGGTCACATAGCCTAGCCAAGTTAACATATAAAATTAGCCATCACATGAATCAAATAGTATCTCATACTTGAAACAAGATCAGGTTCTGAGTCTTGCTTCTGCCACTCCTTACTGATGTGGCCTGCAGCTGCTCAGCTTCACGGAGCTTCACTTGTGTTCACCTGCAGAAAGAGCACGATAATAATGCCAACATTCAAAGGTTGTTGTGAGCATTAAAGAAAATAATGTACAGCAAACTACCTCATAATCGTAATTTACTGGGGACTCTGGTTTTAGTGGTTTGTATTTTATATTCTCTTCCCGCGCTTGTCCATAAGGCCTTTCCTAGCTAAGACTTGGGTATACACAACTCGTAGCTTCCCTCTGCTTTCACTACAGTCATGCTTGCCTGTAGCTACATCATCCGTCTCGTCACATTTAAAGATTGTGTGCCATCTTAAGTGGATGTGCCAAGATGCATTAAGCCATTTCCCTGCTCTTGAGTGGTCTAACTATTCCCAGAGCTTTGTTACACAGATAACATCAATGAGTGTCTTCTTTCAATGGTTTGTTTTCTTAACCATCAACAGAAAACTTTAAACTCAAGGTCTACAAGGGCTGAAGAAAGTCTTCTGAGAGCATAAATGGCCAACATCAGTCTTGCTGTCAAGAAGACTTTCACGAGCCAGAGCAAGCCCACCACAAAGGCAGTGCCTTGGGACCTATCAGTTGGGCTCTGTGCCTCTGCAAAGACAGGAAACAAAGACCAAGAAGGGCCTGGGCAGTGATTTGTTTAATGTAACTGCAGGAATTGCTATGTATATTGATGGGTGCACTTCTTTAGACATTGAAATAGATATAAACACAACTTGTGAGTACCACAAGCTAAAGTCCTTGCTCAGGGAGGTTACCATTCACAACAGCATAACTGGAATGTGGAAACAAAGAGCCAAGTGGTAGAGCTGACAGTCACAGTGAGTCCAGAGAGGAAGTTGGCGCCATCAAACTCTTTGCCAAGAAGCAAGTCTGAGGCAGGCCAGAGTCACCGAAAGAGTCAGAGATAAAGAAGGCTGGTGCCAGGGGCCATCCAAGAGAAGGAGAGACAGAGAATGAAGACAGCGAGGTTAAACAAGAGGAACCAGGATTCAACACAGGTGAAGAGGTCTTTTCAAAGCCACTTCATTAGGAAAGACCAGGAGAAGCAGAGGGAATTAGCCTCTCCTCATAGTGGCAAGAAAACCAGATGGTTCCTGGCTTCTAGAACAGGAAATAGGCCCAGAGGACACAGGTGCGAACCACCATATAGAGCCAAGCAGCATCCAACAGGGCCTGGTTCCTTCCACTACGACACATGGAAAAGGTGATGAGGGTACAAGCAATCACAGGCCAATCTGGTAGTGTCACCTCCCTGCTTACAACCCTTCAAAGGTTCTCTGTTACTCCTAGGACAAGGTCTGACTTCACACCATAGCTTAAAAGGCCTTGATTGTTCTGGCTTCTGCCAACCTCGTATCTTTCACCACTCCAGGTGCAGCCTCTCAGTTCCTTGGATGACTCACATCTTCAGGCTTTCTTACGTGCTGTCCCCTCTCTGCTTGCAGTGTTCTTCCTTCACACTCTCTCCACCTGGCTAATTCCTACTCATCTTTTAAGTCTCAATTTAATTGACACTTTTACTTTCCCTAGGAAGTATAGATTTCATGAAAGAGGCTGATTTGGTGCCAAGCCTGTGATACACACTTGCCCAGTACAGACCAACCACATGGAAGGGTACAGGACAGGAAAACAGGTTAGAATTCCAGCTCCTACTTTGCCCCTCACTAACTGTACAACCTTGGGAAAGTCATATCTCTCCTCTAGGCCTTGGTTTCCCTGGCCAAACTGTTTTTATTGTAATGTCCTGTGGTTTCATGGAGTACAGAGCTGACTTTTGAAGAGTGACTTTTGTGCAAATGAGAAACAAAGGGTCCCCCTTCTGGACACTTTATTTTCATTAGCTAGAAGGCTGATGTAAGAACTACACAAGTCTTTGAGGTCTGCTAAGTGATTCTCTGATGGCCCTGAAGCCACACAGTACCCATATCAGAAAACAGGGACTGCTACAGCCATCAGTCTAGCCCAGGGAGGCGTATCTAAGTGGTCCGGGACCAGTAAGGTGGACTGTGGCTTTTGAGATGAGCAAAGTAGATTACAAGGAACCTATTATTAAGCAAAAACCAGAGTGGATCCCATTAATGAGGTGATGGTGGTGGACACAAAGCCTGCTCTTCTCCATGGGCCAGGCAAAATTGTCCAAACATGACCACAGCCAGTGATGGTCCAAGACTGCTCAAGTGACCAGTTGCTACACATGGTAGAAGGGGCCCTGCACTGTGGAGGCTACCTTGGACAAGTCAGATACACAGACACAGTCCACCAGTGGACTTGGCACGGCAGTTGTCTGAGTATTTTAAAGGACTGGTGTTTACCTCCCTGTGAAGGAAACCCTCATGGCACATGATGAGTACGTTTATCCAAGGCTGACTTATTTACCAGCAACTAAAACATGAAATTAGCTGCTCCCCAAAGGCAATATTGCCCTTCCCTGCCTGGCGCTTTCATAAATCAACCCAATCAAGGGGGTCAGCAGGCATGGGGGGGAGGCACTACATTTGTTTTTCATATTCTCACATTCTGTATGAAGAATCGTTTTCCATTTAGAGTCTGTGATGATCCCCTTGAGACCGTCTGCATGATCCTGTGATTTCTTGTTTCTGGGGGACTGGAAGAGTGTTTGCCTTGGCAGACTATAACAGGAAACTTTCTTCTACTTTTTTTTCTTTTCTTCAAAATGTAAAGTCCTGGGAATGTTTTAGATCCAGGCCCCTGGCCAGGACAATGTTTCCACTGTAAGAGGACATAGAAGGGATGGTTCTCCAGAGCATAATCCTTCTCCCGTCCAGCCCCATTTGTTAAGAGCCCGAAAGAGACTACATCGGATTGGTCATATTTCCATCAATTCCCCTGCTGCCAGGAGAAATGTGAGCATGCAAGAAACACACTGCTCTTGTGTTGACAACCCAGGAGCTCCAGAGATGCCATTTTTCCGCTAAGCAGTAAACCTGCATGCTGCTAGGAAAACGAAGGACTCAGTCAGCATGGGGCTGGCCCTGGCTTTTGCTCTGGTGACTGTAACAGTGTGCTAAGGCCAAGGATTTTCTCTTGGGCTGAGAGTTTGGTGTGGGCCTTTGGGACCCATCTCTAAAGACGGACGGTGGTCAGTCTCCCCAGGGTTCCCAGCAGTGGCTGCACATTCCTTGCAACGAGCCTGCTCTCAATCAAAGGAAACACTTGAAATTACAGGTACCTTTTGAGACTTTACAAAGCCAACAGTGACAGGAAAATACAGTGACACATACCTTTTACATCCTTGGCCTCCCTTGGTTCCATGGCCTTCCTGGGCTCCTCTTCTTAAGTACGCATTGCATTAGTTGATCCAAAGTTCTTTATTAGGCATTTGTCTTTTCTCAGACTTTTACATGATTTTTTTTCACAAATAAATACCCCAGATGTCAGGATCTGGAAATGAGGCAGTGCATGAGTTATCATAATCTTAGAGGGCATGCTTTTTCACTTTTAAAAATAATCAGTAAAGTGTTTACACTGCCTTTGACAACAATTTCGTGAACCAAATCACCACTTGTCTCATTTGATAGCTCATGTTTGCACTTATTATCTGAGAAAGTAAATGATGAGGAAGCTGAAAGTTTCATCGACTGGTTCCAAAGCTATAGAATATTAAAAAGTGAGACAGCTAACTCTAACTTTGCTTTTTTTGAAAAGACCACCATAAGACCTAACAATTCCACTCCTAGGTATACATCAAGTAATTAAAAACAGGTGTTCAAGCAAATACCCCCCCACACATGCTCATAGCTGCACTATTCGTAATAGCCAACAAGTAGAGACAGCCTGTATGTCCATCAACAGATGAGTGGATAAACACAATGAGGTATGTACACACTATGGAATATTAGTCTGCCATAAAAAGGAATGAAGTTCAGATACATGCTACATAATGGATGTACCTTAAGAACATTATGCTGACTGGAGACATCAGACAGAAAAGGCCAAATATTATATGATTTCACTTGCATGAAATATTTGGAAACCTCGTAGTGTAGTGATTCAGTGCTACGGCTGCTGACCAAAAGGTCAACAGCTCGAATGCACCAGGTGTTCCTTGGAAACTCTATGGAACAGTGCTACTCTGTCCTATAGAGTTGCTATGAGTCAGAACTGACTTGACCACAGTGGGTTTGGTGTGGGTTTTATACGACATATTTAGAATAGGGAAATGCATACTGATCAAAGTGTATTAGTGATGGTCAGGGGCTAGATGATGGAAGAAATAGGGAATAACTGTTAATGATTAGGAAACCCTGGTGGCATAGTGGTTAAGTGCTACATCTGCCAACTGAAAGACTGACAGTTCTACTCCGCCAGGCACTCCTTAGAAATCTGATGGAGCAGTTCTACTCTGACCTATAGGGTTGCTATGAGTTGGAACCAACTCAGCAGCAGTGGCTTTGGCTTTTTTGGTAATGGTTAACAGCTTTCCATCTGGGCTGATAAAAGGTTCTAGAACTAGATGGTAGTGGTGGGTGTATAACCTTGCGACTACACTGACTGCTCCTGAATAGCACATCTTAAAATGGTTAAAACAGAAAATTGTGCATTGTGTGCATTTTCCCCACAATGGAAACATGTCAAAAATGATTTTAATTGAAGTGAAAGTAATGAAATAGGCTTTGACATTTTACCACGATGTTAAGAAATAGAAGACAAATGTACAAGTTCAAAGAGAGAGCCAGGTGAGTCCATTCACCGTGCGAGCCTCCATTGCTTCAACTGCGAGAGAAGGCTGTCAACACAGGAAGCCGTGGTGCTGACTAGAGCCAATGTGTGGTGTTTAGGGCCTAGCACAGGGTAGGCTTTCCGAAAGAGGATCTCACCAGACTCTGAGAAGGCTGACCTGGAGGATTTTGGGTAGCGATGCCCAAACGCTTCACCTTGCCCTCTTGGAGTGTAGTACAGTTCACCATCTTCCAAAGCTGGGAACTACAGGGGCAGATGACTAGATACTAGGAAAGAAGGGTTGCCTCTGAGAATGGACCTACACTTAGAACTTTTCCTTCAAAAACCCTGCTCTTATTCAGAGTCATCCTTTTTCATGACCTTGGAAAGAGTTATTTGAATCAACAGATTGGACATCATTGTCTCACAACTGCATGGCCATTTTCTATATGTTATTATGCAGGAACTGGCATGTATCATTTCAAGCCTTCTCAAGCCTCTTATAGAACCAGCTGAAAAATAAACAAAAAACATTGTCCAGTGATGCCTCACATTAACTTTACAAAACAGATATTATGATTGTTCCCATTTTATAAGGAAACTAAGTTCAAGTAAGTGCCCAAGATACACAGTCACGCTTAGTAACTAGAAAAACTGCATTTCTAACCCTGGACTGTGGAGTGCCAGACTCCACACGCTTTCCTGTAATTCATGCTTCCCATACATAGGATGACTGAACATTTTCAGCTGTGGCATAGAATCCTAGAGCTATCTCAACTGGATGGAACCTGAAGAGAGCATATAATCTACCCACCTTTCATAATAAATGAGGAATTGAAGTTTAAATTGGGATAATGATTTGACTGAGGTCACAGAGAAAATGACTGGCAGAACTAGAATGAGAATGAAAATTTGCTGGTCTAGAAGGTACCCTCTTTGGAAACCATCTCCCTAGGAGAAGGAGACTGGGTAGCTAGAATCTGGTACCCCCACCACCACCCTCCTCTAGTAGGGTGTCTCGTCCAGGGACTATAAACGGGGATGGGAAAAAAAGCTCTATTGGTATTTCCACCAACTTCTAAGCAGAATTTGGAATTATCCCAAATTAACAACTGCAGATGAATGTAGGCAATTAGTTTCAGTATACCTATAATATATTAGTGTTAGTGGTACTTGTAACTTGCTAATGAGAGAAATGGGAGATATTTCCAAATCATGTCAGAGATATCTTGAAATATCATTAATACTCAGAACTTGGAAATCATGATCACCAAAAAATCACACCCATTGCCACTGAATCAATTCTGACTCATAGTCATCATATAGGACAGAATAGAACAGAGTTTCCAAGAAGCACCTGGTAGATCTGAACTGCTGACCCTCTGGTTAACAGCCATAGCACTTAACAACTGTACCACCAAATTATGATAGTTATTCACAAATCCTTCATAAAAAAGAGCACAGCTGATTACTATCACAAATTTGTTTTGAAAAACATCTTTATATTTCAATACTATCATCACTTTCCTTTGTAATCCCAAGTGTTTTTATATCTGTATTTAAAGACTTTTCTGATAAAGGGCCCATAGAATTTTTACCAGACCATCCAGGGGGCTGAGATACAATACAGGTTAAGACTTCCTGCCCCAGAGTAAACAGTGCTCTCACTTGAGACACACCTAACATCTAAGGGGGAGTAGTCAGACACAAATCCATCACCACAGTGGCACAACTCAGACAGTGTGTGAAGGCAGTCTACTCTTGGTCTTGGTCCAAGGAGGGAGTATCAGCAGTGCGGAAGGAACTGGGGTCATGTCATCAGTCAATGCCAAACTTTAGCCTAAAACCCAACCCTTTCCCTAATCTCTTTGGTTGCAGTGCCATTGGCCAGTATGAATCAGGTTCCACTTCTCAGTGGGCAAAGAGCAAGCACATTCTGATTCTTCATGCCAACAAATGATTGTCCTTGGAGTCCTATCGACCGCACTTGGCTTTTGGCTGGAGTCCTATGAAGAACATGACAACAAAATAATTTGCCCAGTGCACATCAATCTATACAGGGCCAACTTCTTCTGCCGGTGTTGGATACTGGCAGAGAATGGAAGAAATGTCCCTACTATGGATACTTGAAAAACTTTCCAGTGTCCACTTCTGCCTCCTCCCTTCCTCTCTGTTGAGTTTACACACATAGAAATTGGTCACTGGGAGAGAAGTGGGGCACTTAACTGTGACAAATTTATGCCTGTGATAAAGGTACACTCCCTCTGATCCCTACCCATCTTTAGTGACTTGTATTTAATCCAAGAAAGGGTGTTTTGTTCATGAATTAGTTCAACACATGAATTGTGATTCCTCTGTGTGCAACTGTACCACTACCTGTGTTTGTATACACTGTTTTCCCATCTGGAGGAAACATTGTAATTTACATATGAAAGAAGTACCCACAGGGTAACCACTCAGCAACATTCCCTGTAAAATGAGAGGAGTGGCCCCGTGGAACAGTGCTTCGTAGTTATACAGCATCATGATGTTTCACAAAGATCATCGCAACTTCATTGTCATGACTTTCTGGGAAGTAGTATTGCTTTCTTTTCAGAGGGACAATGAAACAAGGTCACGTGCCTTTCCCAAGTTCACACAATCAGTCCGAAGCTGAACTAGGACTTAAACTTACGTCTTCTCTCATCAAGCCTCTTCTTGCTACCCAACAGGTCCAGTTTATCTGGAATCTTTAGACAGTGCTAGATGAGAGGACAGCAGCAACAGGCTTGTCTCAAAAATGGACAACATTCTCCCAAGTTCCAAAGTGTAGATCTAATGGCATGCCCAAAGGTAGACCTAGAAACCAGCTCTTCCTGCAGTTGAGTTTCAACTTGAATCCCTTCACTCTTTCCAACTGAACACAGATGGAGGACCCTAGTGAGACAATGAAGGCACTCCTGGGGGACAAGGAGAAAATGTGCCTCAGCTACAAATCCTTTCGGAAGGCCAGAGAACTGGCTGTTCCTCCTTTGAGCCCACCTTCACCAACCAAAAGCACAATGCACATTCCCCTTCCAGGACATCTGGGACGCAAGCTCTGGGGAACTGAGAGGCAAAATCACTGGCACAGGAGTTTAAAAATTTTCCACTTGGAAGGACAGAAAATGAGCAACAGAGTCATTAAAGGATGTATCGTTGAAGGGTTGCTGCCAAACTTTCTCTCTGGAAGTTAACAGTAGTTCACAAGGCAGCCTGATTTTGGAGGTTTCCAGAATACACCTGTAAATGCTCAGCTGTTGGCACAATTATGGGAGTTAGTTGACCATCCATCATATGAGGAAAGAACTGCCTGATTGTATCCCTAACTGAATGTTTGCAGATGTGTTCTAGTCAATGTATCTGAATGTATTTCAAACAGGGCTTTGAATTGGTTCATTCCAGCTTGAACCCCTGCTAAGATTTTGTATTTACACCTCAGATATACTGCAGCAGAATCTAATGGTTTAGTGATATCCCCAGGTGATTATTATGTATAACAAGTTTTGAGAACCAGGCTCCACTAGTAGTTCTCAGATTGGGCCCTAGCTAGCACCATTAACATCTCCTGGGAATTTGTTAGAAATGCAAATTGTTTTAGTCCGCTAGTGCTGCTCTAACAGAAATATCACAGAGTGGATGGCTTTAACAAAGTAAGGTTTATTCTTACACAGTCTGGTAGGCTACAAGTCCAAATTCAGGATGTCCACTCCAGGGAAAGGCTTTCCCCCTTGTCGGCTCTGGAGGAAAGTCCGGTATTACATCAGTCTTTGTCCAGGGAGCATCTTGGCACAGGACCCTTAGGTCTGAAGGACGTACTCTTCTTCCAGTGCTGCTTTCTTGGTGGTGTGAGGCTGCCAATTCTCTGCCTGCTTCCCTTTCCTTTTATCTCTTGCAGGATTAAAGGATTACGGGTGGTACAAGCCATACTCCAGGGAAACTCCCTTTACAGTGGAGCAGGGAGGTGATCCTCTGAAGGGATTTAGAGTCCCACCCTAAGCCTTTAACATACAGCACAGCAAAATCACAAAAAGCCAAGCCAAGTGCCGTCAAGTCAGATCCGACTCATGGCAACCCTACACGAAGTAGAGGACAATAGTAGAATACAGGGAATCATGGCCCAGCCACATGGCTACACCTGTTTTTGGGAGGACACAATTCGATCCCTGACACAAATTCTCAGCAGGGATTAGAACCCAAACAAACAAGTTCAAAGCCCGGATTGCAAAGGAGAAAGTCACTCAGAGCCATGACCAAGGACCTTAGTGTCACATTACCAAGTTCTGACACAGCAACCATACAAGTCAGAGGATTTCTTCCAGACCAGCTATCCTGGTGAGGACAGGGAAGGAGAGAGAGAGAGAGTGAGGGAAAGAGAGAAAGCCATGTTCTCTTCAGTAACAGAACCAGGCTTCTGGAGTGATCAACCTCAACCAGGGTCACTGAGAGAGAAGGGGTCCCAAGATACCAAGTAGAAAAGAGAAAGGGCAGCTGGCTCCCTGTCACCTCAGGCCTGGCGTGCATTGCATGTGAAGTTCAGTCAGGTCCTCCAGAGCAGGGCTCCAAACAGGTTCAAACTGGTTCAGTCACGGCTGTTGAAGGAAAAACAAAGCAGACATGAACCAAAATGACGAGAATGGGAAAAATTATGGGTTGAAGCCCTGGAATAGAAGGCTCAGAAGAAGCAGAAGGCTTATGCACAAGATCAGATTATTGGTGGGACTGTGCAGAGTGATACATATTCAAAGTGGCACAGTCAGCCACCATCTTTGAGCAGGGCACCACTGTTTCTAACTCGACTCAAAATCCTACAGGCAAGAAATTTAGTTGCTATGCAACGCTTACCTGCTTTGTTTTCTAAGAGGGAGATTAGGGTTCTAGCAGGGCTTTGAACCATTATTTTTCCCATTCAGGTCATCATTCTGGTTCATCCAAATAGTAAAAATTTGATTCTGTTCTGGTTTCACCTCCTTGGCCATGACTGAACTGAGAAGAACCAGTTCAAAGCCCTGCTCCAGAGCAACCCACTGTCCTTAACCACGCATTGCACTGACTCAACAGGCTGCATGCAAGTGAGTTTTAAAAATGATGGAAAATCCCAAGATGTGACCCAGTCTCCTCTTTCCATGTATGGTCACCAAAGGAACTGGGGAAGAGTTTCCCTTCTCCAGGCCTCTTGATATCGTGACCAAACCCACTTGCTAGTCAAACAGCTGATACCTGTTCAATACAATAAATCGGAGGCTTGAGAAATGCCAGAGCGCAGAGGGCACCGAAACAACAAACACCCACACCTCCTTTATTTTACAGATGGGGCCAGAGAGGTCGAGAGAAAAGGCTCGTCTGAGTTCACACAGACAGTGAGGGGCAGAACTGAGACCAGAATCCAGGCCTACTGGGGCAGGGACAGGGCTCTACCTGTTTGCCAACTGCTGTTTAATATGAAATTAGCGAAAATGATCCTTTAGGTAAATGGTATGTGTGATGGATCCATGGCAAAGCCAAGGAATGTCTCTAATGCACTCCTCTCCCTCCAAAACATGTTGTGAGGAGCCCTCACTGCACCTCAGTTCTGATTAATACCTAGAAGATGGAATTCCTGTACCTGTGTCGTCTCAATGGGGTAAACCCTTAAGTGCTCAACTGGAAACTAAAAGGCCGGTGGTTTAACCCCACTCAGAGACACCTTGGATAACAGGGCTGGTGATCTGAAAATTCAGCCACTGACAGCCCTCTGGAGCGAACTTCCACTCTGACACACAGCGGGTCCCCATGAGTCAGAGGCCACTTGAAGAGAGTCAGAGGCCACTAGAGAGAAATGGGTTTGGGTTTTTCTTTGGATTTGTGTTGTCCTCAAGATTCTCTTAAAGACACTGGAAATATGCATAAATTTATGAGGGCTAGATGGCAAAATCTCGTGGCAGGCAAAGCCATAAAAAAATCAAGAATAACCTTCCCTGGATGTAAATATAACTCCCCTCTGGGAACATATCTAGAGGAAGAGTGTTTCTATAACACTGAGTTAAAACCCAAATTATATTATTTGGAGCTCTACAAGTACAGACTAATAAATAATGCATAAAATAAAACAGCACTTTATGAAGAAGACTCCTCCTGTATTTCAAGCATTTTCCCTCTCTTAAATTCGTTATTTAATATGGACACTTTCAGCCACAAAATTTCTAGAGTTTATTCAATATCTTTTATGTGCTTTACAAGGTCATTAGAGAATTTATTTGCTCTTTCCCTTACAGATTGGAAGGTGGGCAGTGATATATTAGGTTTTACATTTTATTTATTCACCAAACTGTTCCAGATGTGATCCCATCATTTATCCACTGACACATCAAACCTGCTGTGCGCCCTGCACACTGACCTCCTCCCCACGTCCGCTTTCATGCTCTTAAAGTTATAGCCCGGCTCACATTGATGGGAAGACAAGAGAATTGCTATTTGGGGAGAGGTGGTGGTGGGAGGGAGGCAATCGAACTTCAGTAATAAAAAATTTAATTGCTCAGCTACAATTTGAAAACGATATCCAGGTGGAAAAGTGGCCCAGGACCATTCTCCCCCCAGCCATTGCTTTCCACTTGCCCTCAAAACAGGGCTGCATGCCTGGTCTTTGGAACGTGCAGTATCTGAATAAACGGAATGGAGCAGGTACTAAATCATTCCCCCTTTCTCCCAGTGATTTGTCACCGTAATAAGCATTCTGAGGGTGATAGACCTTTTATTACTATACACTGTTAAGCAGGAAGGAGGTTGCAATGTATTCCTGGCACTCTTTAGGGAAAATAATTACTCCACGCAGACATTTTTTTTTAATATTGATTTAACAGAAAAAGTTATATTTAAACCCAAGTGCTTATTTAGTGCAAAATATGATGCACTGTTATGTTTGTGTTGGAGAAGACAGTGGAGACTCATTCCATGACACCATCATCTCTGAGATGTCATTTCCAATTTCCCAACCACCTGTCAACTTACATTTTTGGTAAGGGCACAGAGAGGAAGAAGGATCCTCATTTGGGGAGATCCTCCATAAGGCTAATTCTACATGTACTATATATAAATAATGATTTTTAAAACAATTAGAAAAGCCTGTTGCCATAGAGTCAGTTCTGCTTCGAGGTGACTCCATGTGTTACAGAGTAGAACTGTTCCATAATGTTTCCTTGGCTGGGCTGTAATCGTTACTGAGGTAGATGACCAGGACTTTCTTCCATGGCACCATTGGATAGATTCAAACCATCAAACTTTCAATTATAAGCCAATTGCAAACTGTTTGCACCACCCAGAAACCTATAAAAGCTGATACTACCATCCAGTATTTGAAGAGAGTTTTACACAATGCCAAACAATTTCATACATGTACATGTACATATAAATATACATGTACATACACATATACATGGAAACCCTGATGGCATAGTGGGTTAAGTGTTGCATCTGCTGACCAAAAGGTTGGCAGTTCAAATCTGCCAGGCACTCCTTGGGAACTCTAGGGGGCAGTTCTATCCCGACCTCTAGGGTTGCTATGGGTTGGACCTGACTCAACAACAGTGAGTTTTGGTTTTGCTATATATAGGTATTTATAAAATCCCTTTGGATCCCCACAACAACCTGTGAGGCTTTCAGGGCTGAGGCTATTGGCCCCTTTTTCAGAGGCGAGTGAGGCTCAGAGTGGCCAGTGTGGGAATGCAGAACGTAAACAGAACTGGCAGTGTAGCTAACCAGTAAACTGGTTAGCTCTCATGTGTGAGAATGGAACTGCTCCATGGGGTTCTCAATGGGTGGAATCTTTTGGAAGTAGACCGCCAGTACTTTCTTCCAAGGCACCTGTGGGGTAACTGGAGCCTCAAACCTTTCTTCTAGCAACTGAGTGCTCACAAGTTCCTACACTGTAGCTAAGGTTGCCAAATTCAGAAAGAAAAAAACACATCTATTTCATGGGATTTACTTGTACTAAAAATATTATTCAATGCTTATCTGAAACTCAAATTTAACTGGGCATCTTGTATTTTTCTGTTTATCTTAACTGTAGTAGTACTCCAAGATGAGCAGCACTAAACCCGTCACCCCCCGAGCAGCCCTGGTGACACAGTGGTTAAGCTATTGGCTGCTAACCCAGAAGTTGCTGATTAGAACCCTCAGGCCGTTTCGCAAAAAAAAAAAAAAAGACCTGACCATCTGCTCCCACAAAGATAAGAGCCTAGGAAACCCTATGGGGTAGTTATCCTTTGTCTTACAGGATCACTAGGACTTGGAATCAACTGGAGGGCACACAACACTAAGTCTACCTACCCTCCACCAAAACAGGAAGTTAAGAGTTTGGCTAGTGTCTCAGTTATCTTCCTGTTGTTGTTAGGTGCTGTTCAGTCAGTTCCAACTTGTAGTGGCCCTGCCCGGTCCTGCATCATCATCACTGTCACTCTTTTGCTTGAGCCCACCGTTGTGGCCACTGTGTCAATCCATTCACTGAGGGCCTTTCTCTTTTTTGATGACCCTCTACTTTAGCAAAGGTGATGTCCTTCTCTAGGGACTGATGCCTCCTGATAACATGACCCAAGTACATGAGATGAAGTCTTATCCTCGCTTCTAAGGAATATTCTGGCTGTACTTCCTCCTGGACAATTTGTTCACTCTTCTGGGAGTCCACGGTACAGTCCATGTTCTTTGCAGATACCATAACTCAAAACTGTCAATTCTTTGGTTTTCCTCATTCATTGTCCAGCATTCACATTCAGGTGAGATGATTGAAAACACCGCAGCCTGGGTCAGGTGCACTTTAGTCTTTATGGTAACATCTTTGATTTTCAACACACTAAAAGACATTTTCTGCAGCCGATCTGCCTGATGCAATGTTTTGTTTTTATTTTATTTTATTTTTATTATGACTGAGTAAAAATGTACATTCCCATATAAATTTACATGCCCACCTATATGCAGCTTCCACTGCTCTCCCTGCCTGGTGACAGCACACTATTCCTCTCCGCTCCATACATGTCTCATCCTCCCAACAGTCTCCTTTCCCCTCCTCTCCACCCACTCTCCTTCCTCCAGCCAGAGGTCAGCAGGATGATATCCTATAGATGCAGAGAACCACAAAGTGTATCCAGTATATGGTCACTCTGCATCACCAAGTCCAATCCATTCGTGAAGAGTGGACCTTCAAATGTCTCTTTTGCTTTCTAAACTGCAGCCTCCATGGGTACTGTTTGTGGATCCAAGCAAAACGATAACCTTGACAACTTCAATCTTTCTTCATTTATCAGGATGTTGATTTTTGGTCTACTTGTGAGGATTTTTGTTTCCTTTATATTGCGATGTAATCCGTACTGAAGGCTGTAGTCTTTGATCTTCAGCAGTAAGTGCTTCAAGTCCTCTTCAGTTTCAGCAAGCCAAGTTGTACCATCTGCATAACACACATTGTTAATGAGTTTTCCTCCAATCGATGCCATGTTCTTCTTTATATACTCCAGCTTCTCAGATTATTTGCTCAGCACACAGACCGAATAAATATGATGAAAGGATAAAACCTTGACACATGCCTTTCTTGACTTTAAAGCATGAAGTATCTCCTTGTTCTGTTTAAATGACTGCCTCTTGATCCATTTACAGATTCCTTAAGATCACAATTAAGTGTTCTGTAATTCCCATTCTGTACAATGTTAGACATAATATGTTATGATCCACACACAGTCAAATGCCTTTCCATAGTCAATAAAACAGAGGTAAACATCTTTCTGGTAGCCTTTGCTTTCAGCCAAAATCCATCTGGCATCAGCAATGATATCCTTGGTTCCACATCCTCTTCTGAATCTGGCCTGAATTTCTAGCAGTTCCCTGTTGATATACTGCAGCTAATTTTGAACAGTCTTCAGCAAAATTTTACTTACCTATCATACTGATATTTTTCGATAATTTTCACACCTGGTTGGATCACCTTTCTTGAGAATAGGAATAAATATGCATTTTTCCCCCATTGGTTGGCCAGGCCGCTGTCTTCCCAACTTCTTGGCATGGACGAGTGAGTGCTTCCAGCATTGCATCTGTTTGTTGAAACATCTCAACAGTATTGCATCAGTTCCTGGATCCTTGTTTTTCTCTGGTGCCTTCAGTGTAACTTGGACTTCTTCCTTTAGTAACACTAGTTTCTGATCATATGCTAACTCCCCAGATGACTGAACATCAACCAATTATTTGTGGTACGGTACCAAATACTTCCTGCATTTGCCCACAGAATCCTTAGTTATCTAGTGCTGCTAAAACAGAAATACCATAAGTATATGGCTTTAACGAAGAGAAATTTATTCTCTCACAGTTTAGGAGGATACAAGTCCAAATTCGTGTCACAAACTTCAGGAGAAGTCTTCCTCTCTCCATTGGCTCTGGAGGAAAGTCCCTATCATCAGTCTTCCCCTTGTCTATGAGCTTCTCAACACAGGGCCCCCAAGTCCAAAGGACACACTATGCTCCCAGTGCTTCTTTCTTGGTGGTGTAATGTGACCCTGTCTCACTGCTAGCATCTCTCTTTTATATTTCAAAAGCCACTCAGTCTTGTAGGTTGAGTTCTGTCTCACTGACATAACCACCTCTAATACTGCCTCATTAACATCATAGAAGAAGGATTCACAACGCATGGGAAAATCACATCAAATGATAAAATGGTGAACAGTCACACAGTATTGAGAATCATGGCCTAGCCAAGTGGATACAAATTGTGGCGGGGGTGGGGGAGGGTCTCCATTCAATCTATAATAGTCAGGAAACAAAGGGTAACTTACACAGGGCCCTAGGGTAGGGAGTAAACAGCAGAGTTGGGAATTGAAGCTGCATCTGTGGCCTCTTAGCTGAGTGATCTTTAAACTCTGCCTTGTCCTGTGCCCTGCATCTGTGGCCAGCGGCAGGAGAACCAACATGCCTTGTGACAGGATGATAGCATGTTCAACCTAACTGAAGTGGGACTTGGGATCCCCATGCCCAGGAGCATGCAATCACCCAGGGGCCACCTTTGCCTGGCATCCCTTATACTTACGCCTGCAGGGTGTCACCTGAACCCAACCCAACCCATCAACCATAGTTCCCAAACGGAGGCTTCTCTTACAGCAGGCTTAAGAAAATACTCTCAGTATCACCCATAATTACACAAATGTACATTATAACAATGTAATACTAGCATTTGCTCATTGGATGGAAAAAACACAAAGTTACATTACACCTGGTGCTGATGAAGTTGAGGAAAACAAGGGTCTCCCACACTGTTGGTGAGGCTGTAACTAGAAGTCGTTTTCCCAGGGAGCAATTTGGCATTATCTGTCACAATTTACCACCACCTGTCTGTCAGCTTGTTGTGCTCACATGTTGCTGTTAAGCCACTTGTATTTCAAATACCAGCTGGGTCACAGGTGGTTAGCAGGTTTCAGTGGAGCTTGCAGTCTAAGATAGACTAGGAAGAAAGGCCTGATGATCTAGTGCAGAAAGTTAGCCAATGAAAACCCTATGGAGCACAACAGAACACTGCCTGATACAGTGCTAGAGGGTGAGCCCCATAGGTCAGAAGACATAGAACCTACACAGCCGCCACAACAAAGAACTCACACATACCTATGACTGGGAAGATGCCACAGGATCAGACAACATTTTGTTTTGATGTATGTAAGGTCACTGTGAGTCAGAGCTGATTCAATGACAAGTAACAACAATGAGGAAGAGGATCAAATGGACTTCTAGTCAGCAAGGCAGCCTCAGAGGCCAGGGTAATTCAGTGTGTGGCGTCTATCACACCGGTCTCCTCCTTTCTCTCTACCCTCATACGTGGGGCCTCTATGAGACTGAGGCAACTCTACAGCTACTAACCACAACAAAATTGGAGTGTAATACTCACCCGTCCCCTCCTTTCATGATTCCCTACCCTCACCAACCCCTCAGCTCTTAGTAATCACTACTCTTCTTCTGTCTCTACGGATTTGCCTATTCTAGGTATTTCACATCAGTGGATTCACACATTCGTCCTTCTGATTTTGACTAAGTTCACTCAATATCATGTTTTCAAAGTTCATCCATGTCATAGCATGTATCAGAACTTCATTTCTCTTGATGGCTGAGTAATACTCTGTTGTGTAGATGCACCACATTGTGTTTGTCCATTCATCTATTGACGGACACTTGGGCTCACATGGCTGTTGACCCAGCAATTTCACAGTCTGTAAACTTACTTGCACATAACACAACTCAAGCAGAGGCTTCTTGTCTCAGTCATCTGGTACTACTCTAACAGAAAACACCTGAATGGAGGGCTTCCAGAAGAGAAAGTTTATTGTTACAGTCCAGTAAGCCACAAAGCCATTCATAAATTCCAAGTCCTTTCAATATGAGAAATTGCCACAGGCCAGTAGGCTAAGAGTCCAAATTTAATGAGAGCATCTTGGTGCAGGAACCTCAGGTCCAAAGGATGTGCTCTGCCCTAGGGGCCACTCTCTTGGTGGTAGGAGATTCCCAACTCTCTCTGCTCACTTGTCTTTTTTTATATCCCACAAACTTGTAGCTTGAGTCCTGCCTCACCAACACCAACTGCCACCCATTCTCCCTCATCAACATCACAGAGGCAGGATTCGCAACGCAGGGGAAAAAAAATCACACCATATTAGGACTCACAGCTGAGCCAGATTGACACACCCTGTTTGGGGGGGGGCGACACAACGCAATTCATAACACTTCTGAAGTCTAGTCCTTAGCCCAACCCTGTTCATTGGCCCTAAGGTCTTGACTGAATGAATTCATCATGACCTGTGCTCATCCCAAGAGTAAGACTACCCTCCTTTGGCACCAGGCACTGGGCTAACCACTCCACTTGCATTATCTCATTGAATCTTATGAAGCTGATTGGTTATTATGCCTACCATATGCGGGTAGGAACAGACCAGAGGAGATTCTGTGACTCCGTCCACATCACATGACTCTAAGTGGAGGATCAGGGATTTGAACCCAAATAGCTTTCACCCTAAAATCTGTGCTCTTCATCCCCTTCCATGCTGCTGCTCTGAGAGCCAGGCAGGAGGGAGCCCTGACAATAGACTTCCAGAGGAAAGCGAGACACAGACGTGACTCTCTGCAGCTGGGCTGTGGTATTTCCGTCACGGCTCAGCTGCTCACACTCCTGGAAGTCATCATTAGCAGACAGAGCACGGAACCCAGGGCTCCCCGCAAATCTCCTGAGGTGGAGAGTACACGTGAATGAATGCAGCACTAATAGCAGAGTTTTGCTCTCCAAAGGAATCCCTTCCTTTTGGTTTCAATCAGAATGTGTAATAATTTTTTTTTTTTTTTTTTTGTAGTCAAGTCACTTTATCAAAAGCAATTGACAGCTGGGTGGCATAACTGGTAAATTTGGAGGTGTCAGCTTGAGTAGACAATGAAGACATTTTGAAGGGCTGACACTACTGGGAAGTGATCAGGAAAAAAATACTTTAAAAAAATGTTTGCATTACATAATTAACCCTAAAGGCAAGGAAGATGTGGCCAGGTTGGGATGGTTGGTTATTTTATGAAGTAAAAGATGAATGGTTTTAGTGAGCAAGATTAGAGACAATTCAACTCTTCTCCCAACCAAAATAAAAGACAAATGGTTATTGAGCACTTACTGTATGCAAGGAAGGCACTGTGCTGGGGCTTACGTGCCTAAGAGACTACAGTTGTGGGCTACCTCATGCACCCAACCACTAGGGTTATTGTCCTGGTCTACCCTTGGAGGTGGGGACACATATCCTAGGCTGTAAACAAAAGGGACACAGTGGAATGTAAAGGGCTTTCACTGAGGATTCAGACCAGAAATAGATGAGATATTGGGTGAATGCCTTCAACCCCTCCAGAGCTCAATTTCCTCATCTGTAACATGGGAATGTTAATGCCTGTGTTATACCCAGAGGGTCGCTGGGCATCACAAGTAGTTAACCTAAAGGTTGCCTGTTCAAACTCACCCAGCAAGGCCACAGAAGAAAAGCCTGGCAATCTGCTTCCATAAAAATAACAGCCAAGAAAACTCAATAAAACAGTTTTACTCTGTGACAAGAACAGACTTGATGGCAATGGTTTGGTTTTCGGGCCTTATACCTTACAGGGCCATCGCTGTGTCAGAAGTAGAAATAACAGAGGTGAAAAAGTGTTTGCAAAACTCAAAGCATAATGAGGACAGCTGTACTACAGAAATGAGGCAGTATCAGAGAAGACATCAGACATCAGACATCTGCCTCAGTTCGGCAGCCTTGGCCTTGAGACTTTGGAAATGCCCCTCCATCACCCCTAGGACTTCCTGTGTGCGTGACTGTGTTTCTGTCCTTTTCGGCAGTTTGAATCCACCAGCCACTCCTTGGAAACACTATGGGACAGTTCCTACTCTATCCAATAGGGCTGCTGTCAGTTGGAATTGACTTGATGGCAATGGATTTTTTTCTTTGATAAAACATCACTCAGAAGGAATTAGAACCCACCCTACTCAGGTATGACATCATTAACTGATAACATATGCAAAAAAAAATCCTATTTCTCCAAACAAGTTGACATTCATCAGGACAGAGTTTAAGACTTGAGCAGATCTTTGTGGGGAACACAGTACAATCCATAACAGACAGTAGCCAATGTGATCATCTCCTTTTGTCCACTGATGAAACACATATTTGGCAACTGGCACTCAAGGACACATGAACAATGATTCTAGAAAGCAAATGAGTAGGACCTGAAAAAGCTGTTATAGGTGTCTGACTTGATACAGCCAGAGGCCAGAAAGCCCCAGGTCAAACCAGTCACCTCTCACCTTACAAGCAGGCCCCAGCATGGCTAGCTCTGTTGTCCACAAGTGGTTGGAGCAGTAGGTGAGAGGTGACGGTGGCCCAAGTCAGGCAGCTAGCAGTAGGGACAAATGGGAGAGGATCAATACCAGAGCTATTATGATATTGGCATTACGAGTCCTCAGTCTTCTGTCTGCGTTTATAAGACTGAACTCACTCTGAGCATGGAACAGTATTCCTTCATGCATTGTGTAGAAAAGCCAAAGTTGAACTCGGGGGCTACTTGTAGTCTACTCATCAGATGCAATGCAAATATCTGTTTCACCACAGAATCACCCTTTGTTTGCTTATGGGGTACTGCCCTAGTATTATGCAATATATGACATAGGCAGTATCCTGTTTCTGATATTTGAACTTTTGGAAGAAAAACACTTCACTGCGAGGGTTTCAGGTGAGGGATGGTAGGCGTATGGTTACCCTAGGAACTATCAGCCATATCAAATAGGTAGACTCAACTACACTTGGAGACCCTGGATGCTGAAAGAGAAGGGAAGCATTTGCTAGTAAAATTGAACCTCATAGTCATCCTTGGGGACCACAATGTTCAAGATCTGATATGTTCTTTGGGTTCCAGACTTTGCTATTGACTCACAGACCTTGATCCAGCCACCTGCCCTCTCTGGACCTTCATAACATGAGGGAGGTCAATTAGATGATGTCTGAAGCCCATTCAGCTTGAACCTATTGGTTCCAACAGGAACATACTGCAAAAGAGTCATTTGGTTCTGTGATGTGAAACCCCCCTCTGTTGCTAATTCCTAGGGACTAGGGCAACACGATCCTTGTTTTCATAACCCAAAGCTTAGTCCGGGGCCAAGTCAGAGCAGTGGACGGACAGAGGCACTCTTGGGTGCTTGTAATTGATCAGGACACACTGTAATGAAGTCATTTTCTTGTCTCCATTCTCTATGTCAGCAGGGGCCTGTCTGCCATGCAGGAAGGGTGACAGAGTAATCTGAGCCACAGCTGAAAACCTGCTTTTGCTCCACAGCTATTCTGCCTGCCAGGAGCTGTGGCAGGCGGTGGGCAAGAGTCCAGATGAACAGGGGAATTTGGCTGCGCTCAAAATATCATACAGGAACTTTAAAAATGGAACCGATTTATGCTTTGTAATGTTTTCAATAATGTGTAAATTAAGTTAAAGTTGGAATCTGGGCTTAAGGAGAAATTTTCTCTGTCACCAGCTATGAAAAGGCCCCAGAAAAATCTCATTGTATGATAATGTTCCCTCTGCTGCACCAAGAACTGTACTTGGCATAAATAATGGGTTCTGAGGGAGAATCGGCAACATGTATTACTCTGCAGCATCCCAAAATGCTCACAGGTACCTAAAGGCCTGAAAACTCCTCTGGGCCTTCAGAATCTCAAAGTTAAGAAGGCATGGCCACTGCCAGTCTGGCTTACACATTCTGCAGGCTAAAGACACTGCCATGTGAACTTGACCTTCTCAGGTAAGACACAGACAACCCAGGCCCATCATCAGATTAGGAAACAGGCACCATTTTCAGTGGGAATCCAGGCCAAAGATGATGACCTCTCCCCATGGAGAACTGTGTTCAAGGTTAAATACTGTGAATCCAAGCAGCTGAGGGGCTACCATGCCTTCCTTGCAGCCATTCTTGGAGCCAGTAGCCTATTTTTATGCAAAAACATTCTAGAACCACTCATGGCCAGTTTAACCAGAACTTGCTGTTAATTGCCTTCGGGTTGGTTCCAACTCATAGCAACCCTACAAGACAGAGTAGAACTGCCCCATAGAGCTTCCAAGGAATGGCTGGTAGATTCAAACTGCTGATCTTTCGGTTAGCAGCCCAGCTCTTAACCACTGTGCCAGCAGGGCACCAATGCTAGAATGGTGATGATTAATGGTAGTACAACCCAGATGCTATGGAATCATTTCCAACTCACGGCAGCCCCATGTGAGTAGCACTGTGTTTCATAGGTTTTCAGCGGCTGATGTTTTAGAAATGCCAGGCCTTTCTTCCAAGGAACCTCTAGGTGGACTTAAGCCTCCAATCTTTGGGTTAGTAGCTGTTCTAGTCAGCTAGTGCTGCTCTAACAGAAATACCACGAGCAAATGGCTCTGACAAAGGAAAGTTTATTCTTACGCAGTCAGGTAAGTTACAAGTCCAAATTCAGGATGTCCACTCCAGTGAACGGCTTCCCCCTTTTGGGCTCTGGAAGAAAGTCTGGTATTGCATCAGTTTTGGTCCAGGGAGCATCTTGGCACAGGAACCTCAGGTCTGAAGGACGCGCTCTTCTCCCAGTGCTGCTTTCTTGATGGTACAAGGTTCCCAGTTCTCTGCCTGCTTCCCTTTCCTTTTATCTCTTGCAGGATGCAAGGACTAAGAGTGGGACAAGCCACACTCCAAGGAAACTCCCTTTACAGTGGAGCAGGGAGGTGATCTTACAAAGGGATTCACAGTCCCACCCTAATCATTTAACATACAGTGTAGGAAAATCACAAAATGGAGGACAATCACTAAATACTGGGAATCATGGCCCAGCCACATGGCTACACCTATTTTTGGAGGAGACACAATTCAATCCATGACAGTAGCCAAGTGCTTTAATTATTTACACCACCCAGGGACTCCAATGATAGTACACGCCTGGCATAAATAGAGAACACGTGCTTTTCAAAGCATTTCTCCATCAATGAATTCATTTTCCCTACATGGAACTCTTAGGCAGCTAAGGTAGGTGTTCACATAACTTGCATAGAAAGAAAAGTTTATTAGCTAAGGTCACCCTGCCACTCAAGGACAGAGGCAAGTGGCCCTGCCTCTAGGCTAAAGCTTTCTCACCAGCCTTATATCCTTTCTAAAGACTGACTGGCACAAAAGCAGTCCGATTTCCCCTGATGAATACCCCATTTCCATAGAAGGTCCAGGTCCTTGGCTGTTTCGGACCATGACCCCTCAATTTTCCAATAAGTCTATAATTTAAACACTAGATTCTGATGAGAAGTATCTGGCATCTGATAAAGGCTAATTACAGTTAAGGAATATGAAAATGGGGAACTGAAGAGAAGATTGGCTTCTACTACTGCCTGGGCCGAGTAATCACAAAATTAGCAGAAAGTGATGGTGACCATAAAGAGGCACTAGAGGGTAATTGAAGTATTAAAATTAAAGATTTGCTGGCAAGGGGTCCATCCCTCGAGGATACAGGCCATCTTCTTTGCCATCAGGACATAATACGACTGAAGAGCTTTTCCACAGGGCCATGGGGGCCTCGGAGAGGGGTTGTCTTATCACCTAGGGCTGGGACTGAGGTATACTTATTAACGGGTAGGTTTTTCTGCATGAATCCTAGGGACCTTGGCTGGGCCCCATACTTTTAGGGCTGCTCTGACAAAGAGCCAGTCCAGAGAAGGGAAATCAAGAAATGAAAGGTCTGAGCTCATAGCATGGCAGAGTCCGTTACAGACCACTGGAGTTTTAGCTTGGTGAGAAAACGGCTGTGATGGACACAAACAGTATTCTCACTTATTTCAGTGGGAACATCACAAGGAAAAGGGATTGTGCGTAGCTGCTGAATACTCAAAGGGAGAGCTGCACGTAAAACATTTTTATACCACCACCATTGAGCACCTCTCATGTGCCACCCAGTAAGCATATACTTTCCATATATTGTTCTTACTGTCCATGTAGCAGACAGCAGGGTCGAACCACTGTGGTCCATGGGGTTGTCACCGGCCGATTTTTGGAAGTAGATGATGAGTCCTGCTTTGCTAGTCCATCTTGGTCTAGGAGCTCAGCCCAAACCTGTTCAACATCATGGCAATATGCAAGGCTCCGATGAGAAATGAACTGCAGGCTGTGCATGCAGCACTTGGGCTGGGAATCAAACCCAGGTCTCTTGCACAGAGGCAAGAATTCTACTACTGAACCACCTTAATTTCCCAGGACCACCCCACGCAGTCAGATCAGACTTTAAAAAGCGTGATATTTGTCTTTCTTCCACAACTGGCAGAACTGAGGTTCAGAAAGACAAAGAGACCTGTCCAAGGTCAAGTAAGGGGAGACCGAATCCTGGGCTCAGTTCCATCGTGCCCCACACCCAATACTCTTGCCGTTGCTTCGCACAGATCTGACTTGAACATAAGAAAAACCCTACCTTTAGAGACTGCAATAACAGAATGCACGCTTCAGGAGGTAGTGAATGACAATTGCCAGGGATTCAGACATTAGTTATGGCTTAGACCACATGAACTCTTACAGCCATACCGACACCAGCCTGTGCAGACCTGGCCACCTCAACGGCACATGTGAAGTGGGTGGAGCACACGTTGTAAACAAATCCCTCATTTATCCCCAGTAACTGGAACGAGCAGAGATCAATGACTCACAAATCGTTCTAAATCCCTCTTTTAGCCTCCTAATCCAGATGCTATTTATTCTCCACTTCCCCAACTTCACTAATTTGACAGCAGCCTTCTATTTTCGTGTGCCTTAAGGCAAAGTAGAGAAGTGTCTGTAAAGGAAAAGAGGGACAAATGGCCCAACCTGGACACACAGCTTAGCATCGAGGACAGCTGCACAAGGTCCAAGGCAAAGAAGAGAGGTGGCCCGTCGTGACATAGGACCCGTCAATAACTTCACCAATTGACCATTTTCTAGAAGCTCCAGGGTTCTGAGTGAATAAAGTTTTAATCTTTTGTCCCAGAGCTACGTAACAGCCTCCTTCAGGACATCCTCCACTCTAAGCTACTGTAACTGGTGGGATTTTCTGCTACCCTCCCAAGAAATTGGGCTCCAACATTTCCATCTCCTTTCCAGCCAGCCCAGACACTGTGTGCCCTGGATGTGTGTGCTAAGCAAGCTGTAATGTGATTCCCAACACAACTTCATATGGTAATACAATTGAGCCGGTATTCTTAAATAATTAACCTTGGGAATACAAGTGCATGTAAATGATGTATTGCTGTGGTTACTGTTAGATGCTGTCAAATTGTTGATTTGGGCTCATAACGATCCCACATGACAAAGTAGAACTGACTCCGGGTTTTCTGAGTTGTGATCTTTATGGAAGCAGATTGCCAGGTCTTTTCTTCTGAAGATGAGCTAGTGAATTTCAGCTGCCAACCTTTCAGTTAGCAACTGAGCACTTAATCATTCATCATCAGGACTTCTTATGTAGATGTATAAATATATGTGTGTGTGTATTATGTACATGTCCAGAAAAATCCCACTGCCATCCAGTCAATTTCAACTCATAGCAACCCTATAGGTCAGAGTAGAACTGCTCCATAGTGTTTCCAAGGAGTGGCTGGTGGATTCAAACTGCCAACCTTTCGGTTAGCATCTGTAGCACTTAATTACTATACCACTTGGGTTTCCATATATATATGTATACATATACAACCTACCTACAGCCATCGAGTTGATTTCAAAGCCTGGCGCCCCTATAGACCAATCAGAACTACAGCACAGAGTTTCCAAGGAGTGCCTGGAGGATTTGAACTGCCGGCGTCCTGACTGGCAGCCATAGCACTTAAGCACTTGGCCACCAGGGTTTCCATACATGCATACATATGCATATATACCGTTAAACCCTGCCTGGGAAATCCTTGAGTTGTGAAAATGGCTAAGTGTGTGACTAAAGTGGGTGGTGTGAACACACCCAGAAGTACCTAGGAAGAAATAGCTGACAATCTGCTTCCAAAGTGTCTCAGTCTTGCAAACCCTATGGAACAGTTAGTTCTCTGCACACAATGACCACCATGAGTCAGAATCAGTGCAGCGACAACAGGTTTTTGTTTTTCTAAATATCCTACCTACTTCTCCAGAAGAATTTTAGACAGCCTAAATAAAGCGTATTAGCAGCAGTACAACAAACCAAAATCATTTACACAAAAGTGAAAAACATAGAGGGCAAGTAATACTGAAGAGCAGAGAGGTGGAACATGGTTACATAGGAAGGGCTAGGCCAGAGGTTGTGAACCCAGTGCCTACAAGGCCTAGACCCTTAGCTGAAATGTAGGCATCAGTCCAGATCCGAGACGACAGAGGGAGGCAGGGCAAGCCGAACTGAGGAGAATACGTGCACCACAAAGCCCTGTGATTTTTTTTAGTGTATTTTAAGTGAAAGTTGACAGTTCAACTCAGTTTCTCATACAATAACATACATATACTTTGTTATGTGACCCTAGCTGTGACAGCACACTCCTCCTCTCTACCCTCTATTTCCTGTGTCCTGTCCCGTTCGACCCTCTCATCTCACTTCTGGATAGGAACTGCCCAGTTAGTCTCCTGTATCTACTTACGCCAAGAAGCACACTCTTTGCCGGTATCATTTCAAGTCATGGTCCAGCCTAATCTTTGTCTAAAGGGTTAGCTTCAGGAATGGTTTTCGTTCTGGGCTAACAGAGACTCCAGGGACCCTTCAGTCTATCAGACCATCAAATCTGGTCTTTTTACTCGAGTTCAAGTTCTGCGTCCCATGTTTCTCCTGCTCCATCGGGTACTTTTTTCAGTTCCCTACAAGGGCTCTCATGGGTGGTAGCCGGGCATCATCTAGTTCTTCCAGTCTCATGTACTCTCTGGTTTATGTGGCTCTTTGTGTCTCTTGGGCTCATATTTTCCTTATGTCTTTGATGTTCTTCATTCTCCTTTGCTCCAGTGGGTTGACACCAACTGCTGCTTCTTAAGATGGCTGTTTGCTAGCTTTTAAGACCCGAGATACCACTCACCAAACTGGGACATAGAACCTTTTCTTAATAAACTTTATTATGCCAGTTGACCTAGGTGTCCCCTGAAACCATGGTCCCAGACCTCTGTCCCTGCTACTGTGTCCCACAAAGTGTTTGGTTGTGTTCAAGAAACTTCTTAGCTTTTGCTTTAGTCCAGTTATGCTGACTTCTCTACTGAATGTTGTCCTTGCCTTCACCTAAAATAACTCGAGTCTACTATCTAGTGAGTGAACACCCCTCTCCTCTCTCTCCACCCTCCAAACCATCAGAGATTGCTTTCTTCTGTGTTTAAACCTTTTCCTGAGTCCTTAAAATAGTGGCCTCATTACAAAATTTGTCCTTTTGCAACTAACTAGTTTCACTTAGCATAATGTCTTCCACATTCCTCCATGTTTTGAGATGTTTCTCAAATTCATCATTGTTCTTTATCTTAGCACAATATTCCACTATGTGAATATTTACCACAATTTGTTCATCCATTTATTCACTGATGGGCACCTACGTTGATTCCATCTTTTTGCTGTTGTGGACAGTGCTGTGCTGAACATTGTGCATGTGTATCTATTTGTGTAACAGCTCTTATTTCTCTAGGATGTATTCCAAGATATGGGATTGCTGGATCACATGCTATTTCTATTTCTAGCTTTTTAAGAAAGCTCCAACTCAATTTCCCAAGTGGTCATACCATTTTACACTCTGACCAGCGGTAGAGACTTCCATTCTCTCCACAACCTCTCCAACATTGGTTATTTTGTGTTTTTTGGATTAATGCCAGCCTTGTTAGGGTGAGATGGTATCTATCTCATTGTAGTTTTTGCTGGCATTTCTCTAACAGCTAATGATTGTGAGCATTTCCTTATGTATCTGTTAGCCATCTGAATGTCTTCTTTGGTGAAGTGTCTGTTCATATTCTTTATCCAATTTTTAAATGGGCTGTTTGTTTTCTATTGTTGAGGTTTTACAGTATCTTGTAGATTTTGGAAATTAGATGCTGACCAAATTTATTGTATCCAATTTTTTTTCCCCAGTCTGTAGGTAGTCTTTTTACTCTTTCAGTGAAGTCTTTGGATGAGCATAACCACTTGATTTTCAGGAGTTCCCAGTTATCTATTTTCTCTTCTAATGTTTGTGCATTGTTAGTAATATTTTGTATTCTGTTTATGTTGCCTATTAGGGCTCTCAGTGTTGTCTCTGTTTTTCTTCTATGATATTTCTTGTTTTTGATTTTGCATTTAGGCTCTTGAACCATTTTGAGTTACTTTTGTGCAAAGAATGAGATACAGGTCTTATTTCACTTTTTTGCAGATGGATACCCAGTCATACCAATACCAGCTTTTAAAGAGACTAATTATCTCCAATTGGAAACTCTGGTGATGTAGCATTTAAGTACTGTGCCTGCTAACCCAAAAGGTCAGCAGTTCAAATCCACAAGGTGCTCCTTGAAAACTCTATGGGAAGTTCTCCTCTGCCCTATAGGGTTGCTATGAGTTGAAATTGACTCCACAGCAGTGGGTTTTGGTTTGGTTTCCCTGATTAGTGGCCTTTGGGCATTTGTCAAAAATTATCAGCTGCTCATACATGGACGATTTTAAGTCTAGATTCTCACTTCTGTTCCACAGGTTTATGTTTCTGTACCAGTACTGTTGTACCAGTTC
Source organism: Heterohyrax brucei (assembly GCA_028571685.1). Taxonomy (NCBI): domain Eukaryota; kingdom Metazoa; phylum Chordata; class Mammalia; order Hyracoidea; family Procaviidae; genus Heterohyrax; species Heterohyrax brucei. The sequence continues at coordinate 193,212,652 of CM053166.1, forward strand.
CAGACTGTTTTGACAACCATAGCAGTATAATAGGTTGTAAATTCAGGTAGTGTGAGGCCTCCCACTTTGTTCTTCCTCAGTAATGCTTTACTTATCCAGGGCCTCTTCCCTCTCCATGTGAAGCTGGTGATTTATTTCTCCCATCTCATTAAAAAATACCATTGGAATCTGTATTGGGATTGCCTTGTATATGTAGATCGCTTTGGGTAGAATAGATATTTCCCCGATGTTGAGTCTTCCTATCCATGAGCAAGGTAGTTTTCTCCACTTATTAAGGTCTCTTTTGATTTCTTGCAGTAGTGTCTAGTGTTTCTTTTTACATGTCTTTTACATCTCTGGTTAGATTTATTCCTAAATAGTTTGTCTTTTGGGGAGCTGTTGTAAATGGATTGATTTGGTAATTTCCTCTTTGATGTTCTCTTTGTGTATTCTGGTATTTTGCTGAACTCTTTCATTAGTTCCATTTTTTTTTTTTTTTTGCATACATGCATGTGTGTATGGATTCTTTACTTTGTTCTGTGTATAAAATCATATGATCTGCAAATAGAGATGCTTTTACTTCTTCCTTACCAATTTGGATGCCCTGTATTTCTTTTTCTAGCCTGATTACTCTTGCTAGAACCTTCAGGACAATGTTGAATGAGAGTGATAGCAATGGACATTCTTCTCTGGTTCCAGTTCTCAAGGGGAATGCTTTGAATATCCCTCCCTTTAGCAAGAAGTTGGTTGCCTGCTTTGCATAAATGTCCATTATTATGTTGAGGAATTTCCCTTCTATTCTTACTCTGCTGAGAGTTTTTTAACGTGAATGGGTGTTGGACTTTGTCAAATGCTTTTTCTACATTAATTAATAAAATCATGTGGTTCTTGCCTTTTGTTTTATTTATGTGATTGATTATATTGACTGTTTTCCTAATGTTTAACCATTCCTCCATCCCTGTTATGAATCCAAATTGGTCATGGTGAATTATTTTTTTGACATGTTGTTGAATTCTATTGTCTAATATTTCATTGCATATTTTTGTGTTTAAGTTCTTGAGGGATACTGGCCATTAATTTTCTTTTGTGGTGGTGCCTTTACCTGGTTTTGGTATTAAGGTTATGCTGGTTTCATAGAATGCATTTGGGAGCATTCCATTCTCAGCTCTGTAATATTTTTAGTGATACAGTGGTGTTAACTTTTCTCTGAAAGTTCAGTATAATTCTCCTGTGCGGCACCAGGGCTTTTTGTTGCTGGCATTTTTAATGACTTTTTCAAGCTCTTTTTTTTTTAATAGGTTTGTTTAGTTTTTGTATCTCTGTTAGTGTTAGTTTAGGTAGGTAGTGTTTCCTCTAGGTGTTGAAATGGGTTAGAGTACGATTTTTCATCTATTCTGTTACGATTTTTTAAATTTCAGTTGGGTCTCTTGTGATACCACCCTTCTTATTTCTTAGGTCATTTATTTCTTCTCCTGTTTTTCTTTTATTACTTTGGCCAACGGTTTGTCAGTCTTGTTGATCTTTTCAAAGAACCAGGTTTGGGTCTTGCTAACTCATTCCACTGTTTTTCAATTCTCTATTTCATTTAATTCTGCTGTAATTTTTATTGTTTGCCTCTTCTGGTGCCTGAGGGGTTCTTTTGCTGCTTTCTTTGTATTTGTTCCACTTGTAAGGTTAAGCTTTGATTTGGGCCCTTTGTTCTTCTTTGATATATGCATTTATCTCTGTAAATTGACCTCTGAGCATTGCTTTTGCTGTGTCCCAACAGTTCTGGTAGGATGTACATTCTCATTTGATTCCACGACTTTCTTTATTCTTTCATTAATTTCTTCTATAAGCCAGTACTTTTTGAGCAAGGTGTTGTTCAGTTTCCATGTGTTTGATTTTTTTTTCCCTTGCATTTCTTTTATTGATTTCTACTTTTATGGCTTTATGGTCAGAAAAGATGCTTGTAATATTTTGATGCTTTGGATTTTATTAAGACATGCTTCGTGGCCTAACATGTGATCTGTTCTGGAGAATGTTGCATGTGCATTGAAAAAGAAAGTATACGTAGCTACAGTTGGGTGGAGTGGTCTGTAGATATCTATAAGGTCAAGTTGACTGATTGTGTCATTTAGATCTTCCATGTCATTACTGAGCTAATTTCTACATGTTCTGTGAAAGTAGTATTTTGAAGTCTGTCTGTATTGCCCTTTATAATGCTTCTACGGTACGTTTTATATATTTAAGAGCTCTGTTTTGGGGTGCTTATATATTTAATATTGTTATGTCCTCCTGGTATGTTGACCATTTTATCATTATATAGTGTCCTTTCTTGTCCATTGTGTTGGATTTTGCTTTAAAGTCTATTTGTCAGAAATTAATGTTGCCATTCTTGCTCATTTCTGAATGCTGTTTGCTTGATATGTTTTTTCCATTGTAGAGGTTTTAGTTTGTTTAAGTCTAAGTTGTGTTGCTTGTAGGCAGCATACAGATGGATCGTGCTTTTTATCCAGTCTGCCACCCTTTGTCTCTTCATTGGTGTAATTATTGGTAGGCATGTACTTAGCATTGCCATTTTGATGTCTTTTTTTGTGCATTGTTGACAGTTTTTCTGTTCCACTTAATTTTATATGCTGAGTGTTTTTTATTTATGTATTTTCTTTTCACTTTTTTCATTGTTTTTGGTTTCGTGTTTTACAAGTCTACGTTTTTCTTGTCTTTCTATTTTGACCTGTAGGATATTAAATACCTTAATATTTACCATTGTTTTTCTTAAGTTTAAACCAATCTTTTATTTCTTCATATCACCGTGACTTCCTTTCCATATCAAAGATCTATGTGTACACTTTTTTATTGTGATTAAGTGAAAGTACACAATCCAAATTAATTTTGCATGCCCACCCATCTGCAGCTCCTTCTGCTCTCCTTGCCTAGTGACAGCACACTCCTCCTTTTCATTCTATACTTGCCATATCCTCTTAACAAGCTCCTGTCCCCTCCTCTCCACCCTGTTTTCTCCCATCTATAAAGAGACCAGTAGGACAGCATCCTGTAAGTGCACAGAACCATAAAGTACATACACCAAATGGTCACACTGCATCCCCAAGTCCTGTCCATTTTTGTCTGAAGAGTTGACCTCTGTAGTGTTTTCTGGTTGGGGCAGCAGCAGGTCTAGGGGCCATGCTCCCAGAGGATGACCCAGGCCATTGGACCATCAACTGTGGTCTTTTACTAGAGTTCTTGAGGTGCAGTCCTCTTTTTCTCATGTTGCCATAGGGACTCTACATTGTGTGCCCCATCACGCTGTCTTTGGCAGTGGCCAGGCACCATCTGGTTCTTCTGGTCACATACTGATACATTCACATGGGTCCTGCTGTCTCCTGGGCTCTTTTTCCTCGTGTCTTTGTTGTTCTTGGAGATCACCTGTTCCAGATGAGCTGGGACTATTTGTTGTACCTCAGATGGCAGCTTGCTAGCTTTCAAGACCCCCAGGCCCCCATACACCTAATATGGGATGCAGAGGACTCTCAGCAATAGGCTAGTTATGCCAATTGACCTTGATGTCCCCCAGCAGCATGGTCCCTAGGCCCCACCCCTGCTACTGTATCCTTCCAAGATTGGGTTGAGATTAGAAGAGCTTTCAGTTTATGTTGAAGTCCAATTAAGTTGATCTGCTTTCTACTGTGTGCTGTCACTGCTTTCACCTAACCAAATTTCTATCAACTATCTAATCTATGACCAACCCTCTCCATGCTTGTAGCCATCAAAGAGTCTTTTCTTCTGTACGTAAGTCTATTTTTAAGTCCTTACAGCAGAGGTCTCATACAATACTTGTTCTTTTGCCGCTGACTGAGTTCACTCAGCATAATGTCTTCCAACTGAAACCAGGTTATGAGATGCTTCTTACAACCTTTGTCCTTTATCCTCGCATAGTGTTCCGTTGAGTATATATACCATAGTTTGTTTATCCATTCACCTGCTGATGCGCATCTAGGTTGATTCCACCTTTTTGCTATTGTGGACTGAGCTACAATAAACATTTGTGTGCATGTATCTGTTTGTGTGACTACCTTTGATTCTGTGGGATATATTTCTAGCAATGGGCTTACTGGATCAAGTGGTATATCTATTTCTAGCTTTTTAAGGAAGTGCCAAGTTGCTTTCCAAAGAAGTTGTGGCATGTATACATTTTTTAGTCTCTCTTTTTTGTCATAAAGTTGTCATCTGTCTTAGTCACCTGGTACTGCTCTAACAGAAAATGCCACAAGTGGAAGGTTCTTAGTCACCTGGTACTGCTCTAACAGAAAATGCCACGAATGGAAGGTTTCACGAAGACAAGCTTTTATTGCCACAGTCCGGTAAGCTGCAAATCCATTAACAAGTCTGTAACTTATCACAGTCTGGTAGGATAAGTCCAAATCCAGTGACAGCATCTCGGCACAGGAACCTCGGGTCCAAAGGACGTGCTCTGCTCTCGGTGCTTCTGTTTTGGTGGTAGGAGGTTCCCAACTTCCTTGCCTCACTTCTTTCACTTATAACCCACTAGCTCATAGCTTGAGATCTGCCTCACCAATACAACTGCTGCCATTCTCCATCATCAATCTCACAGAGGCAGGATTCACAACACGTGGGATGAAGGGCATGATATTGCGACTCATAGCCAAATCAAATCAACACACACATTTATGGGGGGACACAATTCAATCCATGACACCATCTTTTGCGTAGTGATTCCCTGCAGGTCAGGTGTGTCCAGTCCTAGGAACTTCTGGACCTACTTTCCCTTCGCTGTCACTCAGTTTGTTTTCTTAACTTTCCTTTTGATGTTCAGGGCTCCTAGAATGCCATATATAATTGGTTTGGGAGAGTCTTTGTTGTTAGAGGGATCGTAGCAAGCATTTGACTACTCTGCCATCTTAGCCCGTCCTCCTCCATGCGATTATTTAAAAAAATAAGGCTATGTGAAGACAACTGATCTATAGGCAAGTTTTGGGTCCCAGATTTTTCCTCCTGACCCAGATGAAGGGAAACTAAAAAATGAGCTGTGCTTTGACTCTGAGGTTCCTGAGGACAAGTCAAAGATGGACAGATGATGGTCTTGAGGGGCTTCAATGACTCCCAAAAGACCGTAGACTGATCTTTCAAGAGAAACAATATGTTTCTTAATTCGGAACTCTAAGAAAAATTTGTGGCCTAGGTCTTTGCTTACCAGACTCTGCACAACATAATGGATAGTATCCTTCATGGGAGTGTTATCCAATAACGGACTGATAGTCCACATATGGTGTCTATTATGTATACTGTCAGGAAAAGCCAAATGCATAAAGTTAAGCTATAGTTCTGTGAAGGAAATTCCACTGGGGAACACAGTGACAAAGACCAGGTCTGTAGCTTTCTGGTGCTCTGGTACAATATTGAGATAAAGCTTGGAAAATCTGGAGGAATTCCCCAAACCTTGCACTCTTGCATATCCACAGATTCCTTTAGGTTTTTGACAGGAACTATAAATGCAAATAATTCAAACTAGACATTCCAAGACAGGGATTGAAAGAAAGGGAGATGTTCTTCAATGTTGATAGAAAGAGAATTCACATATAATTCAGCAGAGAGGTAGTTCAAGTATCACTTGAAGACTAGGCCTATATTCATCTCAAAGGGCAGCTCAAGTCATGCATTTGGGATGGATTCTCCTTCTCCCCAGCCAGCGCTTAGCTATAACACATCTGTGCACATTGTAGACACATAAGAGGACATGATATCATCCATTCTCATGGCTTTAAATAGCAAGTCTATGCTCATGGCTCCCAAAATGCTGTCTGTTGTACAGACCTCTCCCTGGATCCAGAAACTTGCATAGTCAACTGCTCTTTCTATACCTCCCCTCAGTTGTTTTACAAACATCTTAAACCTTGCATGGCCCAAACTAAGCCCTTGAATTTTTCTTCCTTTAAATCTGTTTTTCTTCCAGTTTAACCTCAGTAAATAGAATCAGTTTCTGCCTAACTGATCAAGCCAGAAACCTGACACTCACCCCCTGATTTTCACTTCTTGATTTCAGACTTGGATATAGAAGTAAAGAGAATGCAACTTGGAGTTCAACTGCCTGTGTTTCAATGCCCATACCGTTTTGGTTGTGCGACCTTGGACAAAGCATTCAAGATCTCTATGACTCATTTCTCTCATTTACAAAATGATAATAACACCTATTTGATATAGTTTTCAGGAGGATTAAAAGAGATAAGACATATAAAACTCTTCAAATACTCTGACAGTAATGCATGTTCAACAAACAATAACTGTTACTATCCTTCCTCAATCTAACATGCTATTAGATATTTTCTTCCTCTGTAAAATACAGGTAACATAGCCTTACCTTACAGGGAGAAACAGCCCTGGTGGAGCAATGGATAAGCATTTGGCTGGTAACACAAAGGTTGGCAGTTTGAACCTACCGAGTGCTCAATGAGAGAAAGACCTAGAAATCCACTTCTGTGAAGATTACAGCTTGGAAAACCCTATGAGGCAGTTCTAATCCATAATGCATGGGTCGTCATCAGTTAAAATTGCCTCAGTAGGCACTCACAAACACCTTACAGAGATGATGGGGTGCTTAAAACAGGCTTCTGTCTGATTCTTTCCATTCAGTCATGACCAAGGAATAGTCATGACCACTAGAATAGATTCAAATTTTTAAAGTTACAGTGAACCCCAAAGACAGCCAGAACAGGAAGTATAAAGGGTCAAATCCATGCTAGCAACTTAATCTCTTCTTAGAGAGCAAGGGCAGCACATGCACTGCATAGCTACCAAATCAATTGCCCTCAAATTCTGAACGCAGTCTGAAGCAGTGCTGCCCTGATCAGAGATGGTAATCAACTGCGCTGCTTTGAAAGTGTTTCTGTCTCATACAGTCCTGCTGATAACCCAGTTTCATTCATCAGGCTGTTGAAAGGGCTCACTATGCATCTTCTGAGTCTCCCACTCCAGGGCTTCCACTTATAATTTTTCCTGTTCTGGGTACCATGACAAATCTGCCAAATTGAAAACCTTCAGGCTTGTACTTGCTTCTCTTGGTCAGCCATGACTGAATCAGTTTGAAGCTCTGGATTGAAAGATATAGCACACTTACAGCACCTGAGTGGCAGACCTCAGTAAACAATAGCTTTTACTAGGAATAATTATTAATTTTGTTTAGGTAAAAAGCATTCATTCATTGTTGAGTCAACAAAATATTGATTCATGTATCTAGTAATGGCAGGTATTGATAAAGATCCCTGTTCTCAGGAGAGTATTTCCCATTGGGTGTTGGGGGCACAGACAACAAACATAGCAAATAAGTCAATTACATTGTATGTTAGTTGGTGAAAAGTGCTCCTGAGGACAAGAATGCTGGCAAAGAAAATAAAGTGTATGGAGAGGGGAGGGCTTTAATTTTATACAGAATGACCAGGGAAGGCCTCTCTGAAAAAGCAATATTTGAATAAAAACATGGAGGCGGAAGCAGTAAACCAAGTGGATACACTATGAAAGAGCATTCTAGCAGAGTCAAAGCATAAGCTAAGCCCCTGGCCAGCATGAAGAACAGCAGAGCTCAGCATGGCTGAAGGAGAGGGAGCAAAGAGGAGAGTCTAATGAGGTCAGGTAGGCAGCCAGGGCAGCCAGGGGCCAGAGCTGGGAAGGCCTTGTAAGGCATTGTGAAGACTTTGACATCCACTCTGAGTGAGATGCGGAGCCAGGAGAAAGTTTTGATCACAGAAGAAACATGGTATGTTTTAAAAATCTCTCTCTGGCTGCTGTCCTGAAACTAGGCTAAGATGACGTAAGAACGAAGGCAGACAGACCAGTCTGGAGGCTACCGTGATAAGGCAAGCCAGAGACGACGGCAGCTAAGACCAGAGTGGTATCAGCGGGTACAGTCACCCTATAAAGGCTGCTTGATAGAAGAAGCTTGCCTTTCAAATTCAAGAGTCCACAGATTCAGAAATACAGCCCAGGTCATAAGTTCTTTACCCTCACTACTGTCTCCCGTCCTACCCCCCACACTCCAGCCATCAACACCCAGAAGCAACCATTCTGGAGCATCTTCTCTAAGAAGATCAAGCACTTTTCAGCTCCCCACATTATAACTGCTGCGCACAACAGCCAAGTTCAAAGATAAGACCATCACAGAAATGGCCTTTCCCTAAGCAATTCTGTATCTTGACAAGCTGAGCTCTTGTGGAGAGGGTCAACAGGACTTTTATTTGCTCATCAGCCTCCTTGACTGGGAAGTTTGTGGTAAATTGGCAATGCAACCATACCATATTGCAAACATTTTTTAAAGAGATGCCAGTGGCAATTTTCAGATGGGTCTTCCATCATCTCAGATTCTGAGGATTTCAGGCCAAATCCTTAGCATAATTTTGTATAAGTCACAAAGTGTCAATTTTGTGAATCTTGGCAAGTCATGTGTTGGTTTTTTCTTCCCTTGGCTTAGAAAGTTGGCATGTTTTATGTTTTTTGTAGACTTGAGGCCAGAATTCTGCAGTTGTCCATTTGCTCACGTTTGTGAGGTTGGTTACTGATGGTTCTCTCTGCCCACCACCCCCCCGCTCTCCCTGTCTCTCTGTACGTACATGCTCGTGTATGTGTGTGTGTGTGTGTGTGTGTGTGTGTGTGTGTGTGAATTCATAGAGATTGTGGCAATCATATATGGTCATACTATCCTTATTGGCCAATCAAACTGCATTCAACCATCCAGACTAGTTATATGTCTAATAAATTAAAATAAGCCCTGGATCTAGTCTTGTCTGCAGTAAACACATTCAAATACTCAAGACAGAGCACATGAAATAAATGATTTCAGCAAAATGGATCCTTATGCAAATTAATACTACATACACTTTACCCACTCAGACAGCTAATCCTGCAAATCACTGTCTCCATGGAAGCACCTATGAAAGACTCGCGCTCTCTGCTGCAAATGTCACCCATGGAAATCCCACACTTCCACATCCAGTCTATGGTCAGAGGCTTATACGCATCTGAAGCTTGGTGGTATCTGTCTGCCCATGCATCCAGGCTGGCTAGGTCCCTGCTGTGGGCCAGTGTCATGCCTGCCACATGATAACAGTGGTGAACTAGAGGAAATGGAGATTACAGAAGCTCCTACATTATTTGTCAACTCAGTCTAGGTCACCTGCTGTAGCTCTGCCACTATCTTTAGATACTGGGAAGCTTTATGAACACACCATCCACACTAGAATGATTGAATCAGACTCTCTGGAGGTAAAACCCAGGAATGCATATAATAAAAACTCTCTAGGTGTTTCCAAGTTTGCTAGTATTCCTTTGAGCAACCACAGGCACAAATACTCTGCCCAGTCATTGTGACCCCTACTGTAACTCCAAGTTCATTTGTAAACTTCAGATTCTAGAACCACTGGTGAAAATGGTTTCATCAGAGTAAAGGTCAGCCTTCTAAAGGACTCTCTACTGATAGAACTGTTGGGGAAGAAGGAAAGAAATTTGCAGTCAAGTTCCAGCCTATATGTTCTCCCCAGGTTCACTTCCCCAAGCTGTGTCTTTCTTCGGCACAGTTCTTTCACTACAAGTGTTTGGGCACCTCTGAGCAATGACATGGGCTCACTTTCCTTGGTGATAAAAGGAATGGTAGATCTTCCTCCAAATGACAAACCCTAAATGGTGTCCTTGGGGAGCCTACAGAAGAAGTTCAATACCTTCTCGGGGCTGAAAATTCACCTGGTATTTTGTCCTTGTCTCTTTAAATGACTTGGCTTTACCAACACGAACATAACATAGAAGGATCTAAAATAGTTTCAGTAATAGTCAACACATGTAGCTAAGTATTAAATGTTTTATGTACATTAATTTATTTAATCTTTATAACATCCTATGCAATAAGCACTATTGTTATCCTTACTTTACAGATGAGGAAACTGAAGCACAGAGGGGTTAAGTAACTTGTCCAAGGTAATGAAGCTAGAAAGTGGCAAGGCCAATATTCAAATACAGGCAGTTTGTCCCTAGCACCTGCAAGCTTTGGTGGTGTTCTCCACCCACTCACACTCCTTCCTCTCACCACCCCTGGTTTTCCTTTTTAAAATTTTTTCCAGTTTCTTTCTTTTTTCTTTTTCCTTTATTGATCCATTAGGAGAAAGTTTACAGCTCAAGTTAATTTCTCATACAAATAATGTTATACTTACTGTTTTGTAAGATTAGTCATAATTGCCACAATGTGACAGCACACTACCCCTTTCCACCCTGGGTTTCATGTATCCACTCAAGAAGTTCCTGTTCCTTTCTGCCTTCTTATCCTGCTTTTGGAAAGGACGTGTCAATTTGGTCTCGTGTATCTGACTGAACTAAGAGATACATTCTGCATATGTATTATTATTTTATTTTATAATCCTGTCTCATCTTTGACTCCCCCACATGTCTGTCATTTTGTCATACTATGGGGACTGGTAGGTTTTTGTGATATTGGAAGCTATGCCACCAGCATTCACCTACCAGCAGGGTCACCCACGACACACAGGTTTCAGCTGAGCTTCCAGACTAAGATAGACTAGGAAGAAAGACCTGGCACTCTATTTCTGAAAAGAATTAGTCAGTGAAAATCTTACGAACAGCAGCAGACCATTGGCTAATACAGTGCCAGATGAGGAGCCCCTCTGGTTAGAAGGCACTCAAATGGTGGCTGGGGAACAGCTGCCTCCTCAAAGTAGAGTTAACCTTAATGATATGAATGGAGTCAAGAGTTTAGGACCTTCATTTACTAATGTGGCATGGCTCAAAATCACAAGAAACAACTAGAAATATCCATTAATAATTGGAATGTGGAATATATAAATTAGGAATCTAGATAAATTGGAAATTGTCAAAAATGAAAGAGAATGCAAAAACATCAATATCCTAGGCATTAGTGAGTTGAAATGGATTGGACTGCTATTGGCCATTTTGAACTGGATAATCGTATGGAATGCTATGTTGGTAATGAAAACTTGAAGAGGAATGGTGTTGCAATTTACCATCAAAAAGAACATTTAAGATCTATCCTGAACTGCAATGCTGTCCAAAAAAAAAAAAAAACCATTGCTGTTAAGCCAATTCCAATTCACAGTAACGCTATAGGACAGAGTAGAACTGCTTCATAGAGTTTCCAAAGAATGCTTGGTTAGCAGCTTTATCACTTAACCACTACACCACAGTGATAAGATAATACCTATATGCCTACAAGGCAAAGCAGTTAACACTATTATTCAACTTTTCACACCAACCACTAGGGCCAAAGATGAAGTGAACACTTTTACTAACTTTTAAAGTCTGAAATTTACCACACACGTAATCAGGATGCATTGCTAATTACTGGTGACTGGAATGTGAAAGTTGGAAACAAAATGATAGGTAACTGAAAAGTGAGGCCTTGGTGACAGAAATAATGCCAGAGATCACATGACAGAACTTTGCAAGAATAAAGACCTCTTCATTCCAAGTACCTTTCTGTTCATGAACATAAATAGCAGCTATACACATGGACCTCACCAGATGCAGTACACAGGAATCAAATCGACAACATCTCTAAAAAAGAGCTCAATATCATCACTCAGAAGGCGGCCAAGGTCTGACTACAGATCAGATCAACAGTTGTACAAGCTGAAACTGAAGAAAATTAGAACAAGTTGGTGAGAGTCAAAGGATGACCTTGAGTATAAACCACCTGAATTTAGACACCATCTCAAGAACAGATCTGTCAGGATGAACATTAATGACTGCATGCAGACAAGATGGGTTGTGCAAGGACATCATCCATGAGGACAGCGAGAGGTCGTTAAAAAGTCACAAAAGAAAGAAAAGATCTAAATGAATGTCCAAAGACATTCTGAAGCTTGCTTTGGAATGTTGAATAGTTAAAGCCAAAGAAAAATACGATGAAGTAAAAGAGGTAAACAGTAGAATTCGGTTCAAGAAGACAAAGTAAAGTATTATGATGGCATTTGCAAACAGTTGAAGATAGAAAACCAAAAGGGAAGAACATGCCCAGCACTTCTCAAGCTGAAGGAACTGAAGAAAAATTCAAGCCTCAAGTTGCAATACTGAAAGCTTCTACATGGAAAATAGTAAACAATGAAAAAAGCATCAAAGAAGATAGAAGGAATACAGAGTCACTACACCAAGAAGAACTGGTCACCGTTCAAATGTTTCCGGAAGTAACATACCATCAAGGAACTATTGTGCACAAGGAAGAAATCCAAGCTGCACTAAAGGCACTGGCAAAAAAAACAAGTCTCCGCAAACGGATGAAATACCAGTCGCAAAGTTTTAAAACAGATGCAACACTGGAAGTGCTTGGTCATTTAAGCCAAGAAATTTGGAAGATAGCTGCCTGGGCAACTGACTGGAATTGATTCATATTTATGTCTATTTCCAAGAAAGGTGATCCAACCAAATGTGGAAATTATCAAACAGTATCATTAATATCAACATGCAAGTGAAATTATCCTGAAGGTTATTCAAAAGGAGATGCAGCAGTATATTCACAGAGAACTGCCAGAAATTCAAGCCAGATTCAAAAGAAGACTTGCAGCCAGGGATATCATTGCTGATGTCAGATGGATCCTGGCTGAAAGCAGAATACCAGAAAGATGCTTCTCTGTGTTTTATTGACTATACAAAGGCATTCATTTCTGTGGATCATAACAAATTATTGATAACGTTGTGGAGAATGGGAATCCCATGAGACTAAATCATGCTCATCAGAAATCTGTGCGCAGATCAAGAGGCAGTCATTTCAACCGAACAAGGGGATACTCCCTCATTTAAAGTCAAGAAAGGTGTTCGCCAGTGTTGCGTCCTTTGACCATAACTTTTCAATCTGTGTGCTGATAATATAATCCAAGAAGCTGAACTGTATGAAGAAGAAAGGGGCATCAGGATTGGAGAACTCATTAAGAACCTGCCTTATGCAGATGACACAACCTTCCTATTTGAAAGTGAAGAGGACTTGGAACACTAACTGATGAAGATCAAAGACCATGGCCTTTAGGGTGGATTATACCTCAACATAAAATAAAAATCATCATAACTGAACCAATAAGCAACAACTTGATAAAAGGAGGAAAGACTGAGATTGTCAAGGATTTCATCTTACTCAGATCCACAATCAACACCCATTTAAGCAGTAGTCAAGAAATCAAAAAACACATTGCATGGGGAAAATCTGCTGCAAAAGACTTCTTTAATGTGTTAAAAAGCAAAGATGTCACCTTAATTAAGGTGCACCTGACCCGAGGCAGTGTATTTTCAATTGCCTCATGTGGATAGGAAAGTTGGACAATGAATAAGAAAGATCAAAAAATGATTTGATGCCTTTTAATTATGACACTGATGAAGAATATTGTACACACCATGGACTGTCAAACCAACGAACAAATCTATCTTGGAAGAAGTACAACCAGAATGCTCCTTAGAATCAAGGATAGTGAGACTAAGTCTTACATGCTTTAGACATCAACATGAATTGAATTATGTCCCCCCAAAATGTGTATATCAATTTGTCTGGGCCATGATTCCTGGTATTGTGTAATTTTCTGATATGTTGTGAATCTTGCCTCTGTGATATTAATGAGGGAAGATGGGCAGTAGTTGCTTTAGCGAGTGAGGTGGGACTAAATTTACAGCTTGGACTGTGCCTAGAGGCAATCTCTTGGATATAAAAGAGAAGCAAGTAGAGATACAGGGGGATCTCATACCACCAGGACACCAACACATGGAGCAGAGTGGACCCTTGTGGACCCAGGTCCCTATGCCTGAGGAGCTCCTTGAACACAGAGAGATTGAAGACAAGCATTTTCCAACAGATACAGAAAGCTTGCCCCTGGAGCTGACACCCTGAATTTGGACTTTTAGCCTACTTTACTATGACGAAATAAGTTTCTCTTAGTTAAAGTCATCCACTTACAGTATTTCTGTTATAGCAGCACTAGGTAACTAAAACAGATGTGCTTTCAGAAGGGATCATCGGTGGCTGGAGAAGGATCTCATGCTCGGTAAAAGATAGGGTTATAGAAAGGGAGGAAGACCCTCAATGCGATGGGTTGACACAGGGCTCCAACAACGTGCTCAAGCAGAGCAGCAGTTGTGAGGATGGTGCAGGACGGAGTGGTGTTCCGCTCTGCTGTGCACAGAGTCACTGTGAGTTGGAATCAATTCAGTGGTACCCAAAGACAACAAGATCATTTGTCTGAAGAGTGGACTTTGGAAATGGTTTCACTTCTGGGTTAACTGTACATCCAGGGGCCACAGCTCTGGAGGTTCCTCCAGTCTCTATCAGACCCTTAAGTCTGGTCTTTCTATGTGAATGTGAGTTCTGTTCTACAGTGTTCTCCCATTCTCTCTGGGATTCTCTATTGTGTTTCCATGTCAGGGCAGTCATTAGCAGTATCTGGGTACCATCTAGTTCTTCTGGTCTCAGGCTGGTGCAGTCTCTGGTCAGTCTGGTCCCTTTTCCCTTTGGGCCACTATTTTCTTTCCATCTTTGGTTTCTTTCATTCTCTTTGTTTCAAGTGGGATGGGACAAATTGATTTATCTTTTTTTTTCCTTTCTCTTCATTGTTAATTATTTTTTCTTTTTCTTGTACTTTAGGCTTATTTGTAGTTTTTTCTTTTTCTTGTACAGAACAATCTAGTTTCTCATTAAACAGTTAGTACACATTTTATTTTACAACGTTGGTTAACAACCCCACAACAGCACAGCACTCTCCTTTCTCAACCTTCAGTTCCCTATGACCAAATTTCCTGTTCCCTCCAGTCTTCTAGTTCTTGCCCATAGGCCGGCATGCCCAGTTAGTTTGTTTTGTTTTATACATCTGTCCACTCTTTGGCTGAAAGGTGAACCTTTAGAGTGACTTCATTACCAAGCTGAAAGGTTGTCTATGGGCCATATTCTCAGAGTTTCTCTAGTCTCTGTCAGGCCAGCAAGTCTAATCTTTCTTTCTGAGTTAGAATTTTATTCCACATTTTTCTGCAGCTCTGTCCAGGACCTCTATTGTGGTCCCTGTTACAGCAGTCGGTGGTGGTAACTGGATTCAGTCCGGTGGAAGCCAGTGGAGCATCTTACTTGGCTGTTCAGGCTTTTAGGAATCCAGATGCTAATCATCAAAGTAGAATGTGTAACATTTTCTTTATAAACTTTGTTATGCCAACTAAGCTAGATGTTCCCCGAGACCATGATCCTCACAGCCCTCAATCCAGCAATTCAGTCCCTCAGGGAGTCTGGATGTGTGTATGGAGCTTCCATGACCTTACCTTGGTCAAGTTGTACTGGCTTCCCTAGTATCGTGCACCGTCCTACTCTTCACCAGAGTTACCAATTATCTACTGTCTATTTAGTATTCTTCTGTCCCTACCACTCCCCTTCATAGTAACCATCAAAAACTGTTTCTTTTTAATGTGTAAACCTTTTCATGAGTTTGTACAGTAGCATTTGTCCTTTTGTGATGTGCTTATTTCACGCAGCATAATGCCCTCCAGATTCATCCACGTTGTGAGATGATTCGCAGATTCATCTTTGTTCTTTATTGTTGCATACTACTCCATTGTATGCATGTGTCAGTAGGTCGTAAATAATGCTGCAATGTACAAGGCTGTGCATATGTCTATTCCTCCAACAAGTCTTATTTTCTAGGATATATTCCTAGGAGTGAGATTGCTGGATCATATGGTGTTTCTGTTTCTAGCTTTCTTAGGAAGTATCATATTGTTTTCCAAAATGGTTGTATCATTTTGCATTCCCACCAGTACTGCCTAAGAGTTCCCATCTCCCACAGCCTCTCTAAAATTTGTTATTTCCTGTTTCTGTGATTTCCACCAGTAACGCCAGAGTGAGTTCATATCTCATTGTGGCTTTGATGTGCATTTCTGTAATGGCTAGTGATCATAAGCACTTCCTCCTGTCTGTAGGCTGCTTGAATGTCTTCTTCAGTAAAGTGTCTGTTAATTTCCTTTGCCCTTTATTAATTGGATTGTTTGTCTTTTTGTTGCAGAGGTGCTAGATTTTCTTGCAGATTTTAGAGATTAGGAGTTTTGTCTGACTTTTTAATAGCCAAAAATTTTTTCCCAGTCTTTTTACTCTTTTGGTAAAGTCTTTTAATGAGCATAAATGTTTTAGAAGTTCTTAACTATCTAATTTATCTTCTGGAGTTTGTGTGTTGTTGGTTGTGGTTTGTATCCTGTTAATGTCACGTATTTGGGCTTCTAGCATTGATCCTACTGTTTTCTTATATGAACTTTATAGTTTTGGGCTTTACTCGACGGCACTTGGCTATTTAGATCTTTAATGCATTTTGAATTAGTTTTTGTATATGATGTAAGCTATGAGTCCTGTTTCATATTTTTGCTGATGGACATCTACTTCTTGCAAGCACCATTTGGTAAAAAGAATCTTTTCCCCATCTGACATTGTGCCTTTGTCAAAGACGATATCATGCTCCTGTCGAAGATCAAGTAACTATAAACCCAAAACCCACTGCCATCAAGTGGATTTCTGCACATAGCTATTTTAAAGTGGATGGATTTACATCTGGATTCTCAACTCTGCTCCATTGGTAAATGTATCTGTCATTGTACCAGCACCAGGTGGTTTTGATTACAGTAGCTGTACAGTAGGTTTGAAGGTCACGTAATGCAAGTCTTCCTATTTTATTATTTTTCTTCAGTACTGCTTTACTGATATGGAGCTTCTTCCCATTCCATTTAAAGTTAACAGTAAGTTCTTCCATCTCTTTAAAGAAAGTTGTTGGTATTTGGATCAAAAGTATGTTTTGTTTGTAAATCACTTTGGGTAGAATTATCATTTTCACAAAGTTGAGTCTACCTATTCATAAAGATGGTGTCATGGATTGAATTGGGTTCCTTCCAAAAATGTGGCAGTTTGGCTGGACCATGATTTCTGATTCTGTATGATGTTCCACCATGTTATAAGTTCTATCTCTAAGATGTTAATGAGGATGGATGGGCAACAGTTGTGTTGGTGGGGCAGGATTCAATATGTAAGGTTGTTTTGTGCCTTCAGGAAGTCTCTTGAGATATAAAGGATAGAAGCTACCAAAGAGATATGAGGATCTCATACCATTGAGAAAGAAAGCAGTGCCACAAGCTGAGCATGCTTTGGAAAGGACCAGTGTCCCTGTGCCTGAGAAGCTTCTAATCCAGGGCAAGGTTGATGACAGGGACCTTCTTCCAGGGCCAGTAGAGAAAGCTTTCCCCTGAAGCTGATACCCTTAATTTGGACTTTTAGCTTACTGGACTGTGACAAATAAATTTTTTTTCTTTTGAAAGCCGTCTCTGTTACAGCAGCACTAGTGATGGTAAGGTTTTTTTTGTTTTTCTTTTATGTAGACCTCTTGTGGTTTCTTGCAGTAGTGTTTTGAAGTTTTCTTTTATCAACCTTTTATATTCCTGGTGAAAGTTATTGCTTTTTTATCTTTTAAAGGGATATTATAAATGATTTTTTTTTCCTGATTTCCTTTTCATCATTCTCTTTATTGGTATATAAGAATCAAACTGATTTTTGTATATTTATCTTGTGTTCTGCTAATGTGCTGAATCTTTCTATTAGTTCCAACAGTTTTCTCATGGAGTCTTTTGGATTTTCTGTGTATAGTATCATATCACCCACAAATAGGGACTGTTAGATTTCTTCATTACCAGTTTGGATGCCCTTTGTTTTTTTTTCTTGCCCTATTTCTCTATCTAGGATTTTTAGCATAATGTTAAATAGGAGTAGAGATAAAGGGCATCCTTGTCTTGTTCACATTCAGAACAATCTTGGTCTCCTTGGAAGACATGCCCTCTAGACTGTTAGGCTAGAACTGAAGCCATTCCAGAAGCCAACTCCTGAGACAAATATTGAACCAGTATGTAATGCATAAAATGATACTGGGGAAGAGTGTGCTACTTGGCTTGAGTAGATACAGAGACTAACCAGGTAGTTCCTGCCTGGAGGTGACATGAGAAGACAGAGGGGGACAGGAGCTGGTTAAATGGACATGGGAAACACAGGGTGAAGGGGGCAAGTGTGCTGACACAGTGTGGTGAGAGCAGCTAGGGTCCTGTGGCAAAGCGTGTGTAAGTTTTTGTTTGAGAACTGACTGGAATTGTAAACTTTCACTTAAAACACAATAAAAAAGAATTAAAAAAAGAATGATGTTGGCCATTGGTTCACACACATGCGCTTTATTATGTCTAGTGATTTCCACTCTCTGTATCTTTTACCGAGAGTTTTTATCAAGTGTTGGACTTTGTCAGATGTCTTTTCTGTAACAATTAAGATGATTGTGTGGTTATTTTCTTTCCTTTTGTGTATGTGAGGGATTATATTGATTGATTTTTCTAATATTAATTTTGGTGATGACTTTGTCCCATCCCTACATACCTGGTATGAATCCCACTTCTTCATGATAAATTATTTTTTTCTGATATGCTGTTCAAGTCTATTGACTAGAATTTTGCTGAGGATTTTTGCTTTTACAAGGTCTGACAATTAAGTCCGCGAACTTAATTGTTCTAAATGCTACATACCTCACTGTTGAATATCACTATGGTCACTTTTGAAATACTCCCTTTGGGAAGCTATGCACTGGTGCCAGTGCCTAGTCTACACTTCAAAGTAATTTTGAAACTGTTTCTGGAATAGCCATTGCGCATGGTGGCATGGCAGCAAGTTTACAAACTTAATTGTACAGTTGTCTGTGAGGGAATTTTTAGTCAGTAAACAAATAACTATATTAGAACACCCTCCCTACCCACCTGACCTGGCCACCAATGACTTTTTTCTTTACCTGAAGATAAAGGAAATACTGAAAGGAAGATATTTGGATGACGTTGTGGACATTGAGGGTTATACAATGACAGCTCTAACGACCACTCCAGAAAAAGAGTTCCAAAATTGTTTTGAAAGATGGACAAGGTGCTGGTGTCAGGCGCATAGCTTCCCAAGGGGCGTACCTGGAAGGTGATCATAGCGATATTCAGCAATGAGGTATAGAGCACTTTTTCTAGGATGAGTTCATGAACTTAATCCCTCATATGTTCATGAGGGATATTGGTGTATAATTTTCTTTTTTGGTGATGACTTTGTCCCAGTTTGGTATCAAAGTCATGCTGACTTCACAGATTGAGTTAGGGAGCATTTCTTCCTATTGTATGCTCTGATGTACCTTCAGTAGCACTGGTGTTAACTCTGCCTTGAAAGTTGGGTAGAGTTTTTTAGTGAAGCCTTTAGGACCAAGGCTTTTTTGTTGTTGTTGTCGTTAAGAGTTTTCTAAATTACTTCTTCAATCTCTTATTTGTTATGGGTTTATTCAGTTTTTCTACCTAGTTTAGGTAGTTACCGTGTTTCTAGAAATTTTCTCATTTCCTTTAGGCTTTCCAATTTGTTGGAGTACAACTCTTCTTAGTATTCTGTTATGATTATTTTATTTTCACTTGAGTCTGTTGTGATATTGCCCATCTCGTTTCTTTTTTTCTGTTATTTGCTTCCTCTCCCTTTTTTAAAATCAGTCCGGCCAATAGTTTATCAGTTTTGTTGATCTTTTCAAGGAAACAGCTTTTGGTCTTGTTACCTCTTTCAGTTGTTTTTCTATTTCTTGTAATTCTGCTCTAGTTTTTGTAATTAGCTGTCTTCTGGTGCCCAAGGACTTCTTTTATTACTCTCTTCCCATTTCTTAGAATTGTGGGGTTAATGTTTTGGTTTATGCTTTTCCTTCTTTTTGGATGTGTGCATTTATTGAAATAAATTGACTTCTGAGCTCTACTTTTGCTCTGTTCCAAGGGTTCTTGTAGGATATGTTTTCATTCTTGTCTGATTCTGCGAACTTTTTTATTCTGTCCTTAATTTCTTCTATAAGCCAGTTGTGTTCAAGCAAGGTATTGTTCAGCTGCCATGCTATTTGATTCCCTCGCCCCCTGTGGTATTTTTGTTACTGATTTCTACTTTCATGGCATCATGGTCAGAAAAGATACTCTGTAATATTTTGAAGTTTTTTTGGATTCTGTTAAGGCTGGTTTTGTTGTCTAAAATGTCTATTCTGGTGGATGTTTTATGTGCACCTGGAAAAATGTATACTTTGCTGATGCTGGGCAACCCTTGCTTTTGATCCCATCTGGCTACATACTTTGGCTGCTGATCTTCCCCTGTCCTAAAGCTTTTTGCTCTCATTTAGACTTGTTTTCTAGCTTGACCCTGGCACTCTCCTTTGAGAAGAACCCTTTGGCTACTTAGCCCTTAGCTCCATCCAAGAGAACCACACATCACACCCACTTGCAGTGCTTCCCTGTAGCACTCCTCACTTTGGCCCTGTGGTCTTTAGTGATGACAGATGCCCCCTGTACAGCCTCCCTTCTGAGTAAAGGAAAATCAGTGAAGAGCCACTAGGCCTCACTGAGTCTTCACAATCTTCTCTGGTAGCTCCTGAAGTCATGTATGAACTCCATCCTGAAAGCTCTGCTACAGACATTTTCCAGAAGGTTCCTAACACCCCTTTCCCAGAGTGCCAGGTCTGGGGACGAACCTACCATTTGCTGGGGACAAACCTACAATTTGCTGAAGCTGACCACAGCATAAGGCTACCCTGGACTCTTTAATGGACTGAAAAGGAAAGGAGTTGTTATTTGCCTTCCCCTCCCTGCAGACCCCAGGCTAGATTACTACCACTACATTTGGAGAGATTGTTGTGGTGGTAATTTTACATTTATTAGAACTACCGATTGCTACCTCCTCTACAAGAATGCAACATTGAGGGCAGGGACCTTGACTATTTTTTCACCTCTGAGTTCACAGTGTCTGCAACACAGAAGTAGCTCAACCAATCTTTGTGAATATTTGTTGTGAATATGTAAATGAATACACAATCAAGATGCATTGATAATTATGGGTGATTGGAATGTAAAACCTGGGAACAAAGACGAAAAATATTGCCTTGATGATAGAAATGACTCTGGAGATTATACGATAGAATTTTGCAAGACCAATGATGCACCGGTTATTCAACAACATAAATGGTGATTATACTTGTGAACTCCACCAGATGGAAAACATAGGAATGAAATCGACTACATTTGTGGACAGAGACAACAGAGAAGCTCAGTATCACTAGGCAGAACAAGGCTAGGGCTGACTACAGAACAGACCATCAATTCCTCATATGCAAGTTGAATTTGAAACTGAAGAAAATTAAAGTCATTCCGTCAGAGTCTAACTACAACCTTGAGTGTATTTCATCTGAATTTGGAGACCCTCTCAGGGACAGTGATGTGCTGAACACTAATGACCAAATACCAGACAAGTTGTGAGATGACATGAAGCATATCATACATGAAGAAAGGCAAAGATCATTAAAAAAAGAAATGATGTTAGAAGAGACTCTGAAACCTGCACCTGAATGTAGAATACCTAAAGCAAATGGAGGAAATGATTACATAAAAGAGCTAAACAGATTTCAAAGGCTGGCTAGAGAAGACAAAGTGAAGTATTATGATGACATGTGCAAAGAACTGCTGTTAGAAAACATAAAGGAAAGAACACACTCAGCATTTCTCAAGCTGAAAGAACTGAAGAAAAAATTCAAGCCTTGAGTTGTACTACTGAAGGTTTCTATGGGCAAAAATTTGAACCACACGGGAAACATCAAACGAAGATGAAAGGGATATACTGAGTCACTGTGACAGAAAGAACTGGTAGACATTCAACCATCTGAGGAAGTAGTATAGGATCAAGACCTGATGGCAATGAAGGAAGAAGTCCAAGCTGTATTGAAGGCACTGGTGAAAAAGAAGGCTCTAAAAACTGATGGAATACAAATTGAGATGTTTCAACATGCAGATGCAGCACTGGAAGTGCTCACTCATCTATGCCAAGAAATATGGAAGATAGTTATTGGCCAACTGACTGGAAGAGATCCATATTTGTGCCCATTCCGAAGAAAGGTGATTCAACAAATGGTGGAAAATATTAAACATTATCATTAATACGGCAAACAAGTAAAATTTTTCTGAAGATAATTAAAAAATGGTTGCAGCAGGGAACTGCTAGAAAATCAAGCCAGATTCAGAAGAGGATATAGAACCAGGAATACCATTGCTGATGTCAGATACATCTTGACTGAAAGCAGAGAATATCAGAAAGATGCTTCCTAGATTTTATTGACTATGCAAAGGCATTTGACTGTGTAGATCATAATAAATTACAGATGGAATTCCAGAATACTTAATTGTGCTCATACAGAACCTGTACATAGACCAAGAGGTAGTCATTCAAACAGAGCAAGGCAATACTGTGTGGTTTAAAATCAGAAAAGGTGTGTGCCAGGGTTATATCCTTTCATGACACTTGCTTAATGTGTATTTTGAAGAAATAATGTAAGAAGCTGGACTGTTGTTGTTGTTATTAGATGCCATCAAGTTGGTTCCAACTCATAGTTACCCTATGTACAACACAAAGAAACACTGCCTAGTCTTGTGCCATGTCTGCAATCATTTTTATGCTGGACCTTGAAAAAGAATGTGGCATCAGGATTGAAGGAAGACTCATTAACAACCTTCCATAAGTAGATGACATAACCTTGCTCACTGCAAGAGAAGAGGGCTTAAAGCATTTACTGAGGAAGAACAAAGACTACAGTTTTTGATATGGATTATATTTCAACATAAAACAAAAGTCTTCACAGCTGGACCAATCAGCAACATCACGATAAATGGAGAAAATAATGACATTGTGAAGAATTTCATTTTACTTGGATTCACAACCAACACTCATGGAAGCAGCAATTAAGAAATCAAATGACACATTGCATTGGGCAAATCTGCTGCAAATGAAGTCATGCAAATGTTGAAAATCAACCATGCCACTTTGAGAACTAAGGTATGCCTGACCCCAAGTCATGATACTTTCAATGGCCTCACATGTGTATGGAAAGCCAGGCAATGAATAATGAAGAATTCACCCCTTTTGCTTATGGTGTTGGTGAAGAATATTGAGTATAGTTATAGAATGCCAGAATCATGAACAAGTCTGTCTTGGAAGAAGTGCAGCCAGAGTCCACCTCCTTGGAGGTGCGTGAGACTACCTCCCATACACTGGGCGTGTTATCATGAGGTACCAGCCCTCAGAGAAGGACATTATGCCTGGTATGGTAGAAGGTCAGTAAATTTGAGAAATACCCTCCATGAGACGGGTTTACACAGTGGCTGCAACAATCGGCTCAAACATAATATTGATTATGAAGATAGCACAGGACCTGGCAGTGTTTTGTTCTGTTGTACTGCACATAGGGTCGCAGTAAGTTGAAACCAACTCAGTGAGTGTAGCAATGAATTCAAAGAGGTCATTTTATGCAGGCTGGTCTTGGAACTAACCTCCAGTTAAGAGGCTGAAACATCAAAAACAGAAAGCATTAAAAAATGCAAAGCATGGTAAAAATAAGTAAGAGACGACAGAGTACAAGGGAACACACATCCCAATCAAACTGTTATGCTATGAGTAGATCCAGCACTTGTGGTAGTGGACTGTTGGGCAATTTGAGGGGCCCAGGGGGTTCCCAGCAGCTGCTGAACATGTCAGTGTGCTATTTCCTTGACAGTTCCCCAGACAGCTGGCAATGCCACCTTCCTATTGGCTTTTTGGGGTTCCAGATACCCTACTGGAAAGAAAGAAAAAAAAAAAAAAACCTTTGCCATATAGTCAATTCTGACTCCTACCCATCCCATGTGTGTCAGAGTAGAAATGCTCCAAAGGGCTGTCAAAGGCTGTGACCTTGCTGAAGCAGCTCTTCAGGATCTTCTTCCAGCACACCTCTGGGGAGGTCCAAACTGCCAACCTTGCGGGTAGTTGGTCCAGCACAACTGTCTGCACCATCCAAAGCCCTCTCCAAGTCAGAAGAGTCTGCCGGTTTCATCTCTCTTGAAGACCAAGAAGAGGAAACAGACCCTGGAGAAGGAAAGCGACGTGGGCTTAAAAGATAAATGACAAAGACTATGACAGCCATCTTACACATAGGATCAACTGAGCCAGGAGAGCTGCTGCCTGACCTAACCTTTTGAATCCCAGAGCAGGCCAGTTATGCACAGAAGCAGAAGTCAGGGCCCAGCCTGTTGGCCTGGAGCTTCTCAGTTTGTGAGGGCCTCAAAAATAGTACAAAGAAAGTATTAGGACCTAGAGGCATTTAGTGGCTACTTGAGAACAGGGAGTATCCCAGTGGCATCACCTCTGGCCATGAAAGCACAAAAGAGGTATTCAGGATTTATTCTTGGAATGGAGGTGATCCAGGCCACCCTCCAGCCTAGCAGAAAGCAGCAGAATTACATGATGGCTGCTTTGTAATCATCAGGCTGCCTCTCTCTGGGTTAGATGATCCACAGCCCAAAGATACCTTCTGCTATTCCTTGAAAAGAGTGCCTTTTGAAGTCACTGTGCTATCAATCCAAGGACCACACCTTCGTCTGTGAACACTGAGGCCAGAGGCAAAGAAATGGCCAGTGAACATCAGGAAGGCCCCTTAGTAGGATAGCTGGAGAAAGAGATAAGGGTTCAGTCCATTTATGTAAAATAAAAATGATATCTGTTCCACAGCAACCTAAATTTCTACTGCACTGGCATCTAAAAGAAATGCCTTGCCAATTTCCTTCAATGTCAACTACTTCAGTGTTCAGGCTGCTTGTCAGGGCTATTGGTAGCAATACAGGTCCTGAAGGACACATTTCCTAAAGAACTCCTATACCATGTGTTAACATCAAGTCAAACAGATCTCCTAACCTCTGCAGTGCAGACCCTGCCTCTAGATTAGCCTTGCTGTCTCCAGAAAGGTAGATGAAGGTAGAGGGCAGGAGCAGGGGTAGAGCATCTAATTGCCTTGCCTTGAACTTGCTCCTTTTTTTATTTCTCTATTTATGTACCAAGCATTCTCTATACCCAGAGTGGCAGGCTAGCATGTGATCTCCTTGAGGGCCCAGATCATGTCTTCTTCTTTGCTGTCAAGGACCATGAATACAGCAAGGAATAAGGTGTGGCCTTGACAAACAGAAGTACATAGTCAAAGGCCTGGAATGAGTAGGAGCAGGACACACTATAACAAACCATAGAAGTTGAGATTCACTGGAGAGCCAAGTGCGATGAAGAAGAAACAAGGGATGAGGTTAGGGAACTAAGAGCCTGATGATGAAACCACATTATCAGGTTTGAATTATTACAGCAATGAAAACTTGTTGTGGATTGCATTGTGTCACCCCAAGATATGTGCTGAAATCCTAACCTGTGTTCCTGTTTGGAAACTGTTTTTTGTTATGTTAATGAGGCCATACAAGAGTGAGGGCACGGGTCCTAAATCTAACGCCTTCTGAGTTATCAAAAGAGCAGAATAGACACACAGATGCACAGAAGCGGAGCGGAGACACCAAGGAATGCCAAGGAACTCAAAGGGCTACCAACAGCAAAAGACCTTTCTGTGGAATCACATCCTAAATTTGAACTTCTAGCTTCCTGGATTGTGAGAAAATAAATTTCTGTTCCTTAAAGATACCACAGCACTGTGTAACTAGAACAGAAGCTACTGAAAGCTTTCAATCAATGATGATTCTGGTTAGATTTGCATTTTGGAAAGACCTCTCTGGCTGCAGTGTAGAGTATAAGTTGCAGAAGGAGACACTGTGTCCATGTAGTAACTGCTGAAATAATCCAAGTTAAAGATGATGGTGGCTAAACTTAAGTGGAGGCTGTGAGGAATGGGGAAAAGTAGGCGGATTCAGGAGATAGTTTAGGTGCTGTACTCAACAGGTTTGTAGGGTGAAAGAAAAGAAAGAGGGCTGAGTATCTCTATTTCCTAGGGCTTAAGTAAGAGACTTGGGACATAGTATCTAAAAGGGAAAGTATGTTCAGATATGGATCAAGAGATTGCTGCTACCAAGACGACTAAGGAGATAAAGATCAGCAGCAGGACTTCAAGGAACAGGTCACTTTTAAAAGCTAATAAAGCTGTGGTCTGGGCAATCACTGAGGAGATAAATCTGAGTATCTAGCTGGCAGGAGGTTGTGGTGGAGGGGTAAGAACATGGTCCTCAAGGCATAACTAGTTCCTGTGGGCAAAGGAACAGGATGTAATCCAAAGTATCAGTCAAATTCAGGTACAAAAACAAGCCATGGACCAAAGTTAACATGCACTGGTAGACTCAACTAAGGGAGACAAAAGCAAGGCAGTATTTTATGATTGTATGGGTCAGGAATTCTGGCAGGACTTAATTGGGTGATTGTTCTGCTCCATGAGGCATCAACTGAGCTTACTCAGATGTATCCAACAGATGAATGGGTTGATCTGGAAGATTTAGAATGGCTTCACCTACATGTTCCCTTCACTGGGATGGCTGGAAGCACAAGGTCCAATAATTAAGTTCAGAAACTCATCCTAGAAAAAGTGCTACATACCTCATTGATGAATATCACTATAGATACCTTGGAAGTACTCCCTTGGTAAGCTGTGCACTGACACCAGCTCCTAGTCTACTTGTCAAAGCAAATTTGGAACTCTTTTTTTGGAATGTCCATCAGAGCTGTTATCAGACAAGGTCTAACAGTTAAGTTCGCAAACTCGCCCTAGAAAAAGTGCTTTGAAGGGTGGACTAGACAATGGCATCAGTGCATAGTGAAATGAGAATATGTGTATATAGAATTATATATGTATATGTATGTATATATACATTTATAGGAAATCCTGATGGTATAGTGGGTAAGTGCTATGGCTGCTAACCATGAGGTCGGCAGTTCAAATCCACCAGGCACTGTTTGGAAACTATGAAGCAATTCCACTCCATCCTATAGGGTTGCTATGAGTTGGCATCAACTGAACAGCACTGTTTTTTTATATACATATATATGTGTGTATAAATATATATTAAAATAGACTATATAAAATGGAACCTTGTCATAAACATAAGTTTAAATTGGCCGAACTATTAAAACACAAAATGGTTGTGCTTAAGCTAAGTAAGATAGTAAGAAAATGCAAAGTCGGGGTGAAGAAGTAAAAGTGAAAAAAGCAACTGCCAGATGGACTTGGTAGCAGATGGTCAGAGAGAAGATAAAGAAAATAACCAGTCAGAAAGAAGTCAACAACTGAAGGTACCAGAAGGTAAGATTTATGAACTGACTGGTAACAACCAGAATCAAGCAAACAACTTGTATTAAAAAGCCAGCACTCTGGATTTGGGGTGTGCAGTCCCTTCCAGGAGTCTGTGCCCTAGACTGTTGCTGTGTCTCATCCTCAAAGGTCTGGGGTGCACAGTCCCCTCCAGGGGTCTGTGCCCACGGTCTGCTGCTATGATGTGTGACCCGATCCTAAGACCTTGGCCTGCTACTGTGTTGTGACCTGATCCTGAGACCTCATCTGCTTCACCCTCAAAGGCCTGGTTTGAGTGGCTGTGACTGTTTCCCACTGGTGCCTGGACCTCCTGTGCTGTCCCTGCTGGTAGATCTACCTCTAAGATGCATTGTCACTATCGTGTGAATGGCCTGCATCTAGTGACTGTAATAGTCTTCCATTGGTGCCTGAGCCTTCTGTGCTGTCCCTGCCAGTTCCACCTCTGAGATGCCTTGCTATCATCCTACTCTGGATTCTCCTGACATCCAAATGCTGAGAGCACAGCCAATCTCTAAATTTCTTAGAAGAAACCTGCTTTTAGGGAAGTGTAAGATGATGTTAAGATTAACCCGGCAGTTCCTGTGGGGCCGGGTAGAACCTGTGTGGGTCTTAATTAATGCAAATGAGAGTTCTTAACTAATGTAAACATAGATAAGAGTTCTTACATAATGTAAGTAAGAGCGCTTTTGTGTCCTGCTGCTAGCATCTCCCTTACCCCCTGCTTAACTGTGAATGTGTTGTTTGATTCAATAAAGCTTATTACTGACCCCAAGACTTATAGCTATGTTTTTTCCTCTCATGACCCCTGATACGTTTTGAGTGCTCACGACACATAGCTTCCCAATGGGAATACTTCAAAGATGACCACAGTGATGTTCATTAATGAAGTACGTAGCACTTTTTCTAGGATGAGTTCACAAACTTAAGTGTTGGATCTCTCATTTATGCTCAAGTGGAATTACTGACTAGACTGCCTAAGCTTGGTTTCAGAATAGTTAGACTCATTATATGGTAGCTCTGGGCTCCAAGAGAGGTGTCTCCAAACCCCAGAAAACAGTACATCATCACTATTGTTGTATTCTACTGAACAAAGAGTCAAAGAGCCTTCTCAGAATCAAAGGGAGAGGATATATACTCTACTTCTTGCTAGGAGGAAGGTCAATGACTTTGGATTCATTTTTGATTCATCATGAAGCATGAAATGAAATAAGTTAGGTAAAGTGCTTAGCATAGTGTTTGACACATAGTAAGCACAGACCACATGAATAGCTGTTACCTTTAAGTAGTTACTGGTAACTTTCACCTTATGGATTGAATTGCGTGTCCCCCCAAAATGGGTGTTGTAAATCCTACTTCCAATTTCCTTGATTCATACTTTGTATATTCCATGTTCCAATTACTGATACAGCCAGCTATTTCTTTTCATTTTGAGTCATGCCACATCAGCAAATGAGGGTCTCAAAAGCTTGAATTATCCACATCATTGAGGCTGACTCTACTTTGAGGGGCAGCTTTGCCCCAGGTGTCTTTTGAGAGCTTCCCAACCTGAGGGGTCATCTTCCATCATGATATGTGACTGTTATCCAGAAAGTTTTTACTGGCTGCAAGGTCTAATGTTCAAGAACTCATCCTGGAAAACATGCTACATACCTCATTGCTGAATACAACTATGGTCACCTTTGAAATACTCCCCTTGGGAAGCTACGCACCTGACACCAGCATCTAGTCCACCTTTCAAAGCAATTTTAGAACTCTTTCTCTGGAATGGCCATCAGAGCTGTTGTCATATTACTCTTGATGTCTTGAATGTCATCAGAATGTGTTCCTTTCCATATTTCCTTTATCTTCAAGTAAAGAAAAAAGTCATTGGGGGTCAGATCAGGTGGGTAGGGAGGGTGTTCCAATATAGTGATTTGTTTACTGGCTAAAAACTCCCTCACAGACAACTGTACAATTAAGCTTATGAACTGGCCACCATACACAATGGCTATTGCAGAAAAAGAGTTCCAAAATCACTTTGAAGGGTGGACTAGGTGCTGGCATCAGTGCATAGCTTCCCGAGGGGATTACTTTGAAGGTGACCATAGTGATATTCAGCACAGATATGTATCACTTAGAACAATTAAGTTTGTGGACTTAATTGTCAGACATCATAATTATGAGTGACAGTATCGGTGAAGACAAATACACCATGACTTCCAGAAGAACAACAAATCTGTCTTGGAAAAAGTACAACCAGAAGGGTGGATGGCAAGACTCTGTCTTACTTACTTTAGACATGTTATGACGATGGACTGGTCCTTGGAGAAGGACATCATGTTCAGTCTGTGAAAAAGAGGAAGACCCTCAACAAGACGGATTGACACAATGCTTGCAACAATGGGCTCAAACAGAGCAGTGATTGTGAGGCTGGCCAGAGACCGGGCAGTGTTTTGTTCTGTTGTACATGGGATCACTAAGAATTGGAACCAACCTGGGGGCACCTAACAACAACAACAACAACAAATCCTAACCCCTCTAGCTGTGTTACATTAATAAGGCAGTATTAGTATAGGGGATGTCTTAAAGCAATCTCTGGAGATATAAAAGTGCATATTAAGCAAGCATGTACGCAATCACAAAAGAAGGGGAAGATACTTACTACATGAATGCAAATGAACCTGTCATGGATTAAATTGTGTCCCCCCCAAAACTGTGTGAAATGGTTTGCCTGGGCCGTGGTTCCTGGTATTGCGTGATATTCCTATGTGCTGTTAACCCTGCCTCTATGATGTTAATAATGGAGGATGGGCAGCAGTTGTGTTGGTGGGGCAGAACCCAACATGTAGGATTATACGGAACAAGCAGAGAGTTGGGGACCTCATGCCACCAAGAAAGCAGTGCCAGGAGCAGAGCATCTCCTTTGGAATGGAACCAGAGTCCCTGTGCATTCAAAGCTCCCAGTCCAGGGGAAGACTGATGACAAGGACCTTCCAGAGCAGCAGAGAAAGCCTTCCCCTGGAGCTGACACCCTGAACTTGGACTTTTAACCAACTGGACTGTGACAAAATAAAAATTCTCTTTTTGAAGCCATCCACTTGTAGTACCTCTATTATAGCAGCACTAGATGACTAAGACACAACCTAGGAATAGAAGCTGAGAAGACGCAAAGACCTTCCCCCAGACAGGACAGAGAAAGAGAAAGAGAGAGAGCCTTCCCCTAGAGCCAGCACTCTGAATTCAGACTTCCAGCCTTCTGAACTTTGAGAAAATAAATTTCTGTTCATTAAAACCACCCACTTGTGGGATTTACATTACAATAGCACTAGATAACTAAGACAACTCAAGTGCAGAAATCATGAGTTGGAAAGTTTCCCAAGAATTGTCAAACTATTGTGATTTTTTACTAGTAAATACCACCCAATCTGGTGACATATTCTGCTCTCAGTCCCTTGGGAAATTTTATAATTACATTTCCTACCTCTCTGCAGTTTACTGAAATCCCCAACTAAAATAGAAATAAGAGAGGTAAAGAACAGGGGCCCTCCATATGACCTAGCAAACCCAATCCTAGGTACATACCCAGAAGACATGAAGGCAGGGATGCAAATAGAAACCTCCCTACCAGTGTTCATCACAGCACTTTCACAATCATCAAAAGGTGGAAAAAGCCAAATGTCCATCAACAGGTGAATGGGTAAAAGGGGGAGTGCCTGTTCGGCAGGTATTGAGCTTACGTCAATCATGGTGGGATGTTTTAGATTATGATAGTGATAAAGCTGGCACAATCTGAAAAACGTAATCATTGTCACTGAGTTGTAAACATGTATGTTGCTGGTGGATGTTTCGATGTCTATGTTTTCACTGCAATAAAAAAATAAAAGAGGAGGAAAATGAAGGCTAAGTTCCCTACACAAAAATGGAGATCTGCACGTCAGCATGTCCTCAAAACTGGTATGCAGTATGGGAGAGAGACAGAGCAAGCCAGCATAGAGCAAGATAAAAGTAGACGTGGGCTCCTGAGAGCTGCTTATCTACATAGCCACTGCTTTTGCTCCCAGAATACCATGTCAGACCCACAGAGATGTCCTGAGATTTTGATGCCTCTGGGTGCCAAGAGGGACATGTGCTACACACAGTGGGTGCCCTCCTGAAGCAATCTTCCTATCCTAATACCTTCTTGCAAATCCCAGCTAAATTGAAAAGGAAAAAGCTGTCAGCCTTGATATATTAAGAAGACAATCGAAGCAGCTGCTATTTGTATTTTATTTTTAGACATCTTTATTTTTCCTTCAGCCTGATCACAATTTCTATAATATCATTCCTTCTTCTAGGTCAAACAACATCTGTTGTATAAAAAAGGAAATACACTAATTCACATTGTCAAGTTTACAACTTCCCTTTTTATTGCACTGCCGCAATCTCGTGAAGTTATTTTATTTCCTCTCAGAAGTCGTTATGGTCGCTGGTGTCAATATCCCATGGATTAAGGGGTCCCCGAGCAGATTGTGACACATTGTTGAGGCTTTTAGTGTCAATAATCCTTGAGTAGGCTCTGATAGGATAAGCTGCCACAGCTCCCAATGAGAAGTTCTCTTTTATCATTGAAACGCAACCCTGATTATGCCAAGGGCCACCTCCTCAAGGCTCCCTCCCAACCTGTGTGTGTTTCTGCCTGCCTTAGAATCTCTGCTAAACAAGAAACATGGGTGTAGTCACTCCTGAAGCATGGCGCTATGATGAGGAAGGGATGCTATTATAAGAATCGAAAGAGCAAGCTTTGAACTAATGAGTGGATTACTACAGCTCAGAATTCCAGAAGAATCAACTCCCTCGGCCTTTTTTCAGCTTCACGGACATGCTGCTTGTTGCTTCTGCCTGGAACGTTCTTCCTTCTCTCCCTTCTTTCCTGGTTAAGGCCCGCGCATCCTTCAAGTCTCAGCTCAGATGTTATTTGCATCCTTATAGCCCTCCTTCAAAGAGCAGGTCAAATCCCCTGATCATACCTTCTCACCACACCACGGACCTTTCTGTTTTAGTGCCTATCACAGTGGCAGTCTTATTTATATTTGTGTGATCACTGGCTGAGTACCTATCTCCTCCACCAAGTGGGAAGTCCTGAGCATAAGGACCATATGTCTGCTAATGCTGAGTCAGCTAATGCTGTTTTAACAGAGGTACCACAAGTGGATGGCTTTAACAAACAAAAATTTATTCTTACACAATCCAGTAGGCTACAGGTCCAAATTCAGGGTGTCTGCTCCAGAGGAAAGGGTTTCCCTCATTGTTGGCTCTGGAAGAAGTTCTTTGAGTTGCATCAGTCTTTGGTCAGGGAGCATCTTGGCGCAGGAACCTCTGGTCTGAAGGATGCACTCTACTCCCAGTGCTGCTTTCTTGATGGTATGAGGTTCCCAAATCTTTCTGATGGCTTCTTTCCTTTATTCTCAAGAGACTGCCCCAATGCATGAAACAATCTTATACAGTGAGTCCTGTCCCACCAACACAACTGCTGTCCCTCTATCCTCATTAACATCACAGCAGCAGGATTTCCAACACAATTCAATCCATGACATCATGTCTTATTTGCTCATCACTATATCCCTAGTGGAAACCCTGGTGGCATAGTGGTTAAGTGCTATGGCTGCTAACCAAAAGGTTGGCAGTCCAAATCCACAAGGTCCTCCTTGGAAACTGTAAGGGGCAGTTCTACTCCATCCTATAGGGCAGCTATGAGTTGGAATTGACCCAGCAGCAATTGAGGATATCCCTAGAGGTCATGGTGCACAAGGTTAACACACTTGGCTGCCAACCAATAGGTCTGAAGTTTAAGTTGACCCCAAGGCACCTGGAAAGAAAGGGCTGGCACTCTACTTCGGAAAGAGCCCAGCCATTGAAAAGCCTGTGGGAAACAGTTCTACTCTCATACATGTGAGGCTGCCATGAGTGAGAGTTGACTCAATAGCAATTGGATTTATCCCTAGCACAGTGCCTGGCATATATTGGAAATTCAATAATTGTTTGTTGAAGCATCCATCTCTCAGTTTCTGTATTGATTGGGAAAGCACTAGCTGCTGTGATACATAATCCTGAATCTCAGTAGCTTAAACCCAGGAAAAGTTTGTTTCCCACTCCCACCCAAGTTCTACTGTGGATTGGGAGGTTCTCCTCACTGGCAGCCATGTGTTGAATTAAGTCCCCCCAAAATGTGTCTAGCCATTTGGCTAGGCCATGACTCCTGGTATTGTGTGATGTTCCTGTATGCTGTAAACCCTGCCTAGATGATGTCAGTGAGGGAGGATGGGTAGTAGTTGTGTTGGTGGGGATGAAATTAATGTGTAAGATTGTATTATGCCTTGAGGCAATCTCTTCAGCAGTAAAAGAAAGAAACTGGCAGAGAAGGCTGGGGACTTCATACCACCAAGAAACAGTGCTGGGAGAACAGTGTATCCTTTGGAAAGGGCCCAGGGTCCCTGCACCTCAGAAGGGGAAGATTGATGACAAGGACCTTTGTCCAGAGCCAATAGAGAGCTCTCCCCTGGAGCTGGTGCCTTGAATTTGGACTTCTAGTCTACTGGACTGTGACAAAACAAATTTCTCTTTTTAAAACCATCTGCTTATGGTACTTCTGTTAGAGCAGCAGTAGATAATTAAATACCAGCACTCTTCCAAAAACTGATTCAGGGCTCCAGACTTCTTCCCTCTAGTGGTCCTGTAATCCTCCATGGTCCTCAAAGAAGATCAAAAGACAGCACAGGCAGTTGTGAAGGAGATTTTATGACCAGATTTAGAAATTGCACACCATCACTTCTACTCACATTCCATTGGCTGGTACCCAGTTACCTGACCGTAAGATAGGCTGGGAAATGTGGTCTTCCTGTGTACCTAGACAAAGATAACAGAATTAGTGAGCAACCAGTCTGTCTCTGCCATAATCTGTGCTACATCTACAACCACAGGTACCAACAAGAAATCAAACAAATTAATATATCCCAAACTATTCTGCCCTCTCCTACCTTCATGCCCTGCCTTAGCCATTCCTGACCCCAATTACGGGTTCCATTAAATCACTGGTGTCTTGGTTTTTAACTGTCTAAGAAGCAAGTAAATACCTAGAGAAATTACGAAGAAACACAACACAGGTCAGATCTCCCCCATCAGACCCTTCAGTGGCTCCCCGTTGCCCATCACTGACTTACAAGATCTCCATGATTTAGCCTAAACACCCAGGCGTGTCTGACCCAAGTCATGGCCTTTTTAATGACCTCACATGCCTGCAAAATCTGGACAATGAAAAGACTGAAGAATTGATGCATTTGAACTATGGTGGTGGGAAAGAATATTGAATATATATCATGGATTGCCAAAAGAATGAACAAATCAGTCTCAGAGGAAATACATCCAGAATGCTCCTTAAAAGCCAGGGTTGCGAGACTTCTGTTTGCTTACTTTGGACTGGTCATCAGGCAAGACCAACTGCTAGTAAAGCACATCAGTTTGAGTAAAGTAGAGGGTCAGTGAAAATGAGGGGAGCTCTCAGTGAGAAAGAGTGACGTAGTCGCCACAACAAAGGACTCGAACACAGTGACAATCAAGAAGGTGGTGCAGGACTAGGCAATGTTTAATTTTGTTGTACACACAGTTGCCATGAAGTGGAGCCAATCCAACAGCAACTAAGAACAATCTCTCCAGAAACAAGCAGACCATTCATTTAAGGTAATTTCCTTCCACTGAAATGTTCATGTGATGTTTTGTATCCTGCCCCCAAACGTACACACAGTGTTTAAATTTAAAAATGCTTTCTCCCAAATCTCTAAGCACAGGTATTGCTCCGGGAGGATGTCTTCATCCAGTGACTTTCTTTGTTGAAGCATTCCATCCATTTGACTTGTGGGCATAGTCTGAATAGGATAGCCTTAGGCCCTGAGTAACCGTGTGGTGAATTTACTAAAAGGAGCTCACTAAAAATGCCCCTCACCCGCAAAGGTCCCAAAGATAATTAGAATAACAGGGGCAGCTGAAGGGCTACCAAAAGAAGAAAGATGCTCCCACTGGATTGACTGCAAGAAACAAGTCTTCTCTTCCCTAACAGACACGCCTGCCCATCCTTGCTTTGCCAGGCTTGGGTTCAGAGCTTGACTTCAGATAGCTCGCCATCTGCCTGCTGGCTGTAGAGCAGTCGTGTGCTGCACGCCGGTGGGTGTTTTGTAGTCAGCCTTGCCATAGCTGCGACACATCTCAAGCAGTGAAAGGGATTCAGATTGCAATCATTTGCCTTCTCTCTGTTTTCACGTTGCCCTGACTTGGTTGTCAAGCTTTTACAGAAAGTCAAAATCATACACGCACATTCTATGCAGATGCCTGCTACCCCTCCATTTGTTTCTGGATAAATATGCCTTTCTGCTAGAATGCTGTTCAAATGCCAGGCTGGGGTCAACCCTGCTGCCTGTCTTGTCCCTGTGTGATGTGACAGCCCTGCCTACAGGAGAGGTTTCCCAACTCCTCCTCTAGCCAGCAAGCCGCAGATGCAGAGCAGCAACAGCTTTGGGGAATGCCAACGTGACAATTACACAGGTATCTAGGAACACCCGGAGAGCTGGGCTCTGCTGCTGGATGGCTTCAGGGAAATTAAGGGCAAGCTGTTTGGAGAACATTTCTTCTTCGGATGTCATGAAATCCCAAAGGTGGAGTACATGGACAGTGCCTGCCTGTTCCCTTCCCTCCCTTCCCTGCCCAGCTTCCAGAGAGAAGAAAGAAAAAGCTGCAGCTTGGTATTTGATATTTAGAATTAATTAGGGTCCCAAATCCCACACCAGCCAGCAGGGCTCTTAATGAGGCCAATGTATTCATTTTCTCCAGCCTGCTTCTCCAATCCAGATCCAACCCACGCAGGGAGAGTACAGAGCCACCCAAGGCCCTGTGGTTTTCAAAGCACTGCCATGCACTGCTGCCTCTTCAGACCCCACAATCACCCTGGTAGGTGGTCAAGTCTGGAGTCATCCTCCCACTTCTTAGAAGAGTTTTCTGGGAAGTCAAGTCACTTTCCCAAGGTCACACAACTACTAAGCAGTAAGAACAGGATTTAAATCCACTGGGCTAATTCCAGGGCCTCTACAGCTCACCACTGCCACCGTGCATGGACTCCACAGAAGAAGATATAACTGCTTCAATGCCAGGAAGCCAGACCCCAGACTCCTGGGGACAAAGGTACTCAGCTAGAGCTGCAGGACACAATACAGTAGGCTCAGTTACCTTTGACTTTCAGATAAACATCGAATTAGTTGCTAGTATACATCCCATAGTTAGGATTGTCTCAGCGACTGCACGGTACATACATCTACGTATTAAACATTCATTCGTTGCTTATCCAAAAGTCAAATGTGACTGTGTATCCTGTATTTTTATTTACTAAATAAACCAACACTAGAGTCAGCGCAGAGTCCCTGGATGACGCAAATTATTAACACTCTCAGCTGCTAATGGAAAGATTGGCGATTCAAATGCACCAGAGACAGCTTGGAAGAAAGGCCTGGCTATCTGCTTCTGAAAGATCATAGACCTTGAACACCCCATGCAGCACAATTCCACTCTGAGACACATGGGGCTGCTTTGAGTCAGAGTCAACTTATGAATTCAGATACATGAGATCTGACAATTAAGTCTCAAACTCATCCTAGAAAAAGTACTGTGCACTTCATTGCTGAATATCACTACAGTCACCTTTGAAGTCCTCCCCTTGGGAAGCTATGCACTGACACCAGTGCCTAGTCCACCCTTCAGAGCAATTTTGGAACTCTTTTTCTGGAATGGCCATCAGAGTTGTTGTCGTATTACCCTTGATGTCTTGAATGTCATCCAAATGTCTTCCTGTCAATATTTTCCTTTATCTTTAGGTAAAGAAAAAAGTCATTTTTTGCCAGACCAGGTGAGTAGGGAGGGTATTCCAATACAGTTATTTATTTACTGACTAAAAACTCCTTCACAGACAACTGGACAGTTAAGTTCACAGACTTGCCACCATGGGCAATGGCCATTCCAGAAAAAGAACTCCAAAATTGCTTTGAAGGGTGAACTAGGCACTGGCATCAGTGCATAGCTTCCCAAGGCAAGTACTTTGAAGGTGACCATGGTGATATTCAGCAGTGAGGTATGTAGCACTTAGAACAGTTAAGTTCATGGACTTAAGTATCAGATTGTGTGCATGAAGAAAGCAACAGATCATTAAAACGGGGGAGACGGGAGGTGGAGGCCAAAATGGATGCGAGAAGAGACTCTGAAACATGCTCTTGAACATGCAGTTAAGTAAAACAGCTGAGAGAAGATTCCAAAGGGTGGCTCGAAAATACAAACTAAAGTATTATTATGATACTTGCGAAGATAGGGAGTCAGAAAACCAAAAGGCAAGAACAGATTCTGCATTTCTTTTTTATTTATTTATTTTTTATTATGACTGAGTGAAAATGTACATTCCCATATAAATTTGCATGCCCACCTATATGCAGCTTCCACTGCCCTGAAAGAATGGAAGAAAACATTCAAATACTGACTTGCAATACTGAAGAATTCTACAGGGAGGATATTAAGTAACACAGGAAGCATTAAAAAAAGATGAAAGGAATACACAGTCTACCAAAAATAATTGTTAGAGTTCAGCCATTTCAAGAGGTAACATGCTATCAGGACCCACTGGTAGTGGCAGAAGAAGCTGAAGCTGCACAGAAGACACCAGTGAAAAACAAAGTTCTAGGAATTGATGGAATATCAACTGAGATGTTTCAACAAATGGATGCAGCTCTGAAAGTGCTCACTCATTTATGGAAGAAATTTGGAAGAAAGCTACCTGTCCAACTGATTGGCTGAGATTCATATTGATGTCTATTCCCAAGAAAGATGACTCAAACAAATGTGGAAATTGTTGACAACATCATTAATATCGCATGTATGTAAAATTCTGCTGAAGTTCACTTAAAAGTAGCTGCAGTATACCTACAGGGAACTGCCAGAAACTCAAGCAGGATTCAGAAGAGGACATGGAACCAGGGATATCACTTATGATGTGACATGGATCCTGGCTGAAAACAGAGAATACTAGAAAGTTGTTTACACACGTTTTATTGACTATGCAAAGGCATTCAACTGTGTGGATCATAAAAAATTACGTGCCTGGTTTAAAGTCAGGAAAGGTGTGTGTAAAGGTTGTATCCTTTCACGCAATCTATTCAATCTGTATGTTGAGCATGTAATACAGGAAGAAGAAAGGGGCATCAGGATTGGAGTAAGACTCACTGAAACCCTGTGCTAT
This sequence comes from Heterohyrax brucei, assembly GCA_028571685.1. Classification (NCBI taxonomy): domain Eukaryota; kingdom Metazoa; phylum Chordata; class Mammalia; order Hyracoidea; family Procaviidae; genus Heterohyrax; species Heterohyrax brucei. The sequence goes on from CM053166.1 coordinate 193,251,076, forward strand.
GCAGATAGTACAACTTTGCTTGCTGTAAGTGAAGATGACTTGAGGCACTTACTGATAAAGAGCAAAGACCTCAGCCCTCAGTGTGGATTACACCTCAATTCTCACAAATGGTTCAGTAAGCAACATCATGACAAACAGAAAAGACTGAAGTTGTCAAGGATTTCATTTTACTTGTATACATAATCAATAGCCATGGAAATAGCAGTCAAGAAATAAAAAGATGCATTTCATTGGGAAATACACTGGGAAAGAGCCTTTCAAGTGTGAGAAAGCAACTGTGTCACCTGAAAGGCATGTGAAAGATGGACAACGAATAAGAAACACTGAAGAAGTATTAACACCTTTGAATTATGGTGTTGTAGAAGAATACTGGCTATACCAGGGCCTGCCAAAAAACTGATAGATGTCTCTTGGAAGAAGTACTGCCAGAATGTTCCTTAGATGCAAGAACGGTGAGAGTTCACTTCACACGTTTCAGGTAGTTGTCAGGAGGGATCTGTCCCTGGAGAAGGACATCACGCTTAGTAAAGTAGAGGGTCAGCAAGCAGAGAAATATCTTCAATGAGACAGACTTACACAGTGGTGTCAGGCTTCAACAGTGGTGTTTAGTATAGCAATGATTGTGAGGATGTCTCAGGACCCAGCAGTGTTTCCTTGTTTTGTACATGGGGTCACTATGAGTAAGAACCAACTTGATGACACCTAAGAAAAACAACAACTTGCCCACTCTTGTCTTCTCTCTTATCCCTAAACTCAGAAGGCTGCTTACGTCCTGCCTCATTGGGGCCCATCCACACTTTTCTTGGGACTTTGTTTTGTTCTGAACAATTGCTCTACACTCTCATACTGAGCCATGGAACTCCTTTCTTGGCTTCCATGTCTGCATCTCCAAACCTGCACAACAGTTTGGAGAGAGAAGCATGCAGATACAGGGGACCTCATACTACCGAGAAAGCAGCACCGGGAACACAGCTTATTACTTGAACCAGGGGGTCCTGCGCGGAGAAGTTTCTATGCTGAGGGAAGATGGATAACAAGGACCCTCCTCCGGAACCATAAGAGCTGTCACCCTGAATTCAGACATCTAGCCTACTAAACTGTTAGGAGAATATATTTCTCTTTGTTAAAGCCATCCATTTGGGGTATTGGGGTATTCCAGTTATAGCAGCACTAGACAACTAAGACAGCCCCCTTGCAGCTTTTGGCAGACAACCTCCAGAGTGGTTCCCATCTCCTGGTACTCCCCCTTTTTTTGAGTCTGAGCTGGAGCTCGTGACTCATTTTGAAGGGCTGGGGTGTCACTTCCAAGTTTAGGTTATTGAAAGACTCAGGCTGCACCTTGGTCTCCCTCTAGCTCACTCACGCTTGTGCTTGCTCTCTTGCCCTCCCTTAGATGGCCTGGCCTGGTGGAAGCCAGTTGCCATGTCATGAGCTAGTCATCTGAGAAGGGCAACAGGAGTGAGGAAGCAGTTCCTCCTTCAGTCTTTGAGACTCCTGACTCACAGAAACTGTGAGCTTGTAGGTGTTTGTTGTATTAAGTCACTTTGTTATGCAGCAATAGATAACTGATACACAGCTGAAGCCTCTACAGGCTCCTCTCTAACTAGGCCGTCTTCAGGAGTGCAGCCATCAGGCCAAGGGGAATACGGTAGGCACACCTATTCAACCGCATGACCAAGCTATCATTGGATAATGCCACTGTCTTCCTGATACAGCCGGTGCTCCCCAAAGACAGTCATGGGGCATTTATAGCTGTTACAAATCCTGCTTCAGGAAGCTCAGACCCATATGCAAATGAAGCTCAACCTTTGATAAGCCATTTGATTTCCCTTTTAGTTAATGAAGTGAAAATACACCATTTTACACTAAGATTAAATTGCTAAAATGTTTCACTCTGGTCCCCAGTTAGTTGTAATTAAAAATAGAAATGGAAGAAAAGGAAAAGTCACCTGCTCTCTTCTGACATCGGAGGCAAAGAAGAGGGAAATGCTTTGTTCTCTGCACCCCCCCAGTGGAGGTGAGAGTGTGGGAGGGCTGGCCAGGAGTGAACACGAGGGCATTGCGCCACCTCAACCGGCAAAGGTCACGCTCTCGTGGCTGCAGCTTGGGCAGGGGCACGCGCATGGAAGTGCTGCCCTCTGCTCCACGGAGACAGAGGTGGGAGGGATGGGGGAGGAAGCTCTCACTTCTCAATACCCACCCCATTCAGTGCTTCTTAACTTGAGACCCACAATACTCATGAGGACATAGATGGATTTCTAAGGGTCTGGAAATTCCTGACACACAGGAAGAACTCAGACATGCATGTGTGAGTGTATGTGTGGAGTACTGTGCAAGTGAGACAGAATGGATGAGGGATGTACATATGTACCTGTGTGTGTGTGTGTATGGGCAAGAGTGCTGCATAAGTACCTTTGTATGTATAAAGATGAAGTGGGCATTCATGTACTTGTGTGTATGTACGTATGCACACAGCGTACAGATACCCAAGTGTGTATAAGAGAAATAGTGAGATGTTATATACGTGTGTGTGTGCGTGCGTGTGTGTGTGTGTGTGTGTGTGTGTGTGTGAATGTGCCAATCAGGGTGCTGTATTGGTACCTGTGTGTGAAAGAATGGGTGAATCAGATGTACATGTACCAGAGCTTGTGTGCAGTGTGTGCTTCTATGAGCACCACACACATGAAAATAGGTAATGGAGGTGTATACGCACATGTATGTGTGGGTTGCAGTTTATCTGTGTGAGAGAGCTCATGAGTGATGAGGCGTATATACAATCGTGTGTGTATGTATGTATGTGTGTATCTGAATGCTGTTAGTTGCCATTGAGTCAGTTCTGACTCACAGCTATCCTGTATTTGCAGAGTAGAACTGCTCCATAGGGTGTTCACAACTTTGACCTTTTGGAAGTTGGTTGCCAGCCAAACCTGTCTTCCAAGGCAACTCTAGGTGGGTTCAAATCGCCAACCCTTTGGCTAGTAATTGAGCATTTAGCCATTTGCACCACCAGAGGACTTCTCCCTATATACTGGAAAACCTACAAAAGCCTGAACCTGTGAAGGGAAAAACCTGTCAGAGAAAGAAAAGTCAAATAGTTTCTATTAAAACGAGTGATACAAAAATGGTAAGAATGAACTCTGTGGGCATCCCTTTGTGTGTGTGAATTATATGCAAGGAGAGTATTCGAAGGCAGAAGGTCTTTGGAAAACAGGGCTCAATGCCATGTAGTATGCCTGGTGGGGCTGTGGGATTAAACAGCCAAGGAAAATGACAGGACAAAACAAGGAGTCCTACGTAGGGAAAACCCTCATTGGGGTCTAAAAAAATTGTGCTCAGGGGATTTCCTTTTCCACATGAGGGTTTGGGTGCAAAAGTCAGGCTCAGGGAGGAGTCTGGCTTGAGAGCAACTGGGTGTAGTCAGTGGTGTTCCATGACAAGACCCTTCAAAGTCCTGCTCACAAAAGAGCCGAGTGCTATTTTTAATTCCACCCTCTAACAGCCTCTCCCATTACCCTCAACCTCTCCCATTCATCTCACACCCAAGCTTTGTCAGAGGCTTTTGTCAAAATCGAAGCACGCTTTAGCCCCCGCATTCCCTTTATCCACCACGACAGCCAGGTCTTCAAAGAGCTTCTGTGGGTTCTTTTCCAATGACCTCCTCTTGATGGCAGCTGAGTTTCCCAGCAAGCTTTCATTTCAGTGCTGGATAGGAGAAGGGAAGGACCTGGGAGGCTGGTCCCGCAGCCTTGTTGAGGTGACATCCTGAGCCCCCATAGACGACTGTGTGGGGGGCCCAAAGTGTGAAAGATTGGTTGTGAGGGGAGGCCCCACCCCATCGTGCACTGACTGTGTCTTCCTAACTTCCAATATCCTCAGCAACACTAGCAAAGCAGTGGCCTAGCTGGTGGCAAGATGAAGCCACCCCCACCGTCCTCACTGGTTCATGCAATGGAGACATGCAATGACCTGGCAGTGGCCACCACAAACTCTTGATAAACAGACAAACACAATTTTTCCCCTTCTGCACACTTCTGTCAGGCTTCAAGGTAGGTGGCAATCCCAGGGCTAAGTGGAAAGGGAATGATTAGGGCACCTGAAGTCTCTTCTGTAGGCCAATAAGCGTTGAGCCAGTGGTCAGAGAGCACCGACCTCGAAGGCAGTCCCTCCAGCCATCCACTTTACAAGCTGCAGAACAGGGCTGGTGATCCAGCCTGGGAGTTTTCCATCAGCCCCTCTGCTCCAGGTGAGGCTTGACTGAAGCTTGATTTTCAAGCTCTGGCCTTTAATGCCCAGCCCCAAGCTTTGAGGTCCTAGAGCCCTCCTATTCTAGGGGCTTTCCAGGATCTGAGCCCTCTGTGACCTGTTGTCTCACTGCTGTTGCATGCTTCTCTGTGTGACCATAGTTCTGGAAGCCAAACCAAAAGCTGAAAATTAAACACTTGCCAATGAGTTGATGCTGACTTGTGGTAACCCTGTGTACTGTAGAGCAGAACCATATTCCACTGGGTTTTCTTGGCTGTGACTTCTCAGAAATACTGGGGTAGGAAACCCTGGTGGTGTAGTTGTTAAGTGCTACAGCTCAAACCTGAAGGTTGGCAGTCCAGGTCCACCAGGTATTGCCTGTAAACTCTATGGGGCAGCTCCACTCTGTCCTACACGGTTGCTATGAGTCAGAATCAACTCAATGGCAGTAGGTTTGGTTTTTGGTTTTGCGAGTAGAGATGGACCAAGCTGCTTTACTCTACTGTTGGTACCAGACCAGAATTCGGGTTCCAAAGGTAAATCTTTGACTCCAAGGAGGTAAAAGAAACTGAGGCATAAGGGTTTGGAAGCAGAGTCCAATTTTGAAGCGAGGCCCATATGTGGGCTTCAGCAAAAGAGGATCTCACTCTCACGCTTCTAGCCCCATCCACAGGAAGGGTCCTCAGAGGCTAAATACCGTTGAACTGGGACAAGGAAGAGTCTAAGGAAGAGTGATTTCTTCTTTGGATTCTTGGCTACACTCAGCTACAGCCTTTCCATTAAATCAAGGTTAGAGGCCCAAGGAACTTGTCCTCCTGGGACAATAGCGTGAGCAAAGGCATTAGAGAGGATGGAAGCTTCCACAGGCTACAGAGAGGAGCTCAGTTTGTCTGGAGGTCCATGAAGGACAGGAATGAGAAATTAGGCTATAAAGGAAAAAGGAATCAGATTGAAGGATGCCCTGAATGTCATTTTGAGGGGTTTAGGCCTGATCCTGAGGGCAATTTGAGGGAAGCCGTCCACGGAAGCTTAGGCAAGGGAAATGATGCAATCAGCTTCAGTTCTGAAACCAGTCTCTCTGGTGGCAGTGTGGAGCACAGCCTATATGGAAACACAACTAAGGCACATAGGGACAAAGAGGGGACTATGAAGATCATATCAGTGTGAGATCATATCATAGGTGGCAGTGGGCCGAGGGGCAAGTAGGTGACTCAAGAGGTATTTAGCAGTGACAAAGGGGATGGAGGGCCATTGCAGAGAGTGGGTGTCAAGGACACCACGATGGGACATCATGAAACGTGAACCCGATGTGAGGCAAGGCTTCAATGTGGGATCACAGGTGACCCTTGCTTTGCAAAGATCCAGGAACAGAAATGACAAACAGAAGAACCACAGGAGGTGATGGTGTGGTTGGTGGAGTTTCTGGGTCAACAGGAATACAGAGACCTGTCTTGGCCAATGTGAACTGGAAGGCTCAGCAGTCAGCCAAGCACAAATGCCCAGCAGGTAGCTGGGGAGACAGGTCACTGCCAGAGCAACCTGACATTGACCACAGGAGATGATTCAACTCTCAGCCGGGCCAGACCAATTTCACTGACCCAGAACACCAAGGTTAAGACAAATGAGGCTGCCCTTGCCTGCCACTTGGTACAAAGTTTGTGCCATACAATCTGCCAGCAATGAGTTGCTCAAACCTAGAATCTACCTCCCATGTGGATGGCTGGAAGGAGATGCATTTAACTTAGGTTTAGAATACAAAATGTTTATACAACCATTTATTCCATTAGTACATTCACTTTCCACTTCAGAACGAAATGTCTCTACTAATTAAATACATTTATTTTAACTGCAGAAGCATTTATTTCCAAAATAAGGACATGTTAATTATCTGCAGAGTGAAATTAACCCCAGGATGCTAATCTATACATTCATCTGCCTGGATAGATATTACTCATGGATGCCTAAGTGTGCTGCCAACCATCTCACAGTGCGGCTCCAGGCACCTCTGAACACGGGTGCTCTCGCCACCTGGATCCAAATCCTTCTTGCTGCACTCTTACTGAGAACCATGGGGCTGGTGAGGAATGTGAGATTTCAGTGTTACCATGCTCACTCCAAGCTTAAGGAGGCTAGAGATTCAAGATTCACAAGCATGTTCTGATATAATTCAAGGGCATTTTTACTGGGAGAGGAGATAACTCTCTCCAATTACCCTCAGGAGTTTTTTGCTGATGCTTTATGAGAACTGACACCTTAATTCTCTTGTCACTGACACTTCCTAGACACGAGTACATATCTGAAATTCTCATGATAAGTCATTAGTATTAATTAAGCCACATCAATAGCATAATTTAGCTAGTCAGTCAACATCTTCAGAGAACTCACAGTGGGGGCAGCCCCAACACGGAGCACTGGAGAGTTAATATGAGAAGAGAGAATGCAGCAAAGGAAGCAGAGAATGTTCCAGAAGGATAGGCATTCTTGCTTTCACAGCCACTGGGGAGTCACTAGCAGAAACCTAAAGAAAGAGGGAGCTCTGCTTTTATGATATGACATCTGTTTTTCTCATCTGGCCCCAAAAGGAGGAACTTCGACTAGAGTGGGCTCCAGGGTCCCAAGGGGAAAGACAGACGGAATGCAGTTTGTTCCAGCAAGGATCTGGCAATGCTGCGGGCCAAACTCTGGCCTTTTCGTGAAAGAAGAGAGAGCCTCCTCAGTTAACAGAATTCTTTTATCCCTACCCTTCCTTCCATCTTTCTAGAATTTTTCTTGACCACTTACTATGTTACAGGCACTGTTGTAGGTAGCAGTCAGTAGCAGTGAACAAATATAAGAAACCGAGGACCCGAGGAGCCATGTCCTAAACCTAAGCACTTCTGGGTTATAAGGAGCAGCACAGACACAAACGGGTGAGCACACATAGGTGTGGGGCAGATGGATGTCACATGAAGATCACTGAGAAAATGATGAAGGCAAGGGCACCAGAAGCTGACAGAAACAAAGATCATGCCCCAGAGTTGACAGGAAGAGAAGCTTTCCCCTAGAGTCAGTGCCCTGAATGCAGAATTCTAGCCTCCTGAACTGTAAAAAAAATAAATGTCCATTCTATAAAGCCACTCACTTGTGGTATTTCTATTACAGCAGCTCTAGAAAACTAAGACAGGTCCTATGCATCATACAGATAACCTGGCCCGATGGAGGGAATAAATAGTCAGTGACTGCAGACAGAGCTCCAAAGTCTCCTTTTGCGTCTCCACTCTCAGTCTTCCCTGGAAAAATCAAAATATTGTCCACTGCAGGGATTAGATGAGTTGGGTCTATGTGGCTTAACTTAAGTGTAAAGCCTTCTATATCACTGCTGTATGTCTATTACACTGGACTTCCAGAGTAAGCAATGGAGGTCACCCAGACCTAGGAGGCATGAACACAGCATTAGTGATGACTGGAATTCATTCTAACCTTTGGAAAATGGTAACCGGTTGTTGCTGGAATTCTTGTTATTGTTGCTGTGTACCACTGAGTTGATTCCAACTCATAGCAACCCTGTAGGACAGGGTAGAAATATCACATAGGGTTTTCTAGGCTGAAACCTTCACAGGGTAGGAGCCCTGGTTGTAGCACAGTGGTTAAAGCACTGGGCTGCTAACTGAAAGATAGGTGTTTTAGTCATCTAGTACTGGTTTAACAGACATACAAGTAGATGGCTTTAAAAAGAGAAATTTTATTCTGTTACAATCCAGTTAGCTAAAAGCTCAAAATTAGGGCACCAGCTCCAGTGGAAGGCTTTCTCTGTTGGCTCTGGAGGTAGGTCCTGTCATCAGTCTTTCTCTGGGCAGGGAACTTCTGTGGTGTGGGGACCTCAGGCCCTTTCCAGGGGATGTGCTCTGCTCCTCGCTCTGCTTCTCGGTGGCATGAGGTCCCCAACTCTCTGCTTGCTTCTCTTATGTTTATACCCCAAGAGATTGTGTCAAGGTACAATATAATCTTACACACTGAGTTCTGTCCCACCAACACAACCGCCACCCATCTTCCCTCATTAACATCATAGAGACACAGTTTATAGGATATAGGAATATCGTACAATACTAGGAATCATGATCTAGCCAAATGGCCACACACATTTTGGGGGGAACACAATTCAATCCATGACAGTAGGCAATTGGAATTCACCAGTTTCTCCATGTGAGAAAGATGTGGCAATCAGCTTCCACAAAGGTTGCACCTAAGAAATTCTGTAGGGCAGTTCTGTTCTATTCTATAGTGTCACTATGAGTCAGCATCAACTCTACAGCAATGTTTTTTTGGTGATCTTCACAGTAACACATAGCCAGGTCTTTTCCCCTGTGGAGTGGTTGATGAGTTTGAACCACCAGCCTTTTGGCTAGCAGTGCAGTGGTTTAACCACTGTGTTTAACCATTGCACTACCTGGGATCCTTGCTTTCAGGGAGTATACCCAAATGGTCTTCCAAGCCAACTATTGTATACCAACATCTACAGAAAGACAGAGGCCATTACTACCTACTTTTCTTCTGGGATAGCATTTACTTGACTCTCCAAATTCAACTTCTAAGAGCTTTCCTTTGGGGTCTTTTGGCACTTGATGAGTGCAAGAAGAATAAAAGGAAATGCTGGTCAGAAGTGATGTTTCTACTTCCTGGGATGAGATATGAATTGGTCTCAAATTGAGTAAAAGAAGTGAATGGGCTTTGATCTTTTGGAGAGTGGTCTGGAAGATGGCATTCACTAAAACAAAGAATTTGCAAAAGTACATTAAACAAATAGTTCAAATTAAAGAATTAAACTCTAAATCCTGTGCTGCTCTATGTGTCCTCGATTGTTGCGTGTGAGAAAAAAATCTATCAAAATAAAGATACGCAAGGGCTATCTTGCACATAGAATTTTAAAACATATTTAAACAGACTGATGTTACTTTAAGGACTAAGGCGAGCCTGATTTAAACCATGTCTTCAATCACCTCATATACACAGAAAAGGTGGACAATGATTACCTACTGCCCTATATCATATCAGCCCTATAAGACAGAGTAGAACTGCCCCATAAAGTTTCTAGCAAGCACCTGGTATATCTGAACTGCCAACTTTTTAGTTACCAGCATTGCTCTTAACCTCTATACCACCAAGGTCTCTGGACAATGACTAAGACAAAAGAAGAAGTGATGCTTATGAATTATGGTGCTGGCAAAAAATAGTGAATATTTAAAGGACTGCCAGAAGAATGAACAAACCTCTTTTGGAAAAAGTATAGCCTACTTTCTTTAGAAAGTAGGATGACTAGACTTGGTCTCATATATGTTGGATATGGTATCAGGAGGGATCCATCTCTGGAAAAGGACATCATGTTTGGCAAAGTAGAGTGCCAGCAAAAAACAGGAAGACACTTGATGAGGTGGACTGATACAGTGGCTGCAACAATGGGCTCAACATAGCAATGACTGTGAGGATGGCATAGGACTGGGCAGTGTTTCATCTTGTAGTAAATAAGATCACCATGAGTTGTAACTGACTCAAAGTACGTAACAACAACAATACCAAAACAGATCAATGTGTTGTGCCCCAAGCTCAGGCACTTGAACTTTGCTTTGGTTGGCAGCTGATGATTCTCAAGGCTAGACTGGAGGGGTGGATATTATCGCATACTTCTGATAAATGAAGGTATATCAAAGATAGCCTGTGTTTGGATTTTCACCAGCTTCGAAGATATGTCATGGAGGCCCCTTACACTTACATTGCTGGCCATGGAAAATGTTAAACATGAATTATCTAGAAGATTTAGTGATATAGATGACTAGTATCTGTCAATCTGCTCATTTGCTTTTGCCCACTGGTGCTCCATGACAGTTTTGTGTACTGTTGTATTCCTGGTGCTTGAATAATGGCTGGTTCAGAGTAAATACTTAACAGATATATGTTGCATGAGTGAATGTTATAACTGTTTGCAACAGATGTCTAGGACAACGTGAACTACAGCCCATAAAGGTACTAGGCTGCCTGGAGAGGGCTGTTTGCTTCCTTATTATCTTTTTTAGTTTTATGGTGCTTTAGGTGAAAGTTTACAGCACAAATTGGTTTCTAATTCAAAAATTTATATACACAAATTGTTTTGTGACATTGGTTGCAATCCCTGCAACATGTCAGCACTCTTCCCCTTTCTGTTTTCACCCTGGGTAGCCTGTGGCCATTTGTCCAAGTTTCCTGTCCCTTCCTGCCTTCTCTTCATTTTTGGCAGCTGTTGCCCATTTAGTCCATATACTTGATTGAACTAAGAAGCACATTCCTCACATGTGTTATTGTTTGTTTTATAGGTCTGTCACATCTTTTGCTGAAAGGTGAACTTCTGAACTGGATTCAGTTCTGAGTTGGCAGAGTGTCCAGGGACCATAGTCTTGGGGGATTTCTCCTGTCTCTATCAAAAAAGTAAGTATGACCTTTTACTGTTTGCGTGAATTTGATTTTGTTCTACTGTTTTCCCACCTTCTCTATCCAAAACCCTGAAGTGTGATTCCTGTCAGAGTGGGGAGTGGTGGTAGCCAGACACCATCCAGTTCTTCTGAGCTCAGGTTGGTAAGTGCTGTAGTTCGTGTGGTCTATCAGTCCTTTAGATTAGTATTTTCCTTGCGTCTTCGGTTTTCTTCATTCTGTGCTCTGAAAGGGGTGGGACAATAGAGGTATCTTAGATGGTTATTTGCAAGCTTTTAAGACCCTGGATGGTACTCACCAAAGTAGGATGTACAACATTTTCTTCACAGACTATGTTACGCCAATTGACCTAGGTATCCCTCAAGACCATGGTCTCCAGCCCTCAGCCCTGTTACTTGGACCCTCAAAGTGTTTAGTTGTGTCTAGGAATCGTTGGTGATGTTGTGCTGACTTCCACTATGCTGTGTTGTCTTTCCCTTCACCAAGTTAACACTTGTTTACTTTCTAGTTAGTGATTTCCCCTTCCCACCCTTCCCTTACCTCGTAACTGTCACAGATAGATTTCTTTTTTTCTGTGCATAAATCTTCTCTTGGGTTATTGTAACAGTCGTCTCACAGAACATTGGCCCTTCTATGACTGACTTGTTTCACTCAGCATAATAAACTCCAGATTCATCCATGTTGTGAAATATTTCTCAGATTCATCATCATTCTTTACAGTTGCATAGTATTTCCTTGTGCATTATGTACCATAATTTATCCATTCATCTGTTGACGGCCACTTAGGCTGTTTCCATCTTTTGGGTATTGCAAATAATGCTGCAATGAGCATGAGTGTACATATGTTTGTGCATTTGATGGCTGTTATTTTTTTAGCATATATTCCTAAGAGTAGGATTGCTGAATCCTATAGTATTTCTGTTTCTAGCTTTTCAAGGAGGCACCATACCATTTTCCATGGTGGTTGTACCATTTTACATTCCCACCAGCAGTGCATAAGAGTTTCAGTCTCCCAGAAACATTGCCAGCATTTGTTATTTCTAACATTTTTGTTTGTTTGCTTGTTTTTTTAATTAGTGCCAGTAAAACCAGGTAAGAAAATATCTCATGTAGTTTTTATTTGTATTTCTCTAATTGCCGATGATTAGATTCATCCTTAAGTATTTTGACTTTTTAGGGGCTATTATAAATGGCACTGTTTTCCTGATTTCCTTTTCGATTCTCTTTGTTGGTATATAGCCATCAAACCAGTTTTTGTATCTTAATCTTGTATTGCTTCATTATTATACAATTCGGAAGACTTGTTTTATAGTCTTGATATAAGCCCTTTGTCAGATACATTATTGGCAAATATTTTTTACACTTTGTCTTTCCATTCTCTTAACAGTGTCTTGAAATTTAAACTCTGTACTAACCAAGCTGAAATTTTAAATTTTAAAGTCTAGTTTATCAAATTGTTCCTTTGTGTCTTATGTTTCAGGTATCATATCTTAGAAATCTCTGCCTAACCCAAGGTCACTAGGATTTTCTCCTAGTTTCTACTAGAAGTTTTATAGTGTTAAATTTTACATATAGGTCTATGACCATTTTGAGCTAATTTCTGACTATCATGTGACATAGTGGTCAAGGGTCACTGTACACATCTGAATATCCAGTTAGTCCAGGATCATTACTAAAAAGATCATACTTTTGCCAAGATTAGAGAGGTAGTTTTTTATTAGTGCTAGTTAACTTTCATTTTTAAAAAGGTTTTATTATGTTTGTACTTTAGATGAAGGTTTATAGAACAAAACAGCTTCTTACTAAACACTACACACATTGTTTACCAATCCTATGCCGTGCAAACACTCTCCCTTCTTGACCTTTTGTTCCAAATTACCAGCTTTTCCGTCCCCTCCTGCCTTCTGGTCCACGCCCCTGGGTGGGGGTGCCCATGTAGTCTCATTTTGTTTTATGAGCCGGTCTAATCTTTGGCTGAAGGGTAAACCTCAAGAGTGACTTCGTTACTGAGCTAAGAGCATGTCCAGAGCAATGCTCTTGGTGTTTCTCCAATCTTTGCCAAGTCAGTAAGCCTGTTGTTTTTTGTTTTTTGTTTTTTTTTTTTTTTTTTTTTGAGTTAGATTTTTGTTTTACATTTCTCTCCAGCTCTAATCACCCTCTCTGGTGATCCGTGTCAGAACAGTCGACGGTAGCAATCGGGCACCATCCAGTTGCACTGGGCTCAGTCTGGTGCAAGCTGTCTGTGGCAGGTGCAGTCCATTAGTCCTTTGGACTAATCTTCCCCTTATGTCTTTAGTTGTCCTCATTCTCCCTTCTCCTGACAGTGTGAGAACAGTAGGGTATCTCAGATGGCTGCTCAGAAGCTCTGAAGACCCCAGATGACTAGCCGTAGTTTTAACTGGACGATACTGGAAACAATGCAAATATTCACCAATAAAGGACCGGTGAAACTCGGGCGTATCCATGCACAGGAAATACGTGAAACTTTAAAAACAATAAGACAGCTCTTTGTATACTTGTTTTGCACAGTATATCTAGCTCTGCTTAGTAGACACATAGAATTATTTTTTTATTAATTTTAAATTTTCTTTTCTATGAATTATTTGTATCTTGTCATCGCTGGATCCCCTTTCTTTGGAATGGGCACAAACACAAACATCTGTAGGTGGCCAGATCAAATTCCTTGGCAGAGACAAGTAAACACCCCCAGCACTGCATCCAGTGGTGGAAACATCTGCCAATTCCTGGAGACTGACTTTTCATCAATGCGTTCAGCACAGCTTGGACTTCTTCCTTCAGTACCATCGTATGCTACTTCCAGATGTAGTTGAACATTAACCAGTTCTTCCTGGTACAGTAACTCAGTGTATTCCTTCTATCTTCTTTTGAGGCTTCCTTCATTTTTCAATATTTTTTCCATAGGACTCCTAAATATTTCAGCTCAAAGCTTGAATTTTTGATTCAGTTCTTTCTACTGGAAAAATTCCAAGTATTTTCTTATCTTTTGGTTTTCTATTTCAAGTTCTTTGCATACATCATTACAATGCTTTACTTTGTCTTCTCCAGCTGCCCTGTGAAACTTCTGTTCAGCTCTGTTATGGACTGAATTGTGCCCTCCTCCCCAAATATGTATCAACTTGGCTGGGCCATGATTCTCAGTATTGTGCAGTTGCTCTTCATTCTGTGATCGATATGATACCCTGCCAAGCCAAGTGAAGTGTTGTAAATACTTTTATGATGTTAAAAATGCAGGATTAGAGCAATTACTTTAATAAAGATTTCATTGTATCTTGAATCAACCTCTTTTGAGATATAAAAGAGAGAAGTGAGGAGAGAGGAGATATATTCAATTTAATTCCTGGGTATCCCATCTGGCAAGGGCTACATGTATAGCTGTCACTTATGTTGTCATACAAGGTATTTGCAATGAATAAGTTGTTGGTCTTGCAAAATTCAATCACGTAATATCCACATTATTTCTGTTTTCAAGGCAATGTAATACATGTTATGTACCAAAACCAAACACAAACCTACCGCTGTTGAGTTGGGTCTGACTCACAGCGACCATATAGGTCAGAGTAGAACCGCCCCACAAAGTTTCCAAGGAGCAGCTGGCAGATTTGAACTGCCAACCTTTTGGTTATTAGATGTAGCACTTAACCCACTACATCACCAGGGTTTCCAGTACACACTATGTAATACTTTTTAATTTTTACTTAGTCAAATGTATTAGTTCTTGTGCAGTGACTAGCTGTTATTATTGGCTTTACCAAGATGAATTTCTCTTTCATACAGTAACAGGCTCCAGTTTTTGTTTGGGATCCAACCCTCCCCCTAGGAGCCTGAAGCATGCCTGAAGTGACAGGCCTGGCCATGCCAAGCAACGCATTCTGTAGCCAGAACCCCTGTTCCCTCAACAGAATGACTGATTTGGGGTAGATACGTAGTTTCAACGGCTAGCTGCCAGTTCTATTCATTCCTCTGAGCAAAGCAGACTTCACAGCAGGCTGCCTAGATCACCTAAGTCCCCGCATTTCTCTGCCCTATACTTCCTTCATATACGAACACTACTGATAGGCAACTATTACTTACATCAGCCAGTTGCCACTGAGTCAATTCCAACTAACTTAGACCCTAATGAGTGGGAGTAAAAAAGTCAGCAGTACTCAAGAAGTTCTCAAATCTAATATAGCTACTTACAGGACTGTTATTAGCAGTTAAATGAGTTAATATACGTAAACCGTTTAGGGCCTGCAACAGAGTAAGGACTCAATAAGCATTAGATATTATTACTACCTCCCTTAAGGTGGTCTTGCACTGTCATCTCTTCTAAAACTATATTTAGGCTGATATTTCCAGTTCCTTCTATTAGGTCATTTTAATTTGGGGAGTAGCTTAGTGTCTAGGAGAACATTTTAGGGCCCTAACAGTCTTTCTTTGAGAATAACCCTAACAGAAATGCTTTAACTCCAAGTATGTGAAAATGTACTATGTTTGTATGAACATATGAGAACCTAGATGCTGTCTTTCTATTCTATGACACTAGTGCCATGTGGACTTTCACCAACTTGTCTGTTTTTTCACTGTTTTTCTACTTGTGATTTTACTTTCTGACAAAGATCTGTTTTTTACAGATCAGTTTTTGCTTGTGACTTTTTTCTAAAACACTATTAAACATTAAAGCTCTTATTTATTTTATGCATCAACAGTTGCATTACATCTATATATTAATGTAGGGTGAGTTGACATCTTTATAATACTGAGTCATCTGATCCCAAACCAGAATATGTTTTTCCGTATAGTTAAATCTTTTACGAGGTCTGACAATTAAGTTCAAAATCTTGCTACCACGCGCTTACATTGGCAGCGCTGTACAAACAACCCGGTAAGGTTTCATAGCCTGGGTATAGCAGTGTCTCACAGCTGTGTTCATGTTGACACGTGGTGGTGTCTTGCCGAGTGTTGTTCATTATTACGGTTGGGTGGTTTTCTGTGTCATCGTGAGAATGTTGAAGTTTGAATTAGAGCAACAAACATTAAATTTCTTGTCAAACTTGCTAAGAGTTGAAGTGAAATCAGGGACACATTAGTCCAAGTGTATGTGGATAATGCCATGAAGAAAACGGCAGTGTACAAATGGATTAAATGTTTTTCTGAAGGGAGAGAAAGTGTCACTGATGAAGAGCAGTCAGGGCAAAGATTGATCAAATTGTGTGTCAAAATCATCAGCTGACTGTGAGAAGCACGGTAGACCAAGTAAACACGGATAGAAAAACCGTCACAAAAATCTTAACTGACAATCTTGGCATGAGAAAGGTGTGTGCAAAAAAAGGTCTCAAAGTTGCTCATTGATGAACAAAAGCAAAGGCGAGTCAAAGTTTGCCAAGACTTTGTGGAGAGGCAAGATGATGTTTTGGCCATGTTATTACTGGTGATGAAACATGAGTGTACCGATACAACCCTGAAGCAGAGAGTCAAAAGTGCCCAATGGAATTCAATTGTCCACAACCAAAACAGTTCCATCAGTCCAAATCAAGAGGCAAAACGATGCTGCTAACCTTTTTTGATAGCAGAAGGATTGCTCATTATGAATTTGTACCAATTAGACAAACAGCTAATAAGTGTACTATTTGAAAGTGCTGAAAAGGCTGAGTGAGAAAGACGAAAATGACCTGAACTTTTGGCCAACAACCCGTGGCTCTTGTATCATGACAATGCACCAGCTCACAAGGCACAGTCTCTGAGGGAGTTTTTAGCCAGTCAACAAATAACTGTATTGGAACACTCTGCCTACTCACCTGATCCGGCCCCCAATGACTTTTTTCTTTACCCAGAGATAACGGAGATATGGAAAGCAAGTCATTTTGATGACGTCCAGGATATCCAGGGTAATACAATCACAGCTCTGACGGCCATTCCAGAAAAAGAGTTCCAAAATTGCTTTGAAGGGTGGACTAGGTGCTGGTGTCAGGTGCATAGCTTCCCAAGAAGAGTACTTGGAAGGTAATCATAGTGATCTTCAGCAATGAGTCACGTAGCACTTCTTTCTAGGATGACTTGGTGAATGTAATTGTCATCTGTGTATGGCAACTGTCCAGGGTGATTCTGATGCAGGTGATCTGGTGATCTCATTTTGACAGATACTGTAACTGACCTGAGGGTGAAGATGTGTGTCTCTGTCCATACGTCACCTGCCTACCAGATCATAAATAAATAAATTGAACCTGTTGTCATCAAGTTGGTTGCTGCTTCCATGGGCACTGACCGTGGAGCCAAGTAAAACGAAATCCTTGACAATCTCAAAATCCTTTCTTTGTTTATCATGATGTTGCTTATTGGTCCAGTTGTGAGGATTTTTGTTTTCTTGATGCTGAGATACAAACCATACTGAAGACTGTGGTTTTTTTAATCCTCATCAGTGTTTCAAATTATTTTTACTTCTAGCAAGCAAGGTGTGTCATCTGCATAACGCCTGCTGTTAAACAGTCTTCCTCCAATCCTGATGTCTGATTCTTCTTCATAGAATCCAGCTTCTCTGACTATTTGCTTGGCATATAGATTGAAAAGTTATAATGAAAGGATGGAACTCTGATGCACACCTTTCCTGACTTTAAACCATGCAGTGCCCCCATGCTCTGTTCACACAACCGCCTCTTGACTCATATACAGATTCCCCATGAGAACAACCAAGTGTTCTGGAATTCTCATTCTTCACAAAATTATCCATAATTTGTTATGATCCACACAGTCAAATGCCTTTGCATAATCAGTGAAACACAGGTAAAAGTCTTTCTGGTAGTCTCTGCTTTCAGCCAAGATTCATCTGACATCAGCAATGATATCCCGGGTTCTACATCCTTTTCTGAATCTGGCTTGAATTTCTTGGCAGTTCCTTGTCTCAGAATTTTACTTGTGTGTGATATTAATGATATTGTTTCATAATTTCCAAATTTGGTTGGTTCACCTTTCTTGGGAATAGACACAAATATGGATTTCTTCCAGTTGGTTGGCCAGGTAGCTGTCCTCCAAATTTCTTGGCATAGATGAGTGAACACTTCCAGCCCTGCATCCATTTGTTGAAATATCTCAATTGATATTCCATCGATTCCAGAAGCCCCATTTTTCGCCAGTGCCTTCACTGCAGCTTCAACTTGTTCCTTCAGTACCATTGGTTCCTGATCATATGCTGCCTCTTGAAATGGTTGAACACCGTCCAGTTCTTTCTGGTACAATGACTCTGCATATTCCTTCCATCTTATTTTGACGCTTCCTGAGTCATTTAATATTTTCCTCATAGAATCCTTCACTATTCCCACTCTTGGCTTCATTTTTTTCTTCAGTTCTTTCAGCTCGAGAAATGCAGAACATGTTCTTCCCTTTTAGTTGTCTATTTCCAGTTCTTTGCACATGTTGTTACAATACTTAGTCTTCTTGAGCTGCCCTTTGAAATCTTCAGTTCTTTTGCTTCATCATTCTTTCCTTTTGTTTTAGGTACTCCACGTTCAAGAGCAATTATCAGAGTCTCTTCTAGCATCCAATTTGATCTTTTCTTTCTTTCCTGTCTTTTTAATGACCTCACGCTTTTTTTTAATGGATGATGTCTTTGATGTCATTCCACAACTTGTCTGGTCTTTGGTCACTAGCGTTCAACACATCAAATCTGTTCTAGAGATGGTCTCTAAAGTCAGGTGGGATACACTCAAGGTCGTACTTTAGCTCTTACGAACTTGTTCTAATTTTCTTCAGTTTCAATTTGACCTAGTATGTGAGCAATTGATGGCCTGTGCCTCAGTTGGCACCTGGCCTTGTTTTGACTGATGATACGAAGTTTTTCTATCACATTTTTCCAAAGATGTAGTCAATTTGGTCCCTGTGTATTCCATCTGGTTAATGTCCATGTATATAGTCACCGTTTATGTTGGTCTAAAAGTGGCATTTGCAATGAAGAAGTCATTGCCTTGCAAAATTCTATCATCATGCGATCTCTGGCATCATTTCTATCACCAAGGCCATATTTTCCAACTACTGATCTTTCTCTGTTTCCAACTTTTGCATTCCAATCACCAGTAATTATCAGTGCATCCCAACTGTGTGTTTAGTCGATTTTGGACTGCAGAAGCTAGTAAAAATATTCAGTTTCTTCATCTGTAGCCTTATTAGTTGCTGCATAAATTTGAATAATAATGGTATTAACTGGCCTTCCTTATAGGTGGATGAATATTATTCTATTACTGTCAGCATTGTACTTCAATACAGATCTTGAAATGTTCTTTTTGATGATGAATGCAACATCATTCCTTTTAAAGTTATCATTCCAGCATATTAGACCATATGATCGTCTGATTCAAAATGACCAATACTGGTCCATTTCAGCTCACTAAAGGCTAGGATATTGATATTTACGTGTTCCACTTCATTTTTGACGATTCCAGTTTTCCTAGATTCATACTTCATACATTCCGATTACTAGTGGAAGTGTTCAGCTGTTTCTTCCCATTTTGAGTCATGCCACATCAACAAATGAAGGTCCTGAAAGCTTTACTCCATCCACATCATTACAGTAGAGTCTACTTTGAGGAGACAGCTCTTCCTCAGTCATCTTTAGAGTGCCCTCCAACCTGGAGGGCTCACTTCCCAGCCCTATATCTGGCAGTGTTCCATTGTACTGCTTTCACTGGCTAATTCTCTTCAGAAGTAGACTGCTGAGTCCTTCTTCCTGATCTATCTTAGTCTGGAAGCTCAGCTGAAACCTGTGTACCATGGGTCACCCTGCTGGGACCTAAATACCAGTGACATGACTTCCAGCAACAGCAAGCCCCCCGCCCCCCACAGTATGACAAACTGACAGACACGTGGGGAGGAGACCACCTACTCTGGAGGAATTCTGTGCTCTCCCATCTCTTCCCAAGATCTGGCAAGTTATCTACACTGGCTCAGAGACCCATTGCCCTAGTCCAGTGTTTGCTACATTTGCCATTCCTTCTTTTTGTGGTTGATAATTACAGGTGATTTCTAGATGCATCTCAATAACTTTTTTTAGTATCTTAAAATTAATGTCTAGGAGAAACCTTTATTGTACATTAATATTTACTTTGTTGTAGTCCCTGGGTGGCACAAAAGGTTAAGTACTCAACTACTAAAAAAAACGTTGGCTGTTTGAACCCTCCCTGAGGCATCTCAGGTAAAAGGCCTGGTGATCTACTTCGGCCATGAAAACTCCACAGAACACATTTCTTCTGTGTCACACATGGATTTACCACAAGTTGAAACTGACTCACAGCAACTGGTTTTTTGGTTTTTTGTTTTGTTTTGTCTTTGGTTAGGTGATATGGCAGAGACTAGTTCCTGTTCTTCTTGGCCACATATTGTCAGGTGCTATGAGGAAGCCTCAGGCCCCTAACAAACAGGAAGTCTGGATAGTCCCTGAGAACGTGCGCGCGCGTTCTCAAACCACCCCCCCGCGTCACTGCCTAACGTCAACTGTACAGGCATACTGTCTGCCCAATCATAGAACGCCAACTGTCTCATACCACCTATCTTCTGGTCCTAAGCCCTTCCCCTCCCCAACTTCTATATATATTACTCTGCTACAATAAAACCTCGAGGCTTGATCAGAATTTTGTCTTGCCTCCATTCCTTCGCATCCCTTGCTCCACTTTCATTTTCACAGGCTCCCCCTCGTCCCTTCGTTGATTCGCCCCACGGGTCGGGGCAACATATGATTATATTTTCCAGCCTGACTTACAATTACATGTGGCCACGCAATTGGGGTTTAGTGGATGAATTGTGCACACAAGTGAGCTATGTGATTTCTAGGCCTGACCCACAGTAACTCCCCACGAACACTCTTCTACGCTCTCTTCCTTCCACCTGAGTGGGTTAGAGGTAACGATGGGAACACCAGAAGCCAAGAGACAAAGAGGGCCGAGCTTCCTTCAGCCGGAGCCCCTGAACAATTGTGCAGAAGAGAGCCCACAGCCAGTCTGGGACCATCATGGACTATTACATGAACAAGAAACAAGCTTCTGGTGTTAAATCATTAGATGTCTGCATTTATTTGTTACGCAGCCTAGCCTCACTAAAATAACACAGTGAGAGAGGTAGGGAAACAGTGAAGCCTACTCAGTACAAAGTTATCCTTAGGCAAAACCCACTACCATAGAGTCAATTCCCACTCATAGCAACCCTACAGGCCAGAGTAGAACTGCCCCATAGAGTTTCCAAGGAGCAACTGGTAGATTTGAACTGCTAATCTTTTGGTTAGCAGTTGTAGCACTTAACCACTACGCCACCAGGGTATCCTTAGGTACAAATTACAAAAATCACACAGATCAGAAACTAAGGTTGGTCATGCCAACACAGAATAAGCAGTGGCATGATGCCAGAGGGAGGTGCCATGGTTGTAAGCAGAGGACTCTTGACATGGACAGAGGGTAAGGGCAAAGTAGCCAACCACTATAACCCTTGAACTAAGAAGGATTGGGACCTACCTGTACACAGAATACAAGGAAAAAGTGGACGGCACACTCAAGGCGAATCTCAGGTATATCCAATTGCCCACTGGATAACTCAAAGAAAAACTTCCCTTAATTAGCTCATCTTACAGGAGCCTCCCAAGCTGTTGGACTTTCTGTATTTAAATAAGACTATATGATCCAGTCCTTCTGGAACCCCAAGATGAACTGGACCAGGTAGCTAATGAGTGGGAAGGAAATAACTCAGCCCATGGAGTAACACTTCTGGCCATTGCCATTCAGAAGACTGGGGTCAGGAGGCAATACTTGGAAGCTTCTTCTTCCCAGCAAAGTGGACTGGGGGTCCAGACTTCCTCCTAGCTCCCATTCTTGCATCTTCTCATTTAACACCCAGTCCCCTAATACTGAGCCAACACTGCACATTATACCGAGGAGAAGAACCGGCAGTGCCCAAAGAGAATTTGAAGACACAGCCCTCCCTCCAGGAGTGCGGGTCTTCCTTCAGTAATACCCGACTCCCCAGAAACCTGCAGTGGATTTACTGGGAAGCGATGAAAATTAATCTAAATGGTCCTAATTTGCAGGGTCCCCTGCCAAGGCTCTGCACTTGATTTTGTATTTGCAATTTTGAATTCTTTTTCTCAAAGCGGCCCCCCAAATTATATACGCTTCAAGCACTCTGAAGCCTCAATCTGCCTCCTGGAGGCCACAGAGCTTGCTCAGAAATAACTTCCAGGGCCCATCAGGTGCTGGAACAGCCATGGCAAGATATTTAAATAAAAATGCAGAGAGTCTGCAGAGCCTGCCTGCTGAGACCAAGGTTTCAGCTTGACTGCCAGCAAACGGAAAGCGGACCACCGCCATCTGCTGGCTGACGTCCGACACTGCACCATCTTGCCCTGACTGCGGACATTGGGCTTTGTTTTCCTTTCAGTGAATAAATAAAATCAAGCAAGTAACACCATGTGGAATTAGGAAAACAGGAGAAAGACACACTTACTCACCCCGACAACAATGCCATCATTTTCATTTGTGGAATCTTTCCAATCCCTTTTCACAGGCACTCACAATTCATTTTTCACATGGGGATACTCAATGGTCCTGCTTTTTCACTGATCATAAGCATCTTATCTACTTCTTAGAGCTCTGGTGATGCAATGGTTAAGAGCTACAGCAGTTAACCAAAACGTCATCAGTCCGAATATACTAGCCACTCCTTAGAAACCCTGTAGTGCAGTTCTACTCTACTATAGGGTTGCTATGAGTCTCACTGGCAACAGGTTCTTTTTCTTTGTCTGTTTTGCATGTTGCTTTCAAGGATCCTTGGAGGTGTGGCTGGTAATCAAAGGTTGATGGTTCAAACCCACAAGCTGCTCTGTGGCAGAAAGATGTGATAATCTACCCAACAGGGCAGTTCTACTCTGTCCTGTAAGGTCTCTATAAGTCAGAAATGATAGGTTTGGCTTTTAACAGGCTTATGTTGTCTTCGGAGACAACCGTTTCTGTTGCTGTATTACAAGCAAGTGGTAGGAGCCCTGATGTGCTTGGCTGCTAACCAAGAGGTTGGTGATGGTTGACGTTTCAAGGTAACCTAGCAGCTTCACGGGAGCAAGACTTGGTGATCAGTCTCCATAAAGCATGAGTTGGGGGACACCTAACAACAATATGCTAGCAATGAGCCTGGAGAAAGTCCCATAGTCCACTGTAAGTAGCTTCCATGTTGTCATTTTTAGAAATAATGTTGCAGTGACCACTTTGGAGTACAGAACTTTGTGTTTTCAAGGCATTATTTAGATTTTCAACGGCCTCATATAGATGCAAAAGCTGGGCAATGAATAAGGGTGACTGAAAAAGAACTGATGCCTCCGAATTGTGGTATTGGTGCGAATATTGAATATACCATGGACCACAGGAAGCAAGAACAAATCTGTCTTGGAAGACATGCAGCCAGAGTGCACCTGAGAAGGAAGGACGATGAGACTTCATCTCACATACTTTGGACATGTTATCAGGAAGGATCAGTCCCTAGAGAGGGACATCATGCTTGGTGAAGTCAGCGAAAGAGAGGAAGTCCCTCTAGGAGAAACACTGACTGACAGGGGACTATGGGAATTTTTCCAGTGGGCTGCAACAGCAGGCTCATACACAGCAACAACCGTGAGGGTGGCACAGGACTGGACAATGTTGTGCTCTGTCACACAGAGGGTGCTAGGAGTCAGGACCAACTTGATGGCAGCTAACACAAGCAACATTTAGAGGGTCCCAGGGAGACCAAATCCTATTCCTCAGCCTGGTGTTGGGAAAGGAGGATTCCAAAGGCCAACGAGCCGGGGCCTAGAGTCAGAGCTCAAGACACCCAACTGGATGAATGAGGGAGGGCAGGAGGGAGTCTATCTCACAGCCAGTAAACAGCGTGCACAGCATGCTGTAATATAAATAAATAGCCTTTTTTAGCCAACCTGGGGTGGTCAGCAAAGTCAAACACCACTTGCCACACTTTCCAAGTCCCATGTCAGGCGAGGCCAGAGCAGCCTCTGAAAGAACTCCAGAGAGAAGGCAAGTATGTTGTTTGTCCCCAAGAAGTGCACAGTCTGCTGGGGAGATGGGCACACAGCATGAGCATGGATGTTCAAACCAAATGTGCTCAGCTACGGAGAAGAGTATATTTAAAAAAAAAAAAAAAAAACCTTCGGGCAGAGATTAATTCAGGCAGGGCAGTAGGGGGGAGATGGAGCAGGATGCCTTCCTGAGGAAATGTAACTTGCAATATGTCTTTAAAGAAGTTGGGTTTTGACAGAAAGCCATCGGGAAGGGCAAAGTGAGCAGAGGCCCTGTTGGAAAGGACTACCGAGCAAGGTCTGGATGCAGGGGACCGGCGGTGCAGTGCTGCTGTGGAGACCAGAGGCAGGGGTTGCACAAGGCCCTCCCATCCAGCAGGAGGCTCTCCTCCTTGGCAGGAGTCTGCTGTCATAAGGAACGGAATGAATGAAGTGGTGTCTTGTTTGAGGACTGGCCCAACATTAGGGCCAGCTGTTGGCTTTACCTTCCCCTGATGTCGTCAGAAGTTGTGAAGGCAGCATAGAGTTGTGTCAAGACAGATGCACGTTAGCGCCTCTGTTTGACTGCTTGTTTGTTTGCTTATTTGAGGAAGACAGAAGTCAAAGAACGCAGTCTTCCAAGAGAGAGCAGGACAGGGCTTGCCCTGAGGACAATGAGGCTACTCAGACGTTGGGGCTCTGACGGTGCAGCAGGGCCTGGGTCCGCAAAGCTCTTCTTTGCTCAGTACCCCTGCTTCCAGACCTGATGCTGCCCATACGGTCAGCTCAGATGAACAACACTCCTCTGTTTTTATTAATTGAGCAATACAATTATTATTGCTCTCATTATCCAAAAATCATATAAGTGCCTCTTTAAGAGCAATGTAGGGCTCATTTTTTTCTTTTATTTGATGATCCGATGGCCCTTGGCTTGGCTGGCTTTGATGATCTAATCTTTCTGGTTGGCTCTTGCAGTGTGAGGCACAGGCCATAGGCAGCAGCCTGCCTTGGCACACATGCTCCTCAGCCATGCACCCACAGACCCCATGGCCACAGGCACGAGAAAGCACCCACTGAGGCACTCAAGAAGCAGAGTCCAGGCAGAGCCCCATGTCCTGATCTCCCAGAATGTCACCCACTAGGGGCCATCCCTTCTTAAGCCAGAAACCCATTAATTGATCAGGAACAGCAAATAGGAATTATCTCAGAGTGTCTAGGGGGGTTCAAACCACGGACCTGTCATTTAGCAGCCAAGCTTAACTACTGCTCCACCAAGGTTCCATAGGCCATGGATTAAGCTTGTATACAGTGGTTAAGAGTTCAGGCTGCTAACCAAAAGGTCAGCAGTTCAAATCCACCAACTGCTTCTCGGAAACCTTATGAGGTAGTTCTACTCTGTCCTCTAGGGTTGCTATCAGTCAGCATAGACTCAATGGCAATGGGTACTTCAGCGACTGGTGCCCTTAAAAGAACAGTGAGATTGAAGCAGACAGACACCAATGCAGCGAAGGTCATGTGAACATGGAGGAAGAGACTGGTGTCATGTAGCCACACAGAAGCTGAAGAGGCAAGGAAGAGTTTGCCTCCAGAGCCTCCAGAGGGAGCATGGCCCTGCTGACCCCTTGATTTTGGAATTCAGGCCCACAGAACTCTGAGATAACACAGTTGTCAGTGTAAGCCACCCAGTGTGTGGTGCTGTGTTACAATAGCCCCAGGAAACTGACAGGCCTAGGCTGGAACACATTCTTCCCTACCCACACAATCCAAGCACGTTGGCACAAGCCCATTCATTGCCGGGAGCTCACCTTGAGGGAATACTCAGGTGCCTCAGCGAGTGACAGAGGAAATAAGAAGGCAAGTACTTAGTTGGAGGCCAGAGTCCAGAGGTCACAACAGCTGGAAAGGCTTTCTGAGGAGCGGAAGAGAGAGGCGCCAGGAAGGGAGTACGGAGGGCAGCCCTGCCCCTTTGATACCTGCTGTCCTGCCCCTGACAGGAAACGATGTATGTCAGCCTGACTGGATGGCAGTGGGTTCTGTACAGTTAGTGAAGCAGCACGGATGGCGCACACCCCAGCAGGCCTGACTGTGCAGCCAGGAACATGCAGTCACAAACCACCTCAAAGACATGAAACTTCAAAAAGTGTCTTATTTTTCTTGTGCTGCCATAACAAAGTACCTCAAAGGGAGTGGCCTTAAAGAGAATAAATCTGCTGTCTCACTGTTTCAGAAGCTAGAAGTCCGGATCAGGGTGACAGCTGGGTAACGCCCTCTCTGTAGGCTCTCGAGGGAGATCCTTCCGTGTTTCTTTCAGCTTATCATAGCCCCAGGCATTTCTCGGCTTTCTTTTGCTGCTAATAAATGCATCTGCCTCCATTTTCACATGGTGTCTGTCTTTCCCTATGTGACTGTATTTCCACATTTCTTCTCCTCTTTTCTAGGACATCCCTCAGAAGGAACTAAGACCAAGACTCACCCTATGAAAACCCTGGTGGCTCATGGTCAACTGCTGTAGAAATCAACAAGGTACTTTTTGGAAGCTCTATGGGGCAGTTATACTCTCTCTATGCGGTTGCTGTGAGTGAGAATCAACTCAATGACAGTGGGTCCCTTGTACTGCAGTATGACCTCAGTGAATTTAACAACATTTTAAGAACAACTTCAAAGAAAGGCCCTATTTCTCCAAAGCAAGTCACATGGACAGGTGCAAGGATTAGTGTTTCAACAGACCTTTTGGAGGGACAAAATGCAACCTGTAACACTGAGCTAGCAAACCTTCCATCTCTCACATTCTATAGCTTCATGCTTGTCCACAGAATAATAGCAAGTGAAGTTTTGCTTAAACCTGATTGAATATATGGATAGCCTGAGATTCAGGGAGAAGGGACTCAACCAAGGTCACACAGTGAGTCACAGACAGAACCAGAACTTATTCTCCAGTTTCCAGCATCCGATAAGAACTCATGGGTGACGGGGATGCCCAAACCCATTGTTTGTTCTAGAATTCCACCTTCCTCCTGGGATGTTGCTAGGAAGGTTGTAGCAGACTTTCCCACCGTGCCTGAACCTGGAGGATTGTCAATAAAGAACTCCTAGACATACCCTTGCTCTAAAGAAAGAACCTGTGGGGAGCACTTCCGGCATTGTACTGAAGTATGAGCTTTGCACGACCCCTTCACTGATCCCTGTGTCTAGAGTAACAGAAAGCATAAGACAGTTCAAATGTGTGAGGTCAAGCACCTAAGAGAGACTGTCCCATTTTTTAAAGTGTTCAACAAATTACATGTAAGATATTTCATGCAATGAAGGGAACTGAAAAATGAGGATAACATTTGTATTACCTTTCCAAACCACAAATGTACTAGATAACTAAAACGTCACACACTAGCACAATACATTTTTACAAGCTGCCTACTTTGCAGCGGCTTTTAGATAATATCTCTTTGAGCTCTATGGGGGAAGTTCTACTCTGTCCCATAGAGTCACTATGGGTCGGACCCAACTCAACAGCAGTGGGTTTGGTTTGGGTTTTTATGCGACTCAAGACAGTGTTTTTTTCGGTTTGCTACTTAGCAATAATCCCATGAAGCAGATATTAACACCATGTTATAGCTAGGACAACTGATGCCCAGAGAAGTGAAGTCCCTTGCCCTAGGTCACACAGATACTAAGTGGTAGAGCCAGGATTTGCCCAGTAATCTGTGCTCTTTCTTCTTCTGCTATCCAATTGCCAGCCAAAAGTAGCCACATGTGACTCTGAATAGACTACCCTGGGGAGTCAATTGCTTGGCCAGAGCTTTTTCCCCTTCGTAGGCCATGAGGGGCCAGGTCTCACAGCCGCACAAATGGTGAAATGCCTCTGCATATCATCTCATAGCAAGTCCCATTGACAAAAACTCCCAATGTTTCCATCCAATGAGATGTAGAAGGTGAGGATATTCATTTGTTACAAAGGGCCCGCATCACCCTCCAAATGGGATGCTACTATTTCCTGCCAGGGCAGCCTGGCTCCCTGACTTATCCTCTTCTCTGGATTAACGCTTCATGATACCTCATACGTGGGAGAGCACACTAAATACACATTCAATAAATACACCATAAATAAACTGATAAGAGAAAGAATGAATGAAGAAGAAGCTACTGGAGTCCCCATTGCCTCCTATTCTTTGAATGAAGCTTCCAGGGCTCTCTGACCCTTCTCAGCCCATGGCCAGCAGCCTGAACTTGCCTAACAAAGACCTAGGAGCCAACAAGTCCTAGCAGCAGAAGGAAGCAAGGAAGATTCAAGAAACCCTGCATTAAGACCATTCAGGTTTTACCCTTTTGATCTAGGCCTGGAGTTGACCAGCAAGGCCTTTATCTCAAAGTTAGTAGTTTTCTAGTTGCATTATTATGAAAAGTCTTTAGTTTAGATGTAATGAGATCTGCAATAAATAAATAAATAAATTCTTCAGCCTACATACAGCTAAGATACTTTCACAACAGCATTATGGTGAATGGAAGGGGTGCTACTAAGCAAAGGGTCTCTGATGGCAAGCTGAAGCAGATAGAAATGGAATGCAAGAGTTTTAGGAATGAATCACAGTGCAGTTTCAGCAGAACCCAGGGTCCACGGCCCCCGGCCCCTTTAGAGAAACAGACATGGTTGGAGCAGATTGACTGTGTTGATGAGTTCACTCATTATGATTCACACCACATGGATGAGGTAGCATGTTCTCCCGGCAAGTACACAGATCTTGGATTCTCTTTTCTCCCTGTGGGTAGAAAACACTTCCAGAAGAAATGGAAAACATCTGGGGGAAAACACAACCCAGTGGTGAACATCAGATGCCATCCCTCAGATTGGCTCCTGAGATACATGTCCCGAGGAAGAACAATGTGTCCTTAATGCAATTACATGACAATATGGCAAGCCAACCAAGAAGCTAAAAGGCTAAGATCTCTCTCAAAGTTCTTAGTGGCTCTGTGTGCACCAGTTTAACTTTCCACCAAGATTTTAGGAGTGTGACATTGGAGCCTATGAATTTAGATAGCTCATTGGTTGTGGGACACTAACCACGCTCCAGTATCAAGTATGTTTTTAGATCTCTCAAACAGGAGGTGAATTCAGGTAGAGTATCACACATTACCACCTACTGCAGCCTCGGACACAGTTCTGCATTTCTATTACAGCCTTATCCATAACTTTCAGACTTCATTAATTTGGGGAGAATTAGGGTTTGGCTTTGGCTTATTTTTTTTTTTTTTTTAGGTTGTGTGTGACAAAAAAATTATGCCTTCAATTTGTAAAACCAAATGCCTATGTGGGTCTCCTCATGGCCAGCATGAGCTGCAGATAGTCTTGTTGGTGGGGTTAATTGCCATTTTAAAATCATTCACTGCCTCCAGACTGATTCTTCTGTTTTTTGTCTTTACACAGCATTACAGTGTCTCACTCTAATTATTCAATGCTAAGTTCACATTTCTGAAGCAGGAGACTGGAGTCAGAGGAAATGGTGTTTGATTTGTTGCCATGGAAACATCTCACTGTAGATGGACTCTAATCCCATGACAACTCTCTCTCTTTAAGAACCATTTTTTTCTGACATAATAAAAATCTGATCAAGGTCAGATTTAATAACAATCTCAATTCCCTGACTTTCCCCTGTATTTGGTGTCAGAGCGTCATTTTTGACAAAGAGATGCTGCAAAGAACTTTGGCTTCCTCACCATATAAAATTATTGCTTATGCTTTTAAATGTGTAATAAACCTGGCTCTGTGTCATATTAATTTTCAACCATACCTTTTGTGATGGCATAATTTCACATTAAAAGAAAGTTACTTATAATTGTTTGCACTGCGCTGGCAGATGTTAACATTTTGTGCTGCATTGTTCTTGCTAATACATGTGTTAGGGTATCAATAAAGCTTATCGTTTGCCAACAAATGATGTTTACAGTATTAACAAATGCTACAACCATTTATCTTTCCATTTGCACTGTAATAATCTTCTCAACTGATTATCATGCAAGCATGCAACTCAGTGAGATGGGAACTCTGCGATGCTACAGTGGAAGAAAATGTTTCACATTAGAGAAAGAAAAATGAAAAATGGCCTGTTGTGTGACCTGAAGTCTAGGCCTGGGCAGCCTCTTCTTGACAAGGAGGGCTGAGAGCACGTGGTCTCCCAGGGCCCCTCCTGCTTGAGCAGACCCTGAGCTGTGCTGGTCTCACCGGGCAGGGGTCAGAGGCTCCTGGCTGTCTGCCTGGCCCCTTGTCTTGACCTGTGATTGACTTTCCCACATGCCTTGCACCTGGCACTTGCTCATCCCAAATGCTTTTCATTGGCTCCATTGCAACCTCACATATACTCCTCACTCTGAAGGGGAAGGAGGGCAGGAGGGTTAGTTCCACTTTATAGGTAAAGAGCCTGAGTCTTAGAGAAGGTAAGTTACCTGCCCAACATCACACAGCTACTGATTAGTAGAGCTACATCTACTTTCCACTGTCAAGGACATTGAGCTAAACGCAGCTCAGGTATGCAGATGGAACCAGCTCCTTTCACAGTCAACGTTTGGAATCCATGCTCCACCTCAGTTTCCTATCTGTAACAAAGGGAAGCCAATGGACCAGCTCACTGAGTTGAAGGGAGGATTGACTGCGCTTACCACAGAGCCTGGCACACAGGTGGTACTCATAGTGGTAGTGACGATTAGCATCATCATCACACACTAGCCACCCACTCGCTAACCACTCGCAAGTTAAGAACAGGGGTGATTCGGTGGTAATGAATAG
This sequence comes from Heterohyrax brucei, assembly GCA_028571685.1. Taxonomy (NCBI): domain Eukaryota; kingdom Metazoa; phylum Chordata; class Mammalia; order Hyracoidea; family Procaviidae; genus Heterohyrax; species Heterohyrax brucei. Next base: position 193,281,540 of record CM053166.1, read on the forward strand.
TTTCACTTTCCATGTGGGAGAACTGCATTTGATTCCCTTCCTAGGAACTTCAAGCACAGCTACCACTCATCAGTGGAGGCTTATGTGTTGGTATGATGCTCAACAGGCTGCTGCAGAGCTTCCAGACTAAGACAGACCAGGAAGAAAGGCCTGGAGATTGACTTCCAAAAATCATCCAGTGAAAACTCTATGGCGCAAAATTGTCCAATCCCCCACCAGCCATGAGGATGGTGCCAGACCAGACACTGTGGCATTCCATTGTCCATGGGGCCACTATGAGTTAGGGGACAACGCAAAAGCAGGTAACAACAACTAACTAACCACACACTAGCCATTCCATATGGAGCTTGGCGCACTGCCAGGGAGTGGGGTCCTTCACATTGCACACCCTATGACCCTGCTTTCCCAGAATTTTCTTGAGATTCAGGGGCTTTCTCTCCCTTCCCCATGCTTTGGGGCACTCGTCATTCCCAGTGACTACAAATCTTGCAGAAAAACATCTAACATAAAATAAACCAGATGCTTACATGCTTAAATCATTCCCCTCCTTGACAGTCACTCCATAAACACGGTTCTGATCTCCCTTTAGACATAAAAGCCCCATGATTTGTGTGACAAATGTGGCAGATGCAAGTATTTTTCTTGCCTACTTTTCTACTTTCCTTCCACCAGTCATCAAAGCTTGTTAGGCTGAAATCTGCAAAAGAGGTGTTCTCCAGAGCAAAAGTCATCATAAGGCCAGGTCACCAAGAGCCCATCCATCTGGGCAGGGGGTTTTCTCCCAGAAACTTCCCTCCTTCTGCAGTTCTGTGAGTTTCCAAATATTCTGCCCCACTGCCAGTCTTAGAGTGGTGCTGAAGGAAGAGGATCAACTTGTCACTGCTTAAGAGGACATAGATTCATCTCTCTGCCTCTGAGCAAAACAAATCTTAGCCTTGAGTACTCTCTGTTGTTTCTTATACTCATTGTTGTTTGGGGGTGGCCAAGCTCCAAGGGGCAACCAGTGAAAACCAGTTGCCATGGAGTTGATTCTGACTGTTGGCACCCTCAGTGTGTCAGAGTAGAACTGTGTTACACAGGAGTTTCAATGGCTGATTTTTCTGAAGTAGATCACCAGGTCATTTTCTCCAAGGTGCCTCTGGGTAGACTTGAATCTCCCACTTTTTGATTAGCACTGAGGTGTTTCATTGTTGACCCCAACCAGGAACTCTGCCAAGGGATAAGAACATCCCAGTTCTGGCTCTTGGGCCTCCAGGACTTGCTCATGCCAATCTCTTCACCCTCTTTCCCATCCACTCACCCAACACACCCAGCTGAGCATGAACACATTGGACTAGCTTCTAATGACCCCTCTCCTTGACTGCCACCACAGACTTGGATCATTAGCCCCAAGGCTGCCTGGTGGGTCTCTGATTGATTGCTCTGAGGGCTACAGGCTCAAGAAGTAGCCAATGGCAAAAGGAGCCAAGGAAGAAAAAGGTTAAGCAAGAAGTAAACTGTTCAAAGTTCCACCATCCAGTTTTTGGCTTTCTGGATGTTACAGCAGAGAGTTCACTAAAATGCAGACAAGATATTCAGTGACTCACACTCTCTTAGAAAACCCTGGTGGGGTAGTGGGTTAACTGCTATGTCTGCTAGCCAGAAGGTCAGCAGCTCAAATCCACTAAGCGCTCCTTGGAAACTCTAGAGAGCAGTTCTACTCCAACCTCTAGGGTTGCTAGGAGTCGGACCCGATTCGATGGCAGTGGGTCTTCTGCACTCTCTTAAATTGCCATAAGAATGCTTTCCTTCACAGTGCGATTTGAAGTGATCAAGTTTAAGGTGTGGCATTAGGCTTCAATACCAACAGTACCAAAGAAAGGCCAAGTGGAAACACGAGACTTCCATGTCTCTTCTGCCTGATAGTCAGGCCTCTCTCAGTGAGCTGATTGGTGGCCAATGACTTCTGAAGTATAACTCTTTCTTAATATCCACTAAGTTGGTCCCATGTACATTTCCCCTGCTAACACCGTAATTCACTTCTCTCTGGTCACTACATCAGCCCTCTCACTGGTCTCTTGCCCTCTGTCCCTATCCAGGCAACCCTGCCACCCAGGACAGCTTGCTAGAACACAAATGTCTTCAGAACAAAACCTAATTCTGTCCCTGCCCTGTGTGAAATCTTTCATAACCTGTCTCAGCTATCTTCAGAAGAAAGCCTGATGGCCTTAAGTGGGGGCCCACTAGGACCACCTGACCTGGCCCAACCAACCTCTCACAACGCAACTCTCCTCTTCTCCCATGTGCTGAGTCATATTGCCTTCTGAGTCATTCAACAATTAATTAATTAATTCTGTTCCTCTCCTCAATCTCTGGCAAAATGTTTTAGTCATCTGGTACTGCCCTGACAGAAATACCACAAAGTGAATGGCTTTAACAAAGGAGTTTATTCTGACACAGTCCAGCATGCTACAAATTCAAATTCATAGTGGGTTAAGTGCTACGGCTGCTGACCAAATGGTCGGCAGTTTAAATCTGCCAGGTGTTCCTTGGAAACCTTATGGGGCAGTTCTACTCTGACCTACAGGGTTGCTATTAGTCAGACCCAACTCAACAGCAGTGGGGTTTTTTGGGGCTCCAGGGGAAGGCTTTCCTTCCTTGTCAGCTCTGGAGGAAGGTCCTTGTGTTGCATCTGTCTTTTGTTGGGGAGCATCCTGGCACAGGAACCTCAGGTCTGAATGATGGGCTCTATTCCCAGTGCAGCTTTCTTGACGGGATGAGGTTCCCACCTTCTGCTTGCTTCTCTTGATCCTTTTCCCTCTTGTGAAATGAAAGAGTCCAAGGCGGTGCAAGCCACACTCCAGGGAAACTCCCTTAGTTGCAGTCCCACCCTAATCCTTTTAACATAATCATTCTGTCTTGTTAGCCACAGGCAGATATTAGAATGTACAGAATAGGAAAATCACCAAATGGAGGACAGTCACAAAATATTGGGAATGATGGTCTAGCCAAATGGCTACACACATTTTGAGGGGACACAGTTCAATCCATGGTGCCATCTAGGGTAGATTGTCTACAAAAATGGCCATCAACAATTCTTCCCATTCCTGTATGCATATTCCACTATTCTCATTAACAGGTTTAATCTCTCTGCCCTCCTCTTGAATCTTGGATGGCCCTGTGATTTGTTTTGGTCCATAGGGTGTGGCACAAGTGACACTGTGTGACTTCTAGGTTTAGGCCTTAAAAGGCTACGGAAGCTTCTGTTGGGGCTCTCAGAATAGTCTTGCCACCATGTAAGGAAGCTCAGTATAGTCTACTGAATAACGAGAGGACACAAGAAGAGAGAGACCCTGAAAGCCACACAGAGAGAGAGAAACACTCACACCAGCATCCCAGTTGAGCTTAGCCTCAGCTGACCCACCAGCTAAATGCAGCCACACGACGAAGGCCAAGGAAGATAAGCAAAAGAATCACCAAGCTAACCCACAGAATCGTGAGAAATAATACATGTTTGTTGTGTTAAGCCATTATGTTTTGGGGTACTCTGTTAATAATAGAGAACTGAAATGTCATCTATGTGCCCAGTTTAAAAATTGTGATCTGAATTCTGTTATAAAAAATACGCAGTCTACTTATTTTTTACCTCTCACCCACATCCAGCAGTTAGTGAAGAAGAGGAGACAATCAATGATTATGAGGCCATAGGGTATTATAGAATATGCCAAAATATGAGTTCCCATCCCAGTCTGGTTGTGTGACCCTCAGAAAATCATACTCCCACTCTGGTCTCTGTTTTTTCTGAGTACACAGAGGAATTGGACTTGAACTCAGAAGACTCTGTCAGCCTTGAGTCCACCCCCAGGATGAAATGCTGTTGGGGGTTATCTAAGGGCTGTGGGACCAGAAAAGCAGATCAGTGACATGCAAAGAGCTCTTGTGAAGAGTCAGAAAACACTCAGTTTGTGACAGAATACTTAAGAAACGTGTACACGGCGCCAGGCACTGTATCCAGGGGAGGCACCAGAGACACAGCATAGAACATGTCATATGAAATGCATACATGGCCTGTGACTGAAGCAGGGAAGGGGCTATGGAGAATAGAGATTATTTAAGTTCTACCACGGACAGCACTTGTGTGACCTTAACAAGGCATATAACCTCTCTGGGCCTTAGGCTACCTGACTGTACAATGAACATGAAAAGGTTAGCTCTCCCTATCTTACGGGGGTGTGGGCAGTCTCAGGTGAGTTTATGTAGACAGAATACAGGGCTCCCTTGATAGTAAAATGTTGTACTCAAGCAAACATTGGGGAATACCATACAATGTCACAGCCAACAATGAAATGCCCCAATGAAGCCTTGCTGATCAGTAGAGGCAGCAGGAGGGAAGCGGCAAAGAGAGGACAGCCAGCTGGTGACAGAAGCTCCCTTCCTTTCAACGGAAGTTCCATAACCAAACTCCCCACCACCTTTAATGACCAGTGTTCAGTTTTGCCCTTGTAACAGATGAGCTCAAGGTCACTCAGTGTGTAACAATCAAACCAGAAATTCCAATGGGGTCTCCTGACCCCTGGTCCAGGGGGTTTCCCCACACTGCCTCCCCTAGCAAGTCAGCAAGGCAAAATACAACCCTAGTCAGCAAACACAGCAGGTTACAACTTACATGCTGAATCACCTTGGGCAGAAGCCTTGACCACTTGGATTCTGAGGGTCCACCTCAGTCAGATGAGGCGCACCTCCACGTATCCCACAAGCTGGAGCGAGGAAGGGAAGGCACGGTAATCTGAAGGTTGCAAAGGACTCTCCAAACAGAAGTGATTTTTATTGTTAAATCAAGACTTGGAATTTGCACATTCACTGTCTATGCTCAAGGTTGGAAATAGAGCTCAAAGGTCAAGTGCAATTCATTAAAACCTAATTAGAAGACAAATAGCCTTTCATTTGAATGTGTGATACAGAATCCAGCAGCTTAAGAAAGAAACGTGTTTTATTTTAGAATCTTTGTTTCCATTCAAAGTTTCCAGGATTTGCAGAGCAGCGGTCCTGCGGAGGCCCTCTGAAGGGATATAGCGAAGCAGGGGCACAAGGCCTGCCTTCCCAGAGCTCACAGTCCAATATGGATGAGACCAGCAGGCAGCAAATCAACAGGAGCCAGAGTGTGCTTAGTGCCTGGCAAAGTGGCACACCTGCCCCCCCAGGCCAGGATTTCTGAGGAGGTGGAAGTTCTCATCTAACTGGGGACAGTGGCTTTAAGGACCAAAGGAGAGCCCTTGGGGTGGCAGAGGCAGACAAACATGAAGTGGCACAGTGTGGTCTGTTACAGAAACCCCAAGGTCTGGCCTGGGTGTGGCAAAGGGACCCCCAGGGCAAACTGGGAAAATGGAGTCGGCCCTGGAGGACTGATGTAATTCCTGTCACAGGGCTGTAGATGGTGTTAAAACCAACTCCAAGGGCTTTGGCTTTCTTCTGCTGGTTTCAGTGACTCCAAAGTTTTCCTGTTCCCCTAATCCACTCAAAGTCAGCACGGGGCACACTCACTCAGTGTATGTCATAGACAGAGACACAGTCACAGACATAGACATAAGCATATCTATACAGACATAGAGACATAGATACCCTCTATTTGCTGCTTCTGCATTCTGTTTGAAGCCTGATAGATACAAGCAGTTACCCTTGGATGCCAAGGATACAGTGGTAAGCAAGACAGGCTCCCTATCCTCAAGGAGCTCATTACATATTGAAGAGGAGACAGTCACATCAACTGGCATGCCAAGACAATAGAAAAGATGGCATGGGAGCACAGAGAAAGGACATTTAGCCCAGATGAGGGGTATAGAACGCTTTAGGGAGAACATGATGACAAAGCAGAAAGATGAGGGATAAGGAGTTTGCCAGGTGAATGGGGAAGTATGGAAGGGGCTTCCAAACAGAGGAAGCGTTGTGGTAAAGACATGGCGCATTCCACCCTTGTTGCCTCCTTTCCATTCCCCAAATTGGCCATCGCCTCCTTTGGAGTCCCCGAGTTGGCAAGATCTTGACACTCATCCTATTAACACCTAGAAACTTCTGAATTAAAATATTCTAAGCTCATAACTCATCATCTAGCTGACAGCCAAGCACATACTAGGTGCTCAATAAATCTCTGTGGAATGAATGTCTGACTAAGAGAAAAAGAAGAAATTGTTCTGGGTAAGAATGTAAGTCAAACACAAGCAGTGCTTGATGACATGTGGGAAGGAGTAAGAAGCCAGGTGGTCTGCAAATATCCTTGGATGAAATGGTTCTTTTTGCACACACTTTGGGTAAGGCAGACATGGCCCAGAGACTGATGCTGCTGCTAGGTATCACTCACTGGGCTTCTACCTACGTGAAGAACCTTGTCCTTCTGGACCACATAATAATGTGATGAAGACTTTCCTGGATCTAGTCTTTATAGTGATGACAACAGAGTTCTGTAAGAAAAGAGGCTTTGGGAGATGGAAGGAGGTAAATTAAAATAAGCCAAAGGCAAGCCAAAGTCAGGTCACAGAAAGGAGAATCACATCTGATAAGGAGACCATATCTGCCAGGCCAGAAGACACTGACCACTCTTGGTGGATACAGTCTTCCGAAGAGTTGGGGTGTTTTAATTCACTCTTAACAGAATTGTCTTTGGCTAACAGAATTGTCTGGTATTAATCTAGGAAGCAAAGAAAAAAGTATGCAAGGAAAAGGGAAGTAGGGTGGCTTTAAGTTTAAGAAGAGAAACTGTAACACTGCCCCCTTCCCACCCCTAAAAAACGTTCCCTAGAAAGATCTGATAACAACAGTGGAAACTGTTTAAAAGTGACTTGCCTGAAACCACTCTACAAAACAGAACTGGTGAGCTATTGATCCTTCGAGGAAATGACTCAGGCCCCCAAGCCGTGATCCTGGGAAGGTTTCTCTGAAAAAAGGGAAACCAGCAAGTCTTTTTCATGGTGGGTCAATCTTGCTGATTCAAATGACATTTAACCATTGACTCCCTAAAACTATACTTAGCAAAAGAAAATTGCACTTACAGAAGCTACCTGACATAATAGCAATAACACAGAATATACTCTAACTTTCTTATTATGGTATAAAGGCCAGAATCCTCTGCCACTGAGTTGATTCCAACTCACAGCAAATGAGTTTTGTTTTCTTTCCCTAATGTCTGAGGCAAAGTATCCTGCACTCACTCACTTGACCTGTCTCCCACTGGGTACTAACGCCGTAGGGTCACGGTCCCTGCCTTCAAGGAGCTCTCCCTTCAGAGGCCTAAAATAAAGAAGAAAAAAGGGAGTAGAAACTGAAAGACTAGTCTGCACAGAACTCCAGTGGGGTCACTTCTACTGAAGGGAAATTGGTTCCCAGATGTGGTGTCTGTTTCCCAGGTAGAAAACCATCAGCAGAAGGGGAGTGTGTTCCCAGCAGAGGAGGCCACAGGAAGCCACACTCAGAGCCTGGGAAGTTCTTGAACCTTCTATCTGGAGTATTAGGTGAGACGGAGTCCAAAGAGGGAGGCAAGAGTTGGTCCCCACAGGCCCACCTATGGAAACCCTGGTGGCTGTCACCGCTTGCATTGTGACCCACAAAAAACATGCGTGGTAATTTGGCTGGGCCAGGATTCCCTATATTATGTGATTGCTCTCCATTTTGTGATTTTCTTATGCTGTAAATCTTAATCTCTGCCTATGGTTAACAGAACAGATTATGTTAGAGAGAATTAGGAAGGGACAGTAAAGCTCTTCTGAAGACCACCTCCCAGCTTGAATGCAGAGGTGGGTTCCCTGGAATGGGTTTGTACCACCTTTTATCCTTTTATCCTACAAGAGATAAAAGGAAAAAGAAGTGAGCAGAGAGTGGGAACCTCATACCATCAAAAAAGCAGCACCAGGAGTAGAACACTTCCTTCAGACCTGAGGTTCCTGTGCCAAGATGTCCTCTGACCAAAGACTGATGCAACACAGGGACCTTCCTCCAGAGCCGACACAGAAGGAAACCCTTCCTCTGGAGCAGACACACTGAATTTGGACTTTCAGCCTACCGGAGTGTGTAAGAATAAGTTCTCCTTTGTTAAAGCCATTTACTTTGTGGTATTTCTGTTAGAGCAGCACCAGATGACCAAAACAATTGTGTAATGAGTGGTTAAGCACTATGGCTGCTAACCAAAAGATCAGCAGTTCAAATCAGCCAGGCAGTCCTTGGAAACTCTAAGGCGCATTTCTACTCTGACCTCTAGGATCGCTATGAGTTGGAATCAACTCAACGGCAGTGGCTTTTGGCTTTTATATCACAGTAAGGAAGTTAGAGTATAATCTGTAATCATTGGTTCCCAATCTGCATTTGACAGTCATTTGGGGAGTTGTAGAAAAATTCCTTATGCACAGACCGCACAGGAGACCACTGAAGCAGAATCAGTGAATTTTGATGCAGATCAGGAGTGGCAACCAAGGCTGGAGACATTCAAGAGCATTGCAGGGTTCTCTGATTGTGGATGCCATGTCCATCAGTCCATGAATGATATTTAAAGTTTGTAAAAAAGGTATTTCAGGCAGAACTATCTTACAATAGCAATTTTAGACGTGATACCTGATGCTAAATTTGAAACTTGTATCCTGCCTTATTCATAAAGCAGTATGTAGCTACCTGGTACTGCTATAACAGAAATGTCACAAGTAGATGACTTTATCCAATAGAAGTCTATTCTCTCACAGTCTAGAAGGCTAGTTCAAATTCAGGGTGCCAGCTATAGGAGAAGGCATCTTCACTTTGTCAACTCTGGAAGAAAGTCTCTGTCATCAATCTTCCTTTAGGACCTTTTCAGAGCAGGAACCTTAGGTCCAAAGAACATACATGTATTCTCAACACTGCTTTCTTGGTGATATGAAGTCCTCTTGTCTCTGCTTACTCCTCTCTTTTATATCTCAAAAGGGATTTGATTAAGACATAAGCTAATCTTGTAGACTGAGTTCCCTCTTGTTAATATAACTGTTTCTAATCCTCCCTCATTAACATCACAGAGGTAAGATCCACACACATAGAAAGATCACATTGGATGAAAAAATTATGGACAGTCACACAAAACTGGGCATCAGCCAAGTGGACTGATATTTTTGAGGGATACAATTCAATTCGTGAAAAACACTAAGAGTATTTCATGTAAAACTGAGCTGCCCCTATGGTGATACTGTTGCCATTGTCATTGCTGGTGCAATGGAGTTGGTTCCATCTCATAATGACCCTATACACAACAGAAGGAAATACAGCCCTGTCCTATGACATCCTCACAATCATCACTGTGTTTAAGCCCATTGTTGCAGCTGCTGTGTCAATCCATCACATTAAAGGGCTTCCTTTTCTTTGCTGAACCTCTAATTTACCAAGTATAATGCTCTTCCTAAGGGACTTAGCCATCCTGACAACATCTTGAAAGTCTGCAAGACCTAGTCTCACAATCGCTGCTTCTGAGGAGCATTCTGGTTGTACTTTTTCCAAGACAGATTTGTTCATTCTTTTGACCCCAAACCAAATCCACTTCCATTGAGTCAATTCCGACTCGTAGCATTCTTCTGACATTCCATACTACATTCAACATTGTTCTCCAACACTGTAATTCAAAGGCATCAATTCTTTGGTCTTTATTCATCTTCCAACTTTCACTTGCATGGCCAGGTTGTATCATCCGCATATCACGAGTTATTAATGAGTCTTCCTCCGAACCTAAAGCCCCATTCTTAATATAGTCCAGCTTATTGGATTATTTGCTCAGCATAGAGATTGAATAGGTCTAGTGAAAGGACACAACACTGATGCACACTCTTCCTGACTTTAAACCACTCAGTATCCCCTTGTTCTGTTCCAACAACTAACTTTTGGTCTATGTACAGCTTCCTCAGGAGTACAATCAAGTGTTCTGGATTTCCCATTCTTCGCAGTGTTATCAATAATTTGCTATGATTCACACAAATTCCTTTGCATAGTCAATAAAATATAGGTAAATATGTTTCTTGTATTCTTTGCTTTCAGCCAGGACTCATCTGACACCAGCAACGATATCCCTGGTTCCACATCCTCTTCTGAATCTGGCTTGAGTTTCTGGCAGTTTCTTGTTGATATACTGCTGCAGATGCTTTTGAATGGTCTTCAGAAAAATTTTACTTGCATGTGATATTAATGATGTTGTTCGATAATTTCCACATTTTGTTGGATCGCCCTTCTTGGGAACAGGCATAAATAAGGCTCTCTTCCAGTCAGTTGGCCAGGTAGCTGTCTTCCAAATTTCTTGGTGAAGAAGAGTGAGCATTCCAGAACTGCATTCATGTGTTGAAACATCTGAATTGACATTCTGTCAATTCTTGGAGCCTTGTTTTTCGCCAGCACCTCTAGTGCAGCTTGGACTTCTTCCTTCAGTACCATTTGTCATGGATTAAATGGTGTGCACTTTGTGGTTGTACACATTTATAGGATGTCGTCCTACTGGCCTCTTACTAGAAGGGAGTGAAGAATGTGGGGAGGAGGGGACATGAGCTTGTTAAGAGAATATGACATGTATAGAAAGGAAAGGAGGAGTGTGCTGTCACCCAATGGGCAAGGAGAGCAGAAGGAGCTGCAGACAGGCAGGCATTCAAATTTAAACTGGATTGTAGACTTTCAATCACAGTAAAAAAAATGATGTTCCCCCCAAAACATGTGTGTAGTTATTTACTTAGGCTTTGATTCCCGGTATTGTGTGGTGTTCCTTTATGTAGTAAACCCTGCCTCTATGAGGTTAATAAGGGAGGATAAATAGCAGTTATGTTGGTGGGGCAGGACTCAATGTGTGGAATTGTACTGTACCTTGGGGTGGCCTCTTGGGATAGAAAAGAAAGGGAGGTAAGCAGAGAGTTGGAGACCTCATACCACTAAGAAGCAGTGCTAAGAAAGAGTGCATCTTTTGGAAAAGACTTGGGATCCCTGCACATAAGAGTTCCTGGTCCAGGAGAAGATTGAGGACAAAGACCTTGCTCTAGAGCCAACAGAGAAAGCCCTCTCCTGGAGGTGACTCCTGAATTTAGACTTTTATCCTACTGGACAGCAACAAAATAAAATTTCTGTTTTTAAAGCTGTCAACTTCTGGTATTTCTGTTACAGCAGCACTAGATAAGTAAGGCACCATTGTTTCCTGGTTGCATACTGTATTCTGAAATGGTTGAACATTCACTAATTCTTTTTTTTGGTATAGAACTCTGTGTATTCCTGCAATCTTCTTTTGTTGCTTCCTGAGTCCTTTAATATTTTCCTCAAAGATTATTCACTATTGTAACTTGAATTTTTTTCTTCAGTTCTTCCAGCTTGAGAAACAGAGCATGTTCTTCCCCTTTGGCTTTCCATCTCAAGGTCTTTGCACATGTCAGTGTAATACCTTACTTTGTCTTCTCAAGCTGTCCTTTGAAATCTTCTGGTCAACTCTTTTACTTCATTTCTTTATTTTTCTTTAGCTACTTGACGTTCAAGAGAAGGTTTCTAAGACTTTTCATGCCCACTTTGGTCTTTTCTTTCTTGTCTTTTCAGTGACCTCTTGCTTTCTTCATGTATGATGTCCTTCAAAATACTGTGTCACTACACCAATATATATATGTATATATATATATGTACATACATATAGGTCTGTTTTCAACTATGTCCACAGGCAGCATATGAGCAGGAGCCCTTGGTGATAAAGGAAGTAGAAACAGGGATATCACTGCTAATGTCAGATCGATCCTGGCTGAAAGCAGGGAATACCAAAAGGATGTTTACTTGTGTTTTGTTGACTCTGAAAAGGCAACTGACTGTGCGGATTATAACAAATTATGGATAACATTGCAAAAGATGGAAACTCCAGAACATTTAATTGTGCTCATGATGAACCCGTACATAGATCAGAAGGCAGTTGTTCAGACAGAATAAGAGGATACTGAGTGGTTTAAAGTCAGAAAAAAATGTACATCAGGGTTGTATCTTTTTATCATACCTATTCAATCTTTATGCTGAGCAAATAATCCAAGAAGCTGGACTATATGAGGAACAGAACATCAGGATTAGAGGAAGAATCATTAATAAGCTGTGATACACAGATGAAATAACCTTGCTTATTGAAAGTGAAGAGAACTTGAAGTAATTACTGTTGAAGATTAAAGATGATAGCCTTCAGTATTAACTGCACCAACATCAAGAAAACAAAAGTCCTCACAACTGGACCAATAAACAACATTATGATAAATGGAGAAAAGGCTGACATTTTCAAGGAGTTCATTTTATTTGGAGGCACAATCAATGCCCGTGGAAGCAGCAGTCAAGAAATCAAAAAGTACATTACATTGGGCAAAGTGGCTGCAAAAAACCTCCTTAAAGTGTTGAAAAGCAAAGATGGCACTTTGAAGACTTAGGTGTGACTGATTTTCAATTGTACCATATACATAGGAAAGCTGGACAATGAACGTGGAAGGCTGAAGCAGAACTGCTGTCTTTGAATTCTGATGTTGGGGGAAATACTGAATATACCATGTACTGCCAGCTAATGAACAAATCCACCTTGGAAAAAGTGCAGCCAGAATTCTCCTTAGAAGCTAGGATAGTGACACTTCATCTCTCATGCTTTAGATGATGTGTTGTTAGGAGGGATCAGTCCCTGGAGCAGGACATCATGCTTGGCAGAGTGTCAGTGGATCAGAGGAAGACCCTTAAGAAGAAATACTGACACAGTGGCTGCAACAATGGGCTCCAGCATAACAATAATCCTAAGTATGGCAAAGTATCAGACAGTGTTTTGTACCGTGGTAAGTAGGGTTGCTATGAGTCAGAGCCTACTTGATGGCATGTAACAACCACAACTACTACTTTGTGGAGGCAGCTCTTCTCCAGTCATCTTCTGAGTGCCTTCCAACCTCAGGGACTCATCTTTTGTCTCTATATCTGACAATATTCTGCCAGCATTTAAATGGTTTTTACTGGTTTTTCTTTTCAGAAGTAGGCTGTCGGGTCCTTCTTCCTAGTCTGTCTCAGTTCAGAAGCTCAGCTGAAACCTGTCCACCATGGGTGATCCTGCTGGGATTGGAATACCAGTGGCATAGCTTCCAGCATCCCAGTAACACGTAAGCCCCCACAGTACAATAAACTGAGAGACACGTTGTGGGGCAACAGGGATACTCTGCTGTAATTCATCTCAGATTTGGATAGTCTTGAGCCTCAATTGCATGAGCTTCTTGTGTTTTAATTTTCCTGCTTTTGTTTGACAGGACACTGGATAGAGGCTTTCACCACGGCCTCACCTCCAGCACTAGCCTCCATGTTCAAAAAGCTGACTTGGCTCACTCCCAGGAATTATGGGAAAAGGGGGTTGTTTTAGTCAGCTAGGGCTGTTCTAAGAGAAATACCACAGAGATGGCTTTAACAAAGGAAGGTTTATTCTGACACAGCCCGGTAGGCTACAAGTCCATATTCAGGGTGTCTGCTCCAGGCGAAGGCTTTCCCCCGTGTCGGTTCTGGAGGAAAGTCTGGTATTGCATCAGTCTTTGTCCAGGGAGTATCTTGGCGCAGGAACCTCAGGTCTGAAGGACACACTCCTCTCCCGGTGCTGCTTGCTTGATGGTACGAGGTTCCCAATTCTCTGCCTGCTTCTCTGTCCTTTTATCTCAAGTAGGATGAAAGTATTAAGGGTGGGGCAAGGCATACTCCAGGGAAACTCCCTTTGCAGTGGAGCAGGGAGGTAATCCTATGAGGGATTAACAGCCCCGCCCTAATCCTTTAACATACAGTTTAGGAAAACCACAAAATGGAGGACAGTCACAAGATACTGGGAATCATGGCCCAGCCACGAGGCCACACTTATTTTGGGGGGGACAGAACTCAATCCATGACAGGGGTAGAGAAATAAAGAGTCCCCCATAGCTGTGCAAGCTCGTCAAAGTCCTAGACGAGCTGACATGTATTCTGGGAATTTAGGTTGTTCCCTAAATTGGTTTTCCATCTCAAGGAAAAAAAAAAAAAACCTGGAGATTACATTTAAAACAAACATAAGATGACTCTTAAATGTGAAGAGAAGAACCTAGGATGGTTAGGGTCTCTGGATCCAAGGAGTGATACAATTAGTTCCCTGGTTTTTCTCTCAGTTTGATATATTACAGATTGGGTGCTGGAGAAGCTAATAATCCATAAATACCCATTTGCTGAGAAAACAAAAAGCCTCAACAAAAGCCTGTTCTTTTTATCCAAAGACCTGGAAAACAGTCAACCTAGCAATACAGTCCATAACCACTGCTGACATCAACCTCAGAAAAACTTGCAGCCCCATCCCCACCAGCAAACGATAATATCACCAACCCGTGCATATTATAACCCATGACCAACGCTTTGAGTGGGAGCTAGGAAGTGGACTATTCTAGAAACAGGAGCTGTCAGCAGAGAACAACTAAGTCTGATTTGGACACACTGAGTTAGAGGGTCTGTGAGCTGGTACCTAGACATTATACCACAAGGGGAATTTTAATTAAGAACCAGGTCCATAAAATAAGGAGGCTTTTTTGACACCAAGAGTGTCAAAGGACATAAAACATCTTTGGTTACTTGTGAGTAGATTTCAATGCTACTACATTAAAAGTTCAATTGATCAACTAAACTCTGGCATATTTATGTGGTAGAAGACAACTCAACATTAAAATTATGTTTTTCAAAATATATGGTTCAAGATACAATTAATAAATGAAAAACAGGATATTATACTTTATAGCCAGCATGATCTGATAATACACACAGACATACCTTCATACATTCATACATACATGTACATGTGCCTAAAAATACTACAAGGGACATCCAACAGTACTTGAATAAAAAGATCTCTGAGAGATTATTGATTCTTAAATGTTCCTGTTATCAGTGTTTGTGTTTTCCAAATTTTATGCAGTGATTTCATTATTTTAACAAATACACATATTTTGCAAAAAAGCCACCAGTAGGGGCAGAGTCAAGATGATGGACTAAACACACGTCTCCCTAAATCCCTCTGAAAAGCAAGACCTGAACTGATAATTAAATGGAGGCTTCTGGACACCTAGTGAGTCCTAGGACATGGCATAGGGCTGTCAGTTTAGACTACATACCACTGAATGGGAAACTTCTTCTCTTTCACCGACCCCTGCCCTTGTTGAGTGCCAGCTCTCACAGACCAAAGGTAATTCACCATTTTAATTTTTTTTCCTCTGTCTTGGTTGGCAGGCGGGGCTGGGGCTTGACTGGCAGCTAAGCTCAGATGTACTGCTGGTGGGATCAGCAGGCAGAATAGCTAGATTTTGAGAGCCCAGCTTTGGACTCTGTGCACCCTGGCACCTTTGGCTTCTCTCTATGAGTCTCTGCCATTGAGTAGCCTGTTCCAAGGCAGGTGGGGCAGCTTATGTAGGATGCCATCTTCTTTGACTGGGAGGCAGATATAACCATAAGGATGTCTCAGCTGGACCTAATTCCCAGACTGGGAGGCAGTGCCAGCCTGAGAGAGAGTGCTTTTCCCGCAGAAAAGCAGTATTTTGCACAGCGCAGCCTACAGGTCAGGCCCATCAGCAGATGACAGCAGGGCAGTAACCTTTCCGTATTTTGAACTAGTTTATAGCATCTGGGGTTGGATACTGAGGTGCTTACTTTGCCAGCTGGGAAGAGAGACTTATACAACTGAAAGCCTTACTGACTTTGGAAGCTGACTGATACCTTTTACTTTTCAAGGTAAGGCTGCCTAGAGAAATAACTGCAATGCATTCTGACAGCATCTCTTCCAGCCTTTATTGACTCACATTATAGGATAAACTGACGGCTCCCCAGTGACTCTACAGTTAGGGCCATGTCTTTGCCAATCAGGTCATGGAGACTGCTGCCCCAGAGATTCCACTGAGCCCAGCCACTGAATTACAGAGAGGTATCTGCTGATCAACTTCTTTTCAGACTGAGCTTTAGAGCCCATTAAGGTAACACTGGAGAAACAAAACAACCTCCA
Source organism: Heterohyrax brucei (assembly GCA_028571685.1). Classification (NCBI taxonomy): domain Eukaryota; kingdom Metazoa; phylum Chordata; class Mammalia; order Hyracoidea; family Procaviidae; genus Heterohyrax; species Heterohyrax brucei. Next base: position 193,297,525 of record CM053166.1, read on the forward strand.
AATGCCCCCAAAGTAACAAACTTTGGATAAAAACATAAAGAACTCATCTGTGGCTTCAGAAGACCCCCCAAAAGAAAGAAGCAAACAGCTTCCCAGATGAAGAAGCCTTTCTGAAACTATCAGAGAGTGAGTACAAAAGGATTATATACAGAGCCCTCCTAGACCTTATACAAAATGCAGCAGAGCAAAATGAAAAATTAAGCAAGCTGCTGGATCTGATGGAGCACCAGTACTCTGAAATCTAACAGATCAAGCACAAAATCAAAGACATAGAAACTTCAATTCAAAGCCAAGAACACAGAATGGAACAAATGGAAAAGAGAATTTCTGACTTGGAAGACAGCTACTGACTCCAGCATCTGTGAGGAGAAATCAGAAAAAAGAAACAAGAAAAATGAAGAAGCATTAAGAAGCATGTGGGACTCTATTAAGAGGAACAATCTACAATTAATTGGAATTCCTGAACAGGGTGAGACACCTGAGAACACAGAGAGTATTATTGCTGAGCTGCTGACAGAAAACTTCCCAGAAACTATGAAAGAAGAGAATATAGATATCCAAAATGTATATTGATTGCCACTCAATAGAGATCTCAAAAGAAAGACTCCAAGACATATTCTAATCCAGTTTAACAAAATGAAACATAAGCAGAAACTCTTAAAGGCAGGAAGACTCAAAGCAAAGCTAACATTCAGAGGGAAACCCTATAGGATTTCATCTGACTTCTCAGCAGAAACGATGCTGGCATGGAGACAATGGAATGACACATTCAAAGCCCTGAAGAAGAAAAACTTCCAACCAAGAATTATATATTTGGCAAAACTATCTTTCAAATACGAAAATGAAATTAAGACATTCACAGATAAACAGAAACTCAGAGACTTTGTAAAAATCAAACCAAAGCTACAAGAAACACTGAAAGAAGCTCTTAGCTTGCCAAGCCAGCCAAGTGCAGTCGAGTCAGCCCTTAACTCTATATTTTAGGAGGAAATACAGGACACATCATCCAGAAACCTACTCAGTTAGGGAAGGCTCCACACTCAATCAAAGCTATAATATTAAAAGAAGTGACCCAGTGATTGATCATAGCATGAAAACTATGATGCCATCATATTACAAAGAGGGAAGTACTACAATCCCTCCAGATGGAGATGAAGTTAATAAGACTTGCAGTAGTTAAAATTGGGTTTAAACATAGATTACTAAAAGGTATCAAAGGGGTGGCCGTAAAGCACAATAAAAGGTGCAACATATCAAATCAAGAAACATAATACAGGAATCTCAACAACCACAATACCAACACTGAAAAAGGTGACAAATCAACTCATAAAGAAGAATGTTCCAGAACACAATAGTAAGAACAACAGAGAAAACATTGACACAAAAATAAACACACCACAATGACAGCATCCGACTCGACGGCACTTGGCTTGGCTTATCAATAATTACATTGAATGTGAATGGACTGAAAGCTCCAGTAAAGAGACAATGAGTGACATTTGGGATCAAAAGACATGACCCATCTATATGGTGCTTAAAAGAAATTTACCCTAGAATTAAAGACATGAACAAACTGAAAATTAAAGGATGGAAGAATATTTATCAAACTAACAATACACAAAGAAGAGCAGGTGTGGCAATACTAATCTCAGGTAAAATAGATTTTAATGTAAAATCTACCATCGTAGACAAGGATGGACACTATTGCTGAAAGGTTCAATACACAAGCAGGACTTAACAATATTAAATATTCATGCACCCAATGCTAGAGCATCTAAATACATTGAAGAAACACTAGCTACATTCAAAAATGAGATAGATCACTCCACAATAATAGTGGGAGACTTCAACACTCCACTCTCAATATTGGGCAGATCATTTACAAAAAAGGTTAATGAAGACACAAAAGATATTATTACCACAATTAACCAACTAGATCTCATCAACATATACAGAACTTTCTATCCATCAACAGACAACTACATCTTCTACTCCAGTGCACATGGAACATTTTCCATAATAGACCATGTGTTAGGACATAAAGCAAATCTCAACAAAATCCATATCACTAAATTATTGGAAAGCATCTTCTCAGACCATAAAGCCATAAAAGTCCAAATCAATAGCAGAAAAAACATAGATAGAAAGTGGATCTCATGGAAACTGAACAACATCCTACTCAAAAAGCCATGGGTTATAGAAGAAATCAAGGATGAAATAAAGAAATTTATGGATTCCAACGAGAATGAAAACACTTCCTACCAGAACCTATGGGATACAGCCAAAGCAGTGCTCATAGGTCAGTTTATCTCTGTAAATGCACACATCCGGAAGCAAGAAAGAACCCAAACCAAAGATCTAACCCTACACCTAGAACAAGTAGAGAGAGAGCAACAGAGGAACCCCACAGGCATCTGAAGAAGAGAGATCACAAAGATTAGAGCAAAACTACATGAATTAGAGAATAGAAGAACAATTGAAAAAATTGAAAAGACCAAAAGCTGGTTTTTTGAAAAGATAAACAAAATTGACAAACCACTGGCTAAACTTACTAAAGACAAACAGGAAACAAATAACCCAAATAAGAAATGAGAGGGGAGTTGTCATAACAGATCAAACAGAAATCAAAAATATGGTAACAGAATACTACAAAAGACTGTACTCTAACAAATTTGAAAATCTGGAGAAAATGTACAAATTCCTAGATTCATATCACCTACCAAAATTATCACACGATGAAGCAGAACAACTGAATAAACCCATCACAAAGGAAGAGATTGAAAAAGTAATCTAAAAACTACCAAAAAAAAAAAAAAAAAAAAAGCCCTGGCCCAGATGGCTTCACTGCGGAATTCAATCAAGCTTTTAGAGAAGAGTTATCTCCAATACTACTGAGACTATTTTACAGCACAGAAAGGATGGAATACTCCCAAATTCATTCTATGAAGCCTAACTCTGATACCAAAGCCAGGGAAAGACCCAACAAAAAAGGAATACTACAGACCAATATCACTCATGAATCTAGATTCAAATATCTTCCACAAAATTCTTGCCAATAGAATACAACAACATATCAAAAAAATAATTTATCACTACCAAGTTGGATTCATACCAGGGATGCAAGGCTGGTTCAACATCAGGAAAACAATTAATGTGATCAACCACACAAAGAACATAAAACATAAGGATCTCCTGATTTTGTCCATTGATGTAGAAAAGGCATTTGATAAAGCGCAACACCCATTCATGCTAAAAACTCTCAGCAAAATAGGAATAGACGGCAAATCCCTCAATGTAATAAGGGGTCATTTATACAAAGCCAACCTTATACATCATCCTGAATGGAGAGAGACTGAAACAATTCCCCTTAAGAACCGGCACTAGACAAAGATGTCCACTCCCACCTCTCCTATTCAACATTCTACTAGAAGTTCTAGCCAGAGCAATTAGATAAGACCAAGAAATAAAGGTCATCTGCACTGGCAAAGAGGAAGTCAAAGTCTCATGATTTGCAGATGATATGATTGTATATGCAGAGAATCCTAAAGAATCCATAAGGAAACTACTCAAACTGATACAAGAGTTCAAGAAAGTCTCAGGATACAAGATAAACATAAGTAAATCAGTAGGACTCCTTTATACCAACAATGAGGTTATTAAAGAAGAAAACACCAAATCAATACCATTTTCTAGAGCCCCCAAGAAGATAAAATACCTAGGAATAAATCTAATCAGAGAAATAACAAACCTTTATAAAGAGAACTACAAAATCTTACCACAAGAAACTAAGAGAGAGTTACATAAATGGAGAAACCTACCGTGCTCATGGATAGGAAGATTTAACATTGTGAAAATTTCTATTTTTACCCAAAGTAATCTACTTGTATAATGCAATCCCAATACAAATTCCTGTGGCATTTTTTAATGAGATGGAGAAACAAATCACCAACTTTGTTCGCCAAGGGAAGAAGCCCTAGATAAGTAAAGCACTACTGAAGAAGAACGCACCAGGAGGCCTCTTACTACCCAACTTTAGAACATACTACACTGCCACAGTTGTCAAAACAGCCTGGTACAGGTACAAAAAGAGGCAGATAGATCAATGGAACAGAGTTGAGACCCCAGAGATGACATCATCCCCCTATGAACAACTGATATTGAACAAAGGCCCTAAGACATTAAACTGGGTAAAAACAATCTCTTCAACAAGTGGCGCTCGCGAAATTGGATATCCATCTGCAAACAACTGAAACAAGACTCATATCTCACACTTTATACAAAAACCAACTCAAACTGGATAAAAGACCTAAATATCAAATCTAAAATGATAAAGCTCATCCAAGAAAAAATAGGATCAACAATGGAAGTTTTAATACACCATGTAGACAGACTTCAAAATCTGACAGACAAAGCACAATCAACAGAAGAAAAAAAAGATAAATGGGAACTACTAAGGATTAAACACTTTTATTCATCCAAAGACTTTATCAAAACAATTAAAAGACCACCTACAGAATGGGAAAAAATATTTGGCAACTATATGGCAGACCGACGTCTGACCTCCATAATCCGTAAGGTACTACAAAATATCTGTAAGAAAAAAATAATCCAATTAAGCAATGGGAAAAGGAGATGGACAGACACCTCTGTAAAGAGGAGATCTAGGCAGTCAAAAAACACCTACGGACATACTCATGATCATTAGCTATTAAGGAAATTCAAATCAAAACTACAAGGAGATACCATCTCACTCCAACGAGGTTGGCCATGATCCAAAAAACACAAAACAGCAAATGTTCAAGAGGCTGTGGAGAAATTGGAACTCTCCTACAATGTTGGTAGGATTGCAAAATGGTGCAACCTCTTTGGAAAGCAATCTGGCGCTTCCTTAAAAAGCTGGAAACAGTAATAACTTTTGGCCTAGCAACTCCACTGCTTGGAATATATCCTATAGAATCAAGGCCATTCACACCAACTGATACATGCACACGAATGCTTATGGCAGCAGAGTCCACAACAGCAAAAAGATGGAATCAACCCAGATGCCCAACAACAGAGGAATGGATAAGTAAACTGTGGCACATATACTCAATGGAACATTATGCAATGATAAAGAACAAGGATGATTTTAGGAAACATCTCATAACCTGGTTTCAATTGGAAGACATTATGTTGAGTGAAAGTAGTCAGTGATAAAAGGTCAAACATTGTCTAAGACCCTTACAGTAAGAACTTAAAAACAGACTCACGCATAGAAGAAAAGACTCTTTGATGGCTGCAATGGTGGGGAGGGAGGGAGGGAGAGGATGTGGTATAGATTAGATAGTTGACAGAAATTCGGTTGGGTGAAATCTGCAACAGCACACATTAGAAAGAAGATCAATTTTAACTGGACTTCAACATAACACGATTATTCCTCCCATCTTAACCCAGTATTGCAAGGACACAGTAGCAGGAGCGGGTGGCACCGGGGACTATGCTGTCAGGGGAAATCAAAGCCAATTGGCACAACTAGCGTTTTGCCAAGAGTCTTCTGCACCCCACACTGGTGAGTGGCGTCTGGGGTCTTAAAAGCTGCCAAGCTGCCATCTGAGGTACTCCAAATGGTCCCAACTCAGCAGGAACGGATGATCACCAAGGACCAAAATGACATGAGGGAAAGAGAACCCAGAACAGAGAGATCCAGTGAGTGGGTGACTACATTGGCATGTGATCGGATGGTGCTGGACTGCCACCGGCAATGGCCGTGATGACTCACAATGTTGAGTCTCACTGGCAACACACTAAAAGACTGCAATTGATGGTCCAGGGGCCTTGGGGTACCCTTTGGAGCATGGCCCCTGGCCCTAATGCTGCCCCTGTCCATAAATCATAGTGGAGGTCAACTCTTCAGACAGGAATGTATTGGACTTGGCAACACAGAGCGACCATATCATGTGTGCACTTCATGGTCCTGTGAAACTACAGGATGCCGTCCTGCTGACCTCTTACTGGAGGTAGGGGAGAGGATGCAGAGGAGGGGATAGGAGATTGTTAAAAGGATATGACATGTATAGAACAGTGAGGAAGAGTATGCTGTCACCAGGCAGGGAGAGCAGTGGGAGCTACACATAGGCGGGCATGCAAATTTATATGAGAATGTACATTTTCACTCAATCATAATAAAAAAATAAAAATAAAAGCCACTGGTGAGTTATTCTAAATGAGGTGACATCTGCTGGTCTGGGTGGATTGTACCCCAAGGGACTGTAACAAAACGCAGACGAAATAGTTGCAGTCTGGCAGTCCTTGAGGGATTTCTCTCATACAAATAGGAATGATACTGGAAGAGCAGAAAAGACAAAATTTGATCCTAAATCTCTCAAAAGAGAAGGTGGCCAATTCTATAATTCACAGGGCAGTTTAGTGAGTTTCTAACCAATCAAATAACTGCCTGTACACTCAAAATTGTAATTAACTCAAGCATGTTAGCTAGAGGGGGACCTTGCATCTGTGTTTAACAATTCCCAACAGATCTTTGGATGTAGACATGGATGGCTTCTAGACGGCTGTCATGGATTGAACTGTGCTCCACCCCAAAATATGTGTAGCCATGTGAACATGATTCCTTGTTTTCAATGATTTTCCTCCATTTTGTGATCTTCCTGTGCTGCGTGTTAAAGGATTAAGGTGAGACTGTAAATCCTTTTATAAGATCACCTCCCTGCTCTACTGTAAAGGGAGTTTCCCAGTTTCCTGGGAGTATGGCTTGCCCCACTCTTAATCCTTTCATCCTGCAAGAGATAAAAGGAAAGGGAAGCAAGCAGAGAATTGGGAACCTCACACCGTCAAGAAAGCAGCACCTGGAGAAGAGCACATCCTTCAGACCCGAGGTTCCTGCGCCAAGACCCTCCCTGGACAAAGACTGATGCAATATCAGACTTTCCTTCAGAGCCGATAAGGGGAAAGCCTTCCCCTGGAGTGGACATCCTGAATTTGGACTTGTAGCCTACTGGACTGTGTAAGAATAAACATGCATTTGTTAAAGCCATCCACTCTGCGGCATTGCTGTTACAGCAGCACTAGCTGACTAAAACAATGGGATTTACAGATATAAAGCAGGGAGGGAGACAAACTATGCTGAAGAGTGTAAGGACATATCATTATTTTCAAGGAAAAGCTATGAACTGAAATTAAGATGATGAAGCTCAGCCACGTTAATGCAAAGTTCTGCACTTGAAGTTCAAACTATCAGAGAAGACCTGCATGAAGATGCTCTTGTTGCTGTTAGGTGTTGTCAAGTTCAACAGAACGAAACACTTCATGGTCCAGTGCCATCTTCACAATTGCTGCTGCTGTGCTTGAGCCCACTGTTGCCACTACTGTGTCAGTCTATCCCCTTGCAAGTCTTTCTCTTTTATTTACCCTGACCCTCTACTTCACTAAGCGTGATGTTCTTCTCCAGGGAATGATCCCTTCTGATGGCATGTCCAAAGTATTTATGATGTAATCTCAACATCCTCACTTCTAGAGGGTATTGCATTCTGGTTGTACTTCTTCCAAGACAGATTTCAGTCATTCTTCTGGCAGTCCATGGTATATTCAATACTCTTCACTAACACCATAATTCAAAGACATCAATTCTTATTTACTCTTCTGTATTCATTATCCAGCTTTCACATGCATATGAGGCAACCAAAAACACATGGCTTGAGTAAGACACATCTTAGTCTTCAAGGTGACATCTTTACTTTTCAACACTTGAAAGAGGTCATTTGCAGCAGATTCTCCCAGTGCAATATATCATTTGATTTCTTGACTGTAGCTTCCATGGGTATTTATTGTGTATCCAAGTAAAATGAAATCCCTGATAACCTCAATCTTTTTTCCCTTTACCATGATGTTGCATATTGATTCAGTTGTGAGTATTTTTGTTCTCTTTATGTTGAGATGCAATCCATACTGAAGCTATAGTCTTTGGTTTTCAACAGTAAGTGCCTTTAGTCCTCTTTACTTTCAGCAAGGTTATGTTATCTCTATATCCCAGATTGTTAGTAAGTCTTCCTCCTATCCTGACACCTTATTCGTCTTCATATAGTTCAGCTCCTCCAATTATTTACTCAGCATAAAGATAGAATAAAAAAACCACTGCTGTCGAGTCAATTCCAACTCATAGTGACCCTATAGGACAGAGTAGAACTGCTCCATAGAGTTTCCAAGGAACGCCTGGTGAATTCAAACTGCCAGCCTTTTGGTTAGCAGCTGTATCAGTTAACCACTAAGCACCAGCATTATGCATGGTAAAAGGATACAACCCTGAGCACACTTTTTCTCACTTTAAACCACTCAGTATCTCTTTGTTCTTTCAAACAACCACCTCTTGATCTAGGTACAGGTTCCTCATAAACACAAGTAACTGTTCCAGTATATGTATTCTTCACAATGTTGTCCATTGTTTATTACGATCCACACAGATGAATGCCTTTCATAGTCAATAAAACCCAGGCAAACATCTTTCTGGTATTCTCTGCATTCAACCGGGATCAGCTTGACAGTAATGATATCCCTGGTTCCACGTTTTCTTCTGAATCTGGCCAGAATTTCTGGCCACTGCCTGTCAATATACTGCTGTAGCTGCTTTAGAATGATCTTCACAGCATTTTACTTGTGATATTAATGATAATGTTCAATTATTTCCACTTTCTGTCGGATCACCTGAAGATTCTTGGAGATTGTAAATAAGGGTCAGTTGTGTCCAGCCTGCTTGGACTGACTAAATGAAACATGTGGCCCAGAACAAGGGAGAGGACAACCCCACCTTCTGCTCTGAGGAAGCTACAGCTAGGGTGACAAATTCAGTTCTGGACAGCACTTGCTCAGACAAGAAAGGTCAGGAAGGCCAGCTGGCTCAACTGTCACAAGTAGTTTTAAACTGGACATGTTTAGCCCCAAAAAGAAAAGATCCAGGAGGTGCTCCATATCTTACGGATACCTGAAGGGCTAACACAGGGAAGAGGAATTGGGCTTGCACCGAGTGGCCCCGAGGGGGTCCTAATAGGGATCTTCATGCAATGGGGTCTCTGCCCAGTGAGGGAGTAACAGCCTGGATGGTCTGCTGGGTCAGCATTCTATACCGGCTGAGCACAGAAATTCCACGGCCTCTGTTTTAGAATGAATGGTGTCTTCAAAACATATGTATTGAATTACTGGCCCTTGTACCCGTGGATGTGATCCTGTTTGGAAATAGGTATTTTTGTTTGTTATGTGAGTGTGATCATACTATTGTAGGTTGAATCCTAAACGTCACCACTTCTGAGCTGCAGAATATCAGAATAGATACAGAGACATTAACTGGGCAAGATAGACACCATATAAGCCAAGGAACCAAGGAATGCCTAGAGCTACTGACAAGGGACAAGGAAGGACCCTGATTTGGAATTCCAGGCTTTAAGGACTTCAAGCAAATATTTTGTTTAGCTCTTTTTTTACCCACCCCTACAGGTATTTCTGTTATTGTAGCACTAAATAACTAAGATAGCTTCCAAGATCCTTCCAGCAAGCAGTTTACCTGCCATCTACCTCAATGCAACCCCCAAACACCTAGTGGTAGCTCGTCCATAATCAGGAAAATACAGCTGGAATGAGTGCTCTGTTAAAATGGGCTGTTAATGGTTCTTCCTTGATCTCAAGATGAGAGGAAATGACAAAGTCACAAAACAAATTTTGTCTTAGGTCTCTCCTTTCATGAAGACCAAGACCTATGCCTCAAGTTATGATCAAGGTAGAGGAACAGAACAACAGTTTTGCATAAGGCTTTTATGCAGTTCCATTCCACATAATTTCTGAAATATTTTCCATACAACAAAGATGCTATCGGGTCAGTCATCTGTTCACATTCTTTCCTAGTTGCTCACAGTCCAGAGGAATGATGTAGCCCTCTCTCCTTTCAGCCAAGCATCCAAGCCCTACTGCACCCCCATTCTGCTCCTACATCCCCTCCCACCATAGCCCACAGCTCCAGGCAGACCCAACTGACTCTTCCTACTCCAGGAACAAAGCATCTGAGTATACCTCCACTTCCATATATTTGCCCATGCTATGTGCCTGCCTGAAAGGTCGCTTTGCTCTGCCCTCCTCTCCATCAGGCTGATCTTTTGCTTCTGTGAAGGCCTACCTCACCTCAGAGAGGTTCAGCCTGTGGTCCTCTTCACACAACTAACCAAGGATATTAGATAGTGTATGCTCTCTCACAGAGGCAGGGAAGCCCTTGACACTGTACCCTGTACTCCAACACAGGCCCTGCCTGACAGACATCTGGCAGGAGGGGCACAGGTGTGGTAGTGCAGCCACCAAGATCTGGTAACATTCCAGAAGAGAGTGTATGCTGTTCTGTTCCCTATTATCCCCCGACTTGGACATTGTAGGTCCTTGATGATTTATAGTGCAGCAAAAATCCCATTAGAACAGGTTATAACAAAGAGTGCAAATCATTTCACTGGACTGGAATCTGGATGTGTTGAAGGCAATTCCAAATAAAAGAGCCATAGGCCAGGACTTTGGCAATTTCCATTAGTACAGAATTTGCCTTGTAGTGAATGTCATTAACAGGAACAAGATCTGTCTGGTCTTGAGGTCACTTATAGAAAGAAGTGATAAACCTGGACAAAAATGGTAACTGGATTTTGTAAAAGCTAAATATAGTCTTTTGAGTATAGAATAAGAGTGTATGTTATCTAGTTGAGAGTGAAAGATAAACAGGAATTCAGCTCTGTGTTATCAGAGACCTGGAGCCACGTGGCTATCTGTATAGCCTAAAGCAAGTGACTATTAGGTGATGGAACTCATGATGCTGAACACTGCCTATATATTTATATTTGTCATATAAACACAACATCATTAATATCACATTCAAGTAAAACTTTGGTGATGATTACTCAAAAATGGTTGCAGCAGTATATCAGCAGGGAGTCCCCAGAAATTCAGGCCAGATTCAGAAGAGGATGTGGAATGAGGGATATCACTGCTGATATCAGATAGGTCTCGACTGAAAGCGAAGAATACCAGAAAGATGTTTGCCTGTGTGTTACTGACTATGCACAAGCATTAACCTGTACGGACATAACAAACATACATAACATTGTGACGAACTGATTTCATGTACAATCTGTACATAGACTAGATGCAGTTGTTCCACAGAACAAGGGATACTGAATGGACAAAATCCAGAAAAGCTTTGTGTCAGGGTTGTTTCCTTTTGTCATACTTAGTCTGTACGCTGAGCAAGTAATCCAAGAAGCTGCACTGTATGAAGAAGAATGGGCCATCAGGATTGGAGGAAGGCTCATTAACAACCTGTGACATAGGGATGACACAACCTTGTTTGCTGAAAGCACAGTGGACTTGAAGTACTTACTGATGAAGATCAAAGACTACACAGCCTTCGATATGGACTGTACTTCAGCATAAAGAAAACAAAAATCCTTACAACTAGATCTATGAGCAACATCACGGTAAAGGGAGAAAACATTGAGGTTGTCAAGGATTTCATTTTACTTGGATCCACAATCAACACCCATGGAAGCAACAGGAAATCAAGTGATTTATTTCATTGAGTAAACCTGCCGTGAAATCTCTCTCTGAAGTGTTAAAAAGCAAAGATGTCACTTTGAGGACTAAGGTATGCCTGACCCAAGTCATGGTGTCTTCAGTCATCTCTTACTCATGCAAAAGCTGGACCGTAAGTAAGGGAGACAGTAAGAATTGATGCCTTGAATTACAATGCTGGTGAAGAATATGGAATGTACTCCGAATTGCCAGAAGAATGAACCAGGATGCTCCTTAGAAGCAAAGGTGTTGAGACTTTGTCTCTAGTACTTTGAACATATTATCAGGAGAAACCAGTCCCTGGAGAATGACACCACGTTTGGTAAAAGCAGAAAGTTTACAAAAAGGAGGAAGACCCTCAATGAGATGGCTTAACACAGTGGGTGCAAACAGTGGTCTCAAACACAGCAACAATTACGAGGATGGTGCAGGACCAGGGCGTATTTCACTCTGTTGTGCACAGGGTTGCTATGAATCAGAAGCAACTCGACAACACCTAACAACAACAACAACACAAACATGACGGCCTCTCTCTCATTACTCTGAGGAATCTTTGATAATTCATATGTGAAATTAAAGGTGTCTTATTCATTCACTTATTTATTATTCTCTGTAAAATGAGTTAGGAATTTGTCCCCGTGAATAATGTTGGCCATAATAGTTAATTTACTCCTATTCATTGGCAGTAATAAAAATGTACAAGGGGAGGCAGAAACATTATTATTTCTTGTTTGAAGTGCAATTTCATGTGGTGAGAAAAACATGTTAATATGCTGCAAAGTGCTACAGGAATTTAGTTCTCAAAGGAATGGCAGCATTAAATGTATTCTGACAAGAAGGAGCCTCGGAAGGGAAACATTTATCTTCATAAAGTCATTAAATTTACTGAGCAGCATCGTATTCTTCCTGCAATCTGCTCACTCCATTAAATGCGAAGCTGTGGAATTGGCTCTGCCACATGAGAGGCTCCTGCTTTTCTGGAAACAAGAAGGGGTCTCTCTGCCCTAATAATGAACCTCCCCTTGATATCAACAAGTTCAATCACACACACACGAGTGCTTTGCTACCTCTACACTGCCCCAACTAAATAAATCAAGGACTGACTTATTTCTTCCTTTCATCACAGTCCAATTATTCTACATGACCAAGAAAGAACAGATAATACACACCTTCCTGTTACTCTATTTCAAGGAACTTGTGGATCCAAAAGCATATCCCTTTTCTGTGGAGATTGAGCCAGTCATCTCACACTGGTCAGTGTCCACATGATGGCATGAATGGTTTTACACAGAAGTTGTGTGTGTGTTTCTTTATCAAGGTATCTTATCCATATGCAATGCCATGAATCAGTGTTCTTGAAAATGACAGAGGGTGACATTTCCCTTGTGCATTTCAGTAAGTTAGGTGTCTTTAATGGGCTAAAATTGCCAAGAAATGCAAATTCACATCAGAACCAAAGCAGGCTTCCAGCTTGTACACATGATGGAGAATGCAAACAAATGTAACAGTTTTCAGTAGACTATAATAACATTGCCCACTCGCCTGCTATCTTTTCTTTCCAACCATTGGTGAACAGTTACTGTTCTGGAGATGAGTAAAATTTCTCGATCTGTATCTGCGTCAGGAGAAAGAAAGCCATTTCAGATGCGGTTCTGGAAAGGACAAAGGTGTAAATTACAAAAAAAAAAAAAAAAAAGATACTAAATTAAGAAGAGCTGCTATGGATAGTGATTTAAAAATCCTAGTGAAAATTTATCTAGAGGAGAAAATGGTTTTAAGGGAACCAAGCAAGCTAAGGCTTACTCCCCACCATGCCATAAGCCACAACCAGGGCTGTCAAAAGATAAATTTGAAAGAGTCGTTAATCTGGTGACACAGAAGCCATATAGTTGGAGGGAGCTAACTAGAAACCCCAAGAGGTCAGAGATAGGGTCAGAGACAGTATCTCTCTGGGTCACTAATATAATCCCAGCACTTAGTTTGCCCAGCTCACAGGACCACAAAAAAAAGACAAAAAACAACAAAAATTGTCTTTGAGTTGATTCTGACTCATAGCAACCCTATAGGAAAGAGTGAAATTGCCCCATAGGGTTTCCAAGTAATGACTAGTGGATTTGAACTGATAACCTTCTGGTTAATAGCCCACTGCTTAATCACTGTGCCAGCAGAGCTCATAGAAAGTGTTCAATAAATAGTAAGTAAAGGAATGGTTAGGTGAATGGATGAATGGGTAGAACTGTTAGATTTTTTTGTATGTGTGAGTCTTGGGGGTCTGACAATCACATTCTTAATCCTGCCCTCCAAGTTATATTTCCTGTCCAAGGGAGACAATATATTTTGTTAGCAATCAATTCTGAAATGTTTGACCAGGTTGGAAGAATCCAGTTACCACTCTCAGAATTCTGACTCCCCTTTCTGAAAGAAGACTAGTATTCTTTTTTTTTTTGAGTGCATATCATCTACCAGAAAACCCTGGTGGTGTACTGATTATGAGCCACAGCTGCTAGCCGAAAGGCTGACAGTTTGCATCCATCAAGCGCTCCTTGAAAATCACATGGGGAAGTCTTGCTCTATTGTATAAGGTCACTATGAGTCAAAATCAGCTTAGTGGCAGTGAGTTTGGGGTTCGGTGTTTGAACACATACAAGAACTGTACTAATTATGTGACCTGTGTGACCTGAATCCTTAGAGCAGTTCATTTTACAAACAAGGAGGCTTAGAAAGGTTAAGCAATTTATCTAAGAAAACACAGCTAGCAGCTAGTGGAACACTATCTATAGCAAATTCATTCATTCTACAGCTATCCAGTAGGTGGTGCTAATATGTGCTGCACTCAAGGCTGGCTTTACCATACTGAACAAGACAACACAGTCCCTCCTAAAACTGACTGTTTAAAGGTGGAGACTGCATCCAACAACTAATCATCCAATTAACCACTTGAGTATACTGGTGATAATTTCTATAAAGAAGCAGCACACAGAGGTAAGAGAGTAAACAACAGATGGAACCAACCTTATCCTGGGCATGGGTTATAGACCCCTTCCTTGACAAGTAACGTTTGAATTCCAGTTTTAATTATTAATAAGAATTAACTAGATAAAAAGGACCGAAGGGGAAAGTGTTCTATGCAAAGTGTTCATATGCAAAGACTCAGAGGAAGAAACGAACATGGATCTTCCAAGGGATCTTCTGAGGATGAAAAGTAGCCCGTGTGACAAGAAGGGGAGAAAAAAAAAATAACCAGAGATGAAGCTGAGTTAGGCAAAAGGAGCCGTGTATCTGGCGTTGACGATTTGGGGATTGAATTTAAGAAAAACGGAAAGACGCTGAAAGGCCTTAAGCAAAGATGCAATATTTGGTAAGATCTACTTTATTCAGACATCACTTTTGCCAGCCAAGTCAGCCAAGTGCCGAAGAGTCGGACCCGACAGATTGAAGGTGGCTGAGAGTAGAAGCTGGGAGATGAATTAAGAAAGCAGAACAGTTATCCAGATGAGAGATGATGGTGGCTTGAGTTGGAAGCGAGGATGAAAAGAGGTGGACATATGAGAAAGATCTTAGTAAATGGAATTTAGGGGCTGGGCAGGAGATTAGCTACAGGGAAGAAGGGATACCAAGGTGTCAGTGAAGGCTCTCAGATACTGAATGGATGGGAGTGCTCTTCACTGAGACAGGACTTGAGAAGGAAGAGAATATTTTGCCTATCTGGCATCTATTTACTCTGTATCACAGCAGGAAGACCCTTTCAAATCAAACACTGAGGGTACTACTGTCCTTAGATTGCTGATTTGCATCCATTTTTCAAGTAAGATGTCACTCTCATTCAGGAAGGTGCATGAACTGGTCAACGGAAGCTCAAATGTTGTGTCTTGAGAAGACTAGAGCCGATGTAGGTTACAGAGAAATGGGTTTATCTTTTCAAATGATGTTGTGTTGTTGAAGCATCTTCATCATCACCAATGAGCAGTCAAAATCTCTTCAATTTCATCCCAGCTTTCTCAGCCTTTGCCACTGATGCTCAGTTAATAGAGCATGCAGAGCAAAATGCCAGGGATTGGCCTCAGTGTTTACCTAAATCTCACACAGTCTGCTAAACGACTTTTTTAAGACCTATGAAACATTTAAGTGAATAGAGGCATTTTAGAATATCTGCCCTCTGTAACTGAGCTGGCGAATTGCCAGCCCATCTGGAGGTCCACAGAGAAGGCAGACGAGGTTTCAAAAAATAGACTGTGCAAAGCTCAGTGACTCTGTGAGACAAACTATTAAGCAAGAACAAGTGAGCAATCTTTTCTTGAGTGGAATAAGAGCAGGGCGGCCCTTCAAAGAGGCTTTTGTTTCCACAAAGCAAGATAATTTGCTTTTAGGTCAATTTTACTCTGCATTTCTCGATCAGTCAAAACAGAATCTGACCGTATCCCAAGCACAGAGTTTAAAACCAAAACTAAACCCATTGCTTTCAAGTGAATTCCAACTCATAGAAACCCTACAAGATAAACTGCCACATGGGAATCCCAAGGCTGTAATCTTTACAGCCTTGTCAGTGAAAGGATAATATCCATATACCTACAAGGAGCAATAGTTCATGGGACTATTATTCAAATTTATGAACCAACCACTAACGCCAAAGAAGAAGGAAATGAAGATTTTTACCAACTTCTGCAGTCTGAAATTTATCAAAATGCAATCAAGACGCATTGATAATTACTGGTGATTGGAATATGAATACCAGAAAAAAAGAAAACTGACCAGTAGTTGGAAAATATGGCCCTAGTGACAGAAACAATGACTGATGTTAAATGATAAAATTTTGCAACACCAACGACTTCTTTATCACAAATGCCTTTTCTCAACAATGTAAACAACAGCTATACACGTGGGCTGACTTGATGGAATACACAGGAATCAAATCAGCTACATCTGTAGAAACAGAAAATTGAGAAGCAAGGCCAGGGAATAGACTATCATTTGCTCATGTACAAGTTCACGTTGAAGCTGGAGAAAATTAAAATAAGTCCATGGGGGCCACAATACTACCCTGAGTATGTCCCACATGAATTTGGAGACAATCTAAAGAAGAGATGTAACTAACTGAACTTAAATGACTAAAGATCTGACAAGTTTGGGGATGACATCAAAGGCTTCACACAGGACCACCAATTAAGTCCACAAACTCATCCTAGAAAAAGTGCTACATATCTCATTGCTGAAATCACTACAGTCACCTTCGAACTACTCACTCCCCTCGGGAAGCTATGCACTGACACCAGGTCCTAGTCCACCCTTCAAAGTAATTTTGGAACTGTTTTTCTGGAATGGCCATCAGAGCTGTCATTTTATTGCCCTTGTTGTCCTGAATGTCATCAAAATGTCTTCCTTTCAGTATTTATTTCATCTTTGGGTGATGAAAAAAAGTCACTGGGGGCTGCATCAGGTAGTAGAGAGGGTGTTCCAATACATTATTTGTCTACTGGCTAAAAACTCTCTCACAGACAACTATACAATTAAGTTGGGAAACTTGCCACTGTGCCATCGTGCACAATGGATATCCCAGAAAGAGTTCCAAAATTGCTTTGAAGGGTGGACTAGGTGCTGACATCAGTGTACAGACTCCCAAGAGGAGCACTTGGAAAGTGACTGTAGTGATACTCAGCAATGAGGTATGTAACACTTAGAACAATTAAGTTCTAGGACTTAATTGTCAGACCTTGTAGAAAGATTAAGCAGAGTAGCAATACACCAGCTCAACATTCAAAATCAGAACATACCATGCTCATACTCATAGACAGGAAGACTCAATGTTCTGTAAAAGGTCAATTCCTCAGTGCAATCGACTTACTAGCGCTGAAGTCCGGAAACAATCGTCTAGGGGGTATCTAGACCAACTGGCATAACATGATTCATGAAAATGTTCTACATCGTACTTTGATGAGTAGCATCTGGCATCTTTAAAGCTTGTGAGCAGCCATCTAAAATATATCTATTGGTTTCATCCCATACAGAGCAAAAACGAAACAAGACCCATAGCCACCAAGTCACTTCTGACTCAGAGCCACGCTACAGAACGGAATAGAACTGCCCTATAGCATTTCCAAGGAGTAGCTAGTGGATTCAAACTGTTGATTTCTTAGCAGCAGAGCTATTAACTACCATGCCACCAGGACTCCTCTTGAGCAAAGGAGAATGAAAAAAAGTAAATAATAAAGACACAAGAAAAATATCAGTCCAAACTATTAACCAACTATATGAACCACAGCCTCTGCTAGCCTTAACCCAGAAGAGCTACACAGTGCCCAGCTACCACTGCCAACTGCTCTGGCAGGGATCCTGACAGAGAGTTCTAGACACAGCAAGAGAAAAATGTAAAACAATAATTCAAATTCAGCAAAAAAGGTCAGACTTACTGATCTGACAGACACTGGAAGAACTCCCAAAACTATTATCCGTGGAAACCCAGCTAACTAAGAACTGAAGTCACTCCAGAAGTCCACTTTTCAATCAAAGATTAGACAGGTGTGGTAGTTATGAGCTATGGCCACTAACCAAAATGTCAGCAGTTTGAATGCACCCAGGAACCTCTCCAAAACTGTATAGGGCAGTTCTACTCTGTCCTACATGGTCATTATGAGCCAGAATTGAGTCTACAGCAATGGGTTTTTCTAAAACAGTAACATTAGTAACGAAAGAGCATCTTAGTTCAATCATGTATATGAGACCGAATGGGCAACACCTGCTCAAAACCAGACAAGGCAGGAAGGGACAGGAAAACTAGACGAATGGATACAGGGAATTGCAAGGGAAAGTGAAAGGGGAGAGTGCTGACACATTGTGGGGATTGCAATCTATGTCACCAAACAATTTGCATATAAATTTTTGAATGAGTAATTAATTTATGCTGTAGACTTGCAACTAAATGCAATAAAATTATGTATGTGTGTATATATGTGTAGTGCTTAGAACTGAGCCCACCCCAACATCAGTGTCCTTCTATTGTCGCTACTACTGTAACCATCACAGAGCATTAGGAAAATAATCATAACCACAAAATAAAGAGGCAAAGCTCATAGACAAATAATTCACAAAGCAAGCATTATAAATGGCCAATAAACATATTTTAACTTTGTTTAAATTATAAACATACCGATACAATTGGTAATTATATACACTTGTAATTAAAGAACTGGAGATTAAAATAGTAAGAAACGTTACTCACCTATCAAACTGAAAAGAAACACGTTTAATTACAATGTTCTGACTAGGAGGACATTCACCTAGGGAAACAAACATTCACCCCCACTGCTGATGAAACAGTGTACAATCTTTCTGAAAGCAATTTTATTCCATTCCTACTCTGTGTGTGTATAACCAAAAAATAAAGCAAACAAAACTGTTTGCCAAGTTGATTCTGACTCATAGCAACCCTGTAAGACAGAGTAGAACTGCACTATAGAGCTTCCAAGGAGCATCTGGTAGATTCGAACTCTTGACCGTCTGGTTGTGGGAGATTGGGATAAAATATATAAAACAAAAAGTTTGCCATTTTAAGCATTTTTAAGTATCCAACTCAGTGAAATTATTCACACATACTATGCTGGGCAAACATCACTACCAATTTCCAAAAGTTGTCACTACCCCAAACAGAAACTCAATATCTATTCCTTCAGCAAAAACTCCTCACTACCCACCCTCATCTCCTGTAACCAGCAATTATGTTTTCCTGTCTTTAAGGATTTGCCTGGTCTCGATATTTCATATAAGTGGAATCATATTTGTCCTTTTGTGTCTTATTTGTTACCCTCAACAATGTTTTCAAGATTCATCTATGTCATAACATGTATCAGAATTTCATTTCTCTTCTCGACGGCACTTGGCTTGGCTTGGCTTGGCTTAGTGCTTATCCACTGATTTGCTTGATGGGCACTCAGTTAATTTCCTCCTTTTGGCTATTGTGACTAATGCTTCAATGAACATTTGTGTACAAACACCTATTTGAATCTCTCCTTTCACATCTGCTGGACATATACCTAGAAGTGAAACTGTTGGGTCATATGGCAGTTCTGTTTAGCTTATTGAGTACCCTTCAAACTATTTTCAGCAGCAGCTGAACCATTTTTCATTCCCACCAGCAATAGATAGGGTTCCAATTTCTCTGCATTCTCTACGACACTTGTTCTGAAAAGCAATTTAGCAGTAAGTATCAATAAGCCTAACACATACTCGAGATTTTTGACCTAAAAAAAAACTCTCATGCACTTTGAATCAATGATCTGAGCTTCTAGGATTTAGTCTAGGAACATAATCAGATAAACAAATATTTACGTGCAAAGAAGTACAAGGCAGCAGTTTTTCTAAAACTTTGCATGCAGCTTATATATTTGATAATAGAAAAAGATTAAATTATGGTACCTCCAAACACAGGAACAGTAGATTGTTGCTAAAAAGCACAGTTCCAAATAATCTTTCACGATATGTAAAGATGCTCACAGCACAGTGAACCAAAGAAACAGTACACAAACCAGCCCAGTTCCAAATGTGTGTGTGTGTGCATATGTGTACTAAACATTCTGGAAGAAAATATAGCATAACATCACTTTGGTTATATCTGAGTGGTGAGACAATAAGCAATTTGTATTTCCTTCTTCATGTCTGTTTATTTAACAAATTTTATACAGTGCATATGCTTTGATTTGTGCTAACCAAAAAAAAAGTACTCATTGCCAGCAAGTCGATTATGACTCCCAGTGTTCTTAGAGAACAGAGTAGAACTGTCTGATAGGGTAAGGGAGCACTTGGCGTCTTCGAACTGCTGACCATTTGCTTAGTAGCTGTAGCACTTAACCTCTATGGCACCAGGCTTGTGCTAGGGTATTTGAAATTTAAAGGGAAATTTCAGGAACCCAGGAAAAATTATAATCCATTTAGATAAAGTCCTTCTCTTTCTAGTAGTATATCAAGATGATCTTAGGTCAGGAAGGCTGAATTATCTTTCTACTTCCTCATTGAAAATATTATAAAATTGTTACATGGATCCGACTCCGCAGCACTTGGCTTGGCTATATGCAGACATGACTAGAGAACAGGTACGGCAATTAATCAAAAATTTCTTACCTTGCTGTATTGTCTAATGTTTATGGTATTTTTCAGCTTTGCAAATTTGTGATAAATTTTTCCTTTCCATATAAATATCGGCTTTTATATCTAATTTTGAAATTTAAAGGATGGTCACATGAATTTGATAACCTTCAGGTCTTCTCAGATAGTAGAGATTTATAATGTATTGGTAATTTGTATAGGCACTTTAGAAAATATTTTTAATAAAAAAAATGAATTACGTGCTAAATTTCTGTCTGGTCGCACTCAGTTAGCCACACCTGTGAAAAGGTTTGCTTGACGAGCTGATCAAGCTGCCTTGGGGCGAAAGACCCAGCACCAAGAAGGAAATAATTGATCTCCACTGGGAGCAGCAAATGTCCTACCACTCAGAGCTTCCTCTTGCTGATGGAGTAAAAGGAACAATGTGTATTGAGCATGCAAGGCCTCAGGTCACCCTGGATAAAGCTAGGTGGGGGACCTGGATGGAGAGTTCAGTAACACGGTGGGTGTCCAAGGCCAATGAGATCCAATCTAGAGAGCTCTGTTAAGGCCCAAGGCAAGGAAGTCCTGATTGCAGCAAAGATCAAAGCTTCAAGCCAGGAGATCGAGGGAGGAGGGTCTAGGAAAACCAAGTTCATTGGTCACTGTTTACTGGGAGCAGTGGTGGATCAGTGTTAGAATTCTCACCTTCCATGCCGGAGACTTGGGCTCAATTCCCAGCCAAGGTACTTCATGTGCAGCCAGTGGTGACTTGGGTACGACTAGGACACCAATCAGGTTTCAGCAGAGCTGAGACTCTGGGTGTCTACTTTGGAAAAGAAGCCCATGAAGACCCTATGGATCACAACAGTCCAGTCTGAAACTGGTCATGGGGATGGCACAAGACCAGGCAGAGTTTTGATCCACTGTGCATGGGGCCACCACGAGTCGGGACCATCATGAGTCAGGGCCAACTCAATAGCAGCTAACAACAACATTCATTCTTCATTTGTACTTGGAGTTACTGCAGGGGTAACAGAGTGAGGGATGGGGAGCAAAGGTGACCCGGGACAGTGGTATGGTATCTAAGCAGGCCCTGGAGGGAGCTGGAGCCTGTATTCCCCTTAGTACCTGTGCCCCAACTGGTCCCAGAATGGCCCTAGAGAGGAAACCTGCATGGGCTTTGGAGACAGACAACTCTGAGAAGGCCCTACCCTTCTAGCTATGTGTCCTGGGAAAGGTTATTTAATCTCTGTGTCTCAGTTCTCATCTACAAACTGATAATACCCACATCACACAATTCTTAGAATTTTAAAATAACACCAGCCAAAACTAACACTTCCTCAGTGTATACTACGTGCCAGGGATGGCATAAAGTGCTTCCCTCATTTACAGCTCATTCTAGCCTCAGAATAACCCTACTGAGTAGTTTAACATTATTGCCATTTTATAGAAGGAGAAGCTCGGGCACAGAGTGGTGGAATATTTTGCCCAAGAACACACACCTAGTAGTGGCAAGACCAGGAATTGGATGCAGCCTGTGCTACCGGGTTCTTCATTAAAGTACTCTGCCTGACTTTATCCCAGGGTGACCTGGAGCCTAGCTTGTTCAATAACTGTTGTTGCTTTGACTCCATATGCAAGAGGAAGTGGTGGTATGATCACTCTCTCTGCTATATCTCCCACTAAAAACACTTTCTATAGATGTTTCAGTTAGACAAAGCTCAATCTAAGGGCAAAGAGTTTATGAGTCTACCTTTCTCAGATGGGGGCCCAAAGATCCCCCCCAAGTAAGCTCCAAGAGGCATCCTCCAGGGACTGCTGTGCTCTTAGGAGGAGACATCTCACAAGGTCTAGGAGTCCAGATCAAACTCACATTAGCCTCTCTCTAAGAGGTCTTTTATGATTGTTTTGGGGACACGCTATGACTCATACAATGAGTAACTGTTTTAAAGCTAGGTGACTATCATGGATTGAATTGAATTGTGTCCCCCCAAAATATGTGTGTGTTATTTTGGCTAGGCCATGATTCCTACTAATGTGTGATGTTCCTATATGCTATAAATTCTGTCTCCGTGATGTTAATGAGGGAGGATGGGCAGCAGTTGTGTTGGTGGAGCAGGACTCAACGTCTAAGACAGGACTGTGCCTTGAGGCCATCTCTTGGGATACAAAGGAAAGCAAAGCAGGAAGAGAGACACCTCACCCCATCAAGAAAGCAGAGTGGAGCAGAGCATGTCCTCTGGGAAGGACCTGGGGTCCCTGTGCTTCAGAAGCCCCCAGTGCAGGGAAAAATTGACAACAAGGGCCTTCCTCCAGAGCCAGTAGAGCAAGACTTCCCCTGGAGCTGATGCCCTGAATTTGGATTTGTAGCCTATCTGGACTGTGACAGGAAACCCTGGTGGCATAGTGATTAAATGCTACATCTGCTAAGCAAAAGGTCAGCAGTTCAAATCTGCCAGGTGCTCCTTGGAAACTCTATGGAGCAGTTCTACTCTGACTTATAGAGTCACAAGGAGTCAGAGGCAACTCAATGGCAGTGGCTTTGGCTTTCTGGCTTTTGGACTGTGAGAGAATAAAATTTCTCTTTTAAAAGCCATCCACTTACGGTATTTCTGTTACAGTAGCACTGGATGGCTAAAACAGAATTTTCTACTGATAGAGTGGGGTGTTGCTCTAATAGATACCTAAAATGTCTGGGCAACATGGCCACAGTTAGGACCAACATTATGGCCTGGGTACAGGGCTTGTGAACCTGTGAAAGAATGGATGTAGATAGCCGAGAATGGCTGGAATGCCTGAGGTCAGATCCCGAAAAACAGCGGGTCACACGGGAAGTGGCCATTGCTATGCTGTATAGATAAGAAGGCACGAGGTTGTTTTATGACTTACCTCCCAAACCCTATTCAAATCAAAGCGCCTACGCATGCTCTGTTCGCTAAATAAAAATGAGCTGCACAATGCCAGGCTAGAGCTGGAGCATCAGAGTTTCCACTCTCCTCCTCCCACCTAAGTCTCAGTGTGTCATTCTTCATCAGTACTGATCACCCTCAGTCAATACAGAGCCACGGACACAACAAAATGTAGACGTATTTTTGAAACTGTGAACGGATGGAAGACTCTGAAGACACTGAAGAGAATCGCTAACACTGGAGAAGGCACAGATGTTGAGAAGCAGACGGCCAGCAGTAGAACCAGGAGACTGGCACGAGATAGTGCTGGAGCTGACCCAAGGAGATAGAGTTGAGTACCTGTGTGTAGGAAGCTTCCTGGTGGAGTAGGTATCTGGGGCCCTTAAATCAGTGGAGTCACTGAGCTCTGGAACACTTGTCCCAGCAGCACAGATGCAGATGTGAGGCCTGGGCCATGAGGCCACGGGAAGCAGAAGCTGAAGAGACAAGGAACACAAAAAGTCTCAAAAGATATGGCCATGACCTCAGGGATTTCTAAAGATAGAGCCACAGCCTCTGGAGTACCTAATGGTGGAGTTACTCCTCAGATGGACTAGGAAAATGGTGCCTCTGAAGCCAAGTTTGCTGAATTGCTGTCCCAGTGGGCCTAGAAGGTGGAGCTGTAGCCCAGAGTCTAGAGATCTCTGCTCAGAATCTATAGGATATGGCCAAGACCTAGAATCTGGAGGGTAGTGCTGTTGCATAAAACATCTCAGTGAATGAGAGATTACTTTCAAAGTCTTGAGGGCTAATATAACAAGTTCTCTTAATTTGCTTGGTGCCTCTTATGACTTCTTTCCCTGTAATTTCTCCCATTTGTAATGGAAATATCTAACTTGTGTGCCATTATAGTTTAGAAGCAGATAAGTTGTGTTCTAGATTTCATAGTTGAAGAATTATTTCTGGATTTTGGACTTGGAATTAAGACTTTCCTATTATGGGGTGAGTATATTTTGTATGTTGCAAAGATGTCATTTTTTTTGGGTGCCAACGGTGGAATGTCATAGACTGAATTGTGTCACCCCCCTCCCCAAAACATGTAGCAATTTGGCTAGGCCATGATTCCTGGTACTGTGTGACATATAGGAATATGTTGTAAATCTTACTTCAATGATATTAATTAGGGAGAATGAGCTGCAGTTTTGTTGGTGGTCCAGGATTCAATGTGTAAGATTTTATTGTGCCTTAACCAGTGTCTTGAAATAAAGGAGCTAGCAGAGAGATCTGGGGGACCTCATATCACCAAGAATGCAGTGCCTGAGCTGAGCACATCCTTTGGAAAGGACTGGGGTCCCTGGACCTCAGAAGATCCCAGTCCAGGGGAAGATTGATGACAAGGACTTTCCTCTGGAGCCAGCAGCGAGCCTTCCCCAGGAACTGATGTACTGAATTTGGATTTGTAGCCTATGAGACCCTCACAGAATAAAATTTCTCTTTTTAAAGCCATCCACTTATGGTATTTCTGTTATAGCAGTACTACATGTCTAGGACAGTGTCCTTAGGCAAGTGTCTTAAGCAATCTGAGCCTACACGTGCTCATCTGTAAAGTGGAGATGATGAACCTGCCCAAAGTGCAGTTTTGAGACTCATACTAAATAAAATATGAACATGCTTTCTAGAATGTAAAGTATAAAACACATGTAGAAGATTTACACTCTTTAAAAAAAAACAGTTGCCACTGGGTTGATTCCAACTCCATAAGAACCCTATGTGTGTCAGAGTTCTATGCAGGTGAGAAAAAATATGCAGTACCTTGTCAAAAGCCAGATGTAGAGGTTGGCGATGTAGAGGTTGAGTTCAGCTGATAACCAAAAGGTCAACAGTTTGAATCCACCAGGCACTTACTGGAAACCCTATAAACCAGTTCTACTACTCGACAGCACTTGGCTGGACTCTGTACTATAGGGTCATTATGAGTCAGAATTGACTTGATGGTAAAAGGCTTGGTTTGGTTTTTTGTCAAAAGCCAACTTCCTAGTTATTTGAACCACAAATACATACTGAGCTCTCACCATCTATCCAGGAAAAACACTCCTCTACTCTTTTCTCTTAGTGCTGATGAATGGTCTGCTTCTATCCCCAACACAAGGGAGCTGCCCGATGTCCCCAGGGCGTGGCACAGAGGACACCAAGTACACACTTACTACACTGGGAAGAAGCTGAATACATGCCACAACCCTTTCCCCCAACAAATTGTACTCATTCTTTAAGACACAGGTGAGAGTCCATCTTCTAGTTCAAACCCTCCCCTACCCAAGCCATCCATGGCTTCTTTCTCAATAGAACTCTTTGGGAAATTAATCATACCTTGCCTTATGAGCTATCTTCTTTCATATCATCTGTTTACAATGATTGCTTGAAACTTCTCTTTGCCATTTCACTTTTCACAAATTCATGTTGACCTTCCCAACTTGGCTATATATCTCAGAGACCTTGCCTGGCCTGATATTTCTTTTTTAAATGTAGTTATTCCAGCATATTTTTATTTTTTAACATAACTGAGAATATTCCATGAGAGAACTTTTCTACCTTACTTTGAATATTAAACAACGAAATGTTTTCCATGTCATTAAATAATTTTAGAAGTTTATTTTAAGAGCTGTAAAATGGTTTGCATGCAAAAGGTGCCTGGGTCACTGAGTGAATAGGCCTGCCAGGCAAGGAACTTACTATGATAGGAACCTGCAGTGATCAACTAAAGCAGGGGTCAACTCCATTGCTGATGAGTTGATTCTGACTCTTAGCGACCCTACAGAACAGAACGGTCCCATAGGGTTTCCTAGGCTGTAAGCTTTTTGAAAGAAGATTGCCAGGTCTTTTCTCTCCAGGGAAACAACTGGTGAGTTTGAATCACCGAACTTTGGTTTCAGAGACAGATTACTCAATAAGCAACGAACCCACAGATACAGTCATGAATTGAACTGTGTCCCCTAAAAAAATGTGTGTAGCCATTTGGCCAGGTCATTTCTTCCAGTATTGTGTGACATTTCTATGTGCTGTAAACCCTGCCTGTATGATGTTAATGAGGTAGGATGGGCAGCAGTTGTGTTGGTGGGACAGGACTCAATGTGTAAGACTGCACTGTACTTTGAGGCAATCTCTTGGGATACAAAGGAAAAGGAGTCAAGCAGAGATTTGGGGACCTCATACCATCAAGAAAGAAGCAGTGCTGGGAGCAAAGCAAGGCCTTCAGAAAGTACCCAGGGTCCCTGTGCCTCAAAAGCTCCCAGACGAGGGCAAGACTAACAACAAGGAGCTTCCTGCAGAGCCAACAGAGAAAGACTTCACCTGGAGTTGATGCCCTGAATTTGGACTTGTAGCCTACACATTGCGACAGAATAAAAGTTCTCTTTTTAAAGCCATCCATTTGTGGTATTTCTTTATAGCAGCCCTAGATGATCAAGGCAAATGGCCAGCAGACAGAACATATGGAAAAGAAAGTGACACAGTGGCTGCGAAGGGCACTAACTGGAATCGATTTCTAGTGAATGAGAAGGTACCAATTCTAGAGAATGAGAATGTGCCAGCCCAAAACAGAGTTCACTCAAAGTCACGAGGATACCCCCACACAAGACTATTTGCACTATGAGGCCCCTACCACTTCAACACCTTCACTGACATCCATCTCCCATGATCCTCTCCCTTGTAATTGAAACTGTTTCTCTGATCTCTTGTGAATATACTAAATTCCTTCTTTAAAAAAGAGGTAAGGATGGGCTGTTGAGTCTAACTCCTGCTACATTCACCCAATATGCAACTGAATCCAACGTAGTGGTTATTGGGCAAGGACAAATTCTGTTAACAGAGAACAGGTGTCTGATCCATTCTGAGAGAACCATATTGTACACTCATGTCTGCTGATCCAGTAACAGCAGCCAGGAGCGCCAGCAATGTTCTTTGCCATGATGCAAATACAAGGGTATGCTTTTGGAGCACATCCTGGTAAACAATCAATGGGTAAACAATCAATCCCAGATGATGCACAAAGTGAGGAAATTCAAACACATTGATCATTTCATTTAACTCAAGTAACTTTTTACATACAGATTTATGTCCTAAGTTTTGTGAACAATAGTGTCCATAATTTTAACTTTTACAATTATAAATATTGTACATTTGCTATGAAAATTGATGCAACATAGCATATATTTTACAGACTACTAATATGGGTGTTAATACCAACATAGCAAACATTAATATTTATCTAATAAGAAAAACTTTAATTTACTTTATCAAGTGAGTTTTCTATTTCATTGTCTGTTACTGAGGACACAGTGTTTGATATTACTTTACATGTGCTAATAAGCAAGGTATTAGGCACATTAAGAAGACACATAGTTCAACAATTATCATGCAAAATACGTTTCTCTCTTGCAATGAAGTTTTCTAAAATTTATCTTCCAAGGAAGCAACAGAGGATGTTTATCAGAATATCATATTTATATTCTATCAGAATATCATGTGCCTCCATGTAAGGAAATTGAACAATTCATCAAGGAAATAGATGACTACTTAGATAACAAAAATTACGTAAATAAATTTTAGTTTTCATTTCTCTTCACATTGACTTTAAAAAAGTGGTTGATATTGTCATGATTTGCAAAGCAACCTTGTTCTTTGAGAAGTAGTACTATTATTGCATCAATTATGTACCTATCTCTGAATACAGGAGTTGTACAACTCCACAAAAAAATACAAATGCATTTTATAAATTTTGTATATGGTTAACAATGACACTTTCATTTCAGACTGACAAGCACAACTTAACACTCAGTTCTCTCTCATCGACCACAGAAGAACACTCCAATAGCACTATAATTGCCTGACTTGCGACGTGTCTGGTCCTGCCCTACACAAAGTGAACCAAAATGCATCTTCAGATTGAGCATACCCTTCTATTTGTACCATGCTTTTTGTGCTCATTCTTGCCCCCACTGAGTAAGAGCAATACTTCAATGAAATGTGAAGATGTAGTACCAAAGGAAAGAGAGCGAGTGCACACGTTTCTAAGTATTATTTCAAGCGACAAAAAACACTCATGGGGCTCTGAGTAGAGCCCGCCAACAAACATCATGCAACAAACAAATGAAATTATTGTGACTGCCTTATAAGTACTATTTCTTTTGACTATTTTAGACCTGAAGAACATACATAATACGTGTTCCAAATCAATTTTCTGTTCACTAATTTTCAAATATGAATTTTTGTGTTAACGTCCAAACACTAATGTTTCATAAATGTTATTTATTTTTAATTGTTCAAATGTGTTTGATTATGGTAGAACCAAATTTAAAAAGTAACAATTTTACATCTAGGTAAAATGAAATGGCAACAGCTAACTGGAGTGCAAAAACAAAAGTTCACAGAAGATAAAAGGAAAAGGATTTGTGTATCTCTAAGACAATTCCAAAATTAACTTCCATCTTAAAACATCAGATGGATTGACAAAGCGACCACAGCAATAAGCTCAAACATGAGGATGATGCAGGACTGGGCACTGTTTCAGAAACTCAAAGGCACCTAAGAACAATGGTGAATCAGAAGAAACTTCTTTTGAATGCTCATGTTTAATGGATACAAACCCTTGTACCAGTACCACCAGTGCTGAAGTTACTGAAAGTGAAATGAATGTAACAGAAGCTTTTTCCAAATTCTGCAGCCATTCCTTGCTGTAGAACAATGATAATAATAATGGTGTAGAAAGTGAATCCATTTTAGAACCTGAAATTATTCCAAGTGTAGACATCATACCTAACAAAAATTTTTTGATGGAAAGAGGGCCAAGTGATTGTCAACAGCACAGTGGACCATTTGAAACCTTGAGCTGAAAATTTCTGGGTGGGAAACAATGTTCTGTAGCCAGAATGTATTTCTAGGGTACAAAGCTAATGGTGAAAATTATAAGAAGTAGCTACTGGATTCTCTGTCAGTCGGCTCTGTATATTGTTTGGTTTGCAGACTGTTCAGAGCTGAATCATTTAATTATCGATTTGCCATGGATAGATTCAGCAATTGGAGCAACTACAATATGACTGATTAACATGAAAACAGTTCAGTTCACAGAGATATGTTGTCAGATTTAAACTGGAGACATGGCTTGGGCTTAACTCACGAACTATACTGGAAAGTCATTTTGCAACCCATTTTCACTGTCATTATAACAAGCGTGAAACATTATCTTTTCAAGGACAAAAATGAAGAGTTTGGGCCCCCACAAAATGGAATTTTGGGGGGGTTATTCTCAGTTTGATCCACTTGTAGCAGTTTACAACTCAAAATAGAGTAAAATGGGAAAGGCTAACCAATCTGATATGCAAAAAACAATGTGTGAAGAATTAATAAACTTATTAAGCAGTCAAGCTTGATCAAGTATTTTCAGTGCTATAAGTAGAGCTCAATGTTTCCGTTTATCTGTAGTTACCACTCCTGATCTTTGTAATACATACCAGCTAAGTATTGTTTTAAGCCACTACTCAGCAATGGATGGAAAATCTATCAAGTGATTTATCACATTTACTAGCTTAAAGAGTCACACCTGTGAAGAAATGGCAACATCAAGCACTTCACTAGTTACATGAAGTTTGCAAAATTATTGTTTCTAAGTACTGAGACCAGTCTTATGCAATGCTACTGATACGTCAGGGCATTATAAAGACATATAACAAAATTTCAGGAAGTACTGAATTGCCATTTTCATACCATGTGCTGTGTATTCACTTAACCTTGTATAATGTAGTGCAGTAGATTGTTGTCTGGAAGCCGTTTTTATTTTTATTTTTCCTACTGTTCAGATACTCTGCACATTTTTTCACCTCTACTCACCGATGGGAAGTTCTTAAAGCATATTTAGGCAAGGATCAAATATTAAAATGATCCGACTCGACGGCACTTGGCTTGGCTTCTAATACACATTGGGAATCACATGCTGTAGCAACAAGTGTGGTCCTGGAATCACACATTCAGATTATAAACACCTTAGGAAATATTGCTGAAGACCAGACACAAAAAGAAAAGACCCAAAGAGAAGCTGACAGCATCATCAACAAGAGATACACATTCGAGTAGGTAATTATGTTGGATAGGTGGAATAGTATATTGCAACATTTTCATCGGATGACAAAAGTTTTCAAGATTCACAAAAAAAATTAACGGAAAGCACAGATCTCTATCAATCAATATCAGGGTATTTGCATAATTTAAGAGAAGACTATGAAAACACAACAAAACAAATATCATTTAATACTGATTATCAAACAAGCATTTTATAGAAACAAATGAATGATGAAAGTGCTCGAGAAGTATTGTGTGCCAAAGGTCACTGACACACTTGAATCTGACATGCAAAGAAGGGTAAAAGTGCATCATTATTTCAAACAGATTTTCTCTCTTAAATAATGTGAACATATCTGATGAAGGCTTCCTACAGGGATCCAAGAAATTAGTGCAGGCTTATTCTGGTGACTTTAGATACAAACCTTTATGGAAAATTCATTCTTACATGAAAACTAAGTTTACAGACTCAGGAAAGACAAATGTTATTCATGTAGGCATGTATGATTTCATAAGTAGAAGATAAAATACAAAGCATTATTTCCCAGCGCTGAAGTTCGTTTACAAATAGTCCTAACTTTAATGATCACAAACTGCACAACAGAACACTCATTTTTGCCCATAAAGAGACTCATAAACCCTCAGCATACAACCATGATTCAAGGAAAGCTCAATTCATTATCCTTATTATGTATGGAAGCAGGTATTGTTCAGCAACTTAGTTGTGACAAAATCACTGAAGAGTTTATAAGAGCAAAGATTAGAAAGAAATGTTTTTAATTATGTTAGACACGGAAGATCTAAAAATAAAATATAGTAATTTGTTAGTAATATGAGTTATTTTGTTTTCTGATCTTTAAATTTTCTTTTATGACATCTTTTCACTTGCTCATTTAGAATTGCAGCATTTCTTGTGAAACAAGCATCAAAACTGAAGTATGAGCTGTATAAACTAAAATTGGTGAAAGTCTATTTCTTGTTACAGGAGAGCTTACGAATCCAACTTGAACTTCCGGTAGTTCCCTGTCAATAGACTGCTGCAGCCACTCTGGAATGATCCCCTGCAAAATTTTACTTACATGCGATATTACTGATACCATTTGATAATTTCTGCATTCAGTTGGACGACCTTTCTTGGGAATAGGCAAAAATATGGAAGACTTCCAGTTGTTTGGCCAGGTAGCTCTCTTCCCAATTTCTTGGCATAGCTGTCTATGTTTGTGGAAACATCTCAATTGCTATTCCTTCAGTGCCTGGAGCCTTGTTTTTCAGCAATGTCTTCGGTGCTTGGATTTCCTTCACTACCACTGGTTCCTGATCACATGCTACTACCTGAAATGGCTGTATGTTCATCAGTTATTTTTAGTATAGTGACTGTGTATTCCTTCCATCTGCTTTTGATGCTTCCTGCATCATTTAGTATTTGCCTGTAGAATCCTTCACTATTGCAACCTGAAGCATGAATTTTTTCAGCCTGAGAAATACTGTGCTCTTCTCTTTTGTCTCCAGATCTTTGCACATACCACTCTAATACTTTGTCTTTTCAACTCAACATTTAAAATTGTTTTTACTTGAACATTTCTTTCTTTCATTCCACATTCAAGAGCAATTTTCAGAGTCTTTTCTGATACCAATTTTGGTCTTTCTTCCTCTGTCTTTTTAACTATGTTTTGCTGATGGCATAGTGGTTAAGTGCCACGGCTGCTAAACTAAAGGTCACCAATTTAACGCCACCAGGCCCTCCCTGGAAACTCTATGGGGCAATTATGCCCTGTCCTATAGGGTCACTATGAGTCAGAATCAACTCAATAGCAGCAGGTTTGCTTTTTGTTTTTCGTTTTGATCTTGCTTTCTTCAAGTATGATGTCCTTGTTATCAGTCCATAACTCATCTGGTCTTCAGTCATTAATGTTCACCATGTCAAATCTCTTCTTGAGATGGTGTCTAAATTCAGGTGGCATATGCTCAAGGTCATACTGTGGCTCTTGTGGACTTGTTAGAATTTCCTTCAGTTTCAACCTGAACTTGCAAAGGAGCAACCAACGGTCTGTTCCGCAATCAGCTCTGGCCTTGTTCTGACTGATGATACCGAGCTTTTCCACCCTCTCTTTCCATAGATGTAGTCAGTTCGATCCCTGTCTATGCCATCTGGTGAGGTCCATGTGTATCACTGCCATCTGTGTTGCTGAAAAACATTTCCAA
Organism: Heterohyrax brucei; assembly: GCA_028571685.1. Taxonomy (NCBI): domain Eukaryota; kingdom Metazoa; phylum Chordata; class Mammalia; order Hyracoidea; family Procaviidae; genus Heterohyrax; species Heterohyrax brucei. The sequence goes on from CM053166.1 coordinate 193,330,383, forward strand.
TGAAAAAGACACTGGTCTTGAAAAATTCTGTCATGCAGTCTGTGACATCATTTCTATCACCAAGGCCTCATTTCCCAACTAGGGGGATGATATTTGCCTGTACTACAAGAGGCATGGGAAAGTATTCAATGGGAATGAACTCTCAGGAAAAATCAGCAGGGCTGAATGAGCTAAAAGAAATAAGAAAGAGTCAAAGACATCCGTAGCTGATCTAGGGATCATCTCCAAGGTTCCCAAACTCACATCAGCTAAACTCTCCACACCCCCAAGTGTACTGTCAGCCAGTCACTTGCTCAGTTGATTTAAGAACAAGGGTCTAGTGGCTCCAGTCTGCATAGGGATGACACAGGGCTGAAGGCGGAAGAGCTTACCAGAGGTCTCTCTTCTTTAAGCATTCTGCCAGTGGCCCTGGCACCTCCAGATCATCATCCTGCCTATTAATCAACTCCTTGGGAACACAAAAAGTAAAGATCTCTATGGAGGTTGGAAGGCCTCAGGTTACCCCTCTGACTCTCAATACCAAAGATAAGACACACACCAGCTATGCTGGGAGCCCACTGGCTCTATATGCCAGGCCACAACTGTCTCCCCAGAATGTCTGATCACCCCTCACACCCATGTCATTAGCAGCAGGGAAGATGGCCCAACAGTTACCAGTTCCATCCACCCACCCACTCCACAGTACCTAGGGGATTTCTTCCCTCTGCCTGTGAATGAGGCCCTTAGAAGCTGGCATCCCAGGTACCCCTTGGCAAGGGAATGATTCCTCCCAGATCATTCCATTTGAACCTCTTGTGGAAGATAGTTTGGAAGAGAGAAAACAATAGGGACTTGGGAGTCAGAGAAACCTGGTTGAGCAGCTCTGTGACCTTGGGCAACTCATTTTCCCATCTGTAAAATGGTAATAATACCAATTATGGAGTGAATTGTTTCATCTCCTCCCAAAATGTGTTGGACAAGACTTCAAACCACCTTGGTTCGAGCACCTGCTGAGAATTTGTATTTCCACCCTAGATACACTGAACTGGAATCTACAGTTTAATGATATCCTCAGGTGATTTTTATGCATAATGAATTTTGAGAACCACTGTTCTAACGGAAACTCCAGTGGCTCAGTGGTTAACAGCTACATCAGCTAATCAGCAAGTCAGCAGTTCAAACTCACCAGGCACTCCTTGGAAACTCTATAGGGTAGTTGTACTCTGTCTCGCAGGGTTTCTGAGTCGGAATTGACTTGATGGCAATGGGGTTTTTTAGTTTGGGTTCTCCTAGTGGTTCTCAGAGTTGGCCCCTCAACAGCAGCATTACCACTGTCTAGGAACTTGTTTAAAAAAAAAAACCAACTGCCATCAAGTCGATTCCAATTCATGGTGACCCTGTACGACAGGGCAGAACTGGCCCATAGCGTTTCCAAGGAAAAGCTGATGGGTTTGAACTACCTAAATTTGGGGTAGCAGACATAGCGCTTAAGTGTTCCAACAGGGGGAACTTGTTAGAATGCAAATTATCAGCCGGATTTCAGGCCAGAAGTAAGGTTCAAATCCCTGGTGTTGGGACCCTAACCCCTATACCTGTAGATGTGATCCCATTTGGAAATAGGGTTTCTTTGTTATGTTAATGAGATCATATCAGAGTAGGATGTGTCTTAATCAGTTCTGCGATACAAAAAGAGCAGACTGGACACAGAGACAACCAAGGAGCACAAACTGGGGAAGTCGGATGCACATGTGAAGGTCCCCAAGGACACCACAAACACCCAAATTACGCAAGCTGAGACAAAGATCCCCCATGCCCCTGCCCACCAGCAGCCAACAGAGAAAGTCTTCTCCTAGAGCTGGTGCCCTGAATTCAGACTTCCAGCCTCCTGAACTATGAGAAAATAAATTTCTGTTCTTTAAAGCTACCCACTTGTGGTACTTTTTTTAAAAAAAAAAAAAAATTATGATTAAGTGAACATATACAATCTATGTCAATTTTGCATACGCGCCTCTCTACAGCTCTAACTGCTCTTCCCATTCTGTGACAGTACACTCCTCCTTCTCACTATTCTAGTACCCACCCAATGAACACCTGTCTGCTCTCTCCCCTCTCCTCTTCCCTCTAGAAATAAACCCATAGGACAGTCTTCTGTGAATGTATAAAGCCATAAAGTACACATACTATATGTTTGCTCTGTGTCCCCAAGTCCAGTCCATTCTTTGCCTGCAGTGTAGACCTCAGTACTGGTTTCAGGTTTGAGGCATCAGCAAGTCTAGGGGCCATGTTCACAGCGGACCCTCCAGATTGTCAGACCATTACTTCTGGTCTTTTAGTGGTTTTTGATCTGCACACCTCATTATCGTATGCTACGTCAAGGACTATACATTGTGTTCCTTATCAAGGCTGTCTTTGGTAGTGGCCAGGCACCATCTGGTTCTTCTAGTCTGATGCTGATGTAGTCTCCGAACCACGTAGGGTCTTCTGTCTCCTGAGCTCGTTTTTCCTCACATCTTTGATGTTCTCAGTTGTCATCTGTTCCAGGTGGATTGGAACCAACTGATGTCCCTAAGATGACAGCTTGCTGGCTTTTAAGATCCCAGATGTCGTTCACCAATACAGGGTGCAGAAGACTGTCTTAGCAGAAGGCTAGTTATGCCAATTGACCTTGATATCCCCTGAAAATATGGTCCGTGGACCCCTGTCCCTGCTACTCTACCCTTGGAAATGTTGGGTTGAATTTAGAAAACCTTTTAGTTTATAGTGTAGTCCATTTATGCTGGCCTGCCTTCTAATGAGTGCTGTCACACCCTTCACCTAACCAAATTCCCACTGACTATCTAATCTATGACCAACCCTCTCCCTCCATCCCCAATCAGAGTCTTTCCTTCTGTGCATAAGTCCTTTTTTAATTCCTTATAATAGTGGTCTCATACTTGTTCTTTTGCAGCTGACTAATTTCACTCAGCATAACGTCTTCTAGTTGATACCAGGTTATGAGATACTTCCTAAAATCACCATTGTCCTTTATCATTGCACAGTGTTCCATTGTGTATATATACCATAATTTGTTTATCTATTCATTTGCTGATGGGCATCTACGTTGATTCCATCTGTTTGGTATTGTGGACTATGCTGCAATAAGCATTTCTGTGCCTGTGTTTGGTCATGTGACAGGCCTTATTTCTGTAGGATATACTTCAAGCAATGAGACTACTGGGTCATATGGTATTTCTGTTTCTGCATTAAGGAAGTGCCAAACTGCTCTCCAAAGAGGCTATACCATTTTGCATTCCCACCCACAGTATAGAAGAGTTCCAGTCTCTCCACAGCCTCTCCAGCATGTTGTTTTGTATTTTTTGGATTGTTGCCAACCTCACTGGGGTGATGTGGTATCTCATTGTAGTTTTGATTTGAATTTCTCTAATGGCTAACGATCGTGAGCATTTCTTCATGTGTCTTTTAGCTGCCTGGATATCTTCTTTGGTGAAGTGTCTGTCCATGTCCTTTGCCCATTGTTTAACTGGGTTTTTTTGTCTTTTTCTTTTTGATATTTTGTGGTACCCTGTAGATTGGAAATTAGACATTGAACCGATACATAGTTGCCAAATATTTTTTCCCTTTCTATAGGCAGTTTTTTAACTCTCTTGATAAAGTCTTTGCATGAGTGTAAGTGTCTGATGTTTAGCAGTTCCCATTTATCTATTTTCTCTTCTGTAGTTTGTGCGTTGTTGGTAAGATTCTGTAGTCTGTCTAAGCAGTGTGTTAGAACTTCCATTGTTGCCCCTATTTTTTCTTCCATAATCTTTATCATTTTAGGTTTGATACTTAAGTCTTTGATCCATTTTGATGCAGTTCACTTGTGGTTATTTCTGTTACAGCAGCAATAGGAGAATGAGACAGTATCTAACAGCTTCTTATGCGGGTCAAATGGTTATTTAAGGAGGCACCTAAGACACAGACACAGTTATTGTCATCACTTTGTGTGGCAGCAGTCACGGAAAAGTCTGCAGGGAGAGTCTATCTGTGAGTCCCTGCAGGACTGAAGCAGCTTTGCCTTGAGGCAGAGGCCTATCTAGTGGACGAAGACCAGGAGAGAGGATGCATGCTTTGGGCACTGTCTGAGGGGAAACACCAATGAGAAGTTTGTATTGGCTAAGGAATTTTCCATGGCTGATGTGAGAAATCATTCAGCACCTTAACACTAATTGCCTTAGTCACCACTTTCACTGATAGGCCTAAGCTGAGAGGCTGCCCACTCCCAGGCACCTCCAGAGCATACAGCCGCCGAGGCAGGCTTACCCCAGTCCCCTTGGGCTGCCTGTAGCCTGAGCAAAACCCCAGTCATTCTCCTGCATAGGTAAAGGTCATAACTGCCCAAAAGATTCCACAGGAGAGCCCACTGAGGCAGAACTCCTCTTCCTGCTGGCCAGACAGAGAGCCAGGAACTTATCTGCATACTGATTACCCCAAGACCTATTCCTTGGTGGTGTGCAGAGGGATGTCCTTCGCTGGGTAGAAAAAATTCATTGATACACAGCAGACTTTCAACCTCCAGCCAAGTTGACTTGCTTTCACCCTGAGCACCCAGGAAGTACCTGAACTCTACTAAGAAAGCACCACAGGATGCTCACAAGGATAAAAACATTCAGTGACCCAAGCCCCTTTTGTGTGCACAGTGCTTTACATTTTTTACAGTATTGTCATAACCATTGTCTGATTTAGTCACTGAAACAACTCTGGGAGGTGATGTTGCCCAGTCAGCTCCAACCCATGGGGACTCGATATACAACAGAACAAAACATTGCCTGGTCCCGGGCCATCTTCATAATAGTTGGTATGGTTGACCCCGTTGTTGTGGCTATTGTGTCACTCCATCTCATTGAGGGTTTCCCTCATTTTCACGGATCCTCCACTTTACTAAATGCAGCAAACAACCCTGGAGGGTAGATATGAATACACTCATTTTACAGAGGAGAAGACTGTGGGTTCAGAAAGGTAAAGGTTCATCCAAGGTCTCCCTGGCACTCTCTCTCTCTCCCTCTTTCTCTCTCTCACACACATGCACGCGCGCGCGCACACACACACACACACACACACAGATGCACACACACAACTAGCGGTTTTCAAGCTCTGATCCAAACATGAGGTCATCCAGAAACTCCACAACTCAAACTCTACAACACACACTGTCTCTACCCTACTCTATTGCCGGTCCCTTACTTCTTTTTTTAATTTACTGACCAACCCAAGGCACAATCTCCATCATCCCGTAATTTAGTCTCCTTTTCCAGAGTTAGGACAAGCCCTCAGGCCACGGAGATGAAATAAAGACCTGGCAGCTTCTGTTCGTAACAATTTAGTTTCAAAGAAATAGACCTCACTTTTAACTAAATTTCCTTTTCTATTTTTTCTAGCTATTAAGGAACTTGCATGTCTAATAAATATTTAATAGGAATTCCCCTCCAGCTGAATTCAGGCCCCTCAGCATCTCATTACCATGCCTTAGAATAGTATCCTCATTGTCACTTGCTTAATTATGCTAAGAAAGAGTTGAATTGTGTGGCTGTTGGGATCAGAAAGCGATTAAATTCATTTGGCAAGACTCTGGATATCTCATTATGATCCTCATTTAGCACTTCTAATAGAGTTATTTTTTTTCCCCAATACTGATTTTGGAAAGGCTTGTTCAGTGTAGCTAACAATTTCCCAATGCCTTGCACAATTTTTCACTGTTCCAGAAAAGATCAGAAGTCACTTCACACATCGTTTGCATTCCCAAGAACACCAGCCACCAAATGAGCAATGACTGAAGGCAAGGGAGGAAGGGGTGGGGCAGTTGGGATACTTGAAGAAGCAGACTTTCAGGACTTTACCAGGTCATCCACAGTGACTGGATCCCTTTTGTAGCATCTGCATCAAAGGCTAGTCCAGGTCTTGCTTGGATTCCTCCACTGTCCAGAAACCCACTTCTCCCTAAGGCAACTGATTCCATCTTTACAGTGCTCAGGAAGTCCTTCACTGCTTTTAGTTATTGGTCCACACTCTGACCTCTACGCCAGCAGAATAAATCTTGTCTCTCTTGTAGCAGTTGGCTGGCAATTGTAGCAGATCCTTTGGTGATCTGGAGATTCCTCCTGTGGCCAGAGTCTTCTTTTGTCTCAATTAAGCATCCCTATTTCCCTCCTCCATTCTGCATTGTTTCCAGTCCTTTCTTCATCCAAGTGATTCTCTCCTGCAATCTTTCCTACCTTCCTCCCTCCTTTCCTTTCCTCCCCCTCCTAGTCTTTGATTCTTCCCTCCCTCTTTCCTTCTCTCCTCTCTCTTCCTTTGTTCCCTCCCACTCGTTTTCTTCTTTCCTCCCTCTCTTTTCTCTTCTCCTTACCTTTCTCATTCCTTTCCTCTCTTGAGTCCTTTCTCCTTTCCTCCCTTCTCTCTTTCTTTCCTTCCATCCTTATTCTTCTCTCCCTCCCTCCCACCCCTCTTCCTGAATAGCTACCCTACTAAGTGAAAGCCATGGCAGTAGGTGGTGGTGAACATGGAAGACATGATCCCTGACTTCTCAGAGCTTAAAAGTCTAGGAAAGGAGACAATCAAGCAAACAGACATCTTCAATCATAGCATAAGCACTATGTAAGTAACAAGAGGAGTGTCATCTGACATATAATTGAGTGCTGACTCTGCTTCTCTCTGAATTAGGCACTTGTCATGGATTATTTCACTTCCTACTCCCAACAACCCCATTTCACAGAGAAGAGAACTGGGGTACATAGATGTCATTTCCCCAAGATCACACATTAAGTCGGAGATTGAGGCTGTAAACCTGTGAGATATAGGATACACTGTTACTGGGGTCTCAAGAGTGCTGAACTCAGATTTGGACCCAGCACCCTAAGAGTGACCAGCCAAGAAAGAGCACGGTATTTCCCTCATCCTGAACATTCTTTATCTTTGCTTCTGTCTGAGATCCAGATTCCCGTCTTGGGAGTATGGTCCCTCCAAACGCTGTTTCACGTGACTGCGCTGACAACCAAACCCAAAGATGCTTCTTGCCTAGTGCTCATCCCAGTTGGCATCTGCCCCTGCCCACCAGATTTCTCCACTGCAAAGTTCCTGCCAGGCCCCTGGCCAAAGACCTGCATACCCAGGACTAGAATTCAACCAAAGAGAACTGAATCCTTGAGGGATGACGCAAAGGAGGCCTTAACTGTTTTCCAAGTATCCCTGGGCCTTTCTGATGAGGAAAACATCCCTTTCCTGCACAGTCATGAAAGCAGGGCTACAAAACGCAGAGAGTACCTCCTATCAGATTCCACAGCCCGGACGAGAACTCTCCCGAGACGCACACCACCTCACCAGCTCCGAACATTCTCCTACCCTGGAAGCTTCAGAATATATTTTCCAGCCTTGTCTGAATTCTCATATCCAAATTCATTTGGGTAATAAAACTACTATAAAAGCACAATGACACAGTTAAACAAAAAATGCCTGATAGGTTTATTCTTTCTTTATCCTTCATCTCTGGGATGAGAAAACTCATCCAGACACTTTAACAGGGGCACCCCACCTGGCAAGGCTGTGAGGCAGCACTTCCTGAGGGACCCATCCTGCCTCAGCTTTCTGGCCACACGAGTTTAATCCACCCCCTCTTCACCACTCAGGTCACCTCTCTGAGGAGAGGCCACGCTTCAACCTAAAAAATAGCTCCCACGTCCTGATTTGTGTTGCGTCTAAAGGAATTCACACATGACCAGAAAATCTCGGGTTGAAGGGCAGGAAAGCTACCAGGAGAGAAGGTCACGAGCACAAGCAGGAGAGCTCAGAGGAAACAGCCGCTACTCTCTTCAATTTTGAAATTAGCCTCTGTGACTGAATAGCAGCCATCGAGTGCTCCTGACGAACCTTCAGGATGGGCTCCAGTGTGGCATTCACTCAAGGAAAGACCCATGGAAGACAATCAGCACACTGCAAGGCGTACTCCTGGGCCTGGCCTCATTTCTGCTGCACAACGCTTTTGTGAGGAAGGCCTTATCACCATTCACTTCCACAGATGAGGAAACTGAGGCTCACAGAGGTGAGGGATTTACCAAGAGTCACACAGCTCCGGAGTAGCAGAGCTGCTGAAGCATGAGGATGGCTCGTTCTTTGAGGAAACCTTAGAGTGGAACTATGTGAAGCACAGTTCATCAGTTTGGTTTGCAGGAGCCCAGGATTTCCTGGGGTCTGAGATTTTTGAGCCCTTATTGTCTGCCCATCTAACACTTTTATCTACCAACCAAGAGAATCACCCGCCATTATCTTTGATTCCAGTGCATGTTTTCCTTAACCCTGTAACTCGTTCATCTTACATTTCTTTTGTGTCCTAACTATGAACAAAATTGGTTCAGCATTTACCTTACCTGCAAGGAAGCTCGGACGTCAATTCGTCTCAGCTTCCTGGAAGAATTTTCCGTTCCTTCCTTCTATATTACAGATGACAAACCAGTGGCCCACTGGCAGGCGCCAGGCCACAGACCTGCCTTGTAAGACCTGTCCAGTACTTTTGAAAACCTGAATTACTTGCCAACATGTAGAACTTAGTTGATGTATACATAAAAGCACAAGTTTTGAACTTCTCATGGGATCTTGAGAGACCTGGCCCCACTTGGCCTGCATTCTGTCATGGCAACAATTGCCTAGAGCTGAGTATGACTGCCCCTGTCTGTGGGGCATGTGCTGTCCACGTCACCCTCTATTGTCTTAAATCCATTTCTCTCACTTGCGTTATCTGGCCCTTGTATCTCTGAGTTCGGAACCCAGCCTGCAACACTGGTGTATTTGTTTTCCACCTTAAACCACTTCTCTTAGAATCCCAAAACACCAACCAAACCCACTGCTATCAAGTCAACTCAGACTCATAGCCACCCTACAGGACAGAACAGAACTGCTTCCACGGAGTTTCCACAGAGTGCCTGGTGGATTTGAACTGCTGACCTTTGGGCTAGCAGATGTAGCACTTAACCTAAACTATGCAACCAGAATCAGGTACAAATTATCAAATATTTTTATAAGAGACTAATACAAAGCCTTTGATGGTTTCATGATACCTTTTGCATAAAGTTTAAACTTTAACGGCATAATATTCTAGATCCCTCAGGATCTGATTTCAAACTATGCTTCCAACCCACAGTCCACATCGCTTCACTGTATGCACTCTACAACTGCCACACCGAACCACTCTTCATTGCCATGGACACCATTGCGCCTTCTTGCCTGTCACAGCCAACTCCTATGTCCCCTGCAAAGCCCAGATATCATCCCATCGCTTCTTTGCAGCCCTTCCAATCTCATGCCTGCCCAGAGCCACCTGCTGACCCATTGTGGTAATTTGTGAAACTTCTGAAGAGGTGCCCCTCACTGATGACACTTTCTTCCACCTGTCAGAAAACAGTCCGAAGAGGTATATGCATTTTTGATGCTTACAGTGCAGATAGTCTCTACATAAATTTGGTACCCTTGTACAGTACATGACCTGCACAGCTGTACACAGCAGCCTTACCTCTGCCAGGATGGAATTAGCAGCTCTTCCGTGTTCCCACAGTAATGTCTCCACATATCTCCCACAGAATGGGAAACATCAGAATATAATGAGCTGTTCCTGTCTGCCCCCACCCGCCCCCCGCCCAAGAGAGGTTGCAAGCTTCCAGAGGGCATTTGGAGACACCAGTATCCTAGCATTCCCAGGATACACTGAAGGCAGTCCCTAACAGGCAATGAACCAGTTTGTCTGCTCCTGAATCTGTGACCGCCTGGCAGTTGGAGGGAGTGGGTTGAAAATGGTGAGACCCAACAATCCAAAGGTGTTAGCCAGCAGCATAAGTGAGGAGGGTGGGGCGTTCAGCTGCTACTGCCTTGTGGGCAGAGGGGCCCAGAGAAACCCTTAGAAGCAATTGATTTTGAATTGTCAGGAACAATGTTAGACTCGGAAACCTATAATTCCATTTAAAGAAAAATCAAGAAGATTGAACTTAAAAGATGCTATGTTATTCTATTACATAAGTGGATTTTGCTTTATTTGCCTGACTCCTAACACAATAAAATCACTTCAGCCTGCCAGTCACCTCACTTAAATGAAATCGTGATTTAACAGGAGGACATTTTATGAGCTTTAAACCTAGCAGATATTTGACATAAACTAGAGGGCGGGGTGGAGGAAAGGAAGGAGAAAGGCAGAAGGTGGCTTCTTCTAGGGGGTGCATGCTGCCCGTTGTATGCTGCCACAACTCCACAAAGTAGAGTTCATGGCTGGCCCACGGAATGTCAAGTTCACAAAACAAGTGGAGCAGATCAGGGGAGTGTTCAGCTTCCAAGAGTATGCTCCATCACCTTTGAAGTCATCTTAGCTAATACGGTTACAAGTGATGACCAAGCCCTTCTTGAAATAGTTTGTCTCTAACCTCTAGAGGTCTCCCTTCCATACCGGAAGTTGACCATAGGCCTAAGTCATGGCTCTGTGGCTATTTTTCTTTAGAAAACATTAACCTTTCAAATGTTTCAGATACTTAAAGACAATGAAGCCCAGGTGCCATTGAGTCAGATCCTTTTTTTTTTATTCAGCAAGTATTGATTGAATGGCAACCCTGTACAGTTAGTGAGGTAGGCCTTGAGAATACAACAAGGAACAAAGCAGACAAACCTTTACCCTCTTGGAGTTAACATTCTAGTGAGATGCTGAGTGGAACTGACTCTGCTTTTGTTAAGAACACTTGCTCACAATCACACAGCAGAAGAAACTGAAGATGATCTCTAAATCTCTCTGCTACCAACTCCCCTTCATTCTACTCACGACTCCTGTCCTGATTACACAGTTCTGGCATAATGAAAACATCACAAGCGGTGTCTCTAAAAGAACACAAATGTATTACTCCACAGGTTTAGAAGCTGGGAGCCTGTCATGGATTGAACTGTGTTCCCCCCAAAATGTTTGTGACTGTTTGGCTGGGTCATGATTCCCTGTATTGTACACTGTTCCTCCATGTTGTCAATCCTGCCTCTATGATGTCAATGAAAGAAAGAGGGCAGCAGTTGCATTGGTGGGGTGGGACTCAACGTGAACGACTGTTTTGTGCCTTGAGGCAGTCTCTTGTGACATAAAGGGAAAAAAGCTAGCGAAGAGATTGGGGAGAACTCATAATACAAATAAAGAAAGCCGTGCTGGGAGGTGAACACGTCCTTTGGAAAGGTCCCAGGGGTGGGGGTCCCTGAGCCTTAGAAGCTTCCAATCCAGGAAACACTGACACTAAAAACTTGCCTCCAGAGCCAGCAGAGAAAGTCTTCCCCTGGGGCTGACACCCTGAATTTGGACTTTTAGTTTATTGGACTGTGGTAGATCTGTTGCAGCAGCATGAGACGACTAAGCCAGAGCTGAAACCAGGGTGGGGAAAGGCCTTTCCTTGTTGGCAGCCCCAGGCATTCCCTGGCTTGTAGCCAGCTCCTCACGTGGTCTCTGCCTTCTGTGTGTGTCTGCTGTGTGTCTATTCTCCCCTTTATAAGACACCTCTCAGACAGGATAGGTTTAGGATCGACCCCACTCCAGTATGGCCTTATTAATGTAACAAAAGAAAAACTGTCATTCCCAACAGAGCCGCCTCCACAGTACAGAGATAAGAATTTCATATCTTTTGAGCAGCACAATTCAATCTCAAACCAAACTAGAGGCACGGATCTCCTGACTGACCTTTATGGAGGCATCTTTGGTCTCTTTCTAGGAGCTAGCAAGCTTCAGAATTTCCTCAAGAAGCTTCCACTCAGTGAAAAGTCCCTGGGTCTGTGACCCTGGGTCTGTCACAGCTAAGACGTTGAGAAAAGAGGTCATGTGGGGAGGGACCAGGCGGGATGTGAGGGGCCATGCTCAGCACTGCCACTAACAGAATGAAGCATTTCCATTTAAATTCAACTGGTACAATTCGCCCCTCCCCTTCTCCCTGTCTCCAGGCCAAGGCTTCTTCTCCAGCCCTTCTCTTTGTGGGGGTGGACCTTCATTTCTTACGCAGCCATTATGCTAGGAGAAAGCCATAAGGTTTGAGGATGCCACAATGTGAACTACCAAGCCTACTGGAAATCCTGGTGGTATGGTGGTTAGGTGCTCTGTCTGCTAACTACAAGGTCAGCAGTTCTAATCCTCCAGTCACTACTTGGAAACTCTATGGGGCAGTTCTACCCTGACCTATAGGGTTACTATGAGTTGGAATTGACTCAACAACAGTGGGTTTGTTTCTTGGTTTTTTGGGTTGCCTTAGCAGATGCACATGTGAAAAGCTTTCACCAGACTGATAATTTAGGGTGTTTCATTTCCTCTACACAATGTTGTTGTAGCATCTTTAAAGAAGGAATTCTGCAAGTTGTCTGCATCTCCTTAGTTCCACAAAGTCTTTGAGTTGACAACTAATAATTAATTAACAATGCACAGTGTCTTGCTGCCCATCATGGTGATTGGCACTCTCATCTCTGTAAAGAGAAAGATGTGATCATTGTGGCAGCCTTCATAATCGTCACACCTTGCAGCTGAGCTTCTGAGGTGATTAGGCTCACCCCTTCTCAGGACAAGGGGGAGGCAAGAGACAGCTCTCTGGAGCTAAGCTGCAGAAGCCACCTGCTAAGAGGGCTGAAGGTCATGGTGCAGAAGCTCAGTAACCAGCTCCTTTTAGTCAGTGATTCCATGGTACTCCTCTCAAATGTTCCTCTCACTAGCTCTGTTGAATGCTGTCCAAACTGACTAAGCATCTTCCATCTACAAAGTCCTAAGGTCTCTGGAGGGGCTCAGCTGCTGAGCTGGGCTGTGGTCAGCAAGAGACCAGACAAACAATCTTGTCGCCTGTCACAGAGCTCTGCAACTACAGTCCTGGCAGGGTCCTTTCCTATTCTCAGCTCTTAAGACACACCCACAAATACCCTACACCTGGGGCAGATCTCCTGCAGACCCAACAAATGACGGAAACACAGAGCTACCTACCTGCCTGGTGTGAAACCTGGACTCTTCAGGGTAGGAAGAGGGGGAGCTGGGACCATTTGCTGAAGTCACACAGAGGAGTCTGTCCACCCAGGGCTGTAGCACAGCCAGGGTGGCAGCAGAGTTCAAACATAACGAGTAGCTGACTGGGTGTCAGAGGCCCTGCTTTGTAATCCTGGCCTGGCCTCATACTGGATGTGTGACCTTGAACAACTCCCCTCTGTGCTTTGGGGAAACTAAGGTGCCCATCTGCTAAGAGAAAGGACTGGACTGCTTGCTGCTGATCACCACCGCTATCTCAGCCCCATCAAACACCTGGTCACATCTGTCTGAGATGCTCGAAGTATCTATTGCCTGCACAATCTCCTAGGGGTCCTTCTATCGCTGACATTCAAGAGCTCTGCGGAATCATCGCCCTTGGCACTGCGAATCTGCCTTCACAGCTAAACCATATCTAACAGACAGAATCTTCCTTTGAATGGGAACTTTAAAAATTCAAATGATAACCACTGAAGTAGCTTTTTGACTTTTTAAATCATTCAGTCACTCAGAGAGGCTTCCTCCAATCATCTGGGAGGTGGATGCTTCCCACCGGGATACTCCCCTCACTGGCAGTACATGACCCGGACACTGTGTGCAGGGCTGTGACCAGAAGGACAGCGTTATCAATGATAGCCTGCGTCCCATAATCCCTGCTCCAGTCAACACATCACACAGCCTCACAGCCAATTCATACAAGGAAAGAAGTGAACTGACAGAAGAATATTAGTGCTGTCAATCTCAAAACGGAGGTTTAAAATTAGGGAAGTGGAAAATATGCCAATCATGACTCAGGCAACTGTACTGGTTGCTTTGCATATTCACTTTAACCAGCCAACCAAACACTCGAAATTCTTAGCATCCAAAATGTCTACTGAGGGAAACCATCACTTAGGAGAACAGGTACAAATGAACCAAAAAACCCACAACAAAGAGAGAGCCTGAAAGGAAAAATGCAAATGACAGAGGAGATGGATGATTAGTACAATTACCTTTACCTATCGCCAGGGAATTCTGGATTTAAATGAAAGTGTGGCTGGAAAGAAAAAGAAGAACCCTGGTAAAATCTGCTGCTGAGGGAGGAGATCACTGGGCAGTAATTTTTGTGAGATTCAGTCAGTTTCTGAAGCCCTTTCTACCTCCTCTTCAGAAAATGTAACTAGAGCTAGAGTACAGCAGCGAGACGGGCAGAAGCCCCACACATACACACACCAGTGGACAGGAAGGGTTAAGGGGGCCGAGGCCAGCCCTCGCCAGAGACTCCCTCTTAACTGTTGTGGACATGACTCCTAAATCTAGAACACTGGTGACGTAGTGGGTTCAGTGCTACGTCTGCTAACCAAAAGGTCAGCAGTTCAAACCCACCATCAAGTCTGCGGCACGAAGCAAGTCCCGCAAAGCCCCACCAGTGGGACAAAAGGGTGGTGGAAAGAGGGGTCTATTAGTTTCCTAGGGCTGCTGTAACCAAGAACTACAAACGAGGTGAATTATGAGAAGAGACATCGAATATCTCACAGTTCTGAAGGCTGCGGGTCTAGGGTTAGGGGGTTGGCCAGGTTGATCCCTCTTGAGACTCTGAGGGAGAACCTGCACCATGTCTCTCTCAAACTTTCTGGAATGTCCACGTGTTCCTTGGTTTTCAGCTGCACTGTCACATGACCACCTTCCCTTTCTTTTTGCATGTTTTTTCTCCTCTTTTGTAGCACCCATCCTACTCTGGTATGACATCGTTTAACTGCTATCTATAGAGATCCTCTTTCCACACAGAGCCGCCTTCACTGGGACTGCGGTTCAGAACTCCAGCACATCTTTTGGGAGGAAACAACACAATTCATAAATTGAAGCCCATTCATTCATCCTCTTAACTCGTCAGAATATGAAACAAACTTAAAAGAAGACCCTGACCCTGAGCCCTGATACCACAAAAGCTCCAGGAGATGCCTGATCAGCTTTCCCCACTCCCATGAAATACACACATACACACTTCTTACACAAGGTGCAGTGCAAACATCTAGAATGGAAACACATTTGGGACACTCTTTCTCAGCTCTACCGCAGACCCTGTGCATTCTTTCCTGGGCAAGTCCCAGACCCTCTCTGGCTATGGTGTTCCCATTTGGACTTTAGAGGCTACAGAAAGTGATTCCTGAGGGACCCTGAGCCCTAACACAGCTAAAAGCAAGCTCAGGGGTTACAGGACTGCTAAAGATAATGCTCCATGAGCCAGGTGAATGATCCAGGTTCTCAGCAGCGATCCCTGTTAATTGTAGTGGACACGACCTCTAAATCTAGAACCCCGGTGGCATAGCGGGTTAAGTGCTACATCTGCTAACCAACAGGTCGGCAGTTCAAATCCACCAGGTGCTCCTTGGAAACTCTATGGAACAGATCTAGTTTGACCTCTAGGGTCGCTGTGAGTCAGACATCACTTAATGGCAGTGGGTTTTAAATCCAGTCATGCCGTAAGAGACACTGGATCAGCCATGAGCAAGATGCTCATTATTTAGATGACTCAAAGACCCTTCCTGCCTCCACCCTAGTGCTGAGCTGCTGCCAGCCCATTCTGCCATCTCACAGCCCACCTGGCAGCATCTCAGAATTGGGAAAACCAGTTTCTGCCATCATCAAGCAGGTCAGAGACAACTTCTACAGGGAAGACAGGCTTTCAAACAAAAAGGTTTCAGGGCCTCCAGCAAACGACATCTTAACAATCTGATGCTAGACAACACAGTCGTCTTAAACATATCCCCTTTATGCTCTAGACAAGAAGTGTTCCTTCTTTTTCCAGAACCAGGACCATGCGAATCTTTGGAAGTAACACTTGTCAACCTGGCTGGAAATAGTATTTTTCAAGGGAAAAAAATTCTAACTTAGGCAAGAGAATGATGTCATTTCGTACACATAAAAGGCCCCTTACTCTATCTGCAGGATCCTTGAGCGACATAAAGGTCCCTGGTGGTGCAAGCAGTTTGAGATTGGCTGCTGACCTAAAGGTCGGCAGTTCAAACCACTCGGCATGACGGCTCAGACAAACCACAAACACCCTATTCACCATGTCAGTCCTACAAAGGAAGCTGTGGTTCTGTCAATTTCTCCTACCAAGGTACAGCTGCAACACTGGTTTATATTACTAATTACACGCAATATGTGTGTCTTGGGTTATAACAGATGGTGTTTGCAATTGCATGCAAAAGCTTCAGATAGCCAAATGGTGTAGCTGTGGAGATTTTCCAAAGAGAAGACAAAAACAACAACAAAAAGATACTCTCACCAGTAAAAATCTGAAGAGTGTTTATATTACTTCCTACTGTGGCAAAATAGAGAACATCCGATTCCTATGCTAGCTCCACTGACTGAGAGAAAACAGCCAAAGATGGACAGGCTGATGCCACGGGCTCCATCCAAGGCGTGTTCTCTCCCCACCTCCAACAGAGCTGTAAATGGAAGAATGTGCAGGTGTACAGTCTAGGCCTCCGGACCTTGCCACTAGGCCTAGAACCCTCTCTCTACTTGCCAAGGTCATAAACTGCATGATTAGACTGCAATAACTGGTGGAATACTTGATTTGGTCCCCAGATCTCTGTAAATAACCTGGGCTTGCCTCCTTACCCTGGACCACATCCTTGGCTCCACCAACTCCAGCGTCCAATCCCAACAATATTATCTGAGTCACAGCCCATCCAGTACAAGCCAATATGTAACCACCCCTACCAAGGAAGAGACTCATACCAGGACTTCAAACAGGTTCATTCTGGTTTGAATCCCTGCTGCGAATCTGCATTTCTAACAAGTTCTCTTGATGAAGGAAAAGAGCCAAAGCCAAACAGTTCAAAGGGCAGCTCAAGAAGACAAAGTATTATGACGACATGTGCAAAGAGCTGGACATGGAAAATCAAAAGGGGCGAATATGCTCAGCATTTCTCAAGCTGAACTAACTGAAGAAAAAACTCAAGCCTTAAGTTGCAATAATGAAAGACCCTACACGGAACATATTAAATGATGCAAGAAGCATCAAAAGAAGATGGAAAAAAATACACCAAGTCAATGTTCAACCATTCAAGAGGTAACATGATCAGGAACCAATGGAACTGAAGGAAAAAGTCTAAGCTACATTGAAGGCACTGGTGAAAAACAAGGCTTCAGGAATTGATGCAATACTAATGGAATATATGGATCAATTGTTCAATCATCTATGCCAAGACATTTCAAAGACAGCTACCTGACCAACCGACTGGAAGAGATCCATCTTTATGCCTATTACAAAGAAAGGAGATCCAACAGAATGTGGAAATGACTGCATGACATTAATAACACATGCAAGTAAAATTTTGTTGAAGATCATTCAAAAATGAATGCAGCAATATTAGAGAACCACTAGAAATTCAAGCTGTACTTAAAAGTAGATGTGGAACCAGTATTATCATTGCTGATGTCAGACAGATCTTACCTGAAAGCACAGAATACCACAAAGATTTTTAGCTGTGTTTTATTGACTATGCTAAGGTATTCAACTGTGTGGATCCTAACAAATTACGGACAGTGCTGCCCAGAATGGGAATCCTGTAACACTTACTTGTGCTCATGACAAATCTGGACATGGATCAAAAAGGAGACGTTTGAACAGAACAAGGAGATACTGCATGGTTTAAGGTCTGGAAAGGTGTATGTCAGGGTTATATCCTTTCACCATACCTCTTTAAATTGTATACTAAGGAAATACTCTGAGAAGATGGACTATATTAAAAACTGTTTCTCTTAGCACCTCTACAGGACGAAGTAGAACTGCTCCACAGGGTTTCCACGGAGCAGCTGGTGGATTCCAGCTGCCGACCTTTCCCATTAGAAGCTAAGCTCTTAATCATTCTGCCGACAGAGATCCCCTGGAAGCCCAGGTACGGGTATATGACCTAGACTCAATCTAAGACTTCTGTCCAGATCTTTGAATCTGGAGCCAGTGTTGCAAAGTAGTAAGGGGCAGTTTAGAATTCACTCTGATGCCAGCAGTTACAGCACCTAGTGTTCATTGGCAGTAATTATAGGCACCATATCCATGGCCAGTGCTGGTGGTGCCGTCAACAGACCCTGTCCGGATAGGGGGAATAGTGGCAGAGGAACCTCACCAGCATGTTCCTGTGGTGAGAACATGGCCAGGCTCTGACTCCTGAGCTTTCCTCTGTCTCAGATGGGTTTCCAAACCTGGTCAACAACCTTCCTATCAATTCAACGACCCAGAGATGGGAGTACTGATCTTCAAAACCCGGGTGACCGAAGCCTCCCTGTCTTTAACTTTCTTTAACCCTGGAGATGGATGCCCCATTCTCTGGAACCCAGTAGACAGAAGTCTTGTCCTCTTAACCAATAAAGAACTCTTGCCATCTTGCAGCTGGAAGACAGCAGCCCCGGCATATTTAATGAGGGGGTGGAAGTCCCACTCTCCGGAGCCAGAGAAGCAGAAGCAGTGATATTTTAAGCCCTAGAGGCAGAACACCCGTCCCCTCCTAAAACCGGGAGCTGGTAGCTCCACCTTATGTAACCTGAGAAGCAGAAGGCTGGACCTCTGGAACCTGGATGTGGAAGTTGGAAGTCCCGCCCACTGTCATCTTGAACAAGGAAGGCAAAAGTCCCACCCTCTGGAACTCAAGAGTCAGAAGTTCCATCCTTATAAACCCTAGAGGCGGACGCTTCACCATCAGGAACGTTGGAAAGTCCCACCCCCTTAAACTAGTAAGGAGGAAGCACTGCCTTCTTGAACCTGTTGGGCAGAAGTCCCGCCCACTTTAACTCAGACGACAGAAATACCACCCTCTGGAATCCCCATGCCTTTTTCAGCCCTGGAGGTAGAAGCTCTGCCATCTTGGATGTGTAAAGTGGAAATCCAGCCCCCTTGACCCGGAAGATGGATGTCCTGCCATTGTGACCCAGTAGGGGGACGTCTCGCCCTTTCTAACCCAGTAACTGGATGCCCCACCAATCTGAATGCGGAAGGAAGCAGTCCTGTCCTTGTGAATAGGAAGAAGAAAGTCCCTCTAGCATGAGTGCAAAAGACGGAAGTCCTGCCCTCTTTACCGGGTAGGTTGATGCTTCATCATATTCCAGTAAGCGGATGTCACGTCCTTTAGACCTGGAAGTGTGGATGCCCTTGCATCATGAACATGATAGGCAAAAGTTTCACTGTCTTGACTCGGAAGTGGGATCGCCCTGACATCTTGACCGTAGCTGGTAGAAGTCGGATCTTCCCAACATCTTGACCATGGTGGGCAGAAGTCGCACCATCGTGACCTGAAAGGGGGATTTCCCCGACAGCTTGAATGTGGGCAGAATCCCACTTTCCCAAAGGTCCTCCCGCCCCCTTGAAAAGCACGCAGCAGGAATCCAACCCTTTTCAGTCCTGAAAGCAGAAGCCTCCTCACCTTGGACACAGAAGGGAGAAGTCCTGCCTTGTGGACTCTGAAGGGGGAGTCCCTACAATCTTGAACTGGGTGTCATGAGCACCCAGGAAATGTTAGTGGTCACGATAAGAAAAGAACTAACAAGGCTTGGGGACAAGAATAAGCTTCATGTAATCAAACTACACATTTACATCTGAGCAGGATATAAAGCACTCTTATTTACGTTAAGAATTCTTATCTATATTTACATTAGTTGGAAACTCTCATTTACATTAGTTAAGACCTACACAAGTTCCACAGGGTCCCACAGGGACTGTAGCACTCAAGTCATGACTAGTATGTGACCACACTCACTTCCATAAAAGTGGGGTTCACTCTAAGGATTGGCTGTCCTCTCACTGTTCTGACGTCAGGAGAATTTGAAGTAGAATTTTGTGACGACAGGACATCTCCGAGGTGAAGCAGGTAGGAACACGACACCAGGCTCAGTCACTAACAGAAGGCTTGTCACGGTCACGGGGAGCAGGCCATTTAGACGTCAGGAGATTCACCAAGAGTAACAGCACAGGAGACTTAGGCAGCAACAGGAAAGTAGTCACAGCCACTTGAACCAGCCAAACCAGTGGACACAGACTCTCAGGAGGAGGTTGGGCCCCAGGCCTTTGAAGATGAGGCACAGGTTCCCAGAGGGAGACCATGCCCCCCAGGCCTTCGAAGATGAGGCAAATGAGGTCAGGGCAGCAGATTGTGGCCACAGACCCCTGGAGGGGGCTGCTGCACCCCAAGTCCAGAGTGCTGGCTTTTTAATGCAAGTTGTTCGCTTGGTTCTGGTTGTTATTGGTCAGTCCATAAGTCTATCATCTGGTACCTCAAGTTGTTGACTTTTTCCTGATTGGTTATGGTCTTTATCATTTCTCTGACCATCTGTGTCCATATCCATCTGCCAGTTGTTTTTCTCATACTCATTTCTTTACCATGACCTTATGTTTTGTCACTGTCTTATTTAGCTCATGCACAGCCATTTTGTGTTTTAATAGTTTAGCCAATTTTAACTTCTGTTTATGACAAGACTCCACTTTATATTCTATTTCTATATGTGTGTGTACACACACACATACATTCACGTGTATGTGTATACACATACAGATATACATTCTCATTTCACTGTGGTAGGCAGAAGTCTTTCCCTCCTGATCTCGTGAATCAGAAGCTTCACCATATGGAACATGGAAGGCAGAAGGCCTGCCGTTTTGCACCCAGAAGATTGAAGTCCACCCTGCTGAACCTGGAAGAGGGAAGCCTTGCGATCTTCAAAGCAGAGCCATGCCCTCTGGAACATGGTCCTGGAAGACTCACCCTCTAGAATAAGGAGGCAGAGATACCACCCTCTGTAGACAGAGTCCGCTATGAAATTTACTTTCATTTTTATTTTTTAAAAGATACATGTTCTGGAATGGGCAGAGTCAAGTTGGCAGAGTAAACACACATCTCCCTCTGAAAACCAAGGCCTCAATTGATAATTAAATGGCGCCTTCTGGACATGTATTGGGCCCTAGGACATGGCATAGGGCTGTCTATTTGGTCTACATACCACTGAGCGTGAAACTACTTCTCTTTCGCCGACCCCTGCCTTTGATGAGTATCAGCTTTCATGGACTGAAGGTAAATCGCCATTTTAACTTTTTTTCCTCTGTCTTAGATGGCGGGAGGGGCTGAAGTTTGGCAGCAAGGCTCAGATGGACTACTGTTGAGACAACGGGGGAGGAAAACACATCTCAGAAGCAGCTAGCAGGTGCCAGACCTGACCCAGTGGCAATGAGCACCCCTGAAGCTGGATCTACTGGTGTGAACACAGTGAGGCAAGCAGTGGTGTGGGAGAGGCATTTTCCACATCAGGAGACATTGTGAGATGGAGAGTTCATTGAAACCTCCCGAATCAGTGAAAAGCAGCACTAGATCAGCAAAAGATAAGTAACCACTTGGATCAAAACCACTCCTTTAGCATAAACCACTCTCCACTTTCTTGCCTTCCTCCCACTCTGTGCTGAGTCCAAGCTGGCTTCAGAGACTGACACATCTTCTGGGCTGAAAGATGATGCTTTATATGCCCTCAGTCATTTTCCTGGCCTTGGAGAGGGAATAAATTAACAAATAGAAAAAAATAATCTACTGGTTCCCCTAAGCCTGGAATTCAGGGCAGAAAGAGTTCCTTTGCCAACAGGCATAGTGGCTCCAGGGACTTTAAATACCTTTTAGTCCTGCAGAGACATGTGTGGGCCCACTACAGTAGCATAGGCCCTCATTAGCACAGTACAACAGAGTATACACCTGAAACCTAATTTCACTGTGTCAGCATTGTGTACCAACAGTCTGGCTTCAAAACCCACTCACTTATGTGCTTTCAGAATCAGGGACAAGCTTTCCTCACAGACTCTCAGGGGTGGTGGTTGGCCTACTGCCTTGTTTAGCAGATAACCCTTTACTCCAGCTAGATACCTGCTCCTACACCAGTCACCCCTGCCTGTCTAGGACTGTAGATGAGAGCCTGTGCCACACACACTTGGTGACTGACTACCTGGATACGTAAGCTGAGTCCATATAAGAAAAGAACATGGACTCCTGGGTTCACGTGCCTAGTAACAGCTGTAACCACTGGTGGAAGGATGTTAGAGCTGCAGTGGTGCCAGTAATCAAACTAGCTCACATGGCTAGCCTATTTGGGCATTTCAAAACAAAACAAGAAGCTGGGACACAGTAAGCACCCATAAAATAAATACATCAGAGACAACAGTCAATACGAAATCACATAAAGATTCAGACCATTATGGCTCAAGAAAGCTCTCAAAACAAAGAATCAAGAAATCTTCCAGAAGAATAGAACTTCCTGAAATTACCAGAGGTAGAATACAAAAGATTAATATACAGAACTCTTCAAGAGATCAGGAAGGAAGCCAGGCAAAACACAGAACAAGCCAAGAAGCATATAGACACAGCAATAAAGGAACTTAAAAGAATTAGAGAAAAACATAATGACCGATTTAACAAATTATAAGAATCCATACAACGACATCAAACAAATTCAGAAGGTCAACAATATACTGTTAGAATTATACAACTTAATGGAAGCTTGAGGCAATGGAAGTCAGAATTAGTGAATCTAAATATAAAGCAAATGACAGCAACATACTTGAGGGAATATCAGATAAAAGAATATTTTGAAAATGAAGAAACTGTAAGAATTGCCTGAGACTCCATCAAGAATAAGCTACAAGTGATTAAAGTGCCACAATGGGTGGGATGGGGCAGTCAGAAGACACAGAATTGTTGAAGATTTGCTGGCAGAAAACGTCTTCCCTGACATTGTGAAGGAAGAGAAAATATATATCCAACATGTTCATTGAGCCCCACACAAGATAGATTCCAAAGAAAGTCACTAAGACATATTGTAATCAAACTTGACAAAACCAAAGATAAAGAGAAATTTTAAGGGTGGCTAGGGGTAAACAAGAAGTCATCTACAAAACAGAGTCAATAAGACTAAGCTTGGACTATTCAGCAGAAACCTTGCAGGCAAGAAGGCAATGGGATGACAGATATAAAGCCTTGAAGGAAAAAATTTGCTAGCCAAGAATTATATTTTCAGTAAAACAGTCTTTCTAATAACCAAACTAAAACCAAACCCACTGCCATCAAGTTGATTCTAACTTACAGCAACCCTATAGGACAGAGTAGAACTGCTCCATACAGTTTCCAAGGAGCACCTGGCAGATTCAAACTGCTGACCTTTTGGTTAGCAGACATAGCACTTAACCACTACACAACAAGGGTTTCTGTCTTTCAAATATGGGAAAATTAGGACATTTCCAGGTAAACAGATGTTTAGGGAATTTGCAAAAACCAAACCAAAATTACAAGAAATACTGAAGACAGTCCTTTAGTTAGAAGATCAATAACATCAGATAACAATCCAAGACTAGAATGCAGGACAGAGCAACTAGATATCAACCCACATAGGGAAAATCATAAAAAATAAAGCTAAAATACTGAAAATAGGAAAACAGAGATGTCATTATGTGAAAGGTGAAAAAATTATGACGAAAAAGTCTAAAAATGTAGTCATACATCTTATATGGAGAGGAAGTCAAGGCAATATAAAGAAAAAAAGATTGGGTTAAATTTTGAAAAATAGGAGTAAATATTAAGGTAACCACAAAGAAAACTACCAGTCCTACACATCAAAATGAAAAACAAGAAAAACATTAAGACATGGAAAACACAAAACCAACAATAATGAAAAAGGGAAAAGAAAATGAAACAGAGTTAAACACTTATTACAGAAAATTGAGTAGAACAAAGACACTGTCAAGAACACACAAAAAAGACATCAAAACAACAGAACTAAATTCATACCCATCAATAATTAAGCTGAATGTAAGTGGATTAAAGGCGCCAATAGACAGAGAGTTGCAGAATAGAAGAACCGGGTGGTGCCCGGCCACCACCAGTGATAGCCACGATGGAGCTCACAGAGAGGAGTCTCACTGGCAACACAATAAAAAGGAGTGCACCCTGAGATCTCCACTAAAAGACCTCAATTGATGGTCCAGCGGTTTCGGAGTTGCCCTGGGAGCATGGCCCCTGGCCCTGATGCTGCCCTTGCCCATAAATCAGAACAAAGGTCCACTCTTCAGACACGAATGGATTGGACTTGGTGATGCAGAGTGAACTTTGTGGTTCTGTGCATCTATAGGATATCATCCTGTTGACCTCTGGCTGGAGGAAGGATAGTGGGTGGAGAGGAGGGGAAAGGAGGCTGCTGGGAAGATGAGACATGTATGGAGCAGAGAGGAATAATGTGCTGTCACCGGGCAGGGAGAGCCGTGGAAGCTGCATAGAGGTGGGCATGTAAATTTATACAGGAATGTACATTTTCACTCAGTCATAATAAAAATAAAATAAAATAAAATGATTAGTCTATATGTTGCCTACAAGAAATACACCTTACATTCAAAGATACAAACTAAAACTCAAAGGATAGAAAAATATATACCAAGCAAACAGCATTCAAACAGCAGCAGAAGTGGCAATGTTAATGTCTAACAAAGCAGACTTTAAAGTAAAATCCCCCACAATGAATAAGGAAGGATACTATATAATGATTAAAGGGCCAATACACTAGGAGAACATGACCACGTTCAATATTTATGCACACAATGATAGGATTCCTAAATACATAAAACAAATCTACCAGTTTTGAAAAGACAGATCGCTCCACTTTCAGTGAAGAACAAAACATTCTTAAAGAAGCTGAATAAAGACTCAGAAGATATAAATGCCATAATCACCCAAATTGACATCATAGACATATACAAAACATTCCGGCAAACAGCAGCCACATATACTTTATTTTCAAATGCACATGGGACATTCTCCAGGATAGACAACATACTGGGCCATAAAGCAAGCCGTAACAGAATCTAAAGCACTGAAACATTACAAAGCATTGTGTCTGACCATAAAGACATACAAGTAGAGATCAACAAGAGGAAAAGGGAAAACAGCAAACACATGGAAACTGAAGACCTTGCTCAAAAACTACTGTGTTAAGGAAGAACATAAAGACAAAATAAATTCACAGAATCAAATGAGAATAACACATGCTACCAAACCTTCCTGATTCTGCAAAAGCAGCGCTCAGAGATCAATTTGTAGCAATAAATGCTACATGAGGATACAAGATAAACTACAAAAATTACTTGGACTCCTCTACAGCAACAAAGAGAATGTCAAAGAGGCAGTCACCCAATCAATACTGTTTACAATAGCCCCAAAGAAGATAAAATATATAGGAAAAAAAATCTAACCAGAGACATAAAAGACCTATAAAAAGAAAACTACAGGACATTACTGCAAGAAACCAAAAGGAGCCTACTGTCATGGACTGAATTGTGTTCCCCCAGAAATATGTGTAGCATTTGGCTCGGTCATGATTTCCTGGCATTATGTAATGTTCCTTTATGTTGTAAACCCTGCCTCTATCTGATGTTAATGAGAGAGGATGGGCAACAGTTGAGTTGGTAGGACAGAACTTAATGTGTGGGGTTGTATTGTACCTTGAAGCAATCTTTTGCAATATAAAGGAAAGGGAAGGAAGCAGAGATTTGGGGACCACATATGAACAAGAAAGAAAGCAGTGCCAGAAGCTTAGTGTGTCCTTTGTAAAGAACCAGGATCCCTGTGCCTCGGTAGCTTCCAGTCCAAGGAAAGATGGACAGAAAGGATGTTCCTCCAGAGGCAGCAGAGAAAGTCTTACCCTGGAGCTGACACCCTGAATCTGGACTTTTAGCTTACTGCACTGTGACAAATAAAATTTCACTTTTTAAAGCCACCCACTTGTATTTCTGTTAAAGCAGCACTAGCTGACTAAGACAGCTGCATAAGTGGGGAAATTTACTTTGCTCATGGATAGGAAGACTCAACGTTGTGAAAATGTGTATTCTACCGAAGGCAATCCATAGACACAATATGATCCTGATACTAATTCCAATGGGATTTTTATAATGAGATGGAGAAACAAACACCTATTTCATATGGAAAGAGAAAAAGTATCAGATAAGTAAAGCATTACTTAAGAAGAACAAAGTGTGAGGCTTCACACTACCTGATTTTAGAACCTATTATACTGCCAGGGAGTTAAAACTGCCTGGTACTGGTACAACAACAGATACACAGAGTGAAGGAATAAAGTTGAGAATCCAGAGGTAAACTCTTTCACCTATGGGCAGCTAATATTTGACTAAGTCCCAAAGTTCATTATTTGGAGAAAAGACAGTCTCTTTAACAAATAGTGTTGGCATAACTGTGTATGTTTCTGCAAAAAAAAGACCCATATGTCACTCCATGCAAAAATACTAACTCAAAATGGATCAACGACCTAAATATAAAATCTAAAACTACAAAGATCATGGAAGAAAAAGAAGATGCAACCCTAGGGGCCCTAATACGTGCCATAAATAGAATACAAACGGTTGCTAACAAGGTACAAACATGAGAAGAGAAAATAGACAATGGTTGTCAAGGATTGAATTGTGTCACCCAAAAAATGTATGTGTTGATTTGACTTGGTTAGGAGTCCCCATATGGTGCCCTTCCTCCCATGTGTTGTGAATCCTGCCTCTGTGATACTGATGATGGAGAATGGTTTGCAGTTGTGTTAGTGAGGCAGGACTGAAGCTACAAGCTAATGGAATACGAGAGAAGTGTGCCGAGGAAGTTGGGAACCTCATACCACCGAGAGAGAAGCACCGGGAGCAGAGCGTGTCCTTTGGACCCAGGTTCCTGTGCCGAGATGCTCTCACTGGATTTGGACTCAGCCTACCGGACTGTGATAAATTCTCTTACTGAATGGACTTACAATTTGTAAATGGATTTGCAGCTTACCAGACTGTGTCAATAAAGCTTTCCCTTGTGAAGCCTTCCACTGATGGTATTTTCTGTTAGAGCAGTACCAGGTGACTAAGACAACTGTGAACTCCTAAAAATCAAACACTCACATTCAAAGACTTCAGCAAAAGAGTTAAAGGACAACCTGCAGACTGGGGGTGAAAAAAATGGATAGAACAAAAATTTACAAGATACTATAAAATGTCAACAACAAGAAGATAAATAACCTACTTTAAAAATGGGCAAAGGATATTGCTTTAGTCAGCTAGTGCTGCTCTAACAGAAATACCAGAGTGGGTGGCTTTAACAAAGGAAGGCTGATTCTTATGTAGTGCAGCAGGTTACAAGTCCAAACAGGATGTCCACTCCAGGGGAAGGCTTTCCCCCTTGTTGGCTCTGGAGGAAAGTCCTTGTGTTGCATCACTGTTTGTTCAGGGAGCATCTTGACGCAGGAACCTCAGGTCTGAAGGACGTGCTCTTCTCCCTGTGCTGCTTTTTGATGGTGTCAGTTTCCCAATTCTCTGCTTGCTTCGCTTTCATCTGTCGTAAGATGAAAGGATTAAGAGTGGGGCAAGCCATACTCTAAGTAAACTCCCTTCACAGCGGAGCAGGGAGGTAATCCTGTGAAGGGATTTACAGTCCCACCCTAATCCTTTAACATACAGGGTAGGAAAATCACAAAATGGAGGACAATCATAGAATACAGGGAATCCTGGCCCAGCCACATGGCTATATGTTTGGGGGGGGTGCACAATTCGATCCATGACGGATATTGAGAGAGGAAGAAAAAGCTTTCAAAAAGATACACTTAAATTCCAGAAGGCCTGGGTGTAGGGTTGTGAGCCTGTGAATGCGTGATTATGAACAGCTGAAAACAGCTGGAATGCAATGACATCGGACCCTCAAAAACGACGGGTCTGGCCTGCTAAATGTGACCTGTGCACTGACACCCAGGCCTAGGTACTTTCCTGCTTGGGAGGTGAATTCACCTGAGGAAGTAACTTTTGTTATACTGTTTAGATAAGAAGGCACCAGCTTACTTTGTGAGGAATTTCCCAAACCCTATTCGAGTCAATGCTTGCTTTCTGCCTGATGCCTAAATTAGGGTTGGGGCATCAAATACCAGCTTCCCACCTCCCCAGAGATCCTGAGATAAGCTTAGTTTCTAAGGAGAAGGTGAAAGTCCAGATGCTTCTCCTTCTCCCCACCCATAGAAATCCTTGATAAGCCCAGTTTCTAAGGAAGGGGTAGCTTCTTCCCATGTAACTTAACGCTAACTTCTTATCTAGTGCCTCTTTAAGTATGCTGGACCAATAGAAATGCAATATGAAAATCTGTATACCTGTAACTGCCAATTAAGAGAATATATGGAAATCCCTTTGCTTTCTTGGAAAAATGCATAAATAGATACGTGTGATAACAGGATGGGGTGTGCAGCTATTTTTCGGACTTGAGTCCATCCACCGCACCACTAGCTAATAAACAGCCTCTTCTACAAACAACATGGTGTTCGAGGTGTTTTTCTGCTCTGTGGCTGAATTGATCTTTTTCCTGCTACAATATGAACAGACATTTTACTAAAGAAGGCATTCAGCTAGCTAACAGATACATGAGGAAATGGTCCCAATCATTAACCATTACAGAAATGCAAATTAAAACTACAGTGAGATACCATCTCACCCTCAAAAGGGAGCACTAATTCAAAACACACAATAAATGTTAGAGAGGTTATGGAGAGACTAGGATGCTTATACACTGTTGGTGGAAATGTAAAATGGTACAATCACTTTGGAAACAAATTTGGTGCTTCCTTAAAAATCTAGAAATAGAAGTAGTATATGATCCAGCAGTCCCACCCCTTGGAATATATCCTACAGAAGTAGAGCTGTCATACAAACAACTGCAGCACTGTTTACAACAGCAAAAAGATGAACACAACCTAGATGCCATCAACGGATGAATGGATAAACAAATTATGGTATATTCACACAATGGAATACTAGGCAAAGAACAGTGATGAATCTGTGAAACATTTCATAACATGGAGGAATCTGGTAGGCATTATGCTGAGTGAAATTAGTCACAAAAGGACAATTATATTGACCACTATTAAAAGATGCCTGTTGAAAGTGAAGTAGATTTGAAACACTGATGAAGATCAAAGACCACAGCCTTCAGTAGGAATTGAACTTCAACATCGAGAAAACAGCAGTCCTCACAACTGGACCAGAAAGCAACATTGTCATAAATGGAGAAAAAATTGAGGTTGTCAAGGATTTTATTTTACTTGGTTCCACAACTGTCTTACATGAAAGCAGCAGACAGGAAATAGAAAGAGGCATTGCATTAGGAAAATCTGCTTCAAAAGAAAAAAGAAACTGTTGAAAAGTAAAGATGTCACTGTTATGGATTGAATTGTGTCCTCCCAAAAAATACATGTAGCCATGTGCCTGGGCCATGATTCCCAGTATATTTTATGATTGTCCTCTGTTTTGTGATTTCCTATTTTGTATGTTAAAGGATTAGGATGGGACTATAAATCCCTTCATAAGATCATCTCCCTGCTCCACTGTAAAGGGAGTTTCCCTGGAGCATGGCTGGCCCCACCCTTAATCCTTTCATCCTACAAGACATAAAAGGAAAGAGAAGCAAGCAGAGAATTGGAAACCTCACAGCACCAAGAAAGCAGCACCAGGAGAAGGGCACGTCCTTCAGACCTGAGGTTCCTGTGCCAAGACACTCCCTGAACAAAGACTGATGCAACACAAGTACTTTCCTCCAGTGCATACAAGAGGGAAAGCCTTGTCCTGGAGCAGACATCCTGAATTTGGACTTGTAACGTGCTGCACTACATACGAGTCAACCTTTCTTTGTTAGAGCCATACACTTCATGGTATTTTCTGTTGGAACAGCACTAGCTGACTAAAACAGTCACACTGAAGGCTAAAGTGCATCTGACCTAAACCACAGTATTTTCAGTTGCGCCATATGCATGCGAAAGCTAGACGATGAATAAGGAAGACCAAAGAATTAAAGCCTTTGAATTGTGGCATTGGAGAAGAATATTGAATGTCCCATGGACTACCAAAAGAACAAACATCTGTTCTGGAAGAAGTACAACCAGAGTGCATCTTGGAAGCAAAGATGGCAAGACTGTGTCTTACATACTTTGGACATGTCAGGAGAGATCATCCCCTGGAGAAGGACATTATGCTTGGTAGAGTGGAGGGTCAGCAAAAAAGAGGAAGACCCTTAAGGAGATGGATTGACACAGTGGCTGCAACAATGGGCTTACACATAAAAATGATTGTGGGTATGGTTCAGGACTGGGCAGTGTTTTGTTCTGCTGTGCACAGGGGTCACTATAAGTCAGAATGGACTCAATAGAACCTAAGAATGACAACTATTAAAAGAACTCAAGAAAAGTTTTAAACACAGAAGAAAGCATTCTTTAATGGTTTCAAGAGTAAGGACAGAGAGAGGTATTCACTAGATAGTAGACTAGAATTATTTTAACTGAAGGGAAAGATAACATACAATACAGGATATGTTAGTACAACTGGACTAAATAAAAAGCAAACAATATTTCTGAATATACCTGAACAATTTGAGGGACAGTGTAGCAGGTGTGGGGATCTGGTGACCATGGTTTCAGGAGACATCTAGGTCCACTGGTGTAACAAAAATTATTAAGAAACTGTTCAGCATCCCACTTTGGTGAGTGGCGTCTGGGATAGCAAGTTTTCACCTAAGATGCATCAGTTGGTCCCAAGCCACCTGGATCAAAGAATAATGTTGAACACCAAAAACAAAAGGAAAATCATGAGCTTAAGAGACAGAAAAGGCCACATAAAACAGAGAATACATCAGCATGAGACTAAAAGAATAGACGGTGCCAAGCTACCACCAATGACAGGGAATACAACAGAAGAGTCCCTAATCAAGTGGGACAAAAGTGGGGTGCAAAACTCATATTCCAGTAAAACGACCAGACTTGATCATCAGGCAGATTGGAAGGACCCCAGAAGACATGGCCTCAGACTGTTAACCCCAAATTAAAACCATTCCCAAAGCCAACTCTTCAAAAAATGATTAGACTGGATTATAAAGACATAAAATGATATTTGTGAAAAGAAGTTTAAATGGATACATGAGACTAAGTGGGAGGAGTGTGTTGTCACACTGTAAGGAGAGTAACTAGGATCACATTAACAATGCATTTAAGTTTTTGTATGAGAAACTGACTTGAACTGTAAACTTTCACTTAAAACACAGTAAATTAAATAGAGAACAACAACAAAAAAAAAAAACCGTGTGTTCACTTTCCATCCTTTGATCCCACATCTTCAGAGTTCATTGGACTACTGCTACTATCCAACAGGGATGAGAGTCGTTGCAAAGAGCATGACACAAATACAAGGTTATGCTCAACCTGAAGGCACATTTTGAGTTGCTTTTTGCAAGACTGGACATATCATGAGTCACATGTTATAGTGGCCTTGGTGTGTTCTTATCTGGTTGATGAGAGAACTGAATGTGAGGCATACCTGATCAGCCCACAATGAAAAGGAAAATAGAATTGCTATCCTTCAAGACATTTACAAAATAGCATGAACTTCATTTAGCGTCCTGCCAGTTCCCTTCCACTGTGGTGTTCACTTTTCCTTGTGTCCTGTCTGCTTGATACCTATGAGTCTTTGCTTTGGACAGCTGGTACCCCTGTTTTCTTGATTACCGAAGCACATGCTTACTTTCCTTATTGGGTAAGCCATCCTTGTATCACCTTTTCATCAGGTGTGTCTCACATCATAACAAGATGGTGGTCAACTAAAACCCCAAGCTTGTGTACCAAACCAGAGTTCTTCCCTAAGGATTGTCTGAATTAGAGCTTCAAACCAGTTCTAAATATTTCTGTCACAGAAGACAGAAACAAGGCAGGGCTTCAGATCAGTTGGAAACAGTTCAGTCATGGCTGATGGAAACAAGGGCAGCGAATGCATTGCATAGAAACCAATCTCTTGCACTGCAGCTTTTGACCCAGGAAGGGAACAGGCAACAGGCATCCACTCAAAGATGGTGGCTGATGGCACCTTAAATTTCTGTCACTCTCCACAATCCTGCCAATAGTTCAACTTCCTGCATCAGGTACCTTAAAATTTCTTGATGTAGAAGATGGGATTGCAGAATTTGCATTTCTTACAATTTCCCAGGAAATTATACATAAAATCATCTGGGGGTCTTGTTCAACTACAGATTCTGATTCAGTATACCTGGTATGGAAATGCAAATTATCAGCAGGGAACTTGTTAGGGATGCAAATTCTCAGCAGGGGTTTGAATCAGAGTGAACCAATTAGAAACCTGGTAAATTTCCTAGCATACTTAGGAAGGAAAGTCTCTGTCACAACCAAAAGAACTTTGACTCTAAATTTCCAGAGATACTCACATGGCAGATACCACAAGTGAGTGACTTTCAAGAACAGAAATTTATTTTACCACCATTCTGGAGGCTGATAGTCCAAATCAAGATCTTGGCAGAACTGGTTCCTTGTACAGGCCTCTTTCCTAGATCCTGGGAACTGCCAATCTTTGGCATTCTTGACATCTGTCTTTCCCCTTATGTGTGTCTGTATGTCTATTCTGCTCTATTTTGTAACTCAGAAGTAATTATGTTTAGGACCCATCCTATTCTGTTATGACCTCATTAACATGACCAAAAAAATCCTATTTCCATGCAAGATCACATCCACAGATACCAGGGTTAGGATTTCAATACATATGTTAGGGAGCAACAATTCAATCTTTACCGGTAGGTGGCTTTCTTATAATAAGTGTAGATCCTTTCCCTGCTGAATGAAACCCACAATCAGGAATCTGGACAGAAAGAAGGGTAGAGAGAAGAGTAAGCATGATAATGCTGGATATCAAGTCTTTTGCTTACCACCTTGCTGAGCAGCAGCCTGAGTCTGCTCTGGGACCTCCTGGTGATCAGTGATCCCCCCAGTATCATGAAGCCCAGGTAAGAACACAGCCTGGCTGTTTCCAAAGAGCTCCACCCCAGATGGCAAGCTCTGCAGAATATGAGTTCCCAGGGTGGAAAAGAAGTGCTTGGGAACATATCAGGTCTGTGACACAGTCTGAGTTTGTTCCACTTCCAGACCCTACGTGGTGCCAGGCCACCCACTGGAAGTGTGAAATGGAACACCATCTGTATTCTGCCAGAGAGAATGCAAGAAACTTCAGGCTGGAGATGACACAAACTAAATGTTTGGTTTTGTTGCGACTGGCAGGAAAATAATCAGGTTGAATCTCCCAACTGCCTTGGGTTCTTCTGTTTTTAAAGTGCTCTCTGCTTACAAAAGAAACATATTTGGCTGAAATGGCAGCAGCTAGGTCAAACGTGACAACTTCCAATTCAGCTGTTTGCTGAAATGGGCAACATAGTCCAGGAAGATGGTTGACACAATGTTGAGTGGAGAGCAACATTCCTGGTGCCACTTTCCCCAGTGTGGCTAAGATACTGACCAGCACATTTTATTACCATTATTACTTAGAGCAACCATGGCCAGCTAATAGCTTTGCATTTGTAAACTCACTCAGAAGGAATGATGTGCTCCTAACAACACAGCACTGCAGGAGTGAGCTTTGCTCTATACTCTGTTACATCCTTGGCCACAAGCCTTCTATTCACAGCATTACAGCAGAGTCTCTCACCAATTCATCTGCCGGGAAATCTGGTTTTTCCTCTCACCCTAGTCCTAGGAAACTATGAAAGGAAGATTTTCTTCGCTCACTCAGTGTTCACTTTCTTTCTTTATCTTAGGAAATGATGATGTTTTAGAAGCACAAAAGGATGAAGTTATGGGAGCGTAATGTTGCTCTTTTAACCCAGGGAAACAGTTGTTCTTATGTATTTATAAATTCTTTCTGCACACTAAATGATCACTAATGCTTTGGAAGAAATGCTAACAACCTATGTGGCAATAATCTGAAGAAAGGGGTCCTACCAAATGGCTTCAGATTAAGCTGCTAAGCAATAGTGATCAGGGACTTACAGAACACTGAGGTGGATACCTAGAAAGAAAGAAAGAATTTTTCAGTCTATTTTTGACAGCTAACTTTGCACTGATAAGCCTTTGATGGAGCAGACTGCTTACCTAGTTCAGGGCTTCAAACCAGCTCTAAACAATTCAGTGACAGCCTACAGAAACAAGGGAGGGCTTCAAGCTGTTCAACGTGGTTCAGTCATGGCTGATGGAAACAAGGACAGTGTATTTGTTGCATAGCAACCAAATCTCTCGTGTGTCAGCTTTTTTTTTTAAGTAGGAAGGCACTGTTTAATCAAGTTAACATTTCAAATAAAAACAATAACAACAATGATGGTATAAAACAAGACAATGGATTGCAGATTTATTTATAATATGTATATACATGTTGATGTTGTTAGGTCCAATGACAAGTTGATTTTCAACTCATAGTGACCCCATGTGACGGAGTAGAACTGCCCCATAAGATTTTTATTTTATTGTGTTTTAGGTGAAAGTTTACATAGCAAATTGGGTGCCCATCTCACAATTTTTAGGCAGATTGCTCCATGAGGTTGTTTACATTTTTCGTATATGTAAACATTCTCGTAATTTCCTGTTTGTTCTGTTTCCATTCATCTGGCTTCCCTGACTCTTTAGCATCTCATCTTTGTTTTAGGGTAAACATTGACCATTTGGTTTCATATAGTTGATTATTTAAGGAAGCACAGTCTTCATAATGACTGTCTTAGTCACCTGGTACTGCTCCAATGGAAAATACCACAAGTGGAAGGTTTCATGTAGAGAAGCTTTTATTGTCTCAGTCCGGTAAGCCACAAATCCATTTACAAATTGTAAGTCCATTCAGTAGGAGAATTTATCACAGTCCGGTAGGCTGAGTCCAAATCCAGTGAGAGCATCTCAGCACAGGAACCTTGGGTCCAAAGGACGTGCTCTGCTCTCAGTGCTTCTCTCTCGGTGGTATGAGGTTCCCAACTTCCTCTGCTCACTTCTCTCCCTTATATTCCACAAGCTTGTAGCTTGGGTCCTGCCTCACTAACACAACTGCAAACCATTCTTCATCATCAGTATCACAGAGGCAGGATTCACAACACATGGGAGGAAGTGCATGTTGGAATGCCAAACCAATTCAAATCAACACATACATTTTGAGGGGGACACAATTCAATCCATGACAATGACATCAATTGTTTTATAAGTCAATCTATTATTTGGCTGAAAGGTGACCACTGGGACTGGTTTCAGTTCCAAGTTCAAAGGATATCTTAAGGCAAGAGTCTTGGGAGTTTGTCTATATCAGTCCAGTAGGATTTTTTTGTAATTTGAGTTTTGTTCTACATTATTCTCCTTTTCTGTCCAGGACCTTCTATTGTTTCCTGGGTTAGAATGTTCAATAGTGGTAGCCAGACACCATCTAGTTCTTTTGATCCCAGGCTAGTTGAGGCCTTGGTTTGTATGGGCTATTAGTTCTGTGCTCTAGTTTCTTCTTTGAGTCTTCAATTTCCTTCATTTTCTTTTGTTTCACACAACTAGAAACTAATAATTATGCCGTGGCCACTAGCAAGCTTTTAAGACCCCAGACATTACTTGCCAAACTAGGATATAGACCATTACCCTCATGAACCATGCTATTTCCAATTGATTGAGTTATTCCATGAGACTATGGTCTTAAGCCTTCAGACCCACTAAATCAATCCCACAAGGCATCATGTATAGGAAGTATCTGTAACTTGTCCCCTATGTGCATGTTGGATTTTTACTTGAGTGGGAAGACCCAATAAGAATTGATGTCTTTAAATTATGGTGTTGGTGAAGAATACTGAATGTACAATGGATTTCCAGAAAAACAAACAAATCTGTCTTGGAAGAAGCACAGCTAGAGTGCTCCTTACAGACAAGGATAAAGAGATGTCATCTCACATACTTTGGATATGTTATCAGGAGGAACCGCTCCCTGGAGAAAGACATCATACTTGACAGAGTAGAGGGCTGATAAAAAAGAGGAAGAGCCTCAATGAGATGGATTGACACCATGGCTGCAACAGTGGACTCAAGCTTAACAACAATTGTAAGGATGACGCAGGACTGAGCAGTGTTTCATTCTGTTGTACATGGGGTCACTATCTGCCATAACCACCTCAGTGGCACATAACAACAGGAAACAGGCAGTGGTGCCCTGCTCAAAGATGGCAGCCAACTCCACCACTCTGAATGTGTGTTGCTCCCCACAGCTCCAAAAATAATCCAGTTTCCTGCATCAGGAAATTTCAGAAGCCTGATATGAGAGACTTAATTACTGGCAGGACTGTAAAAGAGTGACATACATTTAAAGCGCAAGGTCAGCCACCATCTTTGAGCTGGGCACCTCTGCCTGTTTCCTGCTTGGATCAAAAACCAAAGTGTAAGAAATTTGGTTGCTATGCAACAGGTATGTTGCCCTTGTTTCTAATGGCCATGACTAAATTTCTTTGAACCAGTTGAAAGCCCTGCCTTGTTTCTTTGGCCATGACTGAATAATTTGGAACTTGTTTGAAATCCTGACCTACTTACCAATCATCTCAGAACCTGTACTTGACTCATTGGAGCTATCTAAAAAGGCACAGAAAAAAAATAGATGATACTTACTAAATCAGCATTAATCTGAGAATGAAGCTCTTCCTGACTCCTTCAGGAATAGTGTCCCCTAAAAAGTGTGAGGTAGTCATACAGAGAGAGAGGCTTAGAGTTTGGCAAGTGTTCTCATCACTGTCCTTATCACTGGTTTTGTAACACTAAAGCCACTTGAAGAATGGCTTTGATGATTTAGCAAATACATTTCAAGAATAGTTTCAAACTGAGTTCTTCTGACACTAAATTTTGTGGTTTCCTCCACCCCAAAATACAAGTCATTAATATCTGCTTCCAGGGTATGATAACAACTACTCTTAGTAAATATGCAGCCACCCCAGAGACAGACATCAGCCAGATACACAAGAAAGTATGTCATGAGATTATGAGATAGTACTTGACAAGTAAGTAGTACAGATACAGCAAACATCTAGCTCCCTTTTTTCTAGGATGATGCCTATATTAAATACCTTACTGAATAGTATCCTCATAGACAACTGAATATGCAGTAAATGCCAGTATTTCAACAAATAGTGACAGAAGTGAATCAATAATCATAGCAATACCAAATTAAAAAATAATAATAACTCACAGGGATCATATCTCAAATGATGTACCCTTGATCTATTGGTATTGATACTATAGTACTCTAGATTTAAGAGAGGCAGGTTCCTAGAGGTTGGTTTCCAGCTGGAGGTATTTGACTGCAAGCAACTGAAACTGATTCTTGGAAACTTCAGTGAAAATGAGAATGTATTGGAAGGCTATGTGGAAGCGCATAAGACCATAGATTCAACCGAATCATAATAAAATCCCAGTAGAGTTTTCTTCTAGTGATTGACAATCTGATTCTAAAATTCATATGACATTGAAAGGATCTAGCCTATCCAACCAACCTTTAAAAAGTTTAGAGGACTTACACCACATAATTTCAAGGCTTACTATGACCCTGTAGTAATCAAGATAGTGTGCTATTAAAGTAAAAATTCAGTATAGGTCAATGGAAGAGAGCAGCCAGTCCAGAAGTAGACCCAGATATACATGGCCAATGTCGGCAGTTCAAAACCACCAGGCACTCCTTGGAAACTCTATAAAGTAGTTCTACTCTGCCCTATAGGTTAGTTGTGAGTCAGAATTGACTCGATGGTGGTAGGTTTTTATACATGGCTAATTGGTTTTCAACAAGCATCAAGGAAATTCAATGGGGAAAAGAGTAATCTGCTAACAAATAGTGCTGGAACAACTATGTATCCATATGGAGAAAAAAAGTCAACTTTGACCCTTATACCATTGACAAAAATTAAATAAAGGAAAAATTATATATTAAAAGCTAAAACTAAAAATTCTATGAAGAATTATAAGAGAAAGTCTTTGTGACCTTTGAAGTAGGCAAAAATTTCTTAAATTGAACTCAAAAACACGATTTATAGGGGGTGGAGTCAAGATGGTGGACTAAACACATGTCTCCCTAAATCCCTCAGGAAACCAAGGCCTGAATTGATGATTAAACGGAGCCTTCTGGACACCTAGTGGACCCTAGGATAGAGCACAGGGCTTTCTATTTGGACTACATACAACTGAGCGGGAAGCTGCTTCTCTTTTGCTGACCCCCACCCTTGTTCAGTGTGAGCTCTTGTGAACTGAAGGTGACTTGCCATTTGAACTTTTTTTCCTCTGTCTTGGCTGGTGAGCAGGGCTGGGGCTTGACTGAAGGCAGGACTTCGATGCACTACTGATGGTATTGGTGAGTAGAGTCACCATGTTTTGTGAGTCCAGCCTTGGAATCTGTGCACCTTTGTGCTTTTGGCTTCTCTACCCTAATCTCCGCCATTGAATAGCCTATTTTGAGGCAGGCGGGAGAGCTTGTGTAGGACATCATCTTGATTGTCTGGGAGGCCTCAGCTGGACCTAATTCCCAGGCTGGGAGGCAATGCCTGCCCAGAGAGCACTTTTCTGACAGACAAGTAGTCTTTTGCACAGTGTGGCCACCAGATGATGGCAGGGAAGTAGCCTTTCCATATTTTGAACTAGTTTACAGCATCTGAGGTTGTATATAGAGGTGCTTACTTTGCCAGGTCTCACATTATAGGGTCAACTGACAGCTCCGTAGTTACTCTGTAAGTACAGCCGTGTCTTTGCCAATCAGGAGGTGGAGCCTGTTACCCCAGAGATACCACTGAGCCCAGTCACTGGAGTACAGAGAGGTGTCTGCTGATCAACTTCCTTTTCAGACTGACCTTTAGATCCCATTAAGGTAATACTGGAGAAACAAAACAACCTCCAGATGCCCAAAAAGCAACAAACTTTGAACAAAAACATAAAGGAGTTCACCTATGGCTTCAGAAGGTCTAAAGAAGAAAGAACTAGAGACTTCCCAGACGAAGAAGCCTTTGTGAAACTATTGGAGGGCGAGTACAAAAGGATTATGTATAGAGCCCTCCAGGATCTTATAAAAAATGCAGCAGAGCAAAATGAAAAATTAAGCAAGCTGTTTGATGGAACACCAGTACTCTAAAATCCATCAGATCAATAACAAAATCAGAGAGAGAGAAATTTCAATTCAAAGCCAAGAAAACAGAATGGAACAAATGGAAAATAGACTTTCTGACTTGGAAGACAGAGCTACTAACTCCAGCATTTATGAGGAGAAATCACAAAAAAGGAAATTAAAAAATGAAGAAGTATTAAGGAGAATGTGGGACTCTATTGAGAGGGACAATCTACAATTAATCGGAGTTCCTGAACAGGGCAGGACACCTGAGAACACAGACAGTATTGTTGCTGAGCTGCTGACAGAAAACTTCCCAGAAATTATGAAAGAATATACATATCCAAGATGCATATCAAACACCACTCACTATAGATCTCAAAAGAAAGACTCCAAGACATATTATAATCCAGCTTAACAAGATGGAACATAAGCAGAAACTCTTAAAGGCAGGAAGACTCAAAGCAAAGGTAACATTCATAGGGAAACCCTGTAGGGTTTTGTTGGATTTCTCATCAGAAACAATGCTGGCATGGAGACAATGGGATGACACATTCAAAGCCTTGAAGGAGAAGAACTTCCAACCAACAATTATTTGTCCTGCTCAACTATCTTTCAAATATGAAAATGAAATTAATACATTCGCAGATAAACAGAAACTCAGAGACTTTGTAAAAACCAAACTAAAGCTTCAAGAAATATTGAAAGAAGTTCTTGGCTTAGAAGAACAAAACCATTAACTTTATATTTTAGGAGGAAATACAGGACACATCATCCAGAAACCTACTCAGTAAGGGAAGGCTCCAAACTTAACCAAAGCTATAATATTAAAAGAATTGATCCAGTGATCATATCATGAAAACTATAAGGTCATCATATTAAAAAGAGGGAAGTACTACAGTCATTGTAGTCCTTCCAGATGGAGATGAACTTAATAAGACTGGGAGTAGTTAAAATTGGGTTTAAACATACATTATTAAGAGGGATCATAGGGGCAGCCACAAACCACAATAAAGATGCAATATATCAAATCAAGAAATGTAATACAGGAATCTCAACAACCAAAAAACCAACCCTTAAAAAGGTGAGAAATCAACTCATAAAGAAGAATGTCCCAGAATGGATAAACAAGAACAACAGAGAAAACATCAACACAGAAATAAACACACCACAATGACAGCACTAAGCACATACCTATCAATAATTACACTGAATGTGAATGAACTGAACGCTCCAGGAAAGAGACAATGAGTGATATCTTGGATCAAAAGATATGACCCGTCCATATGTTGCTTACAAGAAACTCACCTTAGGCTTAAAGATATGAAAAAACTGAAAATTAAAAGATGGACAAATATATATCAAGCTAACAATACACAAAGAAGAGCAGGTGTGGCAATACTAATCTCAGATAAAATAGATTTTAATGTAAAATCCACCATCGTGAACAAGGATGGACACCATTTATTGCTGAAAAGTTCAATACACAAGCAGGACTTAACAATATTAAATATTTATGCAGCCAACACTAGAGCATCTAAATACATCAAAGAAAGACTGACTACACTCAAAAACGAGATAGATCACTCCACAATAATAGTGGGAGACTTCAACACTCCACTCTCAATATTGGACAGATTGTCTAGAACAAAGCTCAATAAAGACATAGAACATCTCATTGCCACAATTAACCAACTAGACTTCCTCAACATATGCAAAACTTTCCATCCATCAGCAGATAACTACACCTTCTTCTGCAGTGCACATGGAACATTTTCCACAATAGACTGTGTGTTAGCACATTAAGCAAATCTCAACAAAATCCATACCACTGAATTATTGTGAAGCATCTTCTCAGACCATAAAGCCATAAAAGTCTAAACCAATAGCAGAAAAAACATAGATAGAAAGTGGATCTCATGGAAACTGAACAACATCCTGCTCAAAAAGCCATGGTTTATAGAAGAAATCAAGGATGAAGTAAAGAAAGTTATGGATTTCAGTGACAATGAAAACACTTCCTACCTGAACCTATGGGATACAGCCAAAGGAGTGCTCATAGGTCAGTTTATCTCTGTAAATGCACACATCCGGAAGCAAGAAAGAATCCAAACCAAAGATCTAACCCTACAGCTAGAACAAGTAGAGAGAGAGCGACAGAGGAACCCTTCAGGCACCAGAAGAAAACAAATCATAAAGATTAGAGCAGAACTAGACGAATTATAGAAGAACAATTGAAAAAATTGAAAAGGCCAACAGCTGGCTTTTTGAAAAGATCAACAAAATTGACAAACCATTGGCTAAACTTACTAAAGAAAAGCAGGAAAGGAAACAAATAACCCAAATTAGAAATGAAAGGGGAGTTGTCACAACAGATCCAACAGAAGTAAAATGTATCAGAAAACTATGAAAGACTGTAATCTAACAAATTTGAAAACCTAGAGGAAATGGACAAGTTCCTAGATTCATATCACCTACC
This sequence comes from Heterohyrax brucei, assembly GCA_028571685.1. Classification (NCBI taxonomy): domain Eukaryota; kingdom Metazoa; phylum Chordata; class Mammalia; order Hyracoidea; family Procaviidae; genus Heterohyrax; species Heterohyrax brucei. Next base: position 193,371,837 of record CM053166.1, read on the forward strand.
AAAATTATCACAAGGTGAAGCAGAATAACTGAATAAACCCATCAAAAAGGAAGAGATTGAAAAAGTCATCAAAAAACTACCAACCAAAAAAAGCCCTGGCACAAATGGCTTCACTGCAGAATTCTACCAAGCATTTAGAGAAGAGTAATCTCCAATACTACTGAGACTATTTCACAGCATAGAAAGGGATGGAATACTCCCAAATTCATTCTATGAAACCAGCATACCACTGATACCAAGGCCAGGGAAAGACTGAACAAAAAAAAAAGAGAACTACAGACCAATATCACTCATGAATCTAGATGCAAAAATCTTCAACAAAATTCTTGCCAATAGAATACAACAACTTATCAAAAAAATAATTCATCATGACCAAGTTGGATTCATATCAGGGATGCAAGGCTGGTTCAACACCAGAGAAGCAATGCGATCAACCACCTAAAAAACACAAAAGACAGGAATCACCTGATTTTGCCTATTGATACAGGAAAGGCATTTGATAAAGTTCAACATCCATTCATGCTAAAAACTCTCAGCAAAATAGGAATAGACAGCAAACTCCTGAATCCAATAAGGGCCATTTATACAAAGCCAACTGCCTACACCACCCTGAATGAAGAGAGACTGAAACAGTTCCCCCCTTAAGAATGGGAACTAGACAATGATGCCCGCCTTCACCTTTCCTATTCAGCATTCTACTAGAAGTTGTAGCCAAAGCAATTAGACAAGACCAAGAAATAAAGAGCATTTGCACTGGCAAAGAGGAAGTCAAAGTCTCACGATTTGCAGATGATATGATTGTATATGCAGAGAATCCTAAAGAATCCATAGGGAAACTACTCAAACTGATAAAGAGTTCAACAAAGTCTTGATACAAGATAAATGTAAGCAAATCAGTAGGATTCCTTAATACCAACAATGAAATTATTATTAAAGAAGAAATCACCAAATCAATACCATTTTCTATAGCCCCCAAGAAGATAAAATACCTAGGACTAAATCTAACCAGAGAAATAACAGACCTTTACAAAGACAACTACAAAATCTTACTACAAGAAACTGAGACTTACATAAATGGAGAAGCCTACCCTACTCAGTACAAATTCCCGTGGCATTTAAGGAGATGGAGAAACAAATCACCAACTTTGTTTGGCAAGGGAAGATACCCCAGATAAGTAAAGCACTACTGAAGAAAAAGAACACACTGGAAGGCCTCTCGCTACCTAACTTTAGAAACTATTACACTGCCACAGTTGTCAAAACAGCCTGGTACTGGTACAAAAAGAGACAGATCAATGGAACAGAGTTCAGACCACAGAGATGACACCATCCTCCTATGAACAGCTGATATTTGACAAATGCCCTAAGACATTTAACTGGGGTAAAAACAATCTCTTCAACAAATGGTGCTGGCAAAATTGGATATCCATCTGCAATAAATGGCAACAAGACCCATATCTCACACATTATACAAAAACCAACTCAAACTGGATAAAAGATCTAAATATAAAATCTGAAATGATAAAGCTCATCCAAGAAAAAATAGGATCAACAATGGAAGTTTTAATACACCGTGTAGACAGACTTCAGAACCTGACAAAGCACAATCAACAGAGGAGAAAAAAGATAAATGGGAACTACTAAGAATCAAACACTTTTGCTTATTCGAAGACTTTATCAGTAGAATTAAAAGGCCACCTACAGAATGGAAAAAAATATTCGGCAACTCTGTCTCAGACCGATGCCTGATCTCCATAATCTAAAAAATACTACAAAATATCAATAAGAAGAAAATAAATCATCCAATTAAGCCATGGGCAAAGGAGATGGACAGACATTTCTCTAAAGAGGAGATCCAGGCAGACAAAAAACACATGCAAACATGCTCCTGATCATTAGTTATTAAAGAAATTCAAATCAAATCATGAGATACTATCTCACCCCAACAAGTTTGGCCATGATCCAAAAAACACAAAACAACAAATGCTGGAGAGGCTGTGGAGAAATTGGAACTCTCCTACACTGTTGGTGGGACTGCAAAATGGTGCAACCTCTTTGGAAAGCAATCTGGCACTTCCTTAAAAAGCTGGAAATAGAAATACCATTTGACCCAGTAATTCCACCCCTTGGAATATATCCTACAGAATCAAGGCCATTCACACTAACTGATACATGCACACAAATGTTTATTGCAGCACAGTCCACAATAGCAAAAAGATGGAACCAACCCAGATGCCCCACAACAGAGGAATGGATAGGTAAACTGTGGTATATATACTAAATGGAACACTGTGCAATGATAAAGAACAATGACGATTTTAGGAAACATCTTATAACCTGGTTTCAATTGGAAGACGTTATATTGAGTGAAAGTAGTCTGCAAGGACAAATATTGTATGAGACCCCTACAATAAGAACTTAAAAACAAACTCATGCATAGAAGAAAAGACTCTTAGACAGTTGCAAGGGTCAGGAGGGAGGGAGAGGGGGAGAAGGTGGGGTATAGATTAGATAGCTGATAGAAATTTGGTTGGGTGAAATCGATGACAGCACACATTAGAAAAAAGATTAATTTTAACTGGACTTCAACATAACACGATTACTCCTCCCATCTTAATTCAGTATTGCAAGGGCAGAGTAGCTGAGGCAGGGGGCCTGGAACCATGCTCTCAGGGGAAATCAAGGCCAATTGGCACAACTAGTGTTTTGCGGAGAGAGTCTTCTGCACCCTACATTGATGAGTGGCATCTGGGGTCTTAAAACCTGCCAAGCTTCCATCTGAGATACAACAAATGGTCCCAACTCAACAGGAACGGATGATCACCAAGGACCAAAACGACATGAGGGAAAGAGAATCCAGATGACAGAGAGCCTTGAGAGTATGGGGCTACATTGATATGTGACTGGAAGAACCAGATGGTGCCCAGCCACCACCAGCAATAGCCATGATGGGGCTAACAATGTTGAGTCTCACTGGCAACACAAGAATAAAAAGGGATGTGCCCTGAGATCTCCACTGTAAGACTGGAATTGATGGTCCAAGGGCCTCGGGGTTCATCTGGGAGCATGGCCCCTGGCCCTGATGCTACTACCCCCGTCCATAAATGATAATGGCGGTCAACTCTTCTGACAGGAATGGATTGGACTTGGCGACACAGAGTGACCATATTGTGTTTATCTGTAGGATGTCATCCTGCTAACCTCTCACTGGAGGTGGTGGAGAGAGTGGAGAGGAAGGGATAGGAGATTGTTAGAACGATATGACATGTATAGAACAGAGAGGAAGAGCGTGCCGTCACCGGGCAGGGAGAGCAGTGGGAGCTGCACATAGGCGGGCATGGAAATTTATATGGGAATGTACATTTTCACTCAGTCATAATCAAAGAAAAAGAGAAAAAAACAATTCATAAAAGAAAACAGTAATTTAAGTTGGACCTAATGAAGTTTGTAAATTTCTGCTCTTTTAAAGACATCATTAATAAACTAAATATCAAGACAAGGAACAGGAAGAAAGCATTTGTGATATACTTATCTGAAAAAGACTCATATCAGAATGTGCAAAGAAATCTTACAAGACAATAATACAAAAGCAAAAGCAAACAACCCAATAAAAAAATCATTGAAAGATTTGAACACATGCTTCATAAAGGATGATATAAAAATAGTCAACAAGTTCATGAATACATGCTCCACAGCAGTACCCATCAGAAAAATGCAAATAAAAACCATATACAACTTTTCTAATAGGTAATGTTACAATTTTTAGGGCCAAGCATTCGTAAGGATGTACAGTCACTGAACTGTCGTATCTTACTAGTGGGAATGTAAGATGATGCAACCAGTTTAGAAAACTATTTGACAGTTTCTTAAAATGTTAAACAAACACCTAACCTATAACTCAGTAAACTCACTGCTAGGGTATTTACACAAGTGAATGAAAATACGAATGCCCATAGCCTATTCATAATAGCCCCAAACTGGAAACAACCCAAACACTCCAACAAATATGAATGGATAAACAATTATGGTATATTTATACAACGGAACACTTTTGTATAATAAAAAACAAAGAACTACCAATCCAAGCAATAACACTGATTCTGAATCATAATGACCCTGTAGGACACAGTAGAACTGCCTCATAGGTTTTCACGGAGTAGCTGGTGGATTCAAATTGGTAACCTTTTGGTTAGCAGCTGTAACTAACTGTTAACCACTTCACCTCAGGGCTCCATGCACATTAGAATGGCTAAAAACAAAAGTGAGACAAAAAAAACTGGTAATACCAATGGCTGGTGAAGACGTGGAGTAACAGGAACTCTCATTCATTGCTGGCACAAACATGACATGCGACATAGTACCATTACTTTGGAAGGTCTTTGGACTGAACCATATGACAGGGCCCCTGAGCAAGGGTGGTTTTGTGTCTCTGTGCTGCGATAGACAGATGGATGGATAGATTAGATAGATGGATAGATAGATATGCAGGCAGACAGATAAGGAATTGACTCACATGATTGTAGGTGCTAACAATTCCAAAATCAGGTGACAAGCTGGAAGTTCTGGCAGTCTTTTGTCCAAAAATTACTAGGTCAGATAGTGAGGGAGAGAAAGAATTCAGTCTTTTGCCCTCAAATGAATAGATCAGGTAGTAGAGGAAAGAGAATTGCGGCAAGATGTCTATTTATAGTCTGGAGACAATCCTCCCCCAGTAAAACACACGTTTTGCTCTTAAATCCTCCAACTGATTGGGTGAAGCCTATCTAGAGTATAGATGGTTTTTGGCTTTACTTACAGACAGTTGATTTAAATGCTGCTGCTGCTTTGTTGTTAGGTGTCATCGAGTTGGTTCTGACTCCTCATGACCCTATGTACAACAGAACAAAACACAACCATGTCCTGTACCATTCCCATGACCACTGTAATGCCTCAGCTCACGGTTGCAACCACTGTGTTGATCTATCTCATTGAGGTTATTCATCTTTTTTGCTAACCCTCTACTTTACCAAACTTGATGTCCTTTTCGGGACTGATCACCTCCTGATGAGATGACCCAAGTATATGAAATGAAGTCTTACCATCCTTATTTCATGAATATTCTGGTTGTATTTCTTCCGAGATAAATGTGTTCATTCTTTTGATAGTCTGTGATATATTCAGTATTTTTTGCCAGCACCATAATTCAAAAGTATCTAGTATTTTTCACTTTTCCTTATTCATTGCCTAGCTTTCACATGCGTATGAGGCCATTGGAAAATACAATGGCTTGGGTCAGTTGCACCTCAGTCCTCAAAGTGGCATCTTTGTTTTTGAACACTTGTAAGCAGCCATTTGCAGCGGATTTGCCCAATGCAGTGTACTTTGTTTGATTCCTTGACTGTTGCTTCCGTGGGCGTTGATTGTGGATGCAAGTAAAATGAAACAACTTCAATATTTCCTACATTTATCATGACGTTGCTTATTGGTCTGTTTGTGAGGATTTTTCTTTCTTTATGTTTAAGTGTAATCCATACTGAAGGCTATATAGCCTTTGATCTTCATCAGTAAATGCTTCAGGTTCTCTTCACTTTCAGCAAGCAAGGTTGTATCATCTCTACAATGGTTATATCGTCTCTACAGGTTTGTTAATGAGTCTCCCTCCAATCTTGATGCCCCTTTTTTCTTTACATAGTCCAGATTGTTTGTTCAGCGTACATAATGAATAAGGATTGTGAAAGGATACAAACCTGACACACACCTTTCCTTACTTGAAACTACTCAATATCCTCTTGTTCTGTTTAAATAACTGCCTCTTGATCTGTGTACAGATTATTCATGAGTATAATTAACGTGTTCTGAGATTCCCATTCTTTACAATATTATTCATAAATTTTTATGATCCACACAGTCAAATGCCTTTGCATAGTCAATGAAATACAGGGAAACATCTTTCTGGTATTGTGTGCTTTCAGCCAGGATCCATCTGACATCAGCAATGATGTCTCTGATTCTGCATCTTTTTCTGAGTCTTACTGGAACTTCTAGGAGTTCTCTGGTAATGTATTTCTGCAGCCACTTTTGAATGATCTTCACAAAAATTTTACTTGTGTGAAATATTAATGATATTACTGTATAATTTATGCATTTAGTTAAATCACATTTCTTATGAATAGCCAACAATATGGATCTCTTTCAATCAGTTGGCTGGGTAGTTATCTTTCAAATTTCCTAATATAGGTTAGTGAGTATTTTCACCTCTGCCTCTGTTGAAACATCTCAATTGGTACTTAAATGCTAATAACATGCAAATATTTCATAACAGTATGTACACTCATGTTTGACCAAATAACTGAGCACCAGAACTTAGCCAAGTTGACATATAAAATCAACCACCACAGCCATTAAAAACAAGGAAAGTCTGAGAAACTATTACAGCCAAGAGGAGCCTAAAGAAACATGACAACTACAGTGTAATGGGGAGTCCTGAATAAGATCATGGTTCAGAAAAAATGACAATAAATAAAATAAGGAAATCTGAATAAATTGTGGACTGTACCTAATAATGATGTATCACATTGGTTCATTAATTGTTTGCAACGTGCCACACCAGTGTAAGATGTTAACAACAGGGGAAGCTGGGTGTGGGTATGTGGGAACTCTATATTACCTTTGCAAATTTTTTTTGTAAAACTGAAACTATTCTGAAGTTGATGTTTAAAATAATAATAATAACTTGATACGTGGTCCCACTCTTCAGAGATTCTGATCTAATTGGTCTGCTTTGCGGCCTAAGCACTGGGAGTTTCCAAAGCTTCCCTGGTAACCTTAATGTGCAGCCAGGTTTGCGAACTCCTGGATGAGGGGCTGAGGGTATGGTCTGGGCAAGTGCTAGGAGCTACATGCAAATCTACAGTAACTATTGAGCCAAACTTACTCATATAAAACCATGTTTCATCAACAGATAGTGTTTCCCTGCTTGTAGATTATGGGCCTTTAGTATTATTCTGGATTCAACAGCACTATTCAGTAGAGCCCTTGGCAGTGTGATGGTTAAGAGACTGGCTGCTAATCCAAAGCCCGACAGTTTGAATCCACCTGCCGCTCCTTGGAAACTCCATAGGGCACTTCGGCTATGTCCTATATACTATTGCTATGAGTCAAAATCAACTCAACAAGTTGTTCTGTTTTGTTTTAGGTATTCAGTAGAGCTTTCTGTGATGATGGAAATATTCTATATCTACACTGTCCAATGTCATAGCCACTACCTGTATGTGGCTATTTAGCACTTACTTGAAATATGGCTATTAAGACTGAAGAAGTGAAATTTCACCTTCATTTAATCTTCTTATCATGGATTTTGTTGTTGAGAATGAATGCAGCAGAACATAAACCAACAGTCTCTATGTGTACAATTAGTAAAAATGGATTACATTACTTGAGTTGTGCCTCTATCCTCATCTTCCTTTTCTGAGTTCTTCCTCTCCCACTGAATTTAATTTTAATTAGTTAAAATTTTAATAGAAACTTGTGACCAGTGGCTGCCTTGTTGGATGACACTGTGCTAGAAACATGCAATCATGCTCCTAAAAGAATATGCCTGAATGTTCCATTTTGCATCTGGATTATATTTTCTCCAACTTCTTCCTTCCCACAAGTTCAAGCCTCCCCTTTGCAAGGAGGTTATTTTACTGTTAACATATCAGTACAAATGCCACTCTACTTTGGCAACAGAAGGGCTCAGCATCCTACCTGGGCCCCTCCACCTGTATTGCCAGCTGCTGATTACAGGAAGCCTCCATTATGCCCCCTGTCCCACCTGCTTGAGTATTTTGGTAAAGTCCAATGTTAATGTTTCAAGTGCTCTCTGAATTAATTCCAAACTTGTAAAGAAAAAAACAAAACAAGGTCTCCTGGTGAAGGACGGCAGCTGTTTTGTTATTTGTCTCTGTTTGAAAAATAGCTTCTCCCCAGCTCTATACCATATCAACAAACTACAAAGATGCTGAACAGCTAATGACTACATTAAGCATTTGGAAGGTCTGCGTTATTGTATTCCTGATTGCTCTGTGGTGGAATACAATTAAACTATAGATTGCTTAGGCTGTCTGGGTGATGGGGAGAAACAAATGCCCTGGAGGAGCAGGATGGATTGTGCTGGACCACATGTAACTCTTCTGACTGGAAGCTAAAAGCCAAAACCTAAGACAAGATTGTAGGACTACAGCTGCCATGCTGGGACAGCATGCCTTGTCACTTAGACATTTTGGTGGAAGGTCAGCTGCCTTTGTGTTTTAATATGTAGAGTGTGTGGTTTTAATGATGCAAAGAGGTGGGAGGGGATAGATTTCAAAAATAATAAGAGCTTCAACAGTCAGAGGTTGTCCTGAGCTTATTTCCCTGATGAAAAAGAAATGTAGGTTATCATGAGTATGGACAGGGACAGCATACTGAGATTACCATTGAAATTGTTGCTAGTCGCCACCAAGTTGCAGAGTCTTTTCAGACATCCATTTTGGTATTTTCTGTCTTTTCTTTTTAATGATCTATTGCTTTCTTCAGGAACCCTGCTGGCGTAGTGGTTAAGAGCTATGACTGCTGACCAAAAGGTCAGCAGTTTGAATCCACCAGGTGCTCCTCAGAAACCCTATGAAACAGTTCTACTCTGTCCTATAGGATCCCTAAGAGTCAGAATTGACTTGACAGCAACAAGGTTTTGCTTTCTTCGTGTGTAGTGTCTTTGATGTCATCCCACAACTCTTCTGGTTTTCGGTTACTAGCATTCAATGTGTTAAGTCTACTCCTAAGATGGTCTCTAGATTCATGTGGGATGTATTCCAGGTCATACTTTGTTCTCATGGACTTGTTTTAATTTTCTTCAGCTTCGTCTTGAACTTGCGCAGGAACAATTGATGGTCTGTTCTGCAGTTGGCCCCTGGCCTTGTTCTGACTGATGAGGTGTGTCTGACTCGTCATGGTGTTTTCAGTTGCCTAGTAAGCATGCAAAAGCTGAACAATGAATAAGGAAGGCTGAAGAATTCAAAACTTTGAATTATAGTGTTGGTGAAGAATATTGAATATACCGTGAACTTCCAGAAGAACAAACAAATTTGTCTTGGAAGAAGTACAGCAAGAATGCTTCCTCAGAAGCAAGGATGGTGAGACTATGTGAGGTCTCACAATTAAGTTCACAAACTCATCCCAGAAAAAGTGTTATGTACCTCACTGCTGAGTATCACTGGGGTCACCTTCAAAGTATTCCCCTTGGGAGATATGCACTGATGCCAGTGCCTCATCTACCCTTCAAAGAAATTTTGGAACTCTTTTTCTAGAATGGCCATCAGAGGTGCTGTCATAGATGGAGTCCTTATGAGTCAGAAGTGACTCGATGGCACATAACAATAACAAGCTGCCACCAAGTCAGCTCTGATTCAGTGTAACCACACGTATAACAGAATGAAATGTTGCTCAGTCCTGGGCCATCTTCACAGTCATTGGTATACTCAAAGTCGTTGTTGCAGCCACTGTTTGAGTGCCTTCCCACCTAGGGGAGCCTTTATACCACAGTTTTCCGTTTTGAGCCATAGGGTTTTCACTGGCTAATTTTCAGAAATAAATCAAGAGCTCTTTCTTCTGAGAATTAAAATTAAGTTTCAAATTGTGAACTGCTTAACATCAGGGCCTCTCCCCCTCAGCTTTGGCACATACCTGAGGTCAGAGCCCAGGGTCTATAGCTTCAGTTATTTTTAACAGCTTTATTGAGATATAATTCACATACTATCAAGTTCACGTGTTAAGTGTACAATTTGATGGTTCTTAGTAAATATATATTTGTGCAACCATCACCAATATCCAATTTGAGAACATTTCTTGCACCACAAAAAAAGTCCCTTGTGTCACTGCATAATCACTCCCAGTTTGTCTTCCTCCCCTGCCTTTGGCAACCATTAATCTACTTTCTATCACTACAAATTTGCCCATTCTAGACATTTTGCATGAATGGAAGCATACAGTATATGGCCTTTTATGTCTACTTTCTTTTACTCAGCATGTTTTCCAGGTTCATTCATGTTATAGCACATATCATTATTTCTTTTTATAAGCCAAGCCAAAGGCTGTTGAGTCAATTCCAACTAATAATGACCCTATAGGTAAGAGTAGAACGGCCCTATAAAGTTTCCAAGGACCACCTGGTAGATTTGAACTGCTGCCCTTTTGCTTAAACCAAAACCAAACCCAGTGCTGTCAAGTCGATTCCGACTCATAGCAACCCTAGAGGTCAGAGTAGAACTGCTCCACAGAATTTCCAAGGAGAGCCTGGTGAATTAGAACTGCCAACCTTTTGGTTAGCAGACATAGAACTTAACCACTATGCCACGAAGGTTTCTGACCTTTTGCTTAGCATAGTCAAATAGTATTTCATTGCATGGATAATGCCATATTTTATTTATCCATTCTCCAATCGATGGACATTTAGGTTGCTTGTATTTTTTGGCTACTAGGAATAATGTTGCTATAAATATTTAAGGACAAGTTTTTGTGTGGATATATATTTTCAGTTCTCTTTAGTTTATACCTAGGACTGAAATTGTTGGGTCATGTTTAATTTTTTAAGGATCTACCAAACTATTTTCCAAAGTGGCTGCACCATTTTACATCACTATCAGCAATGTATCAAGGTTTCCCTTTCTCTACAGCCTCACCAGTGCTTGTTAGTTTCTGTTTATTATTGTTATTTATTATTATACTCATCCCAGTGTGTATGAAGTAAAATCACATTGTGGTTTCAATTTGCATTTCCCTAATGATTAGTGCCGCCATGAGTCGGATCCGACTCGACGGCACTTGGCTACTTGGCTTTAATGATTAGTGATGCTGAATGTATTTTCATATTTATTAACTCTTCACACATGTTCTATGGTGAAATGTTTAATAGATTCTTTTGCTCATTTTAAATCAGAATGTTTGCCTTCTTGTTATTCAGTTATAAGAGTTCTTTACATATTCTGGGTACAAATATTCTGTCAGATATATTAGTTTTTCTACCATGTTATCAACTGTTTTCTCTCTTTCTATGGAGATGATCATGTGGGTTTTGACCTTTCTTAGTATGATGTATAACATTGATTTTTATATGTTGAACCAACCTTGCATTCCTGAGATAAACCCCACTTGGTCATGATATTATAATCATTTTAATGTATTGCTTAACTCAATTTGCTTATATTGAAGATTTTTACAACTGTATTTACAACGGCAATTGATCTATAGTTTTCTACCTTTGGTATGAGGATAAAAGTGGACTCCTGCATGAGTTGGGAAGTACTCCAATTAATCCATTTTCATGGAGGCAAAGGGGAAAAAAACCTATGAGGGCCTTATAAACCTGGGATGCTTATATCTGTTTTCTTGCTTTCTCTCCCCAATCAGATTGCAACCTGCATTCCAACAATTCCATGCATAAACCTATGGTTTAACAGGGCTATCTGCAGCCCTGATACCCAGGACAGAGGAGGACTTACTCTGAGGCAAGGGCCTCTTATTGTCTAGCTCACCTCACCGGTTGAGTCAGAGACCATTTAAGTGGTTTGTGAGCATCAAAACCACCGCTTAGTAGCTGCTCCCTTAGTGGTGGGGACGATCTGAAGTCCATCCCAGAAAAGAGAGCCCTGGGACATTCCACCCTTCATAATGAACTGCCTTGTTCAAGTGGAGCCAGAAACTTTGTTTGTTCATGCATGAGCAAGTTTCTGATGCGGGAAGGCAGTGCAGTGCCAGGAGGCATTCAGCTCTTGGACCGCCCATGAATGAGTCTGCTTATGTGTTCAATTCCCTTGATGCAGGTGGGGCTTAAGACATTCACTCACTCAGCACCAAGGGCTGGCCCAGGGCTCAGGGCCAACTCAGCAGCAGCAATCTGTCATCTGTCACACAGCTTCTTGTGTTGGCTTTCTCAGCTTGGCTGGAGTCTCTTAAGTCATGCCTAAGTAACTGTTTCAAAGATTGCCACAGACACTAGAACTCTGTTGTGGCAGAAGTTTACAGAAGACAGATGCCTCCAGGAGAGGAATGGCAGCCAAGTTCTTTTGGGCATGCTGATGCTAGACATCTCAAGATAGGCAGGCAAAACTGGAAAGATTTTGAAGAGAGAGGAAATTGAACTGACCTGCATACAGTGATATGGACAGGTGCTTTCAGATGCAAAGAAATGTAAGAGCTGCTGCAAACCACAGTTAGTTCCTTGTTAGATGCATCTCTTGAGGGAAAGGCTCAGTGAGATGGATTAACACAATAGCCATAACAATGGACTCCAACATTCCAACTATCATGAAGATGGCACAGGATCAGGAAATGTCTTGTTCTGTTACACGTAAGGTGACTGTGAGTTGGAGCCAACTTTATGGAAACTAACAAGAAAAACAAATATCGGCGTGACTGAAAGAAAGAAAATGAAATTGAGGATCTGAAAATGGAGAGAACATGCTGGGCCACAGCTACCCAGAGAATGACGGTAGTGCTAGCTCTACCCCCCCGTGGCATGATTATGATCAAGCTCTGGATTTCCTAATCTTTGCCCCCTTCAGTGTTCTGTTCACCACCTGTCTTCATTTCCATTGTTCTGTGTCAAAAATTATGGAGCAGCATAGGGTATAAAGGAAACTCTGGTGGTGTGTGGTTAAATGCTATGTCTGTTATCCGTAAAGGTCAGCAGTTCAAATCTGCCAGGTACTCCTTGGAAACGCTGTGGGACAATTCTACTCTGACCTATAGTGTGACTATGAATCAGAATCAACTAGATGGCAGTGGGTTTTTTTAATAGTGTATGGAAAGTTGACTTTCAGTAAATTTGGTGTTTTCAATCAATTTAGTCATTTAACACTTACTGTGTTTCTACTATGTGATAGGCCCTGTAGTAGGTGTTGGAGATATCAGGAAACAGACGTAGTCTCTGGTCTCTTGGGATTTACATTCTATTGGGTGAAAGGGGAAACACAGAAGTAAACACATAAGCTTGAAAGAAATACTTTTAAATGATGATAGTAACTGTGAAGACCAAGTAGGAGTCCCTGGGTGGCACAAACATTTGAATGCTAGGCTACTAACCAAAAGGTTGACTGAATTTACCCAGAGACACCTTGGAAGAAGGACCTGACAATCTACTGTTGAAAGATCACAGCCACTGAAAACCTAATAGAGTACAGTTCTACTCTGAAACGATGGGATCATTACATGGGTCAGAATCAGCTCAATGGCAGGTGTTTTGGGTTTTGTTTTACAACAATAAAGCAGCAAGACAGTGGAAGAGTGGGTTAAGGGTAGTCAAAGGTATCTGTCAAGAAATAGCCTTTGAGCTGAGAATGGAATGACAGGGAGGAAGCCACACAGAGATTTGTGCCATAAGCATTCCAGGCAGAGGGAACAGCAGGTAAAAATGCCCAAGGCAAGACTGAGCTTAGGTTGGCTGAAGAACAGCACTGAGAAGGAGGAAGAGGTGAAAGAGTAGTAGTAAGAGATGGGATTGGAGAGACAGACAGAAACAGGTCATCTAGAGGCTGGGGGTCTATAGTAGTATGTTAGGATTTTATTCAAGTAAAATTATAATTCATTGGAGAGCTTTAAGCATCCATCCCACCTTCTTTTGGACCAAACCCACTGCCATTGATTCCAATTCACTCAACTCTACAGGACAGAGTAGAACTGCCCCAGAGTTTCCAAGGACTGCCTGGTGGATTCAAACTGCTGACCTTTTGGTTAGCAGCTGTAGCATTTAAGCACTACATCAGTAGGGTTCCCTTTTAGAATTAGCATGCCAGTTTCCTTATTGGAAATTTTTTCTTCCCCACTGGCAGCAGGATTGGAGAAATACTCATTAACAATCTGTATTATGTAGATGACATAACGTTGCTTGCTAGAAGTCAAGAGGATTTGCAACACTTACTGATGAAGATCAAAGACCACAGCCTTCAGTGTGGATTGCACCTCAACATCAAGAAAACAAAAATCCTCACAACTGGACCAGAAAGCAACATTGTCATAAATGGAGGAAAGATTGAGGTTGTCAAGGATTTCATTTTACTTGGGTCCACAATCAACGCCCATGGAAGCAGCAGTCAAGAAATCAAAAGGCACATTCCATTGGAAAAATATGCTGCAAAGGACCCCTTCAAAGTATTCAAAAGTAAAGATTTCACCTTGAAGACTAAAATGAGCCTGACCTAAGCCATGATATTTTCAGTCACGTAATATGCATGCAAAAGCTGGACCATGAACAAAGAAGACAGAAGAAGAATTGATGTCTCTGAATTGTGGTACTGGAGAAGAATATTGAGTGTACCATGGACCGCCAAAAGAACCAACAGATCTGTTCTGGAAGAAGTACAACAAGGGTGCTCCTTGGAAGCAAAGATGGCAAGACTGCATCTTACCTACTTTGGACATGTTGTCAGGAGAAGGACATCACGCTTGGTAGAGCAGAGGGTCAGCAAAAAAGAGCAAGGCCCTCAAGATGGGTTGACACAGTGGCCACAACAATGGGCTTAAGCATCAAAACAATTGAAAACATGGCACTAGACCAGGCAGTGTTTCATTCTGTTGTTCATAGGGTCTCTATGAGTTGGAACCAACTGGACTGCACCTAACCACAACATCTCTTTTGAGTTCATTTTTGTATATGGTGTAAGTTATGGCTACAGTTTCAATTTTTTGCAGATGGACATCCTGTTTTGCCAGTGCCACATTGCCGCATCCGGCACCCCAGCGACCAGCACTAGGATGGGTCTGGGCCCGAGAGGGATAGGAAAGGGGATTAGAAAGACTCAGTCACACAAAGGACACATCACACAAGAAAAAATTGAGGCCAGGTGGAACCAAGGTCTCTGGTGGAGAACAATGGCCCTGTTCCTCTATAGGAAACTTTATTTATAGGGCTACATCAGGAGGTTAGCAGGGCAGTCTATTTTGCCAAAAATGGTTACAATGGTATCGAGGCATTTTGTGATTGGCTAACTCATATGCGGAAATATCAGCAAGGCATGAGGTAAGAGAAAGAGGTCAAGGTCAGGCATTCCCGGAGACTCTGCCATACCCGAGAAAGGCCTAAACCTGTGTGCACAAGTATCAGTAAGGTAATAGGTGGGACAGCACATTCCCAGCAGCCCGCAGAACCATATGTTAAAAATACTGTCTTTTACCCATTTACTGGACTTTAGCGCCTTGTCAAAGATCAGGTGACCATAGGTGGATAGATTTACATCTGTGTTCTCAATTCTGTTCCACTGGTCAAAGTATCTGTTGTTGCACCAGTGCCACCCTGTTTTGACTACTGTAGCTATACAGTATTACGACTGTGTATTCCTTCCATCTTCTTTTGGTGCTTCCTGAGTCATTTAACATTCTCTCTGTAGAATCCCTCACTATTCCAACTCCAGGCCTGAATTTTTTTCTTCATTTCTTTCAGCTTAAGAAATGCAGAGTGTGTTCTTCCCTTCTGGTTTTCCGTTTCCAGCTTTTTGTCGTAATACTTAACTTTGTCTTCTTGAGCCACCCTTTGAAACCTGTTCAGTTCTTTTACTTCGTTGTTCCTTCCTTCTGCTTTAGCCACTCAGTGTTCAAGAGCAAGTTTCAGAGTCTTTTTTAAGATCCAATTTGGTCTTTTCTTTCTTTCCTGTCTTTTTAATGACCTCTCGCTCTCTTCATGGATGATGTCTTTGATGGCATTCCACAATTTGTCTGGTCTTCAGTCATTAGTGTTCAACACATCAAATTTTTCATCAGATGGTCTCTAAACTCATGTGATATGTACTCAAGGTAACATTTGGCTCTTATGGACTGGTTCTAATTTTCATCAGTTTCAGTTCGAACTTGTGTGTGAGAATTGATGGTCTGTGCCGCAGTCAGTGCCTGGTCTTGGTCTGATTGCTGATATGGAGCTACTCCATTGTCTCTTTTCATAAATGTAGTCAGTTTGATTCCTGTGTGTTCCATCTGGCAAGGTCGATGTGTATTGTCGTGGTTTATGTTGATGAAAAAAAGATATTCTCAATTAAGAAGTCATCGGTCTTGCAAAATTTTATCATGCAATCTCTGGCGCCATTTCTGTTACCAAGGCCGTGTTTTCCAACTACTGATCCCTCTTCTTCATTTCTAACTTTTGCGTTCAATCACCAATAATTATCAATGCAACTGATTGCATGTTTGACCAATTTCAAACTATAGAAGCTGGTAAAAATCTTCCATTTCTTTGGCTCTGGAAATATTTTTTTTTATTATGATTGAATAAAATATATGTTCCGATATAAATTTGCATGCCCACCTATATGCAACTCCGACTGCTCTCCCTGCCCAGTAACACCACACTCTTCCTCTCTGCTCCATACATGTCTTATCCTCCCAACAATCTCCTATCCCCTCCTCTCCACTCACTCTCCCACCTCCAGTAAGAGGTCAGCAGGACGACATACTACAGATGCATAGAACCATAAAGTGAACACATGATGTGGTCACTTTGCGTCGCCAAGTCCAATCCATTCCTGTCTGAAGAGTTGACCTCCATTATGATTTATGGACAGGGGCAGCATCAGGGCCAGGGGCCATGCTTCCAGGGGAACCCCGAAGCCCGTGGACCATCATTTGTGGTCTTTTCATGGAGCTCTCAGGGTGCATCCCTTTTTATTCTTGTGTTGCCAGTGAGACTCAACTTTGTGTATTCCATCACAGCTATCACTGGTGGTGGCCAGGCACCATCTGGCTCTTCCAGTCACAAGTCGATGTAGTCACCTACTCACGTGGGTCTCTTTGTCTTCTGGGTTCTCTTTCCCCCATGTCATTTTGGTCCTTGGTGATCATCCGTTCCTGCTGAGTTGGGACCATTTGCTGTACCCTCAGATGGCAGTTTGGCAGCTTTTAAGACCCTGGACACCACTCACCAATGTGGGGTACAGAAGGCTCTCTTAGCAAAAATCTAGTTGTGTCAATTGGCCTCGATTTCCCCTGAGCAGCTCTGGAAATATTAAATAACTCAGGAGGTATCAAAAGTAGATGGAAGGAATACACAGAATCATACCAAAACGAATTAGGCTATGTTCAACAATTGCAAGAGGCTGCATGTAATCAGGAACTGATGATACTGAAGAAAGAAGTGAAAGCTGCACTGAAGGCATTGGCAATAATCAAGGGTTCAGGAACTGATGGACTATCAGTTGAGATGTTTCAACAAACAGATGCAGCCCTGGAAGCACTCTCTCATCTATGCCAAAAAATTTGAAGGACAGCTACTTGACTGACCAACCGAAAGATAGCTATGCTATGCTTATTACCAACAAAGGTGATCCAACTGAATGCAGAAATCATTAAACAATGTCATTAATATCACATGCAGGTAAAATTTTGCTAAAAATCATTTAAAAATGACTGGAATAGTATATCAATGGGGAACAACTAGAAATTCAAGCCAGATTCAGAAGAGGATATGGAACCAGAGATATCATTGCTGATGTCAGATGGATCTTGGCTGAAAGAAGAGAATACCAGAAAGATGTTTACCTGTGTTTCATTGGCTATGCAAAGGCATTTGACTGTGTGGATCATAAAAAATTACGGCTAACATCGTAGAGAATGGGAATTCCAGAACACTTAATTGTGCTCGTGAGGAATCTGCACACAGATCAAGAGGCAGTCATGCAAACAGAACAAGGGGACACTGTGTGGTTTAAAGTCAGGAAAGGTGTGCACCAGGGTTGTATCCTTTTGACATAACTTTTCAGCCTGTATTCCAAGCAAATAGTCTGAGAAACTGGACTTTTATTAAGAAGAACAAGGAATCAGGATGAGACGAAGACTCATTAACCATCTGTGTTTTGCAGATGATACAACCTTGCTTGGGGAGAGTGAAGAGGATTTGAAACACTGTTAAAGATCAAAGGCTACAGTCTTCAGTATGGATTATACCTCAACCTCAGGAAAACAAAAATCTTCTCAACAAGACCAGTAAGCAACATTATGATGAACAGAGAAGGGACTGAGGTTGTCAACAATTACATTTTATTTGGCTCCACAATCAACATCCACGGAAGCAGCAGTCAAGAAATCAAAAGACACATTGCATTGGGAAAATCTGCCGCAAAAGTCCTCTTAAAAGTGTTGAAAAGTAAAGATGCCACCTTGAAGACTAAGGTGCACCTGACCCAAGCCATGGTATTTTCAACTGTATCATATGCATGCTAAAACAAAACAAATATAAAAATAAAAAATAAAACCACTGCCATCGAGTTGATTCCAACTTATAGCAACCATATAGACAGAGTAGAACTGCCCCATAGAGTTTCCATGGAGCAACTGGAAGATTTGAACTGCCAACTGTCTGGTTAGTAGCTATAGCACTTAATCACTATACCACCACAGTTTCTGTGCATATGAAAGCTGGGTGATAAGTAAGGAAGACAGAATAAGAATTGATGCCTTTGAATTGTGGTGTTGGAGAAGAATGCTGAATATACCATGGACTGCCAAAGTAACAAATAGATCTGTCCTGGAAGAAGTACACTCAGAGTGGTTCTTAGAAGCAAGGACGGTGAGACTGTACCTCACATACTTTGGACATCTCTCAAGAGGGATCAGTCTCTGAAGAAAGACACCATGCTTGGTAGAGTGGAGGGTTAGCAAAAAAGAGGAAGACTCTCAACAAGATGGATTGACACAGTGTGTCCAAGAATTGGCTTAAGCATGAAAATGATTATGAGCGTGGTGCAGGACTGGACAATTCTGTTCTGCTGTGCATACAGTCACTGTGAGTCAGAACCAACTCGACAGCACCTAAAAACAACAGCTGTATAGTGGGTTCTGAGGCCAGGTAGTGCTAGTACTGGTCATCCTACCTTCTTCTTTTTCTTCAGTGGTCCCTTAGTTATCCAGGGCTGCTTCTTTTTCCATATAAAGATAATAACCTCTTTATATGTTATTATCTCTTTAAAGAATGTCGTTGATATTTGGATCAGGACTGCATCTATCTCTTTAAATAATGTTGCTGGTATTTGGATCAGGATTGCACTGTAGTTGTAAAGCACTTTGGGTAGAGATGTCATTTTCTCAGTGTTTAGTCTACCTATCTACAAGCACGGTGTAGGTCTCTTCGTTTCTTACAGTGGTGTTTTGTAGTTTTTTTTGTGGGGGTCTTTTTGGCTTTTTACATCCCTGGTTAGATTTATTCCTAAGTGTTGTATTTTTTAGGGGTTGTTATAAATGGTATTATTTTCTTGACTTCCTTTTCATTACTGTCTTTATTGGTGTATAACAAATGGTTTTCTGTATGTCTATCTTGTATCTTGCTAATCTGCTGATTAGTTTTCTCATAGAGTCTTTTAGGTTTTCTATGTATAGTATTGTATCATCCACAAATAGGGACAGTTTAACTTCTTCATTACCAATTTGGATGCCCTTTATTTCTTTGTCTTGCCTATTGCTTTAGCTAGCAGTTAAAGCAAAATGTTAAACAGGAGTGGTGATAAAAGGCTTTCTTGTCTTTTTCATGTTCTCCATGAAGAATGAAACTGGCCTTTGATTTTTCATAGATGCCCTTTATCATGTTGTGAAATTTCCTTTCTGCATGTATTTTACTGACAGCTTTTATCAGGAATGGATGCTGGACTTTGTTGAATGCCTTTTCTGTGTTAATTGAGATTATTGTGATTCTTCCATTTTACTTATGAAGTGGATTAATAGTTTTTTTAATTGGTATGAATCCTACTTGGTCACAGTGTACAATTTCATGATATGATGCTAAATTCTATTAGCTAGAATTTTGTTGAGATATTTTGCATTGATATTCATTAGAGATATTGTTCTGCGACTTTCTTTCTTTCTTTCTTTTTGTGATGTCTTTGCCTGATTTGGGTATCAAGGCTATGCTGGCTTCATAAAATGAATTCAGAAGCATTCCTTCCTTTTCCTATGTTCTGAAATCACTTGAGAAGTACTAGCGGAAACTCTTCTCTGAACATTTGGTAGAATTCTCCAGTGAAGCCATCTGGACCAGGGATTTTTGTTGTTGTTGTTGTCAGAAGTTTTTTTTGTTTGTCTTGTTTTTGTTTGTTTGTTTGTGTGTTACTTTTTCAGTCTCTTATTATGGGTCTGCTCAGATTTTCAATATCATTTTGTGTTAGTGTGAGTAGGTAATGTGTTTCTAGGAATTTCTCTGTGTCTTCTAGGTTTTCAAATTTCTTCGAGTATACTTTATCATAGTACTCTGTTATGATCGCTTTTATTTCATTTACATCTGTTGTAATGTCCTCCGTTTTGGTTCTTATTTGGGTTATTTGCATCTTCTCTTGTTCTTCTATTGTCATTTTGCCTAGTGATTTGTCAGTTTTGCTGATCCTTTCAAAGAACCAGTTTTTGGTTTTGATGATTCTTTCTGTTGCTTTTCTGTTCTCTATTTCATTTAGTTCTCCTCTGATCTATACTATTTCCTTTATTATGGTGGCTGTGTGCTTCTTTTGCTGTTCTATTTGAGTCATGTAGTTAATGTTTTGGTTTTGTCTCTTCTTTTTTGATGTGTGCATCAATTGCTATAAATTGACCTCTGAGTACTGCCTTTGTTGTGCCCCAAAGATTTTGGTATGCTGTGTTTTCATTCTCAGAAATTTTTTATTCCATCTTTGATTTCTTCTATTATCTGGTATTTTTGAAGCAGAGTGTTACTCAGTTTCCATGTAATTGTTTCTTTTTTCCTTGTTCTTCCTGTTGTTAATTTCTACTTTGATGGTGCTATGGTCATAGAAGACACTATGTATTATCTTAATGTTTTGAATTTTCTTGAGGGTTGCTCTCTGGCCTAAGATGTGATCTATTCTGGAGAATGTTCCGTGTGCAGTGGAAAAGAATGTGTAGTTCAGTGCTGTTGGGTGTAGTGTTCTATATATGCCTGTCAAGTTGGCTGATTGTGCCCTTCAGCTCTTCTGTATCTTGGTTGAGCTTCTTTCTAGATGTTCTGTCCTTTACTGAGAGTGGTGTGCTGACGTCTACTATTATGATGGAACTGTCACTTTCTCTTTTCAATGCTATTACAGTTTGTTTTATGTATTTTGGATCCCTGTGATTGGGTGCATAGATCTTTATTACGATTATGACTTCATGATGAGTCATTGCTTTAATCATTATATAATGTCCTTCTTTGTCTTTCATGGTGGATTTTGTTTTAAAGTCTATTTTATCTAAGATTAGTATGCTAAAGCCAAGTGCCACCAAGTCGGAATAGCCACTAGTATATTCGTCCACCCTTTGATTTTTAATAAATATATGTCTTTGTTTGTAAGATGTGTCTCTTGTAGACAGCATATTGATGGATACTGTCTTTTTTTAAAAAATCCATTCTGTCACTCCCTGTATCTTTATGGGTGCATTTAGGCCATTTATGTTCAATTCATTGCTGTCATTTTGTAGTGCTTTTCTCGGGGGGGGGAAGTGCTGCTGTCTTTGTTCTTCTTACTCTTCTGTGCTGAATTCCTTTTGTTTGTAGATTTTTTTTATTTCTTTTGTTTCTATAGATTTTGTGCTTACTGAGATTTTGTGTTTTTCCTCTTTATTTTGATGAGTAGGTTTGTTAACTTTCTTTGAAACTTACCCTTATCTTTGTAAATTTCAGCTAGTATTTTAATACTTGGTATTGCCCCTACTGTTGAAAGTTCTATACCTATACTGTAAATTCCTTCTTTTATTGTTCTGATGTTGTTGTCATTTATAAATTAACTGTTCTGATTCCCTGTTTTAAATCTTTTAGTTTTGATTAATCCTTGAGAATTTATTACCTAGGTTGATATCTGGCTGATGTGGTCTTGAGCCTAGAATCAGGCTGTCATCTGATGTTTCTTCTCAAACCAAAGGACTCCTTTTAATAATTTTTCCAAGGCTTTTTTTGGTTTTGTTTTTTTTTTCTTTTTGGTTTTCATATATTCCCTTAATTTCTGTCTAGATGGAAATGTCCATATTTCACCATCATATCTGAGTGAGAGTTTTGCAGGGCATGTTATTCTTGGTTGGCAATTTTTTTCCTTGAAAGTTTTATGTATGTCATTCTACTGCCTTCTTAGAAACTCCAGTGCTGTAGTGGTTAAGTGCTACAGCTGCTAACCAAGAGGGTGACAGTTTGAATCCACCAGGTGTGCCTTGTAAACCCTATGGGGGCAGTTCTACTGTGTCCTAGAGGGTCACTGTGAGTCAGAATATACTCAGTGATAGTGAGTTTGGTTTGTTTTTTTTTATTGCCTTCTTGCCTACATGGTTTCTGCTGAGCAGTCAGAGCTTAGTCTTACTGTTTCCCCTCTGTATGTGACTTTTCATTTTCTTTGAACTGCTCTCAGAGTTTTTTCTTTGTCTTTTGGTATCAACAAGTGTGGTTATGTTATGCCTTGGTGATTTTCTTTTGGAATCTATCCTATATTAGGTTCATGGAGCTTCTCAGATTGTCAGCTTTTCATCTTTCATGCTATTAGGGGAATCTTCTGTCAGAAATTCTTCAACAATCCTCTGTGTTTTCTATTTTCTCCATCTGTCCTGGAACTCTGATCACTTGCGTATTTTTGGTTTTGATTGTATCCCACATAATTTCCAGGGTTTCCTCCCATTTCTTTTTTCTGATTTTTCATCAAACAAAGTGGTATCCAAGTATTTGTCTTCAAATTGCACTGATCATGTCTTCCACTGTTTCAAACCTGTTTCTTAGAGTTTCTATGACACTGTACATTTCTGAAATCTTGTTTAACTTTCAGATTTGTAATTGCTCTTTAAATGCTGTCTGCTTGGGAATTTATTTTGACAGCTTTTTCTTGTATTATTTTCCTGAATTCTTTCATTTTTTTTCTCTGTATTTTCCATAAATTTATCTGCCTTTTCCATGATTTTGTCTATTTTTTCCCTCATTTTTGTCTTCCTTTTCCTTCAACCTTTGATAGTTCTCAATATTAGAGATTTGAATTCCCTATCATCTACTGGAAGATCACCTGTTATTTTATTTTGGATGCCTCCTAGAACCATCCTGTCCCTTTTTTTTTTTTAACCCCTTTGAAGAATTTGAATCCTTTCATTTGTGTTGACCAAGTACTTGCTTTAGTCAGGAAAATGTGGACAGAAGTGAATAGGGGTCAGTGCCATGGTGGCAATGAAAACTGAGTCAGGATGGCGTACTCTTTGAGTTGAGTCAGGCATGAAACATGGCAAATCAATAAGCTCTTGTGCTAAGCCACTAGTTCTTTGAAGTTATGTATATATCCAGCAAAACCTAGCCCTCTATGACCCACGCTGCTATTAATCCAAACCATCAGCTGTCCTTGACCAATCTTATCTAAAGTCTTATCTCTAGAAATAGAAAGTTCAGTTGCTGGTCTCCAGCTTGTTACAAAAAAGAAACTTCCCCAAGTTTAAATAAAAATACAGGCTTTGGAGTTCAAAATAAATAAGAAAAGATAAGAAGACTGTGCTTGAGTTGTGGCTACTACTAGCTCTGTGCTTTGGGAAAATCATTAACCTTGCTGAGCACCAATTCTTTTTCACCTTTAAATTGTGTAATAACTACATCTATTTCATAAGATTGTTGTTAGGATAAAACACAGCACTCAGTAATGACTGTCTGGATTATTACTATTACTTCTTGGTGTGTATTTACAACTTTTCTTTTGAAATTCCATGAGGATAATAACCTCATGGCTCCCCACATACATTAGATGAGCATTTTGCATGCAAACATTCCATATTCCTTAATTCCTCTGTCCCTTCTCAGTGGAAGAAAATGGTGTTTGTAGAAATAAAATATCAGCCTCAACTTGTACACATACCCGACATGTTGCAAGTCATTACAATGTGTTTTTGAGAGTTGCCACTTCACTGCTCTATAAAAAGCTTCCTGGAAAAAGTATTAACAGATGGCCTCTTACTCTCCGAGACTGTTAGTAGCACACCAGATGGCAACCCAAATGAAAAGATTCCACTTAAATTCTCCAAACTCAGGGAAATGTGACACTAGCTTCATGGTAGGTGTGGAGCATTAGAGATAGCACAGAAATGTTCACTTAAGATGAAAACTTCATTTTCTTTCCTTCTTTCAATGTGGAATCTAGTCTCCATTGTCTCACCAGCTTGCCAGGTATTTCATATAAAATGCTGGTTTCCCCATGCAAACAGGAATTGTATTGGAAATGACTGACAGATTTATGAGGTATAAGGCTGTTCTAAAGAATGAAAATATAGGCCATGCCCCAGGGACAAGTACTGTGGACACTCCTTGCTCTCCAGAAGCAGTCGTTAGTTGTCACCATTTTACCTTATTGTTAGAAATATTAAGCCTCAGCTACACTGTCAAACTTTTGACAGATAGGTAATAACTTCTAAGATAGTAGCATCTTTCCAAATGTCTGACTTACCTACTGATGAAGAAAAGGCTTGGCTGGGGGTGCCTTCCCAGGGATTACAACAAGAGAAATTCTCCCAGGTACCTTTGTACTGAAAACAACCCTGCTCAGTTAGGGAAGTGTCCTGCCATAGTAGGTTGTATGGGTCAATGTGGATATTTTGTGGCATCAGAGAACCCCCTAGTGTCAGTGGCTCAAAATGGCCATGGACTTCTGTCTCCATTTCTTAGTGCTGCTGTAATAGAAATACAAGTGGGGACTTTAAAAAACAGACATTTCTTTTCTCATAGGTTTGAAGGTCAAAAACCTAAATCCGGGTCTTTGACATGTTGATTGCTTTCTTGTAGGTGGTGTTAAGCATTCCTTGGTTCCTTGGCTTGTAGACTATCTTCATATCCCATTTGTCTCCTTTCCCCTGCTCCCATGTGTAGTGGCACATGCACCTGTGCACACACCTGTGCAATCACACAAACGTGCACCTTTGTACCCATTCTGCTCTTTGTACCACTCAGAAGTGATTACATTTAGAACTCACCCTAATTGGGCATGCTGTAATTAATATAACAAAGAAAATACTGTTTCCATACAATATTACATTTACAGGAATAAAGGTTAAGATTCCAACACATGTATCAGGAGAGTAAAATTCATAACAACTCTCAGAGCAAGCACTTGATTATTCCATCTGCAGACCACCTTAATCTTCCAATATAGCAGCCAATGGGACACATTGTACAGATGGATTTTTGGTAAAGTGGCTGGAAGTGCAGTCTTAAATATAAACAGACAACACAAAAACATAGATCTGTATTCCGCTCAGCAGCTATTCAAAAGATATGTCGAATCACGACCTCCTGACTAGATAAGGCACTATGGGGGCATTGAACCTGGAAATTTTTCAGCCTTGACAACTGCTGTCCTCTCCCACCTCAAGAGGAGCTTCAGTGCATGGCTAGAACCAAAGGAAACATGGCTGCTACAAACCATATAGAATTTCCAGGAGCAACTTCTACTTTTTTTGCAATGTCCTAAGACAGCTGGAGGCAATGAAGACCGATGATTAGGTCCATCTGCTACCCTGTGGGCTGCAGGTGAAGATTATAGCCATCCCATCATTGGAGGAGATACAAATGTCTCCAGGGCCCAAGCAAACAGGTGTTGACAAAAAAAAAAAAAAAGAATACGTCAACAGAGAGGGCTGATCAGCACGGGAAAACAAGTTCAAAGAAGGTCAAGTTGTCCTGTGTATCCAGCACTCTCTACAGGAGAGGACTCCCGGATCTAGGGTCACTGAGATGATTTCTTTCTCTGGGTCAGGATGAGTTACCACCCTCCCACGGCCATCTACCTAACCATGTTCTGATTCTTTATTCACCAAGTAATATTTCACTAAGTGATTCTGCTTCTCAGGTCTCTAGATACTGAGAAGGAGGCACAAAAATATTCTGACTTCTGCAAAGAGGGAAGGTTTGTTAAACTTTGGTTTTTTTACTTTTGATGTATCTATCTATATAGATATAGATATATATCACTGTTCTGGCATTTCCTTTAGCATGAGTCTATCTTCAATTCTAGGATCCTGAGACAGTTCAAAGCTGGGAATCAGACTCCAGAAATGAGGTTCTTAACCTGGAGTCCATGGTCTTTTAGGATAGATCTTTAAAAGTCTAAAGAACTCCCTGAAATTGAAGGTAGAAATAGGTGAATATGTGCACATGAGTATGATAGTGTTGAGCAAACCATAAATTCTCAAGTTCCCAAAGGGGTCCATGACGGAAAAAAGGTTAAGAAGGACCATTTCTGGTCCCCTTGAAAGGTTGGCAGTTTGAATTAACACAGAAGCATCACAGAAGAAAGACCTGGCAATCTATTTCCATAAGATTACAGCTGTTGAACACTCTAATAGGGAGCAGAGTTCTACTCTGCAGTGCAGGGGGTCACCATGGGAGGAAACTGACTGGAGTTCATGGGGTTTGGGTTTTGGGATTGAGGAACTCTGTACACCACTAACCAGCACCCCTAGATGGTGCTTCCACCACAGCACCCACCTCAGCATCAACAATTCAATGTCTAAACCGTGTCAGCCATGATTACTACTTATATTTAAAAATTGTCAGAAAAGATTTGACCACCTCCCTCAGTTATTTATTAAAAAAAAAGTAGTCCTCAAAAGCAAGCACTTCTATCTGCTACTAATTCCTCATACCACAGATAAGTTTGTGTTTTTTCGCATCATCAACTCTTAGTATAATTGGCCTGTCTTCCAGGAGTCAGAAGAGAGGTCTGATGGAAAGCTAGTTCTGCTCAACCCCAAACAGTCTGAATTTTATCTACCATGATGTATTAGGGCTCAGAACAAGGTAACATTAATCTCGTAAGAATTAAATGAAAACATAATTGCCAATTAACATAGAACAACGTATGAACTTGCAAACAACACAGATGTCCTCTCAGACAAAGAAAGCTCTTCTCTAAAGTCAAATATACTGATAATAATATCACATATTTATGGTGGTGGGAACAGCAAAGTCCCACAGAGAAAGGTTTCCTCTTGGCTTAAGTGTTGGCTGCCATCCAAAATTCACAGACTATAAACAATGAAAACCTTTCCATGGAGAAAAGTTAGGGGTAGAACTCACTTGGGGTCCCCAACTTTCTGAGGAAGTGCTCAAGCCATAAGTCAAAGTAACATTTTCATCGGCCCAAGGTGGCAGGCAGGATAAACGACCTGACCATGAATGCACGCGTTGAGGGGAGACTGTGCGAGGCAAGGCCCCCTCAGGAAATACTTGTGGAATGCTGACTGCCATCCCAGGGGCCTGCGCTGGAGAGCAGAGCCCCACTGAAGGTGTTACACCGCAGTGGGACACTGGGCTCCTCCCCCCGTCTCCCCTCAGTGAAAACAACGGCTTCATTGTGAGCCTTCCATTGAAACATGTTTGTGGTTTTACCAGCAGCCTCAGTCAGGGAACATGCTGGCCGTGGTTTGAGTTGTATAAAGCTAAAAAGGTTGAAGATGTCCCTAAGTCATGTGGTCTTAGGCACAAAAACCGGGTAATAGCCTAGGTCGGGAGATAACTATTTCCTCTATGATGACTGTGGTTGCAGGTGAACAGATGTCCACATATCTGACACTCGCTTTTCCTCAGGTGCTGACGTTTTTCAGCTTTTGAAGATGTAAATTTGTGGTGTGTGAAATGAAAAAAGTACAGTACCAGTCCCTTTGAAAGCCTGAACGAAAAAGTCATTTAAAAAAATATTATTTCCCTCGAGGTCACTGGTCTGAGTCTACCTTGAGCTGGTTGTTACCCAAACTCAGTCCTAAGACTTTGTTTTTAAATCTCAAAGTTGAAAGACATTGAGAAAATAAGGAAGAAAGGAGTGTTGAGTGGAAGGTGAGCCAGGCTAGGGGAAAGATGGGCTATGATTTTCCTGTAGTTGGCATAACAAACCACCACAAAGCAGCTTTAAAGAACAGAAATTTATTGCCTCCAGTTCTGGAGGCTGAGAGTCCAAGACCAAGGTTGGCCAGAATGATTCCTTCTGAGGACTTTAAAGGACAGCCAGCTAAGCCAAGTGCTGTCGCATTTCCATATCTCCCTCCTGGCTTCCAGGGGTTTCCAAGAATCATTGGCGTTAGTTGGCTTATACATGTATCACCCTAAATCTCGACCTCGACCTTCACAGAACTGTCTCCCCTCCTGTGTATGGATAAGTCACCTTCCTGTCCAGCATCTCAATTTCTTTGACTTAGCCTCTATGGCATCCTTACCTCCCAAATGAGAACAATACTTACAACTTATTTGCCAGATGGGAATATTATCAAAGGGCTGATATGAGGCTAAAGTAAGATGATAAAAATGAATGTGGCTTTTTAAAAATTATGCTTTAGGTCAAAGTTTACAGAGCAAGTCAGTGTCTCACTAAACAATTAATAGACATGTTGTTTGGTGGCATTGGTTGCCAGCCCCACAACATGTCAACACACTCGCCATCCCAATACTGGGTTCTGCATTTCCAGCTTTCCTGTTCGCTCTTGCCTCCTCACCCTTTTCCTGGGATAGTATGCCCATTTAGTCTCATACACATGGTGGAGCTACACATGTATTATTGCTTGTTTCATAGATCTGTCTAGTCTTTGAGGGTGAACCTCAAGAGTGACTTCAGTACTGAGTTAAAAGAGTATTTGGGAGCCAGACTCTTGGGGTTTCCCCAGTCCATGTCAGACCAGTAAGTCTAGTCCTTTTCTGTGAGTTTGAATTTTGTTTTACATTTTTCTTCAGCACTGCCCAGGATCCTCTGTTGTGATCCTGTCAGAGCAGTCAGTGGAAAATGAACACGACTTGCCTTACAAACAAAATATTTTGCAAAAGACTGTGGTCTATCTCCCACTAAAATGTCCTATTAAAAAAAAAAAAAAAAACTTATTTCAGTTGAGTCGATTCTGACTCATAGTGACCCTGTAAGATAGGGTAGAACTGCCCCACTGTATTTCCAAGGAGGAACTGGTGAATTCATACTGCTGACATTTTGGCTAGCTGTCATAGCTGTTAACTTATACCACTGAGTTAACAAAATGCCTCAGGTCATATTGTCGTCATATACTGTCCAACTCGTAGTGACCATATAGGGCAGACTAGAACTGCCACATAGGGTTTCCAAGGAGTGGCTGGTGAATTTGAACTGCTGACATTTTGGTTGGTAGCCTGAGCTCTTAAGCACGTCACCATGGGCCCCCACAGGCACTTCAAACTCAATGTTCCAAATCATCCTCATCTTCCCTCTAAACCTGTTGCTTGTTTTTTTCCCTCTCTCTCAATGAATGCCTCCATCATGTACTCAATCACCTAAATCAAAAAGCTGGGCATAATCTGAGATCTTTTCCCCATCTTTCAGGGTGGGAGAATCAATAAACTCCATCCACAACTGAGAACTCCATCAGATAGCTCTCCATGATAGGCTCTGTACAAGGCACATCAACTAAGACCAATGTCTTTATTGTAACTGACTTACAAGGAAAAGAGATTTTAAGGACCCACCTATTTTAAAAGACCTCCAGACCAAGAAGAATTGGTGGTGTCTCCCTGGAAGAGATGATCACCAAGAACACCAAAGACATGAGGACAAAAGAGCCCAAAAGACAGAAGGACCCATGTGAACAGGGGACTGTATCAACATGTGACCAGAAGAACCAGATGGTGCCTGGCCACCACCAATGACAGCCATGACAGGGCACACAATGTTGAGTCCCTGTGGCAACACGAGAAAAAGAGGGGTCCAGCTCAAGAACTCTACTAAAAGACCACAACTGAGGGTCTGATGGCCCAGAGGATCCATTCTCACCACAGATGGTAAAAATGGAAGTTGGTGTGAACAAGAGAAGGCAAACATGTAATTAATAGAAAGTTATATTAATTTTAAAGTATATTGAAGGAGAATAAGTGGGTCAGCCAGGAAATTATTCCTTGGCCCTTAAAATGGGACCCTTGGCCTTTTGTTCTGGAATGTTATCAGCCTGAAGGCAGGCTGTCACAAGGTGAGCACTGCCATCTCTTCTGTCATTTTAATGAAGAATTGGAATATCTAAGGTGGACAGTGAGGGCAGTGTGGTTCAGTGGAATTTACCATGTACAATAAACAAGAGGTCATTAAAGAGACAAGAAAGACAAGACTGAAGTGGGTGTCAGAAGAGACTCTGAAACTTGCTGTTAAACACAGCTAAAGCAAACAGAAAACATAATGAAGTAAAAGAGCTGAGTAGACTATTTCAAAGTGCAGCTAAAGAAGACCAAGTATTATAATGACATGTGCAAAGATCTGGAAATGGAAAACCAAAAGGGAGGAACACACTCAGCATTTCTCAAGCTGAAAGAACTGAAGAAAAATTCAAGCCTCGAGCTGTAATAGTAAAGGATTCTACAAGGAAAGTATCAAGAAGATGGAAGGAATACATAGTCACTGTAACAAAAAGAACTGTGAGAGCTCAACCATTTCAGGAGGGAACATGTGATCAGGAACAGATGGTACTAAAGAAGAGGTCTGGGCTGCTCTGAAGGTATCAGTGAAAAGCAAGGCTTCAGAAACTGACAAGAATATCACAACTGAGATATTTCAACAAATGGACACAACACTAGCAGAGCTCACTCATCTTTGCCAAGAAATTTGGAACATAGCTACCTGGCCAGACTGGAAGAGATCCCTATTTATGCCTATTCCCAAGAAAGGTGATCCAACCAAATGCAGAAATGGTCAAACACTGTCATGAATATCATTCACAAGTAAAATTTTGTTCCAAATCATTCAAAAGCAGTTATATCAGTACATAGACCAGGAACTGCCAAAAATGCAGTTCACATTAGAAGAAGACATAGAACCAGGGATATCAGTGCTGATGTCAGACGGACCCTGGCTAAAAACGGACAACACCAGAATGACATTTACCTATGTTTTATCAACTGTGCAAAGGCATTCAGCTGTGTGGATCATAATAAATTATGAATAACAGTGCAAAGAATGGGAATTCCAGAACATATAAATGTACTCATGAGGAACCTGTACATTAATCAAGAGGTAGGTAAACTATGGTATATATACGCGACAGAACACTATGCAATGATAAAGAACAATGATGATTCCAGGAAACATCTCATAACCTGGTTTCAACTGGAAGACATTATGTTGAGTGAAAGTAGCCAGTGACAAAAGGACAAATATTGTATGAGACCCCTACAATAAGAACTCAAAAACAGATTTATGCATAGAAGAAAAGACTCTTTGATGGCTGCAAAGGACGGGAGGAAGGGAGGGTGAAGGGGAGAGGGTTTAAATGAGATAATTGGTAGAAATTTGGTTGGGTGAAATCGGTGATAGCACACATTAGAAACAAGAAAAATATTAAGAGGACTTCAACATAACTTGAGTACTCCTTCCATCTTAACCCAATATTGTAAGGACAGTGTAGCTGGGACAGGTGGCAGGGGTCCATGCCCTTAGGCTAAATCGAGGCCAACTGGCACAACTAGCATTTTGCTAAGAGAGCTCTCTGCACCCCACGTTGGTGAGTGGCGTCTGGGGTCTTAAAAGCTGCCAAGCTGCCATCCGAGGGCACAGCAAATGGTCCCAACTCAGCAGGAATGGATGCTCACCGAGGACCAAAATGACATGCAGTAAAGACAACTGAGAAGACAGAGAGACCCACAAGAGTGGGTGCCTACATCGACTTGGGACCAGAAGAACTGGATGGTGCCTGGCCACCACCAGTGATAGCCACGATGGAGCTCACAGAGAGGAGTCTCACTGGCAACAGTGAGAATAAAAAGGGTGCATCCTGAGATCTCCACTAAAAGACCTCAATTGATGGTCCAGCGGCTTCAGGGTTTCCGTGGGAACATGACCCCTGGCCCTGCTGCTGCCCTTGCCCATAAATCATAACGAAGGTCTACTCTTCGGACAGGAACGAACTGGACGTGGTGATGCAGAGTGACCATATGTTGGTTGCACTTTATGGTTCTATGCATGTATAGGATATCATCCTGCTGACCTCTGGCTGGAGGAAGGGGAGTGGACGGAGAGGAGGGGAAAGGAGGCTGCTGGGAGGATGAGACATGTATGGAACAGAGAAGAATAGTGTACTGTCACCGGACAGGGAGAGCAGTGGAAGCTGCATATAGGTGGGCATACAAATTTATATGGGAATGTACATTTTCACTCAGTAATAACAAAAAAACAAAAGGCAATTGTCTGAACAGAACAAGAGAATACTTCATAGTTTAAGATCAGGAAAGGGGGGCATCGAGGTTGTATCCTTTCACCATACCTGTTCAATCTGTATGCTGAGCAAATAATCCAAGAAGCTGGACTATATGAAGAATGGGGCTTCAGGATTGAAGTAAGACTTATTAACAACCTGCATTTTACAGATGACACAACCTTGTTCACTGTAAATGAAGAGGATTTGAAACACTAAAAGATGACAGCCTTCAGCATGGATTACACCTCAACATATCGAAGACAGAAATCCTCACAACTGGACCTATAAGCACCATCAGAATAAACAAAGAAAACTTGAAGTTGTCAAGGATTTCCTTTTTACTCGGATCTACAATCAGCACCTGTGGAAGCACAGGGCAAGAAGTCAAGTGATGTATTACATTGGGTAAATCCTCTGCCAAAGACTTCTTTAAAGGGTTGAAAAACAAGGATGTCAATTTGAGGACTAAGGCACACCTGCCCAAGCCATGGTATGTTCCAGTCGCTTCATATGTATGGGAAAGCTGGATAATGAACAAGGCAAACTAAGGAACTGATGCCTTCAAATTACAGTGTTGGCAAAAACTACTGAATATATGATAGACTACCAGAAGAAGGAACAAATCTATCTTGGAAGTACAGCCAGAACATTCCTCAGAAGTGAGGATGGTAAGACTTCATCTCACATACTTCGGACATCTTATCAGGAGGTACCAATCCCTAGAGAAAGAGATCATGTTAGTAAAAGGAGAGGGTCAGTGTAAAAGAGGAATACTCTGAATTAAAAGGATCAGCACGGTAGGTGCAATTGTGGATTCCAACATAGGAACAATCGTCAGGATGGCACAAGCCTGGGCAGTGTTCTGTTCTGTTGTACACAATGTTATTATCAGTCAGAAGTAACTCAACAGCACCTAAGAGCAAAAACTGTATCATTAAGGATGTTCACTAAGTATTTATTTCCAGTACTCTTTCAGGGAACCCCCTAGATGCTGGGTCTGAGTGCCCATGTGGCCACGTGGCTTCCTGGTGGGAGCTTCAAGAACCATGCATGATGCTCCATGTTCCTACCATGTGATCACGGAAACAAATGTTGATGAAGAAGCCTCCACTAGCCTGCCTGCTCTGAGTGATGCTGAGAAGTCAAGCCCTCTGCTCACCTACCCTGGAGTGTCGTGTGAAAGAGAAATAAAACTTAGTTGTAATGCACCACAGAGTAACATAGCCCATACTATCTTTGATAAAAGAGTTTGCCAAGTAAGTTGGTAGTGTGAACATAATTTCAGGAAGCAGACGGTCTTCAGTTTGTCATACTGTGGTGGCTGGCGTGTTGCTGTGACGGTAGAAGCCACACCATCAATATTGAAATACCGGCAGGGTCAGTCACAGTGGACAGGTTTCAGCTGAGCTTCCAGACTAAGACAGACTAGGAAGAAGAATCCAGCAGTCTACTTCTGGAAAGAATTAGCGGATGAAAACCGTATGAATAGCAGTGGGACATGGTGTGATATAGTGCTGGAAAATGAGCCTCCCAGGTTGGAAGGCACTCAGAAGACTATTTGAAAGAACTGCAATCTCAAAATAGAGTCAACCTTAATGACATGGATGGAGTCAAGCTTTCCCGATCTTCTGATGTGACATAACTGAAAATAATAAGAAACAGCTACATAGGACAGGGCAGTGTTTCATTGTATTGTACACAGGGTCACTATAAGTCAGAACCAACTTGATGGCACCCAACTAACACCCACCTTGGGAGCAGCTCTTAACCAAGGACTGACAGAAGTTAGTGTCTGAATACCCTAGCTCCTTCATCCTTTGTGCAGGATAACTCATAGACCCAGAGGTCTCCATGAGGGTTTGGCTCCAGCTGCACACAGTGGTAACTGACTGGTAATGCCCTCTACTTGTACCTGAATCTTTGTCTTCCCTGTCAGCCTATGGAATTAAACAAGCGAATCACAT
The DNA here is from genome assembly GCA_028571685.1 of Heterohyrax brucei. Lineage (NCBI taxonomy): Eukaryota > Metazoa > Chordata > Mammalia > Hyracoidea > Procaviidae > Heterohyrax > Heterohyrax brucei. The sequence continues at coordinate 193,405,922 of CM053166.1, forward strand.
CCACCCAGGGAAACCAGGGGTCACCCTGCCCTCTTGTCACTACAAAGTCTGCCTCTCACAGTCTCTGCTTGTTCACACTATTTCCAAGTCAATTCCAGGTCAATTTTCCTGCAGCCCTGTATGACATGTGGTGTTCTAGTCCCCTGGGCTGAGGGCATATATGACTAAGAAATTGCTGTCAAAATCATGTGTTCAGCATCTTACACATTGAATGGGGGACTATCCATCCTTCACCCTTGGGGCGAAGAAGACGAAAAAAGGAAAAACACCCAAAGCCAGTGCCATTGAGTTGCTTCTAATGCACAATGATCCTAGAGATGTGCCAAATACATACCTACTGCTCCCATTTCTGTGTCCACAGCAGACATTATGAATCGATCTTTTCCTCTGCACCTCATTGCAGCCTCAGAAACCTTCTCAGAGCACACTCTTGGCAGCCTTTTGTAGTCAACAGAGTTTGGCATACAAGAAGAAATCTATTTGCTATCCTTCTTTTGGGCTGTATTCAAAACCTTTTGGAAATAAATCAGCACACTTCCTTGCATTACTGGTGGCTGGCAGCGTCAGCTGTTTCCCCTCACCTCTTCTGCCTTATCCAGCTCCTTGAAGCTGGAGCAGTTGTGCCTTCCCACCCCAGCCCAGTACCACTACACATACACATGCAGATTCCAGCCTACTCTGTTTTCAGACACAGGAAACAAAGACTGCCACCACCAGCCCCCAAGAAAAAAACAACCCACACCCAAAGGCCTGCAGCATGAAATCCAGTGTCAATTCTGAGCCTAGATCTGATGGCCCCTCCATGGCTGAGCCATCTTGTCCCAGATTCCTTTAAAGCTTCTGATCCTAACCCTTGCCTGGCCAGGAGTCAGTGCTCCATGCTGAGGGACTGAGAAAACGTATGACTGATTGAACCCCTCTAGTCAAAGTGAATTATTTCAAGGTGTCTTGTTCCAGTGGCCTTTAGAGGAGCTGTCTAAGAAAATAACAGAGTCACAAAGCTGGCCCTGCTGTACTCAAATAACGAAGTCCCCACGCATGAGCTTAGGCTGCAAATATTTGCCAAAATGTTTACAAATGCTGCAACCCCTTTTATTATGGAGTCTAAAGGCGTCTTTTTGGGAAAGTGGATTTGCAACACAAACTTGGCAGAGACGGCAAACCCAGCAGGTTCATAGCAGCTAAAGGGGCTGGTGAGGGGACCGTGGGCCCAGATGAGTGTCTTAGGACTCTGCCACAACACAGCTGTCGATGGCAGTGTGGGTGGCTCCTGGAAGACGGAACCCTGCACAAGGTCTGCCCCCTATCCTTGCTGCGGGGAGAGAAGCAGAAGAGGGTTACTGCTACAGGCCGAGTGGGAAAGAGTGACGGAGATGATAACAGCCAAGCCTTCAACACAGAAAACACTTTTGCCAACAAGTCTGATCTCTGATTTCTTCCCACACCTGGCACTTGTTTGCAGAAAAGCAGCACCAGGCCAGCAAGCTGTATGCAGGAAACAAATACTCAACTCTTTGCCCACCAGGGTTAGAGTGGCTTGGATGTGCTCCTTTTCAGCATCCTGGATTCCTCAGCCCACCAGGTGGCATGCCCAAGGTCAAGGGCTGTCCTAATGCAGCGCCCTGTTACAGCCACATCACCGCTCTGATACTTCGTGTTTGGATTGTCCTCACAGTTCTCATGATCTGATCCCATCCTGAACAACAACCTGATGAGATAGGCAGAATGTACCATCCCCTTTTACACGAGTTAATTGATCAAGTCTCAGAGAGGTTTATGCACTTACCCAAGGTCACACAGCTGGTCAGTGGTAGAACCAGAATTTCAATTGCAGATTCAGGGCACATTCTCATTTACCATGTGTCATGGATTGAGTTGTGTCCCCCTAAAATATGTATAATAGCTTGGCTAGGCCATGATTCCCAGTATTGTGTGATTGCCTCCATTTTTGTGACTTTCTTCTGTGCTTAAGAGGTGGAATTATGTTAAAGAGGATTAAGGTAGAATTTAACCTTCCTAAGGTCACCTTGCAGCTCCAGTGTAAAGGGAGTTTCCCTGGAATATGGCTTGCAACACTTTTTATCCTTTCATCTTTTATCCTACAAGAAAGAAAAGGAAAGAGAAGCCACAGAGAGTTGGGGACCTCATACCATCAAGAAAGCAGCAGTGACAGCAGAGCGCATCTTTTGGCCCTGAGGTTCCTGCGACAACATGCTTTCAGACCAAAAGACTGATGTAACGCAAGGACTTTCCTCCAGAGCTGACACAGAAGGAATGTGTTCCCCTGGAGCCAGCCCTGAATTCAGAATTCCTACTGGACTGAGAGGAAACTTTTCTTTGCTAAAGCCATCTACTTGTGGCATTTCTGATAGAGCAGTACCAGACGACTACTGAGACACCCTGGTTTCTCCCACAAGGGCTCGAACAGGGATCACAAAGTGACGGCACACATTCTTTTTGAGCACTTGCATTGTACCCACCCCCTTTCAAAGTGTTGAGGAAACCAAAGCAGTCGGCATCAAGTCCATTCTGACTCCTGTATATCAGAGCAGAACTGCTCTCCTTAAGGTTCTCAGTAGCTATGATGTCTCAGAAGTAGATGATCAGGACTTTCTCCTGAGATGCCATTGGGTGGATTCAAACAGCCACATTTTAGCAGAGTTCTTAACCACTTGTAGCATCAGAGTCTCCTGTGCCACCCACACCCATTGTCTGCCAGTTATTTCTAACTCATAGCAACCCTACAGGGCAGACTAGAACTGCCACCCAGGGTTTCTAAGGAGTGGCTAGGGGATTTGAACTGCTGACATTTTGGTTGCAGTCTGAACAATTAACCACTGCGCCACCGGGGCTCCAGTGCCAACCCATAATGCAATGCAAATGTCTCTTTGCCAGCCCTACTCCTCCTTCTCTGGCTGCAGGTGCTGGGTCTCACCTGGAGACCAGGCCCACCCTGGCTCCCAGGGTGGTCTTACCCTGGAGCAAGACCTGTATTTGCACAGTCAGGCCCTGCTAACCAGTTGTTGAACTTAACAGAGCTGAGCTCTGCTGTGCACTGGGCCTGGGATAAGTCGCCGGAAGCTGGCCCACCTGGTTATCAACATACTGATGTCTGCAGAGCACTGTGGCAGCTCCCACCACCCTTAGGTGGGATTTGGTGGCGTTTGGGTCGCCATGAGTCGGATCCAACTCGACGGCACTTGGCTTGGAGGGTTCCTGAGGGTAGGCGAAAAGAGAAAGGTGGAACATTACCGCCTGTGTCGCTTGTCTGTGAGAAAAGCCATTCCTCACTCATCAGCATACCTTGGAGTAAAACTCCATACTGCGTCCCAGTTCCCTCTCCTGAGTCGCTGTTAGTGCAGAGGATCGCCACATCTAGAAAATAACAATACCAGACACCCAGTGAAACTGAAATTTCAGATAAACAACGAATAATTGTTCGGTGTAACTGTGACCCACGGAATATTTGGGGCATACTTACACTAAAAAAGGAACGTCTTGTTTATCTGACATTTCACTGGGCGCATTATTATCTGACACCTGCCGCCAATACTGGTGGATGAAGATAATACCCTATTTTGCAGATGTATTTGGGAGTGAAAACTACAGGCTGCAACGGAAGCATTTCTTCCTCTTGTGTCATTTTTGGAGGACGTTTTCACCATATATAATAAACACCCCGTCTTCCCGGATGCAAATGAGACCCAGTCTCAGATGGAGGAAATGAGTTAGAAAGCGGTTAGAAAACACCCCCAGGGGATCCACGGCCCGGGCTGCATCTACTGAGTATTTCATTCTCCTTAATTCATAACAGTGTCTTTTAAATCCAGGACTAGAATTCGAGAACAGTCAGTGTGAGTGTGACAGGCAGGACTCCTTGGAGACGTCCCCCTCCGCCAGCTGGGAGCCCTTGATGCGTTCTTGGTACCGCAGCGCCCTCGAGTGGTTTCACCGAAGAATTACACGCTGTTTCCGCCTCCCGGCTGAGCCGATTCCTAAACGGGAGACGCGGCCAGCGCCACCGGGGTGCCAGGGACTGGGGCGGTTGGGGAGGGAGGCAGATCAAAGCCACCAGGCACAAACCCAAGTGCCTGACAGGGAAACAAAGCTTCTCCGTGTCGCTGTGAAGCTCAGACGACCCACGAGTTCTGTTTTATCTGCCATGTCAATGTGTATCATAGCGGCTGACCCAATTTTACAGATGTTCTCTTCAAAACGGACTGGGCTTTGTGAATATATTTCTTTATCAAACTGTGGTGCTAGAACTGCACCCCCCCTTTTTAAAAAAATCCTTTCAATAGAAGAACAGATTGATTGGCTCAGAAGTGATTCTTATTCTCTTTGGTTGGGCTTAAACGGATAGTGGCTGGGTGCATGCAAGGTGAAACCACTGGAATTAGGACCCACCCATCCTACTGCCTGGTCCCCCCCAACCTAGCAACAGTCTCGCTTCATCGCCTGGGAAGGACCGCACCAGCGATCCGTCACTGAAAACGGTGACTCCCATAACCTTGTTAATTTTCATGTGTGTAGCTCAAGGCAAGAGGTTCTTTACTACAGCATCGCTTTGATTTGAAACCAATATAAAAAATAAAGGAAAACGAGAACTATGGCCAGAGAAAGGCCAGCGCTTGATCCGCACACACACTCACACACACACACACAGACACACACACACACAAAGTTTGAACCTTGCAGTTACAGTAAAGGTAATTTTCCAAAGGGGGAGTCACCAGCTCTCCTCCTTTCTCAAACCGATTTTATGGCAGCTTCATTGCTTTTAGTTGGCTCATTTGTGCATCATTTCAGCTGAAGTCTACCTCCTGGTGGAGAGACCAAACAAATGAATGTGCCCCCCCCCCCACCCCCTGGTGCAAGACTGGGCCTGCAGCCGCATAAGGTAGGCATGGGTCAGAGGCCTACTTCAGCTTGGCTCACTGAAGCCTATAGTCAGGTTGTTTCACTCACGTGGGCTTCAGCCTCCCCTCCAGAGAATAAGAAACTCAGTGACATCCTCCCAGCCGACTTTCTGATTCTTCCAACTGGGAAAATCAAATCCCACTCACCTGACGTCAATTATGTGGATCAAGTCAATGCCAAAGCCAAGTACCATCAAGTCGGATCTGACTCATCAATCCTGCTTCTCATACCAGCTGCCCTTGCAGGAGAGCTTCCTCTGATCTTAGGCACCATACAAGTAAAAGGACACCGCTCTCCAGACAGCCAGCTCTGCCAAAGGCCTCAGGCATCTGCCACAAGCTTGAAGTCCCCATGACACCCTGACTTCTGGCCTACTGGCTATAAATTTGGGGGTTATCCCACTACCCTTTCAGGATGCCAGTCTCAAGCTCAGGAGTCCTCAGGGCACATAGTAACACATGAAATAAATGTCGCAGACATGAATTAAGACAATGTTTATAATGGCTGTATTATATTCTGTCATGTCCATAAGCTCCAACAGTTTGGGTATGACAAAATCTGCCACCGCATCTAAGGGCCCCATGGAGACTATGGTGCTACAGCAGACACTCTGCGCCCTGAAGGAGCTGACTTAGGAAGTAAACACAAACGGTAGAAGTCACATGGATGAATGTGAAACTCCAGCCATTGCAAAGAACGCCCCCGTGTACCCATCTCTGTGTGCTTGTGATGCAGTAGCACTGGTGGCGCAGCGGTTAAGCCACTAGCCCCTGGTTCCACATGAGACAGATATGACCATCTGATTCCACACAGATTTACAACCTTGAAAACCCTAGGGGGCGGTTCTACTCTGTACTGTAGGATCATAGTAAGTCAGAATGGACTCCACAGCAGTGGGTAAAGAGTAAAACTGTAGCTGTGAGTCAAAGGCACGTGGGCTGGACATTTTACCTCTGTTGGGGAAGGTATCTGTCCTATATTATATTAGCAGTGTGGCAGGTTAGTAAGGGCCGGACCATGAAAGGTCTACTGAAAGGCCAGGATAAAGACTTTTTTCTGTATCCTGATAGTAATGGGAAACCATTTAAATAAGTTGGGGGGCCCACAGGAAGGTTAAGGGGCTCAGAGTGACAGGATCGGATTGACATCTTGCAAAGATCATCTCAGAACTGTGTGGACTGCAGATGCAGCAAGTGTGATAGTCAGGGGACCTACTGGGAAGTGGTTGCATGTCTGTGCAATACGAGACAGTGTCCCAGAAGAACACTGGTGGAGGTGGAGACCAGGAGGGATTCAGGGTCTACTCAAGAGGTGCTCACAGACCTGCGGGGCTCTCCATAGCCCACTGCCAATACACAGATTTGTGAAGGTCAAGGCTGGGAAAAGCAGCAGCAAACAGCCTTGGTCTTTCTCACTGTTGTAAAAAAAAATAACACAATCTTTGTCTGCCAGTTCAACACTTTCCAGGCATACAATCTAGTGATATCTATTACAGTAATTGGGAACGCTGGAGGCATAGTAGGTTAAGTGCCACGTGTGCTAACCAAAAGGTCAGCAGTTCAAATCCACCAGGTGCACCTTGGAAACTCTATGGGAGAGTTCTTCTCTTACCTCCAGGGTCGCTATGAGTGGGACTCTACTCGATGGCCGTGGGTTATTACATTAAGTGTACTGTGCAAGTATCCCCACAGTCATTGCCAAATAGCCCATCACCACCAACAGGAACTTACTGCTGTCTAAACGATGGCTTTCCCTTTCTCCCTGCTTGCCATCCCTAGCAACCACTAAGAAACTTGGGACTCTGCCTATTGCCATCTCACGGAAATGAGGTCATACAATCTTTGTCCTTTTGTGTCTGACTTTATTTCACTTAACATCATGTTCTCAAGGTTCATCCATGTGGCATGCATGTCTCAGGACGTCATTTATCTTTACGGCTGAGTGACATTCCATTGGTCACATGGGCTACGTTGCCTGTACGTATCATCTGTTAATGGACACGGGTCATTTCCAGTTTGGGGCTAGCATGAATAGTGCTGCAATGATGGCTGGTGCACTCGTATTTCTGTTGTTGCTTTTGGTTTAACAGTGGTGTTAAGATTTTGAGGTCTTTTGCTTTTGTATGTTTTTTTCTAATCTTTATGTGATGAATGTGTAATACCTTCACAATAAAGGAAAAATGCAGTGCTGTCTTTGTTTTTCAAAGAAATCGCCTAATAACCAAGAAGAACATGCTCCTTATAACAATTATACAAGATCAAAAGGACAGGATGTACCCAAAAAGAAAGATGGGAAGGCAGGAAGAGGTCTACCTGGAAATGGGGAACCAAGGGCAGAAATGGGCAGAGTGCTAACACCTGGTGGGTAATGAAACCAATGCCATGGAACATTTTATGTACAAACTATTGAACGGAAAACTAATTTGCTCTGTAAACTAAAGCACAGTACAAATGAAAAGAGAGAAAACAAGTAGCGTTAAGTCCTATTTGATAGATGAGACAGGAGGGTCCCCTGGGCCGGAAGAAAAGAGAAATTCGATCAACTATTTTTATAGAAAAGCATTTTTTTTTTCAGCCTTCATCTTAATTTGAAAGCTCTTGGTCCTCCTGAAAGATACTACCACGGCTACATGCAAAGGACCACTCGCCTTACATAATCATCCTGTTACCTGAAGGACTGACTGTGCAGTCCCTAAATCTTAAGTCTCAGTGACAGACTAGGTCCGAACAGTCCCACTCTGGCAAACGATTGCTTATGTTCTTGACCTCAGTACTGCTGCCATTTGGGGCCGGAAGCTTTTCTGTTGTGAGGGCTGCCGTTAGCATTGTGGGATGCTAAGCAGCACCCCTGGCCCCAACTCACTAGGTGCCAGTGACTCTCCTCACCCCTCTACCCAAGACAGGACAACCCAAAGTGTCTCCAGACATTGTCAAATGTCCTCTGGGGGCAGAATCATTCCTGGTTGACAATCATGGGCCTAGGTGGCACTGACATGCCTCAGGTGACAGAAAGCTCACCACATCTCGGAGTAGCAATCTGTCTCACTGGATGCTCTGTTGCCAGTTCTTCCCTAGGGGCCACAGAGCTGCTCCTGTCTCTTCCCTGTGATGCTCCCCGGAGATTTCAAGTGCGCATGTGCACGCTCCTCTGTTCTCACCCCTCTACTCCCACCCCTAGTTCCCCAGTCGTTTCACTCCCAGGCGTGCCTTGCATGGCATGATGTGTCCCCAGCCACCTTGGGGCTATCCTCCAGATGTGCTCCTGCTTTCCCACCCTTCTGTTGGCACCACATCTGCCCTAAGCATGTGTGCTCAAGTGCCTGCTCACTACAGTGCAGCAGTAGCACAGATGACCCCTCTCTCCTCTAGGAGGCTCCTGTCACTTTGCCCCAGCTACATCACATGTCCCCATACTGACCACATGCTAAAGGTCTATACGAGTGACACTGTCCCTTGGGTCCCCCCTTCCCAGCACCTTGGTTTGGGGACCCATGTGTCAGGCCTAAATTTCAAGTTCACTGATTCACAAGAAATTGGTACTGTGCTTGCCTCTGAGGAGATCAGCTTGAGAAGAAGAAAATGAGTGTTCACTGTCTACCTGTTTGTGCCTCTTAAGCTTGGCACTGCATGCATGTTTTAACTACTGGCAACAACCAAGCCAGCAAATAAATACTTTGGGCAAATGACTCTCACTTATTCAGATCCATGCCATCTTTCCAGCCTTCCTGATCCATCTGGAAACTTATTATGTCTTCCAAATTATCCTTTGGGACCTGGTGGTACAGTGGCTAATTACTTGGTTGCTAACCCAAAGGTCTGCAGTTAGAATCCACCAGGTATCCCTGCGAAACCCTATGGGGCGGTTCTAGTATGTCCTATAGGGTCACTGTGAGTCAGAAGCAACTGGACAGCAACAGGTCTGGCCTTTTTGTTTTCAGGTCAGGGGAGGTGGGAGTCCCATATCTTCACTCTTCCTTTCCTAATTTTTTCTTTTTTTAATATTTTGTCTTTAAAAAAATCTACCAGCCACTCCTTAGAAACTATGGGGGCAGTTCTACTCTGTCCTTGTAAGGTCACTGTGAGTTGGAATTGACACAGTGGCTAAGAGTTTCTTTTTTTGTTTGTTGATTGCCTTTCTGGTGAAAGTATACACAAGACAATAGGTTCCCATTCAACAATTTTCACACCCCATGTCCTCACTTTCATCAGTAAATATAATGCCTTTTGTATCTTCATTCAAGCCATTGATAAGAAAAAGTTGAAAAAGCAGCTTCTCAAGGCAGTTCCAAGTCAAGGCACTTTGAAAAGGCACTACAGGGTGACTCTTCCATTTGGAGACCCAGGGACCCACTGAATTCCTTAAAGAAGACAGTAGTCCATCCTTTAAATAAAACAATAATCAAAAAACAAAGCCATTGCTGTTGAGTTGTTTCTGACCCCACTGTGTTACAGGCTCGAAGTATGCTCCCCAGGGTTCTTTTCTTGGCTGTAATCTTTACAGAAGAGTCCCTTGATGGCACTAACAGTTAAACACTCACTACTAGCTGAAAGGTCAGCAGTCCAAACCCACCCAGTGGTTCCTCAGAAGAAAGGCAATCTGTTTCTGAAAGGTGACTGCCTTGCTAACTCTATGGAGCGACTGTACTTTGTACACACGGTGTCACCATGAGTCGTAATGGACTAGAGGGCAACTAGAGGCAACAACAGTCTTTACGGATGCAGATTACCAGGACTTTTTTGGGCAGCACCACCAGGTGTCTCAAATGGCCAACCTTTAGTTTAGTAGCTGAGTGCAGGGACGCCAGCCCCTCGTTTACATGATTTCTATCACACATTCTGTTGCCATACACAGAAGGCCACCTGATTGGCCAGTCCTCTCCCTCTGGTGACTCTGTTGCCACAGGCAAAGTGAGAGACAACCCACTGTTGACAAAGTCACTACAGTACAGCTCACCACCTACCATCAAGAATCCAACTCCTGGGTTGGAAATCTCACAAGACATCACATGCAATGCCCCTAGACCTCAGAAAGGCAGCCTGAACCGTGTAACAACACTGCACAGGCAAGCTGCCAGGGTGGCCTAATCCTGCCACCGTTCAGCCCTCAGTCTCCATGACACCCTTCTGCCGGAAATCGCATTCTCAGCCTGGATCAGAGCTGTGGGCACTTGACAAAGGCTTCTGGTTGTTAATGGCCCACCACTCAGTTGTACCGACCTTGCAGGAGAGTGAGGTGGGAGTGTCCTGGTCCTGTGACGTTGCTTCCACGGGATGTGCTCTGACAAGTCTCCCTTACACAGGTGCTCTTCAATATCCAGCCTCCCGTTGGGATTAATTGGGATGTTGCTGTTAGCTGGACAGGACCCTTTTTACTGGATGTGCAGGGGAAACTTACTCCAAAGTAGCTTTCAAAAATTTTATTAAAACCACCATGACCAAAAAAGAATCCGGCTCCTTCAGAAAGTCCACAGCACGGCCACTGCCCCCTGCTCACAAGAGAAGGAATAGGTGGAGTACTTTGGCGCAAATTTCAACCACTTGGCTTCCTGTGTTTTCAGGTAACATCAAATGGTACTGAAACAGCAGCAGGAATTGCACACACAATGCCAATGACAAATACTATAATTTGCACTGTGCTTCACACTAACTGAAACTCTGGTGGCCTAGTGGTTACGTGCTATGGCTGCTAACCAAAAGGTCAACAGTTCAAATCCACCAGGCGCTCCTTGGAAACTCCATGGAGCAGTTCCACTCTGACCTCTAGGGTTGCTATGAGTTAGATCTGATTCAACAGCAGAACATTTTTTGTTGTGTTGTGTATTTTTTTTCTTTTTTTGGTTTTAATAGTAATAACAAGGATGTGTTTTGTCAGCAGTGTGCAAGAAATGTATTCATAAAACCTGTTAATAATGACTTTTGAATAAAAATCACCTGAAGTTGATTTCTGGGACACTCACATTTGACAGAACAATGAATTAGTGTAAAAGGCCTGTAAATGTCAGTCTCAGTTCTGCTTCAAACCCTGTCATGGTCCCTGACTTTCATAGATGGTAAGAAGCAAAACCAGTTAAGCCCTGGGCCCTGCTCTTCACTTTGTCCCTACCCTAATTCTCGCTTCCTAGCACGTGGGCAGTACACTACACGGTGAGTCTTTGTTCCCCGCTGGCCCTGCTGTCGCGACCTGTGCCAGCGATCCTGAAGTCCAGCCAAGTTTGGGGCTGAGCAAGCAAAGTGGCATGGCCACAAGATGGCAGTGTTGCTCAATCAGCTATTTATTGGGGTCCAGGTCAGAAATCCCGGTGGCGTAGTGGTTAAGTGCTATGATTGCTCACCAAAAAGCTGGCAGTTCAGATCCACCAGATGCTCCATGGCAACTCTACGGGGCAGTTCTACCCTGTCCTTACAGGGTCGCTATCAGTCAGAATTGACTCCATAGCAGTGGGTTTGGCTTTTTGTTAGACTATGCTGACAGAGTGGCACCTGAAGAGGAAAAGCTCAGGGGAACAGCTGGGCAGAGGGCTGAAGTCCCTCTCAGTGAGGCGCGGAGTCTTTCTTGAGGTCTTTATGACTATAGCCAAGCCAATTATCTTATCCAGGGCTAGCTGACGTTGGGGGCAGTTTCATGACACAGGCTACACAGGCAGGCCCTAAACAGCTAAACATCAGCTTTGGGGGCTACCTGTGAAACAGCTGGATGTGTGCAAATTTGAGTTTGGCGCCAGCAGGCTTTGGGAGCTAAAGGGCCCCCACTGGCTACAAAGAAGTTAAACAATTTGGGTGGCAATATGCAGATACAGCCTCTGGCTCACTGACGTAACATGTGGGCACCAGCAGACGCTCTCATGGGTACCTGGCCACAGGCAGCCCAAGCTGTGCTTTCTACAGCACAGATGCTCCCTCATCAGGGGCCTGGGGGTGTCGTCTGGAACTCAGAATCAGACAGGGGCACCTTCTGACCCTTCTGTGGTCAGCACCCCAGCTGACAACAATCTCAAGCAGAACATGGGGTAAGGAAATCCTCACCCCAAAGAAAAGCACTTGAGGGTGGGCTCCCACCACCTCCCACTGCCTGTACTTCTTCAGACATCCCAGAGGACAACACCATCTGCCCTTCCAGGGTGACTGGCAGGAGCTTCCAAGGACAGAGAGGACTCTTATCCACAGTGAGAACACTATGGTTCCTCTGGGTCTCAGGAGCAGGAGAGCCAAGGAGACGCCAGGTGTACTGGGGCAGGCCACGGCTAGGCTGATGGCAGCTTGGACCGCAGTGAACTCAACCTAAGGCTGAAGTGACATGGGGAAGAGGATGAGGGGCACCCAGATCCCTGCGCAAGCCCAGGGCCCTGGCTGGCAATCAGGGCTGTTTGCTGTGGAAGGGCTCAGAACGAGGGGCTGAGTGCCACGCAGGCATTCAGACCTCAAGCCCCTCACCCAGTCCGGTGTGGCATGGAGATGGGGGGCTGGGAGCAGGCAGGGCTAGCACTGTGCCATCACTCAGGACACTACCACTCTGTCACCTGGCCCACCACTGGGGCAGCTGTCATCAATATTAACTGCCACTGAACATGAAAATCCATTGTGTTAGGATAAAAAAGAAGAAATAACAAACCACCAGGCTAGGAGATTATCTGTGGCACATTTCAGCTCGATGAAAACAGATGTGTCCCGATCTGTGCGTCTGCGTATGGATGGGGAAAGAGCGGCAGGCAGAGCACACGGGTTCATGGGGGCCACACTCTGGGTGGAATTCTGCTTGCCCTGTTTGCCAGTTTCCAAATTTTCCATGAAGAACATACAACTAATCTGAAAACAGGACAGGGTAGTTAAGTATAAGAAGCAAAACACACACACAAAAAAAAACAGCAAAGCAAAATGATTATTTATTCAATTTCCAGATTGGCTGGGGCACAGCAGGGGGGATTCTCTATGTTTGACAGGAAAACACAGAAAGAAAAGCCAGAGCAGAGAAAATCAATGCATGTGATTACTTTACAAAGTGAAACCTATAACCACAGCTAGAGGGAACCATGACTGAGGTCACTACTTCGTGTTTCAGTTTGACTCTTCTCAGGTAGCAAGCCGTGGGGAGAGGAGCACCATGCAGGTGGCGTTGGCAATGGGGCACTGAGAGTGGATCTTAATAACGTGAGACACACAGAGCACTTTATTCCCCAAGTCATTCACTCATCACAGCATCATTGATAATATAGATGAACTGTCAATACTGAAATTTCCAATAATTAGGAGATTACAGATACTATGAGAAAACTTTACAATAAAATATTTTTGCAAAAATCTGTAACCACAGATGATACTTAGGTGATACCGGAGTTAAAAAAATAAAAATAAAAAGCTGTCAAATGGCCTGACAGAAAACAGAGTACGATCATCACCATGTGAAAAATTCACACCAAGAAAGAAGAAAAAGTGATTATCTCAGGGTCAAACATTCATGCCTTTTTTTTTTTAAACTACCTTTGTGTTTTGCAAATTTTCCATAATGAACACATCAATTTTACAATCAGGAAAAAAAAAAACCCCACCCCCTTTCACGTAAGTTCGACATAGAATCTTTCACAACACTCATGTCATTCAACGACACAGTCTAGACAAAGAAAGGGTCACAAAAACCTCAGCCTCCTGGGGAGGGGAGGGCAGCAGCTGGATTGTGAAAATGATTATGAGTGAATCGATGAAGAAAGGAGGGGGGTGGACCACCTAGGACCTGGGGGAGGGAGGGATGTGCGAGGGGAGGCAGGGACCAGTGGTCTCCACGGAAAGGGGCATTGTGGGATAAAGGGAAGACTTGGACTGCTCTGAAAAGGTCGTCTAGACCCAGTAGTAGGCACTGATGGTGTTCTTCAAGGGAAAATAATTAAAGAAGGATTCTAGGAAGACACATGGATTCCTTTGGGAACGAGGGAGGAAAGAGGAGGGGAGGTAAACTATTTGGAAAAGGGGGAACAGGGTTGGGTTGATGGCAATGGCAATGACTGTGAAGAGGAAGAGGCCAACTGCCACAGTGACACTCCCTACTCCACACTTAAACTAAGCATGCTTCACTCATCTCCAGACAAGCTTCTAGGGGTGAACACAGGAAGAGAGACAGCTCAAGGAGGAACTTACCAACGGCCAGGTAGATCCAGCTCCAAACCAGCAATAATCTAGGGCAACTCTGTTCAATAGAGCTTTCTGCCATGACAGAAATGTTCTACATCTGTGCTGTCCACATGCAAAAGAACAAAGATGGACCCCTACCTCATACCATGTACGAAAATTAACTTAAAATGATCAATTACCTATATATAAGAACTAAAAACCATAAGTAGGAGAGAGTACAGGAGTAAACTTTAGTGACACTGGGTTAGGTGATGGCTTTTCAGGTATGATACCAAACGTAAAACTGACAAAAGAAAAAATGAGATAAGCTGGACTTTACCAAAATCAAAGCTTTCATGCATCAAGGGACATTATGGAGAAAGTGAAAAGACAAGCTACAGAATGGGAGAAAATATGTAGAAATCATATGTCATATTGAGCACAAAATTCGAGAACAGAGAACAACAGTTTAACTTAAAAGTTGGCAAAGGACTTGAACAGACATTTCTCAAAGGAAGGTAACAAACGGCCAGAGTACATGAAAAAATAATTCAGCATCATTAGTTATCCAGGGAATGTGAATCAAAACCACAATGAAATATCACTTCACACTCTTGAGTCTAGCTGTTACTAAAGAGACAGCAGATAAACCAGGGTTGGTGAGGGGATGGGGAGTCGGGACCCTCATCCACTGCTGGAGGGGTGTGAAACGCCGCAGCTGCTGTGGGAACCCGATTGGTGGTTCCTAAAAAAGTTAAACACAGAATTACCACAGGCCCCAGCAATTCCACTCCAAGGCACATGCCTGAAAGCAGCGAAAGCAGAGACTCAAACAGATGAGCGCACACCAGTGTTCACAGCAGCATCACCCACAATAGCCAAAAAGGGAAAGCATCCAGCACCCAATGAATGGCTAGACACAGCACGGTACTATCATAAAGAGAATGGCATTCAGACACATGCCATGAAATGGATGAACCGTGAAGGCATGATGCTGAGTGACAGACAACAGGTGCAAAAGGACAAGTATGGTATGAATCTGCATATATGAAATATCTACAAGAGGCAAATCCATGAAGACAGAAAGAATCAGTGGTTATCAAGAGCTGGGGGGGAGGAGGCAGTGAGGAGGAAAACTCTTTTTAATGTAAAGAACCACGCGTGCCCAGTGGCTCCTGCATCAGAGCTCAGACCCTGTGCAGTGTTTCTCCAAGTGGAGCCCTCCAGCCAGCATCACTGCCTTGGAGCCAATAAGAAATGCAGGTTCTAAGGTCCCGCCCAACACACCGAGGCAGACCTCCTGCGGGCAGGCCCAGCACACTGGGCTCTCACGAGCCCCCCGGGGGGTTCTGACCTGCTCCCGTGGGTGCGAGCCACTCACCCAGAGCCGTTCCAAATTTCAGAGATCTCGGAATCACTCTGCTTTCAACTAAACCAAATAAATTCCTGCTCAAATGAAATGACGATTTCTACAAATAAAGTGACTAAAACCAAAAATTAAATCCACTGCTCTGAGGTCAGTTCTGACTCGTGACTGGAGAAAAACCAAAAAACAAAACGAAACAAAAAAAACAAACAAACCCACTGCTGTTGAGTTGATTCTGACTCATAGCGACCCTAGACGGCAGAGTAGCAGTGCCTCATAGTTTCCAAGGAGCACCTGCTGGATTTGAACTGCCGACCTTTCAGTTGGCAAAGGTAGCACTTAACTACTAAGCCACCAGGGTTTCCAAAGAGCCATTAATAAAATAGACACAGCTCAGCAGGACTGAAAAGAGGTCATGTGAAGCAACAAAGACAGGGACTGGGGTAGGTTTGATATCTGAACGAGATGTGCAAAAGGAAGCAAAAAGTAGCTCGGAACTGGAGTTCCCTGCTGAGATCACAAAAAATCACCACAACTCTGAAGCTGGTTAAGAAGAGTGTGCCAGTGACCGGGAAATGCCAAAGACAGGAAAATCCAAGGCGAGCTGAGAAATTCTGGGGCTACACCCTCATACAGCACCTCTGCTAGACAGATGGTCACATGAGGGTCCCCATGTGGACCCTGGGGGTGGCTCTGGTCACATGGTAAACAAGAAGAGGCAGCTGGAGGCAAGCATCCACTTACTCTCTCCCAGCACAGCTCAGCTCACAACTGCATCATGAGTAGATTTGGGAGGCTTTTGACACTAAAAGTTTACTTCCAGAAATCAAGTAGAAGACAAAGGATGAAGTGTGTATGTGGCAGTCAGCCATGACCAACAAACCACAGTGGAAGAAGACACAAATGTGAAGACAATGAAAATGCATTGCGAGGCATTTGCGGACTGAATTGGAAAAATCCAAGCGACAGTGGGCTCCCTGCTAAACGAAACAAAAACAATGTCTGTCTCTGGAACTTTATTGCTTTGAAGTCACACTATCTTGCCCGTTTGGTTACAGTTTTGCTACACTACTGTAATGTCAGTTGCTCTATGTGTTTCCCAGACCTTATTCTGAAGCACTGAGGTATTGGTAAAGAAAAGAATTACTAAAAATGACCCCAATTTCAGTACAGGACTATGTTTGTTTAAAAAGTGTGGATAATTCCGCATCCTGTTCAGCTGCAACATGCCCGTAAGTCTCTGTTGTAAATCTTCCATCCCTTCTGTAGACATGACAGCCTTTCAGAGGATTTTTTATATTTAGGGAAAATCAAACTACACCCTGGCGTACTGAACATTGCCTAAGTTTTAAGATATAAAGGTATGGTGTACTCTTAACTTTATTCCCTTCACTTGTGTTAGTTCAATTTTGAATTAATGAAGACTGAAATGAAGGGGTTGGTTATAACCAATTCTTGGGCCAAATGGTTGGGGCTTGCTTTGCTTGCTCAAGCTTTGGGCTGTCTCCACTATTAGGCATGATCACGAAATTTCCAGCTCTAACGCCGTGTCTCACCAGCACGTAAGATCTGCCCTTTGTGGCTGGCAAAATTCAAGGCATCCATGAAGGGGGCAGTTGTCTACTTGGGGAGTCGTTATATACATTGTGATCCTGTAACGGGTCAGAATCTACAAAATAGAGCTCCCCTGCATGGACATCTGAGAAGTTAGCCAGAAATTCTTCGGGATTGAAGCCAACCCACAAAGTATACCTGTAGTCCACCGTACGGATGGAATAGCCCATGACCTTTATATCTTTTAAACTTGGCTTGTCAGAATTCCACTGAGGGAAGTCTGCAGGCCGAGGGTACTGGCTGTAGGCAACGGACTCACGGGGATTACCACGGAGGTCCAAATCCTCCTCTGAGTCAAGGAACTGAAAATGCTTCAGAAGGTTCTGGCCCTCTCTGCACAGCTCAATGTGAAAGGAGGGGACGGGACAGCGGGGTGGAACCTGCAGTCCCGCCAGTCCAGCGAGTGTGGGGAAGAGAGACACAAGTTCCACGACTTCCTCAGCTTGCCCGCCTGAAAAAGGAAGCAAGAGGGCAGAATCCATTATATACCAGAGGCCTGTCTCACAGCCAAGCACATGAGAGAAGCAGCCCGGTTGGGCTCTATACCTTTTCTCTCTGTCTTTGACACCATTTCTTATAGCCAAAGAATTTTAGAAGCAAGGCAACTTGGCACCTTACCCTCCACTTCTTACTCATCCAAAAACAGGATACAAAATGAAGGGGGCCCTGGCCTACTGGCACTTTTTGAAACTATTTTTAGTACAACTGGCATAAAAATTGAATACAGCAAGGATCATCAATGGCTGCTAAAGTCACTGGGAAAATTCTGTTGGGAAACAAAATATTCTAAGTCCACAGATTATTCTTTTCTGGACTTCTGCAAGTGATCCATTTCTAAAACCTCTGATCACACTGATCTTGGTTCTGGACCAGCATTCTGGCCTCTTTGGATCTTCATGGGATTGCTTACAGTGTCCAACAGTATTTTCTAGATACATGGTTTGTAAGTAAAATACAATGTCGAAATTCTGGTTGACACCATGTAGCCAAGTTATCACTAATGACAGGACCAGCTACCATGAAGTAGACCCTGATGTGATGCAATGGGAGAATAGGTTACAAATGGGATCCTGTACAAGACAACAGGCCTGGACAGAAGATGAGGCCAGTGAGACAGTGGGGGAGGGATCAGCTCTTGTAAAGGCCCTGTCAGCCACCATAATGATGCTTTCTGCCATGATTGAAATGTTTTAGACCTCTGCCATCCATTATTGTAGCCACTAGCCGTATGTGGTGAATGAGCACTTAAACTGGGACAAGGGTGACCAGAATGTGCTCTTTAAACTTTTTATTTTAATCAACTGAAATTTAAATTTGTCTCTTCAACAGATGGTGCTAGGACAACTAGATCTCCTCAACCAAAGAATGGAGCTGGACCCCTACCTCACACCATACATAAAAATCAACTCTAAATAAGGGACTTTAAGAGCTAAAACTATAAATCTCTTAAAAGAAAACATAGGAATAAACGTTAATGACGCTGAACTAAGCCACGTTCCTTTTAGGTATGACACCAAAAATATAAGCAACGAGAAAAATAAACAAATAAATGGAACGTCAGCAAAATGACACTTGGCCAGAGGGTAGACTGTGTCACACTCTGGTCTATGATTCCATTTTGTTGTTGCTGTTGTGAACCATTGAATCAATTCTGACTCAGAGCAACCCTACAGGATAGAGTAGAACTGCCTCAGCGTTTACAAGGCTGTCAAATCTTTACACAAGCAGATTGCCACATATTTCTCCTGCTGAGCAACTGGTAGGTTCCAATAACAGACCTTGCCATTAGCAGCTGAGCACTCAAGCAATCTATTTCACCCCAGAATATTTTATACCTGGTTCCATTAATTCTGAGATGGAATCAAAAGGGTCGATGTAAGGAAAAAGCTTTTCGCCTGCTTTTGGAAGCAAAGCCGTCCTCCCAGGAACATAGAACATCAGAGGCACACGAGTAGCGACATCGAAGTTGCTGTATTTGGCCCATTCTCCATGCTCACCAAGAGACCAGCCTGATACAGAAAAAGCACAGAACAACAGAAAATGGATAATCACATCACAGCCTGTGCATCATAGATACCATTCCACTTCATGTTGTAAAACCCAGAAGTGAGAACTCAACCAGAAGAAACCTCTCTGAAATCACCACAGAAAGGATGATTTCACCTGAATACTGCTTTATTCAAAGCCAGACATCTGTTGTAACACACGAAAGCCTTAAAAGAAAAAAAACTGAACTATCCTCTTTTAATAAGCTGCTAGCACTTGTGCACCAACTTTGGGTTCCAGGGGACCCATGAGCCCCATACAGACACCCCTGCCCTGCTAAGACTGGCTCACTATTGACTGAGTAGGGACCCCTGAAGCCACAGTACCAACACTACCTTGCCCTGTTTCTTCACTGACATCCCGCAGGCACAGGTTTGCACTGTTGGATACGTGCCAGCATAAACAGCGCTTCGAGAACATGGCATGATAGCTTGCATTCAAAAAAGACGAGGATATCTTGCTCTATGTTTAAAATACACCGTACACAAAAATCAAACCTGTTGCCGTCAAGTCAATTCCTAATCAAAGATGTCGTGGACAGAAAAATATCACAGATCCTTATCCCAGATTTAACACATTTGTTTCAGAACTCTCTTGACTACTCCAAGCCATATATTCCTGGTCTTTTTTTTTTTTTTTTTAAATGTTTAAGCAGTCTTTTTGATATAAAAATATGCAAGGACAGGCAACACAGATTTAGCATTTACTGTTCCAGAAAAAGGAAACCCTGGTGGCACAGTGATTAAGTGCTGTGGCTGTTAACCACAAGGTTGGCAGTTCAAATCCACCAGGCACTCCTTGGAAACTCTAGGGGGCAGTTCTACTCTGGCCTTTAGGGGTTGCTTTGAGTTGGTTTGGGTTTTTGGTTCAAAGAAAAAGACAACGAAGCTGCTGGGGACTCTAGACTTTTAAATAAAAGTGTATTCTACTCATGATAACCACATCTACTGGCATCTGGAACAGGACAGCATATATTATAGCAAGCGACCGCCCGACTGTCAGTGTGTCACTCTCTGGTGACCTATATGCTGCTGTGATGCTGGAAGTGCTGACACTGGTATTTCAAACACCAGCAGGGTCACCTACAGTGGGGAGCGTTCAGTGGAGCTTCCAGGCTAATGTAGACCAGGAAGAAAGGCCTGGTGATCTACTTCCAAAAATTAGCCTAGGAAAGTCCTTGGGATCAAAAGAGAACACTGTATGATACAGCACTGGCAGATGAACAACATAAACACACAGTGACCAAAACAGTGATGGTTGTGCAGGACCAGGCAACAGTTTGTTACGTTGTGCACGTGGCCGTCATGTGCTGCAGCTAACTCAACACCAATTCTGGTCCACAGAACAGGGCTGGAACCTCTTCTCAGTCAACAATGCTCTCCTGAGAAGACCACAGTGGAAATGAACCTCTGACTGATCAGTCATCCAGCAAGGTGAGCCCCTAAATATCAAAGAACAAATTGCACTGGGCAATGTTAAAATAGGCAAGGACGACTTTTACTGAAAAGGAAGAAGTGTGATGGGGGAAAGGGACAAGGTCAGCAAAGAGGGCCACTCTCATGTCAGACCTGCCTCTGAAGGCCACTCCACCGACGCCCAGGACTGCAAGCACTCTAGGGGGAGGATTCAGTAATTAGGGCCACGTTCTAGAATTGAGTAGGTGGATTTCTCTGCCAAAAGGACAGCAGGTATGGGGTTATGGAGGGTGGGGCCTAGTCTGAGGGCCATGCCAGGGTTTTTCTAGGTCTTCCAGGAAAGAATCCTAGAAGTCAAGAGCTCCCTGCACATACGGAGGGTCTCTGCAGGGTTCACCAAGATAAAAATAGTTGCTACAAGTTCCCCAGCAGCCATCCACCTCCAGCACCCAAGAATCCAAAATCCACTTCTGACCCCAAAAGAGGCCCTGCCTCCACCTAGAGGGCAGGCCACAAGCTGATCCCAGTCAGCGCTGACTCACAAAGCAGAACACTCCTCTGCTTAAGGCAATTTGAGAAACAGCCAAGTTCAGATGCTTCGAGTGACTCGCCAAGGCATTTCAAAGACTCACCATGATCCGAGGTAAACACGATGACCGTGCTGCTGGCCAGCTGAAGATCATCCAGAGCGCTCAAAAGGTGGCCAACCTGCGTGTCCACATACGAGACAGAGGCAAGGTAGCTCTGGCGAATTTTGCGCTGCAAATTTAAACAGTCAGTAATGAGAGTGGCTACAAATTCAGTCACCATGGCACGTCCCTGGGTGTATCTGTTCTCCTGAGCACCCCTCCCAATCAGACAAAATGCAGTACGCATTTCCCTACCATGTGTGTCCCCTAGCTTGCCCCTGTGTCCCCTAGCACAACCCTTATCCAAAAGTCAGGTTCCTTTCTAAGCTCATCAGCTTTCACACAGATGTGTCACTTGTTGTCCCATTCTTTCTCCCTTATATATTCGTACAGGTCCCAGAAGATGTACACACTGCATGTTCCGATCCCCTAGCCCCTCCTAAACACCGACCCATGTATGCCCTGATGCGGGTTGAACCCAAGCAACCAACAGGCCCTTGGTGGGCCTTTCCCCTGACTTCTTCCTAACTCAGCATATGATGACAACTGCTGGTCATCACATGCAGTAGGTACATTTCTAACCAACTCCCAGCAAGGAAGAAAAGAGCAATGGAGTAACAAGATATCTGGACGCCCTTCACGTCCCTGAACCCAACAGGGATCTCAGGAACAGCCAGGATGATGTGGTTGAACTGTGACCCCCAAAAACATGTGTTTAAGTGCTCCCCAGTGGTACGTGTTTGCCAATAGGATCTTCACTGATGCTACCACGTAAAACGAAGGCATAATGGATTTGGGTGGGCACAAAGCAATGACTGGTATCCTTTAAGGAGAGAGACATCTGGACACAGACACATGCAGGAAGAATGTCATGTAGCAATCGAGACAGAGCTTGCTATGATGCATGTATAAACCGTGAAATGTCAGGGATTACCAGCAACCACTAGAAGTAAGGAAAGAGACAAGGAAAAATCTTCCTCTAGAGCCTTCAGAGGCAGCAGGGCTTGTTGACACCCGGAATTTAAAAAAAAGAATCCACTGCCAACAAGTCAGGTCTGACTCATAGCGACCCTGCAGATCAGAGTAGAACTGCCCCATAGAGTTTCCAAGGAGCACCTGGCAGATCTAAACTGCCGACCTTTCAGCTAGCAGATGTAGCTCCTAACCACTATACCACCAGGGTTCCTCCAAAATTTAGAGAGACTTAAATTCTCTACCCTCACACAGGGAGATCCAGTAGGAGCGGAGTGGGGTAGCTCAGGAAGATGACTGAGGAATCCACAGGTGGACTCCAGGTGCCCGTTTCAGCTGTTGCCCGACTTACTGCACAGGGTGGGGACACAAGAGGACCAACAGGAAGGTCAAATGAGGGGAGGAGTAGTGGCAAGCCTCTGGGAGCACTGTCTGGGGATGGTCCTGGCAGGCCACAAGATGCACAGGTCTAAAAATCAGGAGGGATGTCTGGGCTGGAGGACAAGTTCCCAAGTCATCTGGCAGCAGGACACAGATGAGCTGGAGAGAAGGGCACGAGGGGGCCTGGGACTGAGCAGAGCAGCACCTCCTGAGCCATGGGGCCCGGGAGTGGAGGAGGATCAGGCCAACTGGCAAGGGAGCCTGAGAAGTGGATGATGCTAGAGGGGGCCACCAGCGAGACAGGCGCGCAAAGTAAGCTGGGCCCACAAGCATCACTTTTATCAACAAATCTTGTGCTAGCCTGGCTCAGAGCATGCTTAGTGGGTGCAGAGGCAGGAGCTGGAGAAGAGGAGGATGAAGAGTGAATGGACCACGACACAGAGAAGATGACAGTGGGCAGGAAGGGGCAAGGAGGGGAGGACAGGTGCCCTTCGAGGAGCTGTCTGTGAGAAAAAGAACACCCGGGATGGCAGGCAGAAACCTGGAGAAGGGCACAGAAGCCCTCCATGTGGCCAGATGTGGACCCTTAGCCTCTGGAACTGGGAGACAAGTAACTTCCGTTCTTGAAAACCACCATTTGTGGGAAGTTGTGTTACAGCTGCCCTGGAACACTGAGACAGTGGCTGAGGAGTCAACATAAGCGTCCGATCTCCACAGCTGCTCCACCCCTATGTCACAGCAAAGGGACATGAGACATCACAGCAGGCAGACAATCGCCATGCTGGTGCCTCAGCTGCCTCTGCTTCAAGACTTTGCTCACCTCTACAAGAGGTGTGCTCCCACACAGACAGCCCACAAAGGGGACCCACAAGAATCTGCAAACCACACATTCCGGTCTGCCAGGAAGTTGCCCAACCCCTCTAGTTGATGACCTGTCACTGTCACCTGGAATACAAATCTCCACTGCCATGCCCACATCTACTAAAGTCACCAAACTCTGGATGCTCTTTGCTTTGGAAGCTGAGACTGGCTGAAAGACTCTTAAGCCACTGGTACTAGCTGTGTCCCAAATACCCAGAAGACTCCTTCCTGCTCTAACTCAGCACCTTGCACCGTGTCTGCACAGAGAAGGTTCTCTCACTCAAATGTCACAGAGCGCTGTCTCCTGAAAAAAGGGGCTTCATTAATGACATCGTATCATCAGTGTCCACCACTTCCCCAAGGTATGTTCACAGTACCTGAAATTCCACAGGAATGGGGCCATAGGGCACACTGATGTTCAAGGCCTGCACGTCCTCCCGCTGCCTGATGTCCATCCAGGGGTTGTAGGCCACAGCGGGAAGGCCAGCAGGCACCTCGGGGTCAGGGGCTAGGGTGATATTCTCCAACGGATACAGCTTCTGAAACTCCTTGGGGAGAGCACACAAAAGGCAAGAACTGTCACTCTCAGTGACGGGGGCGGGGTGTGAGATTTTCTGGAAGCCTGTGATGCATTTACACAGCCCCTCCCTAACACTCCCCAGCTGGAAGCTAGGCCAACAGCAGTGAACTCATGAAACTTCTCTCTCCCCTCATACAGACACGGCTTCCCGTCCCAGTCCCCACCTGCCCCCAACTAACGGAGGTGTGGAGAGGTGTGCTGGAGGTCCCCAGCACTACTTTGGAAGCACTAGGATGACTCCTGGGACTCAGCACAAGTTGTCCTCACAGCTCTGCTGCATTACAGAGAAAGGAGCCATGGCACCAGCAGCAAAGGGGGCAGATGCCGGGGGTAGAGTTACTGAGATGCCAGGCTCAAGCCTTCTGAGTCCTCCCACACAGGGTGTGACACCACACGGGAATGTCACCTACCAGGGATTTTACTGGGGACTGGTCGTGTCGGCAGCCAGCTGGAAAACAGGAATTCTGCAGGAGCCATGCTGCCTCAACAGTCTAGACTCAGGGAGCCACTCCCGAGTTCCCGAAGCCAGCCTTGTCAGCGGGCCTTTCCAAGCACAGCAGTCAGGCCTGCTCAGTGAACTCATCTGCACCAGAGGCAGGAGAGGGGAGCCCCACAAGCTTATGTGGGAGGCTAGCAGCTCCAGTTAGGAAGGCATGAGCCTTTGGGCCAAATAAAACAGAATTCTTTCAGCCTCGAGTGCTATCCTTTGTGGTTTCTACTTGTGTTACCAAGAAGGGGCATCCTCTGTGAAGTCAAAAGGACAGTCTCCTCAGGCCCGAGGGAAAGCGTGATAAAGGAAAATTGAGCAAGGTTCTACAAGGGAAAGTCTGCATGTTCCAGATGTCATGCCCCATGTTGAAGGGGTCTGCCCCGACAGGGACTGGGGACAGGCAGTTGTTCATTAGTTGTTGATCAGTAACCACCCTTTCTTGCACGCTTTGGTGAACAGGTGTGACTCAAGTCCGATGGTGACCTGAACCTCCAACCCAACCTTTGTTCACTGAGTTCAAGACAAGGAAAGAAAAGTATTTGTTGTGGAAAGCCAAGTGTTTGTGGCAGAATTCTACATGTCCTAGGATACTTCTTGGCTCTAAACTCTGAATAAAATCTTCACTCTGCTGGGACTTTAGCGTCCACTGGGCATCCCTAAAGACCAAGCACAGCAGGATAGGGCCACCTTCAGTACATAATCCTCCACCAGAAAATACAGTATAACAGTTTAGTGGACCAACCCCCAGCCAGCAGTTCACCTTAGGGTATCTGAAGGGGATGTGTGGCTTATGGTACCCAACAGCCAGGAAGAAAGGCCTGGCTGAAGCTGTCATCTTTTCCAACAAACGGATGGCTTGCTTGGTGCTCTGCCTGTCAGGTAAGGTGCCCTCAGGCACATCCGCCACATCCACGGGACAAAGCAGGTTGGCATGCAGTTCTCCGTCCTGCCCCCTACAGGTCTTTCAAAACAAAATATAATCAAGTCAGTTGTGTCATACAAATGGAAGTCATGTCAGCTGCACGCAACGACTTAACATTCACATTGCCAGCCCACTGAGTCCCAGTCACTCTGAGCGGACAGGTAGGTCAGAAGTACAACTATAACAAAGTCATTTAGTCCTTTCCAAAGGGAGGCCGGAAATCCACCAACATTATACTTCTGGCAATTAATTCTCTGTCTCTAGGTTATAGCTAATTAAAAGAAACTTGAATAGACTAACAAAAATAAAGAAATAAAGCTGTCCAACATTTCAGGCAAAGACTGGACTGGACTTGGGGACACAGAGTGACGCAGGTAATGTGTGTAGTTTACGGTTTAATATATACATGAGGCTGTCCTACTGGTCTCTTTTTAGAGGGTGGAGAGAAGGGGACAAGTGTTGGTTGAGCGGATACTGGAAGTAAAGGGTGGAAAAAAGAGTGTGTTGTCATGGGGTGAGGAGAGCAGACAGAGTTGCAGAGAGGCGGGTGCTCGGGGTTTTATATGGAAAATTGACTTGGATTGTAAACTTTCACTTAATCACAATAAAAAAAGTTCTTTAAAGATGTCTATGGATTCAACCATAAAAAGGCAAATAAGCTAACTCAAAAATGGACAAATGAGCTCTATAGACATTTCTCCAAACAAGATATGAAAATGGCCAGAGATGAAAAGATGCTTAACATCAAAAACCATTAGGAAATGCATGTTGAGGAAACAATGAGACATCATTTCACACCCACTAGGATGGCTATTAAAGAAAAAGGTATAATCAGAAGTGCTGGCGAGGATGTACAGAAACTGGAACCACCACCCCTTGCTGTTGAGAAGGTCAAGTGATGCAGCCACTATGGAAAATACCCTGGTGGTCCCTCAAAAACTTAAACAGAGTAACCATACAAGCCAGCAATTCCTAGCTATTTACTCTAGACAAATAAAGCCAGCTGTCCAAACAAAAAGTGGTCCACAAATGTTCATAGCAGCACTATTTATAGCAGCCAAAAGGTGGAGACAGCCTAACTGCCTACCAACGGATGAATAAATAAACAAAATGTGGCATGCACATACAATGGAATACTTGGCCATAACGAGAAATGATGCTGTGACCCACGCCACGACGTGGGTGGCCCTTGATGCTGGTGAAGTAAGTCAGACACAAGAAACAGATGCTGTGTAAGTCCATTGATACTGCAGGTCCAGGACACACAAATCCAAGGAAACAGAAGCAGATTAGTGCTTTGAGGGGACTCGAGGAGGGGAAGAAATTGGGAGTGACTGCTAATGGGCAGGACACCCTGGTGGCTTAAGAGTTAAGAGCCTGGCTGCCAACCAAAAGGTCAGCAGTTCAAATACAACAGGTGTTCCTTGGAAACCCTATGGAGTCAGTTCTACTCTGTCCTACAGAGTCGCTACAAGTCATCATCAACTCGAGGGAACCCATTTTGCTCTTCCTGGTTTTGTTTTTCTGTTGGTTAGCAGGCCCTGTGATGTAGTTTTGAAAAGCTATAGCTGTAATCCAAAAGGTCAGCAGTTCAAATCCACCAGCCACTCCTTAGAAACTCTATGGGTCTGTTTGGCTCTATCCTGTAGGGTCGCTGTGAGTCAGAATTGACTCAGTGGCAGCAGGTTTGTTTGGTTTTGTTTGCTAATGAATATGAGGATTCTTTTTAGGTGCTGAAAATGTTCTAAAATACGTGAAAAACAAACCTGTTGCCATCGAATCAATTCTGACTGCTAGTGACCCTACAGGACAGAGTAGAACTGACCCATAGTGTTTTCAAGGAGTGCCTGGCTGATCTGAACTGCTGACTTTTTGGTTAGCAGTAACAGAACTTAACTATTAAACCACCAGGGTTTCCAAAATATGTAATAGTTGCACATATTTTTGAATATACTAGAAATCCCCTGATGTATGTGCTTAAAATACATAAATGTTACGATATGCGGATTATATCTCAATTTTTAAAAAAACTGTCAAGAAATCTATTTTCAATGTCACTGACATCCTAAGGTTTTATGTGGTACGGTCTCAGTGAATGGGATAAGGTGACCTTACAGTCCGTGGACTTTCTGGACACTCACATATACCATGCAGAGAATGGAGCCTGCAGCTTCATGTCTCAAAAGTAGCCACACTGGACACAAGGTGCGACTATGGCTCTGCCATTGTGAAGCCCCAGGGCCAGTGGCAGTTGCTGTTCCCTCTCCAGGAGAGTGCCATTTCATGGCCCTGCCTTGACCACCCTGCCCTGGCTGGACACTGCACTGCAGACCACCTGCTTACCCTCCACGCAACCATGATTGGCAGCATGGGAGAGGGATCCAGTAGAGTCAGACCCAGCGGTGACAGAAGGGGAACAGGCGCAGGGCCTGGTGTTTATACGAAAAGTCACTAAAAAGGAGTGAGAAGACATTCAGGAAGGGATGGAGATGGGGCCTTTGATCTCATTCTCTTTCAGTTCCTGTCTCAAACCCAAGGCCACAGCCCCCAGATGTCACAGCCTTCTAGAGAAGCTGTCAAGAATAGAGAATACTCTCTACCCCCACACTCTTGAAAAAACAAAAAAATTCCTCGGCCTCCCCCACAATGTCTCTGGAACCCTTCCACGCACATGTCATGTCTCAGTTCTCCAGCTGATGTTCTGAGTTTCTTAAATGAGGGTTTTAGTTTCATTTATACACCAGGGTCCTCTGAACCAACGGTTAGCTTTCACAGGGCTGCAAAACTGTACAACCCCCACCAGAGGCCTGAGCACACGAATGTACCTATCAGGCCCTGAGCAGACAGATGGCACGTGTTTCTTCTTATCTGGGCT
Source organism: Heterohyrax brucei (assembly GCA_028571685.1). NCBI lineage: Eukaryota > Metazoa > Chordata > Mammalia > Hyracoidea > Procaviidae > Heterohyrax > Heterohyrax brucei. Next base: position 193,434,091 of record CM053166.1, read on the forward strand.
GAGCCTCCTGCGGTCTAGGTCTCTCCTTGTCTCTTCTCTCTCCCATAAGCCCCAGTACAGAGCCTTACCCACAGAAGCACCAGTGAGCCTCTTCTCCACTGGGCCTGGTGTTAAAGAGCCCAACGCTTATCTCGGTCAAAACATTAGTCACAAAGGATAGCCGCACACCTCACTGTGTGACAGCTGGAAAGAGTATGGCATACTGCCAAGAGTGAGCCTTCATTCACTGTATGAGAAGCGGGTCTCCTCACATCCTTACCTTGGTGTTTTCATACTTCTCAGAGGATGGGTGGTAAGGTGGAACGGACCAGCTATACGGAGAGTCGTCGCTGTGGTTGGAAGATACACCTTGAGGGAAAACAAACAAAGACCTTAACAGACCACCAAGAGTTCTTCAATGCCTTCTCCCCCACTTAAACATAAAACTTTGTAAACAACTGGGGGTCGGTTTTCTCATCGATAAAATGAAGCACTTAGGCCAGGTGGTTAAGTCCCCACCAAAGCTAAGTTTCCAGGTTTCAAGCGAGTGATTCATTAGTCTCTGACCTTCTAGTCCCTGCAGCCTGTGCGACTTCTGTAGGCTCTGTGGAAAGGGCCCACGAGGGCAGGAGCAGCCAGTCCACAAATCCAATTGTGTCCCCCAAAAAGAGCTGCCAAAGTTCTAACCCGTGTTCCTGTGAATGTGGCCCTGGGTGGAAACAGGGCCTTACAGACACATTTAGTTAACAGTAGGCTGCACTGGAGTAGAGCAAGTGCTAATGCGAGATGCCTATCGTCGTTGTAAGAGAAGAGCTAGAGCCGCATGATGATGAGGGCAGCTCCTGGGTTATGGACTCATCAAGGCCACACCCCCCGCAGCTACCAGAACCTGGAAGAGGCAAGAACGGTATTCATTCCACTAGAGCCCTCAGACAGACCACAGCCCTGCTGATCCTGTGAATTCGGACTTCGGGCCTCCAGAACTGTGAGAGACGACATTTCTGCTGTTCTGAGGCCAGGAGTTCCGGATGGTGGGCATGGTTAATGCACTTGGCTGCTAACGGAGAAGCTGGGGCTGTGACACCACCCAGAGGCTCCTCACAAGAAAGGCCTGGCAATCACTTTGGAAAGAATCAGCCCCTGGAAAGCATATGAGAAGCAGTTCTCCTCTCACCATGGGGCTGCCCTAAGTTGGAGCAAAGTGGACAGCAGCTGCTCTTTGGTGTGTCTGTTTGCAGTCCGCCCCTCTGGGGGAACTTGTTACAGCAGCCCAGCCTGTATCCTCCCTGCACCCTATAGAGGAGAGACTGCATAGGCAGGGTCACCACCACATGGCAGCAGAGGGCACAGAAGCCAAGAGAAGCTCACTGGCCTTGCACAGGGCCAACCAGATTTTAGAGAAGTGAGCAGGGCCTTGAAGCCAGTTCTGTGCTCTTTCAAGAAGCAGAAACCCAGTCCTTAGCTGAGTAGTCTAAAGTCTACTTGGGCAGACAAAACACCCATAGGCGAAACTATGGAGCCCCAGGTGAGCAGGAAGCGCATGGAACAGGGAGGGTGGGCACGGAAGTCTTCTAGGGGCCCATGAGGCTTTGGGGCGATGTGAAAGGATTAGCCAGAGGGGCCGAGACGGCATCCCGGGCGGGGCCACGGGAGAAAGGGCATCACCGACCGAGTGACCCTGGCTTCCCTGAACTACCAGTGGGAGCAGGCTGGACAGACAGGGGGCAGAGGCTGGCTCCCAATGAGCACAGTGTGAAGCGCCCACCAGAGGCTAGCAGACGTGGCTTCCACAGTGCAGGAGCCCTTTTCGGCAAGTGACTTGATCTCTCTGAGCCTCCATTTCCTGCTTGGTAAATGACGGCGACGATGGCCAGAACCCACCTTACCTGTTGTTGAGAGGCATCACAGAGTGGCCAGCACATGGCCTGTACCTGGCACTCAGTGGAAGTTGCTGTCAACCTGGAGCAGGCCTATCCCTAACAGCACAAAGATCCTGAGAACAAAGACCAAAGGACAGCAGGAAAACATGCTGTTCTCTGGCCATGATGTGGCCAGTGCAGGCCTTGATGCCTGACCCCGAGAGCAAATCCTCAGCCGGAACGTGGCCAGGCAAGGAGCCTTGGGCCTCCCTCCCCGAAGCACACTCCGCTTGCCTGCTGCATTCCCTCCTTGCTCCAACCTCACCAATTCCCCCCGGCTATGCTTAGGAGAACCCCCAAATACTGAACAGGTTCAACTTCTAAGCTGGGTGTGACTCAGTCCAGCTGAGTACCACCCCTGCACCTGGGCTGGGTTCTGGAAGGCTGCTCAGCCTGCAGGCATAGCTGGTGTGCAAAGGCAAACTCCTGGCAACTTTTCAGTTGTCACTGGTACTAACAAGCACTGCCGTCTGTATGGCACCCTGTTTTCTGCGTGTTTTCACATCATTCTCTATCCGGATCTGGCTGCCTCCGTGGCAGGTCATCAGGGCAGCTGTCATGTGAGCTCCACAGACAAGAAATCTGAGGTTCAAAGGAGATGAATGATTTGCCTGGCCAATTGCACAGCTAAGAAGTGGCCGAGCTGGGACTGAACCCAGGTCCCAGGGCCCTGTTGCCACTGCCTGTCAGCAGCTCACTCAGCTTCCAGAGCTGTCCGTGCCAGCAGCACGTGTAACAGCAAGAAACAGAGAGCCACTCACAGTCCAGGGGTGGCCTGCACTGTGGTGTGTGTCTGTTATGTCTGCCCTGTCATTGGAAATAACTTCTTATGGGCTATGGAGAATTGGTAGTTCCTCAAAAAGTCAAACATAAAAACACCACATAACCTAGCCATTCCACTCCTGAGTGGGATATAAAAGCAAAAAAAAAAAAAAAAAAAAAACCCACTGCCATCGAGTCGATTCCAAACTCATAGCGACCCTATAGGACAAAGTAGCATTGCTCCAGAGAGTTTCCAAGGAGCACCTGGTGGATCTGAACTGCTGACCTTTTGGTTAGCAGATGTGGCACTTAACCACGATGCCACCAGGGTTTCCTGGAAGACTGCACAGTAGGGACTCCGATATACACACAGCAACAGTCACCGCAGCATTGTGCACAATAGTCAGAGGGTGGAAACAACCCAAGTGTCCGTCAACAGAGGGAGAAACCACACGTGGTCTATACATACAATAGAGGGTTACTCAGTCACACAAAGGAATGAAGTCGTGAGCCATGCTACAGCGTAAGTGAACCCTGCAGGCGTAAGTTACATGAAACACACCAGACAAAAAGGACAAACACCAAGTGCTCCCACTTACATGAAATGTCTAGAAGCAGCATATACACAGACAAAGAGATACAGTGATTACCAGTTAATGTCTGAGTTCTACACATAAAAATGGCTGAAATAGCAAAGGTTTCCTTATGTATATTTCATTTACCACATTAAATTTTTTTAAGTGGCTTTTTTTTTAACTGATTTCATGTGCAGAGTAACTGTGCAGGAACAATTGTATGTTCTACAAAATTCCAGGTTATAAAATTGCACCATATACGATGATCTCAAAGCAGGAAAATTATAACCTGCACGGAACAGGGAGACTCCAAATGCAGCTCTGCTCAGGCCAGTAAGACTGTATGTGGTTTACAGTCTTTGTTTGAGATTTTCATTTCTCCCCCTCCCCCCCCACTTTTTTTTTTTTTTTTTTTGGTCAAATGGACATGCTCAACCTTTATAAACAGAAAAAAAAAGTCCCTGAGTTGATCCATGTTTCAACATTGCTATGGGGCTGTGAAACCGAGCCAGTTTATCAAGCAGCATCAAGGCCAGGCACACTAAAGACCCTGGGACCAGTTTACAGTCCTTCCTCTGACAACAAGTCAGCTCAGCAGCCCCAGCCACATGGGAGACCCAGCAATGATGTTCAGGCTGACCCTTCATTTCCCTGACAAACCCTGAAACACAGACAGCCAAGGGCAAGCTGGGCTCACCCTCCTCTCTCCCACCTCGCCGTCCAGTGCTCTTCCTCACACCTGAAGCTCGGAAGAAACCAAAAACCCTCCATAGCTAGTTTCTGAGGGGAGGCTAGACTCCTTGTACCCTTTCTCACTTCCAGTGCAAACACGAAGCCACACTGAAAAGTGATTTTCTTTTTGAAAAGGCAGCAACAGTGAATGAGGTGTCCATAGCACTTAACCACGACATCACCCGGGTTTTCAGAAAGAAGAGGCCCTCTGCAAAGACATCCCAACCCCAGCAGAGGCCTGCCTTGCTTGAGCCTGAAACAAAAGCAAGTCCAGACACTGGAGAGTGAGGCGTACCAGGGTGAAAGACTTTTCCAACTGACATGGTCACATAGCCATTCTCCTTGAAGTACTGGGGGACAGTGGAGAAGTTTCCAGCATGCACCCTCCAGTAGGAGTCGAAGTCATAGAGGCGGGTGGTGTCAGGCCTCCTCCCAGTGAGGAAGGACACACGACTCGGGGCGCAGACTGCTTGCTGGTAGGGAAGAGAAGGAAAGTTAATCATCCTCAGAGAAAAACAAACTTGGCATGTACGCAGGTAACCAAGCAACCTCCCGAGTGCCTCAGCCCACAGCCTGGGGGCTGAGTCACACAGCTCTCAAAGTCAGTCAGTGGGATTGGGGCCTCGCCCAGTTGCCAAAGCTAAGTCTTCCCAGAAGAGAAAGGGAGGAAATCGCCCCCTACCAACCAGCAGGTGATGGTATGTGACACCATCTCACAGGCCCACCAAGTGAACACCGTCCCGGGCGCAGCCTTGTGAGGGGCTTAGGGAAGAACGCCCCATGGCACTTGCCCAAAGGTGGCAGTTCGCAGCGTCCTTCCTTCCGAGCCCCAGGCAGTCATTCCCCTGGCAGGAGCTGGGCAGACCTGTCCTGAGCACATGGGGGCCAGAGTGTCCCCTCCCTTGCTCCTTACAAGCTTCCTTGTGAAAGGCTGAAGGCTTTTCTCAGCCACCATGGTCTAGACTGGGATTGCCGCGACCCCCGAGCTGCCTGGCACCGTCAGTGCCATCTCACAACAGTGACAGAAGCCCCACCCAGGCCTAGGGGTCCCCGGACATACCTGGGCAAAGGCATTCTGGAAGACGAGGCTCCGGGATGCCAGCTGGTCGATGTTTGGGGACCTCACGACTTTGTCCTCATAACAGCCCAGGGTGGGGCGCAGGTCATCCACGACAATGAAAAGGACATTCAGAGCATCTGCTCTCGGGCAGGAGGGAGGGGGAATGGGCTTTGTTGAGATCAACTATGCTAACACTGAGCCCCCATTCCTATTATGGTTGGTGCCTCGGGTACCAAGAGTCCCAAGGCTGGCCCCTGTCCCTCACTAGCCCAGCCAGCCAAGCCAGTGCCCACCCTGGCCTGCAGAGCATGAATGCAGGGATCGGGGCAGGTGGACACTGGAGGCATGACGGCAGGCTCAGGCTTTGGCTTAAGCATTGCCACGTCTGGCCTCAAGCCCAGATGAAAAAAGGAATGGGAGGAAGAGAGAGAATAAGAAACATTTGTAAGGATGGACTGAGCTAAGGAATGATGTTTCATGGAGAGAGATGTTTCAGGGAGGATAGATGGGGGAAGGGTCAAAAGACAGGAAAGAAGAACGGAGGGAGAGAAAGATGGGTGGTGGGAGGGGGACGGGAGAGAGGCAGGGATGGAGGATGGAGGGATGGATAGAGGGGAAAATGAATGACAATGGAGGGGAGGATGGAGGGAGGGACAGAAAGATGAAATGAGGGAAGGAAAGAGTGAAAATGGAGGGAAGATGGATGAAGGAAGGAAACTGGAGGAATGGATACCGGGAGGGACAAAAGATGGAGGGAGGCAACAATGGATGGAAAGGTGAAGGAACATGAAGGAGGAAGGGAGGGATGGCCAGAGGGAAGAGAAAGATGGGTGAATTGAGGGAAGAAGGGGCTAAAATGGAGGGCAGAGAAACAGACGAAGAGACAGGAAGGAAAATGGAGAGAAGACGGATGAAAGAGAATGGAGGGAGCGATGGGTGGAAAGATAGATTGATGAAGGAAAAGAGATGAAAGAAAGGAAAGAAAGAGTAGAGAAAAGGGAAGATAGCTGGAAAAAGGGTAAGTTGGGTGGGTCAATGAAGGAAAATGGAGGAATGGAAGGAAGAAGAGAAGGTCAGGTGTGGGAATGGATAGGGGAAGATGGCTGGAGGGAAGCAGAAATGCATGGAGGAAGGAAAAAGGAGGTAAGGATGAATTTATGGATGGATAACTGGAAAGCTGAATGGACGAAGGGACAGAAGGAAGGGGAAAGTGGAGGGAAGGGAGAATGGATGAAGGCAAACAGAGAGACAGGGAGGCATGAAGGAAAGATGAATGAAGGCTGGAAAGGTGGCAGTGAAGACAGATGGAAGACGAGATACTGGGAGGAAGGAATGGATGCAGGCTGGGAAGAAGGGAGGCAGAGAGTCCCGCGTGGGCGTGGGACAACACCTGTGGCGGAGCTCCCCTGCGCTGCGGAGTCGGGGGCCGCGCAGATGGAGGCCAGCACCAGGCTGAGCCCGAGCAGGCCCCAGCCCGGGGACGGAGGCATTTCTGCTTCCGGCCGCGCCCCAGGGTGGCGCTGACCGGTTGCCGCTGGGGACCCAAGAGGCAGCCACGGCCACAGCCGCAGCGCCGGGAACCGGCGCTGCCGACTGCGCCAGGTGGCCTCCGCCGGCCCTATAAGCCTGGGCCGGGCCGAGTGCGCCTGCGCGCGACGCCCACCCGTCCCCGCTCCCAGCCCCCGCCCCTCACCAAGGGCGGGTCCTGGAGGCGCGCGTGGCCCGAGCGCGTGATCCGAGCCAGTGGGCGGAGCCTCGGGCGGAGCGCAGAGCCGGTGGCCGCCGGGCTCAGCTCCTCTCCGCGCGAGCCGGGCCTGCGCTCCGCGCTGGTCGCGGGGTCGCGCTGTTTGCTGCCTCTGTGGCCTCGCTGGTGCCACACGTTGTCACCGGGAGCTCTGCCCTTTCCTCCTCTCTGAAACCACACTTCACCTGCAGCCCGGTGCAAGTGACACCTTCCTTTAAGGAGTCCTAGCGCTTGCAGACTCCCTTCAGCCATCCAAGGACCCCTATTGCCATTTATGTGCTCTATAAATACTAAGGACTGCAGATAGACACATCAGGCCCCGGAGACAGGAGCCCCGCACCTGCGAGGCTTCCAGACAGACGGACAAGGAAGAAATACCGTGTCGGCGGGCTTTTCCGGCTTGAGAAAGCAGAGCAGGGCGGGGCGGGGCGGGCGCGACGCTAGCTAGTGTCTATGGGACTGCCACTAAGGCCTCGCTAATAACTGGACTAAAACTTGGCAGGCCGTGAGGAGAGGAAACCAGCTGTGTATAAAGTTGCAGAAGAGTGGTCCAGGCTGAGGGAGAGCAAGCCTGACGACAGCACTGGAGGAGGACCCAGAGGCCTTGGGGCTGCGGGGAGGAGGGGGTGGTAATGAGAGAAGCTATTAGTTGCCCCTCACAGTGACCCCTGCACAGATGAAAGAGAAAGTGCATGGTTTCCCACCATCCTTTGATTTTCGTTAATAGGTCATCATATCGTTCTTCATTATCTTCGTCTGAAAGTTCCACTGAAACCTGTTCGGCGTCATAGCAACATGCAAGTCTCCACTGACAAGATGCCGTGGCGGGAAATTCAACCCTGGTCTCCTTCAAGGGGAGGAGAGAGATGGGGAGGAAACGGGGAGAGAAGGAGATAGGGTGTAGAAAAACGAGGCAGAAGAAGGAAACGGGAGAAGAGCGAAGATGGATGGAGCAGGGAGGACCTGGGGCGTGATGTTAGGAGGCAGGCAGGGGGCATGGGAGCTGAAGAAGGCACAGGAGAAGAGGGCAAAAAATCGGAGGGGACGGAAAGACGGGTCATAACTTCTGTGTCAACCTCAGACTGAAAGTTGGGAAGGCCTCACCACTTCCCTCTATCCAACAAGGAGCTTCTGGACGGTTGTATGTATGCTGGGCCCTGAACTTCTGACTCTCCCAAAACCCAAAATTCCAAAGCCATTGGCCTCGAGTGGATACCAACTCATAGCTACCTTATGGGACAGAGCAGAACTGTTCCATAGAATTTCCAAGGAGCACTTGGTGGTTTCTAATTGCCGACCTTTGGGTTAGCAGCTGTAGCTTTTAATCACTACATCATGAGGGTTTCCTTCCCCAAATAACCAGATACAAATATAAGAAAACCAAACCGACTGTTGTGGAATCAGTTCTGACACATAGGAAATTTGCAGACAGAGTATAACTGCCCCCATCAAGTTTCCAAGGAGCACCTGGTGGATTTGAACTGCCTGCCTTCTGATCAGCAGACATAGCACTTAACCACTATGGTATTGCTTTGCTTATTGCTTCCCAAAACAAAGGCTTTAATAATTCCAGGAAGAAATACCATGTCAGCGGGCTTATCTGGCCTGAGAAAGCATGCACTCCACTAGATGTTTACAAACTCACTCTTACCCTTATTTCCTCTTTCATTCTTAACACTTTCTCAGAGCAGTACTTGCTGCCTCCGAGCTTCTGCACAGAGGCCTAATTGAATTCTATGTTCCGATAAAAAAAAAAAAAAAAAAATTAAATCCTTTAAATATTGCTTCAAGGGCATCAAGTTTCCATTAAGGGTAATGAAAAGATTTGGAAACAGTGGTGATAGTTGTACAACATGGAGAACATAATTAAAGTAATTGACTTGTATACATCAAAAGAGATGAAATCGACTAGAAAGCAATGGGTCTGGGCTTTGGTTCTTAAAGAAAAAAAGATGGTAATTCAATAAACCCCAGACTTGACCAAAGAAGGGGATGAGGCAAAAGTTACACATAGTCCTGTCTTGAAAACTACCTGCAGTTCTTTCTTGCACTTGTTTCTGGGCTTGACGTGGGGGAGTTGCCCCGTGCCCCTGAGACAGCAGAAGGCAAGGCTGGGTCTAACTTCAGATCAAGACAGACCTCAGAAGATGGGCTCCTTGTCTTGAAGAATTGAGGAGCTGGCAGGTCATACGCTGAGGGTTGGGGATCAGGCCTTCAGGAGCGAGACAGTCACTGCTAGGCATGTGACATGATGTCTACTGAGAATGTGCAAAAGGGTGCTTGTTTTGGCTTGCTTGTCTCAGAATTATCAAGGACAGCCATACTCTTTTCAAAATATTTGAATAATAAAGCAATATATGAAATAAAAAGTGAAAACTCACATATATGTGTGTCTTTCCAGATATTTTCTATGCATACACAAATCACACACACATACCACACATTGCTCTGTTTCATTTTGTGTTTTTAACACAAATAGAATCATGTAGCATTCTGAAACTTTTTTGTGTGTGTGCTTAATATATCTTGGACCCATTTCCATGTGAATGCATACAGACTTATTTCTTTTTAACAGCTGCAGAGTAAATCTATAGATGTACTATAATTTATGGGAACAGTGGTAGTATTCTTGACTTACATGCGGGAGTCCCCAAGATCGATCCCTGGCCAAGTTACCTGACGAATAGCCACCACCTATCTGTCAGTGGAGGCTTATGTGTTGCTGTATCCCAAATTTCCTTATTGAAAATGATGGACAATGAAAACTAATGGACTTATGTCACTGCACGCATAGACAAATACGGGTCACTTAACATCCATGATACGTTCTGTCGAATAGACAGTTGCGTGATTGGGAAGTGTTAACATCATATTACATACAGGAGAGAGGCGCACAACACGGTCACTGGGTGAGCCCAAGGCCCTCACCACCACTGCTGCTGCACCAAGGGACTTCAGAAAACTTTGACTCTGCCACCTCTTCCTTCTTCATCGTTTAGCTTTCACATGAATATGAGGCTACTGAAAACTCCATAGCTCAGGTCAGGTGCACGTGAGTGCTCAAAGTGGTGTCTTTACTCTTCAACATTTTACAGATGTCTTTGGCAGCAGATTTCCCAAAGCAATTATATGTTCTTTGACTTCTTGACTACTGCTTTTGTAGGCACTGACTGGGGATCCAAGGAAAATGAAATCTTTTACCTCAGTCCTTTTCCCTTTTATTTTTTTATTCCTGCATGATTGTCACCTCGTCTCTGAGAGCTGTCCCCAGCCCGTGTCACGGTGGGCCCTTGCCATCTAGCTGGCCATCTGCAGGCCACTGGGCACACCCGTGGCTTCCTTCCCTTCTTTCCTTCCTGCTTGTTTTTCCTGTCCCCACCCCCCAAAGCTGCTGTCTGTCTGTACCCTTGAATCAGTTCTGACTCACAGTGACCCTGTGTACAACAGAAAGAAACACAGCCTGAGCCCAGCACCGTCCTCACAATCCTTGCTGTTTCAGTCCATTGCTGAAGACACTGTGTCAATCCATCTCACTGAGGGTCTTCCTTTTTTTAAATGACCCTCTACTTTACCAAAGATGACTTCTTCCCCAGAAACTGGTCCCTCCTGATTACATGTCCAAAGTACATGAGAAGTCTTAGTACCTGTACTTTCAAAGAGCACTCTGCCTGTACTTGTTCCAAGACAGACTTGTTTGTTTTGCTGGCAATATTCTTTGCCAACACCAAAGTCAACGATTCACCTTTGGCCTTCCTTCTTCATCGTTTAGCTTTCACATGAATATGAGGCTACGTAAAACTCCATGGCTCAGGTCAGGTGCACATGAGTACTCAAAGTGGTGTCTTTGCTCTTCAACATTTTACAGAAGTCTTTGGCAGCAGATTTCCCAAAGCAATTATATGTTCTTTGACTTCTTGACTACTGCTTTTGTAGGCACTGACTGGGGATCCAAGGAAAATGAAATCTTTTACAACCTCAGTCCTTTTCCCTTTTATTGTGATGTTGCTTACTGTTTCAGTTGTGAAGACTTCTGTTTCCTCGATGTTGTGGTGCAAATCATCTTGAAGGTGTGGTCTTTGATCTTCATGACTAGGTGTTTCAAGTTCTCTTCACTCCCAGCAAGCAAGTTGTGTCATCTGCATAGAAGTTTGTTAATGAGTCTTCCTCCAATACTGAGGCCTCATTCTTCTTCATATAGTTCAGCTTCTCAGATTATTTCCTAGACATACAAATTGAAAAGGTGTGGTGAAGGGATACAAGCCTGACATGCTTTTCCTGATTTAAACCATGCAGTGTCCCCTTGTTCTGTTCGAATGACTGCCTCTTGATTTCTGTACGGATTCTTCATGAATGCAACAAAGTGTTCTGGAATTACCATTCTCTCCAATTTTATCCAGAATTCATTCTGATTCACACAATCAAATGCATTTGCAGGTCAATGAAACACAGGTAAACATCTTTCTGGTGTTCTCTGCTTTCAGTCAGGATCCATCTGACATCTGCAGTGATATACCTTGTTCCATGTTCTCCTCTGAATGTGTCTTGAATTTCTGACCGTTCCCTGTCAATATACTGCTGCAGCCTTTTTTAAGTGATCTTCAGCAAAATTTTCCTTGTGTGTGATATTAATGATATTGTTCAGTAATTTCCACATTCAGTTGGATCAACTTCCTTGGGAACAGGCATAAATATGGATGTCTTCCAGTTGGTTGGCCAGGTAGCTGTCTTCCAAATTTCTTGGCATAGACAAATGACCACTTCCAGTGCTGTTGTTGAAACATCTCGGTTAGTATTCCATCAATTCCTTGAGCCTTGTTTTTCACCAATGCTTTCAGTACATCGTGGACCTCTTCCTTCAGTACCGAAAGTCTCCTGGTTCTTGATCATATGCTACCTCCTGAAATGGTTGAACATCAACAGATTCTTCCTGATATAGTGTCTGTGTTCCTTTCATCTTCTTTTACTTTTAATGCTCCCTGCATCATTCAATATTTTCCCCGTAGAATGTTTCGATATTGCAACTGGAGGCTTGGGTTTTTTGGTCTTTGTTTTTCATTTCTCTCAGTTTGAGAAATCCGACTCATGGCGACCCTCGACCCGACAGCACTTGGCTTGGCAGTTTGAGAAATAGTGAGCATGTTCTTTCTTCCCTTTTGGTTTTCAAACTCCAGCTCTTTGCAGTAGCATGATAATACTTTGTCTTGTCAAAGCTACTTTTTGAAATATTCTATTCAGCTTTTTTACATCATTATTTCTTCCTTTCACTTCAGCTACTCACCTTCAAGAGCAAGTTTTAGTGTTTCTTCTGACATACGATTTGGTCGTCTCTTTCCTGTCTTTTTAATGACCTCTTGCTTTCTTCGTGGTTGATGTCCTTGATGTCATTCCACAATTCATCTGATCTTCAGTCAGTAGTGTTCAATGTATCAAATCTATTCTTGAGATGGTCTGGTCATACCTTGCTCCTCACAGGACTTGTTCTAGTTTTCTCCAGTTTCAGTTTGAACTTTCATAAGAAAAGCAGTTGAAGATCAGCACCTGATCTTCCTGTGGCTGATGATATGGAGCTTTTCCATCAATGCTTTCCACAGATGTAGTCAATCTGATTCCCATGTACTCCATCTGGTGAGGCCCATGTGTATAGTTGCCATTTATGTTGATGACAAAGAAGTATTTGCAACGAAGAGATTGCTGGACTTGCAAAAGTCTACCATGTGATCTCTGGCATCCTTCCTAGGACCAGTGTTATATTTTCCAACTACTGATCCTTCTTCTTTGTTTGCAGCTTTTACATTGCAATCACCAGTAATTGTCAATGTATCCTGATTGTATGCTTGATCAATTTCAGACTGCAGAAGCTGGTAAAAGTCTTCAATTTCTTTCAAGTTTGGCCTTGATGGTCGGTGCATATATTTGAATAATAGTCATATTAGCTGGTCTTCATTGTAGGTGTATGGAGATTATCCTATCAGTGACAGCAGTATGCTTCAGAGTAGATCTTGAAATGTTCTTTTTGATGATGAACACAACTCTGTCTTCAAGTTGTCATTTGTGGCAAAGTAGATCATATGATTGTCCTGTTCAAAATGGCCATGGTCCAGTTCAGCTCACTGATGTCTAGGATATTGATGTTTATGATTTCCATTTCATTTTTGACAATTTCCAATTTTCCTAGATTCATATTTTCTACATTCCATATTCCAAGCATTAATGGATGTTTGCAGCTAGTTCTTCTCATTTTGAGTCGTGGCACGTTAGAAAAGGAAGATCCCAAAAGCTTAAGTCCGTCCACATCATTAAGGTTGACTCCACTTCAAGCAAGCAGCTCTTCCCCAGTCATCTTCTGAGTGCCTTCCAACTGGGGGATCTCATTTTCTGGCACTACATCTGACAGTGTTCTGCTGCTTTTCGTAAAGTTTTCACCAGCTATTTCTCCTCAGAAGTAGACTGCCAGGTCCTTCTTCCTAGTCTGTCTTAGTCTGCAAGCTGAGCTGAAACTTATTAGCCACGACTGACCCCGCTGGTATCTGAATACCGGTTGCATGGCTTTCAGCATCACGGCAACATGCAAACCCCCACAATATGACGAACTGATAAATGTTGGGGGTGGCTCTGCAATTAGAGTTTCTCAAAGCCTCCACTAGGGGGTGGTTGAAGCTGTTATTTGCTGGCAGAGATTCAAAGAGATGATTAAGGTCCATATATACACACATACGTGTATGTGTGTATAAATGTGTGTATGCACACAGACACACATATATGTATATATACATATATGTATACACATGAATACAAATAACTGTATATACATATATGTGCATATATGCGTATACAAATGAAGCATAAACATACAGCAACCCTGGTGGCACAGTGGTTGAATGCTTGGCTGCTAATGCAGTGGTCTGCAGTTCAAAGCCACCAGCCGCTCCGTGGGAGGAAGACATGGCCGTACGCTTCTGTGAAGTTTACGGCCTTGGAAAACTGTGGGGCACTTCTATTCTGTTTCATAGGGTCACTATAAGTTAAAACCAACTGGACAGCACACAACAAACAACAAAGCATAAGCTTAAACCAAAGGCAGTAAGCCAAAAGTGGCTAACATGGTCTTGGGAAGCACTGCACCGTCATTAGGAAGGATTTCTGCTTGGTCCCTTAAGTCTGTCTTTACGAAGATACACACACAATTTAGTCATCTTATTTAAAGCACTTTTCACTTCATCTCAGGTTACATAAAACAGCATCAAAGGATGAAAATGTACCCCATGCCCTGAAGCCAAATGTCCTTCGGATTATCAAAAACAAGGTTCACACTCAAGTGCTTATTAATTCTCACTTACGTGTGTTCTTTCTCTGACACACAAACGCATGCACATGCAAAGAAGAAACTGAATCTCACTGAAGAAAATAAGGGGGAGAAAAGATTTACGAACATCTTTCTCCCCATGAAGGAAAAGAAACAAGCTTCCATCCCCAGTCGATGTACCTCACGCACTGCCACCACCCAGCTGTTGTGCCGGTTTGCATGTTGCCATGATGCTGAATAGGCTTTAGCGCACGAGGATGGCCTACGAAGACAGGCTGGTAGATGCACTTCCAAAGGCTAGCCAGTGAAAACCTGGTGATCACAGGGATGCAATCCACAAACAGACGTGGTAATGGCACAGGACTGGGCAACGTTTGGGTCCATTGTGCATGGTGTCACCATGTGTTAGGGTTAACAACAGTTAAAAACAACAATAACCAGAAGTTGACGGCTCCACGGCAGGTACATCAAGTCCTACCCCCCTGGGGAGGCAGTCCTGTGGTCCTATAGGCCTGGCCTCGCATGCCTATGCTTGCCTGCTCTGGCACGCACGTGTTGATTGCAAAGGGGAGCCTACAGCTGGAGCATCAAGAGGCACAAATGTGACCATTAAAGTAAAAGCCAGAGGCCGTGATGGGTTGAGCAATTTTATAAAAGCTTTGCTCCCAGGCTTCAGTGATCTTCCTCTGTGTCCCTCTCATAGGTACAAATCGTCGCATCAGTAGAAGGAAGACCTAAAGACAGTCTGACGTGATCCTTTCAAGAGGGGAAAATTAATCCAGCAGGTGTACCAAATTACTCGGTACCTCATCTTACCAGTGACCTCAAGATGTGTATATACTTTGAGCAAAAAAAAAAAAAAAGTGTCAAGAACAACATTGCTGGCTTGGTGAGAAACATTAGCCCTCATTTTCTACGACTTTGGACTAATTATTAAAAACATGACATGTTTTGTCAAGAATTTCAACCCTGTCTTTACCAAGATATGAATCCCTCACATACTGCAAGCTGCCCTCTATTTTTTATTTGAAGAAACGTGGTATTTGGAAAGTAAAGGGCTTCAGCCCTTGTGGAATTGGATGACATGGAACATTTCTCTGGCATCATTAAAAAGTATACCAACGTGGGAAACTTCCCTTAAGAGTCTCTAAAAGACCAAAAACACAGGGGAGGACGGGGGTGGAAGGCAGAGCAGAGGGGATTCTGGGTAAAGGGCATGTGTGTTCATGTCTAAAAACAGAATTTTGAAAAGTCCTCGAAGGTAACAACATTGCCTTAGACCTAGGCAGAAGCAAAGCCTTGAAAACCCTAGTCATAGCTCTGACCTTGAACTCTAGGACAAGAACTACCAGTTGCTTCATATGCCTGCTTGCTTGCCCCTAGCTGGCTGCCTGCACTCCACCTCGCTGGTTGACCATGTGTTAAGCTACCACACAATAAACCAGTTGCTGTTGAGTCAACCCCAACTAGCAGATACCATTTCTATTAGACTAGAGCTGTGCTCCGCAGGGTTTTCAGTAGCTGCTTTTTCAGAAGTAGATGGCCAAACTTTTCTTCTGAGAACCACTGGGAGGATTCAAACCACCAATCTTTCAGTTAGTAGCCAATTGCATTAACTGTTCACACCACCCTGGGACTCCTGGTCATGTGATGGGGCCATGGAAAGCGCATGGGCTTTGGAGTGCATCAGACCTGATTTCAGTCCTACTCCCTCTGCATGACTCTGGGCCAGCTAGACTTCCATGGGTCTCATCAGGAAATAGAGTCCCTGGATGACACAAATGGTTACTTGCTCCACTAATAGCTGAAAGGTGGGCAGTCTGAACCCACCCAAAGGCACTTCAAAAGAGAAGCAATCTGCTTCTGAAAGGTCACAGCCTTGAAAACCCTATTACCTTGCACAAATGGGCTTGCCATGAGTTGGAATCAACTCAAGGGCAACCAATAACTCAGAGTACATGAACTACAAGTACACTTTCCAGGGTCTTTTGAATAATGCATTTTAGCTGTGAGCATACAGGCCCATCAGCAAGAATCCCCTCTATTGTGCCCTGAGAGACTCTTAAGAGAAGTTTCCCATGTTGGTAGACTTTTTAATGATGTTAGAGAAATGTCACATGTCACAGTGATTCCACAGGGGATTTCCAGCTCCCAGTAGGCACTCAGCAATAAACATGTGTTTTCGGTAGCAACTTCTGCCTGCCTGCCAGGCTCTCTCTCTCACCTCTGGAGCTGCCCCAGCCCCAGCGTGGCTCTTAAGGAGCCATGTAACATGCCTTCTACATTAACACTGTGCTGTTTAAGGAATGAAATCTGTGCAGAGGGCCACATAAGCAGCTGGAGGTCAGGTGGCATTAGTATTCTTGTGCCCCTGTCAGCCCATGATGGGGTCCAAAGGCAGAGAAAAGATCCCAAACCTAGTTTCTTGCCTTTCTCCCATATCACCTACCCTTGTGCACCAAATTTGAGGAGCATTTTTTTTTTTTAATTCATCCACTCCTCACCACATCCTCAGGGGCTGTGTACTATTGTTACCCCAGGGTACACAAGGCAAACAGACATATGGGAGGGACATCACTGGTTTCCCTGGCAGCAGAGCTAGTACTTACACTCTGCATGCTTCACCACTATCCCACACGGCCATGAGCAGACCAGGTCAGGGCATCAGGCTTGGCTGCTTAGCCCTGTGCTGCGAGGGGACCACAGCATGTCCTTACATGGACTAGGGCACAAAGAGGGTCACTGAGGCAAAAAAGCAGGAGCATACAGGCAAAAGTGAGCTAGCAGACCATGGGCTGGGGAAAACCCCTTTTGGCTCAGGAAAAACGTGCACCTTGCCATCCTTGCGTACTCTATGGGGAAGTTCTGCTCTGGGCTCTAGGGTCGCCATGAGTCGGACCCAACTTGACGGCACTGGGTTTGCCATTCATGGTCCTCATGAATTCTAGTGATATTGCTATTAGCTACCAAGTACGGCATGAGTCCTGTGCATCCCAGCAATACTGACGTGGTTTCTTCCATCATTTTACTGAGAAAACAGTGGTCAACTCTCAAAGGTCACACAACAGGTAAGTGACCAAAGCCCCACCTCCGTGGGCTGCAAAGGCCCCTTTCTTATCTCAGCACTCAATGTTGGTTTGGTCAGGAAGGAAAACAATGAACCAACATGCCCCCAGTGTAAGCACAACGGCACTGCCAGGCAGCCACCATTTTGGAAGCACCAGGCCTTCTGCTAGCTGCCTCAGCTTTGAGGCCAAGCGCCTCCACTTAACCACCTTGCTGCCTTAATGTTCATTCAAGCTGACTGCTAGTCACAATGAGATCCCCATTCAGACTCCTTACAATTAGAAAAGCATTCATTCAAAAACAGAGACAATGAATGAGAAAGATCATTAAAGACTTGCTGGGAAAACTGCTTTCATGAACCTTACTGCCATGTCAAAAGTTAACAGAGACTCAGGTGTTATGGTGAAGGTTGTGCGTCAGCTTGGCTGGGCCATGATTCTCAGTGGGTTGGCAGTTACGTAATGATGTAGTCATCTCCATTTTGTGATATAATCACCTCAATGACATAATCTGACGTGAACGGCCAGTTGTAAGAAGAGTTTCCTCAGGGTGTGGTTGGCATCCAATATATATGGATGTTCTGGCAAAGCTCACTGACTTTTGCTCACTCTGGATCCTGCATCTGACTCTTCAACATCTGACCTCCCTTTCCAGGAACCTGAGCCAGCAGCCTGCCGTATTGCCTGCTGATTTTAGGAGTCTCTGGTCTCTGCAACCTGTGTGCCAGCATCCTACTGTCTTAAGTGCTAATCTTGAATTACTCAAGCTCTGCAGCCCATTGAGCCAGAAGCTTGCTGCCTGACCTGTTGATCTTGGGCAAATGTGTAGAAACAGAAAGTAGATTTGGGACTTGCCAACCTCTACAACTGCATGAGCCATTCCCTTGACATAAATTCCCACCCCCCAGTGCACCCTCTCTATATCTGTGTATGTATCTATACCCCCACTTGTCAGTCAGTTTATTGCACTGTGGAGGCTTGTGTGTTGCTGTGATGCTGGAACCTATGCCGCTGGTATTCAGATACCAGCAGATTACCCATGGCAGACAGGTCTCAGCTGAGCTTCCAGACTAAGACAGACTAGGAAGAAGGACCTGGCAGTCTACTTCTGAAAAGAATTAGACAGAGAAAACCTTATGAATAGCAGTGGAACACTGTCTGATACAGTGCCAAAAGATGACCTCCCAGGTTGGACAGCACTCAAAAGATGACTGGGGAAGAGCTACCTCCATGAAGTAGAGTTGACCTTAATGACATCAATGAGTCAAGCCTTCAGAATCTTCACTTGCTGATGTGGCACAACTCAAAATGAGAAGAGCTGCAAATACCCATTGTACAGAGTCAGCAAAAAAGAGGAAGACCCTAAACAAAATGGACTGACACAGTGGCTACAACAGCGGTCTCAGGTGAAATAACTGTTGTGGACATGGCACAGGACCAGGCAGTGTTTTGTTCTGTTTTACATAGGGTCACTATGAGTTGGAACTGACTCAACGACATCTAACAATATGTATTTATAAAGTCATTATGAGTCAGAATCGACTCAGTGGCAACAGGTTCGGTAAATTTATATACCAGTGAGCTAACTATAAAAAAATTACCATTGAAGTACATATATATGCATACATACATATATGTATGTATGTGTATATATACACACACATAACTCTCAATATACATACATATCCATATACATATGTTCACAAGTTTTGCTTTTCTAGGGAACTCAGCCTGAGGCCCAAAGTCACTGAAAGCTGGGATGCAAACAGATACCTTACCTAAGTACCCATAAATAGGTCTATGGAGAAACAAAATGTGGTACATACATACAGTGGACTACTACTCAGCCATAAGAGAAATGAGCAAAGTCCCAATGCATGCCGCAACATGAATAAACCTTGAAAGCATGCTGAGTTAAATGAGTCAGACATGAAAAGACAAATATTGTATGAGTCCAATTCTATGAAATATGTAGAACAGGCAAATGCATGTTGTTGTTGTTGCATGCCATCCAGTCCATTCTGACTCCTAGCGACCCTATAGGACACAGTAGAACTGCCCTACAGAGTTTCCAGAGAGCATCTAGTGGATTTGAACTGCAGACCTTTAGCAGTTACCAAGGCCTAAGAGAGAGAGGGGGAGAGGAAGTTCTTGCTGAAGGGCACATAGTTCCTGTCTGGAGTGATGGAAATTTTTGGAAATGGATAGTGGGGATGATTGTATAACCTGGTAAATGTCATTAAATTGTGCACTTAAAAATGGTTCAAGTGGAAAATTTTTGTTACACAATCACGCACTGCGTAACATCCACTTGTGTAATGTCCAACCACATATACACCCGTAGTCCCATAGTTTTTTTTTTAAAGCAAAGCAGCTTTCCTTTTGTTTCTTATTTCCCCCTAACAGTTTTAAAGGCCCCCAATCCCCAGAGTGAATCAGCAGCAGGATTCTGAGGTACATCCCAATCCCCAAGGTGCTACCTCCTCTTCCTCTTTGCCCTCCACCTGGCTTCGTTCAACCACTCTGTAACTGTGCAGCTGTCATTTCTGGTGCTAAGCACTTCCTGCTGACTCTTCCAGTTCTGCCACAGATGCTGCTGGTGGTGACAGCGGGCACCGGAACCTTGTGTATTCAAGGGCAAAGGTGATAGCCGTGCACGATCAGGAAGTGGCTGTTCCTACAGGGTAATGGTAGCCAGGGCCGCCACTGCCAGGTACACTCCTAGTCCCCATGGCCACCTCTCTGTGCCTCCCGTGTAATCCCCTGCCCTATACTTGGACATGCACAAGGTCCCAATCTGGCTGGCAGCTTCAGTCTCCGCCTGACCCACAGCCACACACTGGGCAAGGCCAGCCTCCTGTATCCAATGGATATAGGTTTGTACGAGTCAGGCAGCCTCCAAGCCTAATCCTTCTAAGAATCACCGGCTCTGGTTTATCCTCCTATACTGAACAGAATAAGCTGCACATTCTTCTGAATTTGTCCCTGACAGGATAACCACAGAACAGTCCACAGATGGCCACAACCTGCCTCTGGGTGGAGATTCCACATCTTAATGAAAGAAAGTCAACATTTTCCTCCATTACGGGAACTCGAACCTTTGTCTAAAAAAAATGCCCAGTCACCCCCTAACTCTGAGCCGAAGGTCTGGCTGAAGGTCAATCCTGAATACTCATGATGAATTTGCGTGTAATACTTGGATCTCTGAAAAAGCACACCTCCTCAAGCTGCCTGTAAGCAACCTCGGAGGCTACAGCCCCATTGCTCCTTTGCTCGCACAAAGAAATAATGGTATCTTTCTGGTCTCCCACCTGGGCCTCTTGGTCATTGGCTATAACAAGGCACACTGAGAGAAACCTGGGGTTTTCACCCAGAAAAACGCCTCATGGGAAGGCAGTAGAGAGGACTGCACCGGTCTGGGCTCTTCCTGCTCCTCAGGTGGACAGAACGGAGGGCCGAGCCAGGCAACTCCACGAATGACTGCACATACTGTGACGTGGTGTCTGTACAGCGTTCAAGTCACTTTACATGATTTCACAGAACAGATTATAGATGTTAAGCAATATATGGCTGTATAAATTCTAAAAACAAAAATATTCCCTGAAGTTCAAGCACCGTGCTCTTCCAAAAACTATCTACGTTGGCTCAAACTGACAACAGCAACCAGAATGACTAGATAAGAAACTCAGGGGTCAGTGAGTTTATGTTAATGAGGGAGGGACAACTCAGAAAAGGAGGATTACAACATTTGCAAAACCAGAAGAATGTCATCGATGTCACTGACTTATACGTGTAGAAACTGCTGAGTTGGTGTATGCTGCACTGTGTGTGTTCTCAACAACAACAACAACACCAGTAAACGATGGAAAGAAAGAGGCAGCGGCAATGAGCCTGCTGTGTAGTAAGGTGCTCAGGAAAGCTGAGCTGCAACGAGCAGCCGTGTGAGGGAGGAGGCCCACTGCGCACAGTCCTCCCTCACCGGCCAAATTAGTGAGGATAAATTAGTGAGGATACATACAGGCTGAAGCTATAGGAGAAATCTCTTACAAAAATGGAAACAGCAGAACAAGCTCTGGAGTCTACTTTGGGAGTTACCTTGAGAGCTGTCCCAGGCCAGAGAAGACTGTACAGGACTTTGGGGAGGGACACCTAGCCATCATGGGTTGAATTGTGTCCCCTCCATGAATACGTGTAGCTGTGTGACTGGGCCATAATTCCCAGTATTTTGTGATTGTCCTCCATTTTGTGATTTTCCTATGCTGTATGTTATAAGATCATCTGTATGTTAAAGATCATCTGTATGTTAAAGGATCTTCATAAGATCATCTCCCTGCTCCACCGTAAAGGGAATTTCCCTGGAGTATGGTTTGCACCACCCTTAATCTTTTCATCCTGCAAGAGATAAAAGGAAAAGAAAGCAAGCAGAGAGCTGGGAACCTCACGCCATCAAAGAAAGCGGCACTAGTTGACTAAAATACTAGCCAACTGCTTTTGATCTCCCTGGGGCATTTGCAAGCCATTGGAATCCTTCAAATGGCAGAAGACAAAACTGGGCAATGCCCCCAACATAGAGAATAAGCCAAAGAAACCCAGGACAGTGAATAACAACTGAGTTTGTACGTACAAACCAGGCCATCTTCAGTGCTTTCTGTGGAAATGTCAGCAAAACCCCAGGACTTTCCTGAAGATCCGTTTCCACCACGCAGCCCTCAAGGGAAGCAGCAGGCTCATGTGTGCTGGCTTGGAAAGTGCACCAAGATGTGTCCACGTGGAAGTAGTTGTAGAAATCTGCTTTTAGCATGCACCAATCTGTTCCCTAAGAAAGGCACACATGTGCATGTGTGTGTGTATACATGTACATGCTTAGGTATATACACACACTTACATATGCATAGAAAATTTCTGGAAGGATACACAAAAAATTGTTACTGATGGCTGTACCTAAAGAATGAGACTGGGGAAGTAAAGTGGGGTGGGGGGATGTTCTTCTCATTTTATAATTTTTTGTGCAGCACACATTTTTACTATGAATACATACTACTTCTATAATTTAAAAAGGAAAAATGTTACCAAAAAGGAAAAAAAAAAAAACAATCCATAGCATGGTGCTTGGTGAAAAAATTTAAAAAAACAATCATTAAGTCAATTGTGACTTATAATGGCCCTGTAGAACAGAATAGATGCCTCACAGCATTTCCAAGGAGTAGCTGGCAGATTCCAACTACCAATCTTTTGCTTAGTAGCCAAGCTCTGAATACATACCAGGCCCTGAAACAAAGCAGGACCCAGGAAACATACGACTGAGTGGGAGACCATTTCATCGCCCCATCAGTCGGCATCTGTGAAGACTTGAAAAGATGTAAACTGAAAGACGAGAGAGATCTCAGAAACAACTTGCAGCAAATGTCACCTGTGCAAAAGGGAAGAAATAGAAAGTAAGCCGCTGGAGGAAAAAGTTGACGAGGTTCTTTCCCGCCCGGGCAGTTCCTGCTGTCAAAGATTCCAAAGATTTCAATGTGCTTTGCAAATACTGTTTGTGGATCTCAGAGAGGGTGTAAAGAGAAGGCTCTCTATGGAGAATCAGAACTGTGCTGGGCTGCAAAGGAAAGGAGGAGAGCAGAGCTTAACTGCATCCTCCTGGCCACGACAGATGTCCTGCCATGACGCTGCACCAGTAGAAGAGCCTGGGACACCATGGCAAGTGCAGGAAAATGCCCCACATGCATAGAACCCTGCTTTTCTAAACATGAGAGCTTACTACAGAAATTCCGTTCCACCAAGAGCAGTAGAAATAAGAGGTAGCAAACCCTAGATCATCCACTCTCAGAGATCCTAGTGCAGAAGACATTCTTCCTGTATGAATACTAACACCTCCAAGGATATATAGGGAGGACTTACACGCGATAAGTAACACAGACACAAAGCAATAAGGAGTGCAAAGGGGGAAAGAAAAGAGAATCACCTGTACTGGTTCATCCTGACACGTTCTGAGGTAGTTACAAATTGCCAGCATGCTTTCTAATTTATATTTTTTAAAATAATTACAACTTCATGGAAAGTTTAACAGACGAAGGTATCCAAGTCAGGTTACAAACAAAATGAACACATGAGCCATTGTCTTTGATTGATTCAATTTAGTGTGCTCATGGAGGGTGGCCAAATTCCAGAGCAAATACGGGTGAGAAAACAGGAAATCTGTTCTTACAGTGAGCCAAGCGCACCTTTGTTTTAACAAAGGCAAATGCTATTTCGCCAAGGTGGTTGGACCAAGTTCAGAGACTTGATTGCAATAGAGAAGTCCATAGAAGAGCTAATTTGCCCTTCATTGAAAGCCATTTATACCAATCACTTTCAATTTTGTGATTCAGCAGTAAGGGGCTCTTAGAAGTATGTTTTCAATTTCATTTCACTTTATTTTCCAGACTCTTATTTTTCTCTCCTTTCCGCCCAACTGTAAAAAAGAGAGAGAGAGGATGCTTCCTATCTTTGTGACAATGACTCATCAAATGGCACATAAACAATATACAACAGGAATTCAGATGTCACCTCTTTATCGAACAATATTTATCCCTTCTCTTTTCCTTTCTCCTCTTCCATAGCTCTTGTCAGGAGATCTGAGCACTACGCCTGCCTGTGTCACCAGCCTGTTGTGTGGCATGGGGAAGTATCATCTTTTCCCTCAGGCTCACTCTCCCTACAGCAAAGAGTGGGCCAAATGAGCACAAACATTCAATGGTCTCATCTGATATGATTTCTCTACAAGCCATAAATCCTACCTCTTCAGACTCATTCAGTAAGTCTGAAGTAGAGAACACTTAGGAGTCCTCCTCAAGCTCAGGGAAACCTCACAGGGCTAGAGGCCCTCCCTATATGGATCCCTGGCCCCTTCTGGAGGGTGTCCAGCCTTCATTGCTCTCTTCAAGGTAGTAGATATTCTCTAACATGAAGGTGAGGGTCTTCCATACAATCTCTGAATGGACGTCTCAGGAATCTGAGTCAATGTTGTGCCAGCCAATGTTTCTGGCACAACAGACAATTAATTAGTAGACACTCAACCAACAAACACTTTGTGGTTGTCTCACCACTTCAGTAAAAAAAAAAAAAAAATCCTTACAATATCTCACTCAAGGCTCTCCATGATCCTGCAATTTTCTCTGCCCAATACCACGTTGTTGTCTTCATGGTGCCTGGTACATATTGACTTGTGTCCACTAAAAATGTGTGTCAACTTGGCTAGGTCATGATCCCCAGTACTGTGTGACTGTCCATCATGATGCTACTAAGGCAGGACTCAACCTACAAGATTAGGTTGTACCTCAAATTGATCTCTTCTGAGATACAAAACAGGGGATCAAGCAGACAGACAGACAGAGGGACCACTACCACCAAGGTAGTAGAGCTTGAAGCAGAGTGCATCTTTTGGACCTGGGTTCCCCATGGTGAGAAACTCCTAGACCAAAGGGTGATTGATGACAAGGACCTTTTCCCAGATCCAACAGAGAGAACTTTCCTCTGGAGCCAGCAGCTTGAATTTGGACTTTTAGCCTCTTAGACTGTGAGAGAATAAATTTTTACTTGTTAAAGCCATCCATTTTTGAAATTTCTGTGATAGCGGCACTAAATGATTAACACTGCCTGCCTTTTCTGCTCCCCTAGGCCACTTACTATGTTCCATTGAATTGGATTCACCTTCAACTAAATGATACTGGCCTAGTTTCTGTCTCTTGTCAGACCTTATAAGAACAGTCCTTCACCTTTAGTTTGCTCTTCTTTGACCCAGTTAACTGCTTTCAGAACAGCTTGAGTTTAACCTATTATACAAGCAACACAAACCCACTGCCATCAAGTTGATTCTGACTCATAGCAACCCTATGGGGCAGCTCCTTAGAGTTTCCAAGGAGTACCTGGCATATTCAAACTGCCAGCCTTTGGTTAGCAGACATAACATTTAACCACTATACCACCATGGTTTCCATACCAGCAACAGCAGGCACCAAATAAAAAGAATACATTAGCCCTTGTTTTTTGCTAAAAGTGAAGAGCACTTGAAACATTTACTGATGAAGATCAAAAACCACATCCTTAAGTATGAATTACACTTCAACATCAAGAAAACAAAAATCCTCACAACTCAATCAAGAAGCAACATCACGATAAACAGAAAAGATTGACATTGTCAAGGATTTCATTTTACTTGGATCCACAATCAATACCCACGGATACAGCAGTCAAGAAATCAATACATGTACTGCTTTGAGACAATCTGCTACAGAAAGAGTTCTGTAAAGTGTTGAAAAACAAATATGTCACCTTGAAAACTAAGGTGCACCATCATTATTCAATCACATTTTATACGTGTGAAAGCTGACAAGGAATAAGAAAGACAGAAGAAAAATTCATGCTTTTGAATTGTGGTGTTGGAGACAATATTGAATATACTACAGACAGCCAAAAGAACAAAAAAAAAAAATCCATCTGGAAGAAGCGCAACCAGAGTGTTCCTTAAATGATGGCAAGACTTAGTGTTACATATGAAACATGACAATTAAGACCGTGAATTTAATTGTTCTAAGTGCTACGTACCTCATTGCTGAATATCACTATGGTCACCTTCAAAGTACTCCCCTTGAGAAGCTATGCACTGACACCAGCACCTAGTCAACACTTTAAAGCAATTTTGGAACTCTTTCTGGAATGGCCATTGTGTACAATGGTGTGGTGGCAAGTTGGCGAACTAAACTGTATAGTTGTTTGTGAGAGAGTTATAGCCAGTAAACAAATAACTGTATTAGAACACCCTCCCTGCTCACCTGATCTGGCCCCCAGTGACTTTTCTTTACCCAAAGATAAAGAAAATATTGAAGGAAGACATTTGGATGGCTTTCAGGACATCAAGGGTAAAACAACGACAGCTCTGATGGCCATTACAGAAGAAGAGTTTCAAAATGGCTTGGAAGGGTGGACTACACACTGGAGTCAGTGCATAGCTTCTCAAAGGGAGTACTTTGAAGGTGACCATAGTGATATTCAGCAGTGAGGTCTGTAGCATTTTTTCTAGGATGAGTTTGAGAACCTAATTGTCAGTCATCGTAACTCTGACAAGTCGTCAGGAGGGATCAATCCCCAGAGGACATGGTCTTGGTAAACTAGAAGGTCAGTAAAGAAGAGGAGGACCCTCAACAAGGTGGACAGACTCCATGGCTACAACAGTGGTCTCCAGAATGCCAGTGATTGCGGGCATGGAACAGGACTAGGCAGTGTTTCGTTCTGCTGTACACAGGTTCACTGTGAGCTGAAATCGACTTGACGTCACCCAACAACAGTAACATGAGGCCTTGTACTCTAATGCAGGAAATTCCTGTCCTTTGAACTTCCTCATGCATCAGCTCTGCTGGCTGCCAATGTACATAGCTGTGTGTACTGTCTTCGCGGTCTTATCCAATTCCATGTCAGGTCGCCTGTCTTAATGTTGACCTGCTATTCCCTCAAGACACTTATCTCAGTCTACTTGGTTCGCCAATATTGGGAAGAGGTGCCTCCCCATCTGGGAAGGATAACCCATATGACACGATAGACAGAGTTCCCCAAACACTTTCACATTCACTGTCAACTAACCAGCATCCTTGGCATCATCCTGAGAGTGAACAGACCACGAAAGATATCTACACAAAGCCTCACTTGACAGCTGAAGGAACAGAGGTTTAGAAAAAGAAAGCCCTTAGCACAAGGGCACATAGCTAGCCAATACGCACACCCCTGCTTTGGCACTAGAACTCTGGGTTATTTCAGCAAGGAAGAAGGACTTTTGCAAGAAGCTGAATGCTACTGGGCTGAACACTAATAGTAATAACAATGCCACCTTGGATTTACGTGCAACTTTTCTTCCAAAAAGATCACATAGGCATTTGTTATCCTTTCACCTAATCATGGCTTATTGGCTCAAAAATGCCCAACAGTATCATTCTCCCTACTTAAGTCTGTACAGTCACAAAAATTTTCCCTCATCTGAGTCTTCTGCACCTCACATTTGTGAGTTGTGTCTGGGGTCTTAAAAGCTAGCAAGCTGCCATCTGAGGTACACCAAATGGTCCCACCTCATCCAGAACTGATGGTGACCAAGAGCTACAAAGACACGAGGATAAAAGAGCCCAGGAGACAGAAGGATCCATGTGAACGGGACACCATAAAAACCAGATGGCACCCACCCCCCATCAAAGACAGCAGTGGTGGGACACACAAGCTAGAGTCCCTGAGGCAACACGAGAAAAAGAGGGATCCAGCTCAAGTACTCCACTAAAAGGCCACAAATGATGGTCCTATACCCTGGAGGATTCTCTGGGAGCACGGCCCCTAGACCTGCTGCTGCCCCTGACCAGAAAACACTAAGAAGGTCAACTCTTTGGACAAGAATGGACTGGACTCGGGCGCAGTATGACCATATGGTGTGTGTATTTTATGGTTCTATGCACTTATAGAAGGCTGTCCTACTGGAGTCTTTCTAAATGGAAGAGAAGAGGTGGAGAGGAGGGGACAGGAGCTTGTTAGAAGGGTACTAGAAGTATAGACTGAAAAGGAGAGTGTGCTGTCACTGGGTAAGAATAGCAGAAGGAGCTGCAGATAGGCTGGCATGCAAAATTCATTTGGATTGTATACTTTCACTTAGTCACAATAAAGAAAAAAATTTCCTTTATCATCCATCTCAGATACCGACCTTGAACATACCTTTGCATTGTCACTGACTCCGAAATTTTCCATGGCTATTTGTAAACTGGTACACAAGGGATAAGAGTCTAGGAACCGTAGTTATCATAAAAGAAAGCTGAGGGCTGAGCCCAGAGGGCTGGACCAAGTTAGGGCTACCTGGCCTAAGGATGCCTATATAGCTCTTATAGGGCACAAGTGGAGCTTGACTGGGGTTGCCATGGACCAGTCTAGAGACTTCCAGAACCCAGAGACCATGTGACTCATGACAGTCTTGAGGGCGAGGTCTCCAATAGAAAACGAGAAGTGGAGGCAAATAACATCAGGAAGTATCAGAAGTGAGCTGGCAATGTCCCCACAAAGCAAATGGAGCACATCTATACAAGGTCTAATAACCAGCAGTAAGAAAAGGTCTATGTAAGATAGTCAGTAGCTTCAAAGAAGGCATCATGGAGGCTCAGGCACAAGTTATATACAGAGATATCAGCAGACAAGAAGAGCAGTTTCAGAAAATCCTGGCAGTGGCCAAGCCCTAGACCCCAAGAAAGCTGAGAAGACACACAGAAGTCCCATCCTCAAATGGATGCAGCCAAGGTACTGAGTCTAGGCTTGTTGATCCTTGAGGCCTCCTATAACTCTGAAATTCTATGGCCTTATTTCCTCACTCACTCTCCTATCACTCCCTCATCTTTCCCTTCACTCATCTCCCCACCCCCAAGCCAGACAGCCCATCTACAAGCCCCTTTCTTCTCTGTCCCCACTGTCCCTGCCCTGGTTCACCCCTACATTCCTTCTAAAGGGAAACAAATGCAACAGCGCATGACTACTATTCCAGCTTCCAGTCTCTCTCTCCGACCCAATTCCCA
The DNA here is from genome assembly GCA_028571685.1 of Heterohyrax brucei. Taxonomy (NCBI): domain Eukaryota; kingdom Metazoa; phylum Chordata; class Mammalia; order Hyracoidea; family Procaviidae; genus Heterohyrax; species Heterohyrax brucei. The sequence continues at coordinate 193,462,797 of CM053166.1, forward strand.
CATCACTACCAGAACAGTTCTCTAAAATAAAACTTGGGCCACATCCTTTCCACAGTAACAACTCTACAGTGTCTCTCTTTCAGTTGGCAAGGAGAAAAGAAATTCAAATTTCTTAGCATGGCATGTAAGCTTACCAAAGCCTGGCAGTAGCCTTTTTTTCCACCCTGCTTTCTAAGACCTAGTCAAACTGGACTGTCCACCTTTTCAGGAATGCACTCAGACACTAGTGTAACTCCACACTCCTCTCTCATTTCTTCTTGTTAGAATGCCCTTTCCCTACTTGTCCACTTGAGAAACTCTCAATCAGGGTGCCAGGTCCAGTTCCAGTGTTCTGTAGTTACTTCTCACCATCTGGGATAGAAATGTTCTCTTACGTTTGATGCTCCCATTTTCTAAATACCTGTCAACATCCTTTCTCTGTGGCAAAGATGCTATCGTGGACTCTGTCCCCCCAAAAAATGTGTGTAGCCATGTGGCTGGGTCATGATCCCCAGTATTTTATGATTGCCCTCCATTTTGTAATTTTCCTATGCTGTATGTTAAAGGATTAGGATAGGACTGTAAATCCCTTCATAAGATCACCTCCCTGCTCCACTGTAAAGGGAGTTTGCCCGGACTGTGGCTTGCACCACCCTTTATCCTTTCATCCTATGACAGATAAAAGGAAAGGGAAGCAAGCAGAGAATTGGGAACCTCATACTACTAAAAAGGCAGCACTGAGAGCAGAGCATGTCCTCCCTGTGCCAAGATGCTCTCCTTGAATCTGGACTCAACCTACCAGACTCTGATAATTTCTCTTGTTGAACGGATTTATAACTTGTGAACAGATTTGTGGCTTACTGGACTGTGACAATCAAGTTTGTCTTCATGAGACCATCCACTTGTGGTATTTTCTGTTGGATCAGTACCAGCTGACTGAAACAGATGCATTAGGTAAATTGTGTGTGTAGCCATGCTGGGACAAACAGAACACAAGCATGCTCTAAATGAATTCCCAGTCAACAGGATTTAATCTTCTATGTGGCATTGCCAACTTCATAAACTGTTTTGTTCCTGTAATAATAACACTCCCCTACACTTTGGTCAGGGCATTTCTGCTCTTACCCTTTAGGGTTGCTGTGAGTCAGAATCGACTACAGAGTTTTGGAAACCCTGGTGGCTTAGTTTGCTTAGTTGTTAAGTGTTATGGCTGCCAACCAAAAGACTAGTAGTTCAAATCTACCAGACGCTCAAAACATTACGACGTAGTTATTGGGTCACTGTGAGTCGAAATCAACTCAAGTGGGTTTTTTTTTTTTTTGAATGCTTAATCTTCTTCCAGTTTTTAGATGCTTACAATGGAAAACTTTTATTATTATGACTTTTTCTGAGTATCTGAAAACATGACTTGTCACGGCATCCTGAGGAGAAAGACATTCTTGTGAAAAAAAAGTGGAAATGGCTTGTTGACAGCACATGGTGACTCAGTAACGGAGGAACAGACATAATGAATTCTGCAGGGTTAGAGAAATAAAGAATGAAAATAGAAACTGTAAGTGCCTTGCCTCTTTCTAAATGATGCATTTTACTGCCCATTTCCTGTTAGTTTGTACTAGGTCAAGGTGACCAATTTAGAGTAGCTGAGTAGAGAGTGATGAAGTCAGCACAGGGTAGCAGAGGGGGCTGATTTCAGAGAAAGCAACAGGACACACGAACTGCTAGGCAGAGCCAGATGGGGTGTCCCAAGACCAGGCAAGTGTCTACATTCATGTTTATGTTTGCACAAACGCACTTGGGAAGGATCCTCAAAAAAGAGGGTCACTGTAGTTGCTTTACGGGGAAGGAACTAGTGACAGACGATGATCTAGAAGAGGAGGGGCTTACATTTCACTGAATACACATGTGTTTAATTTCATTTTTTTCTCTTGTAGGTCTTAACCAGCAACCAAACCCGTTGCAGTCCAGTTGATTCCAGCTTGTGGCGATCTCATGTGCCTTAGAATGCACCTTACTCATCTAGTGTTGTTGTTATTGTTAGGTGCCTTCGAGCCAGTTCCCACTCATAGTGACCCTGTGTGCAACCGAACGAAGCACTGCCCAGTCCTGTGCCATTTCCACAGTCATTTTTATGCTTAGGCCCATTGTTGCAGCCACTGTGTCAATCTATCTTGTTGAGGGTCTTCCTTGTTCTTGCTCATGCTCACTTTACTAAGCATAATGTCCTTTTCCAGGAATGGCTCCCTCTTGAGACTCCTGACAACACTTCCAAAGTATGTAAGGTGCAGTCTCCCCATTTTTGCTTCCGAGGAGCACTCTGGTTGTAATTCTTCCACAACAAATCTGTTTGTTCTTTTGGCAGTCCATGGTGCATTCAATACTCTTCCCCAACACCACAATTCAAAGGCATCAATTCTTCCGCCTTCCTTATTCACTGTGCAGCTTTCACATGCATGTGAAACAATTGAAAATATCATGGCTTGGGTCAGGCGCACCTTCGTCTTCAAGGTGACATCTTTAATTTTCAACACTTTAAAGAGGTCCTTTGCAGCATTTTCTCAATGCAATGGGACCTTTGATTTCTTGACTTCTGGGCGTTGATTGTGGAACCAAGTAAAAGGAAATCCTTCACAACTTCAATCCTTTCTCCAGTTATTATGGTGTTGCTTACTGGTCCAGTTGTAGGGACTCTTGTTTTCTTGATGTTGAGTTGCAATCCACACTGAAGGCTGTGGTCCTTGATCTTCATAAGTAAGTGTTTCAGGTTCTTGCCACTTTCAGCAGGCAAAGTTGTGTTATCTGCACAATGTAGGTTGTTAACAAGTCTTCTCTCAATCATGATGCCTCGTTCTTCTTTATATAGTCCAGCTTCTCAGATTTTTGGCTCAGCATAGAGGTTGAAAAGGTGTGGTGGAAGGATACAACCCTGATGCACACCTTTCTTGATTGTATACTATACTTGATGCTATACTGAGTCCCATTGTTCTGTTTGTATGACTGCCTCTTGGTCGTTATACAGATTCCTCATGAGCACAATTAAGTGTTCTGTAATTCTCACTCTTTCCAACATTATCCATAATTTGTAATGACCCACACAGTCAAACACCTTTGCATAGTCAATGAAACACAGGTAAACATCTTTCTGGTAATCTCTGCTTTCAGTCAAGATCCATCTGACATCAGCAATGATGTCCCTGTTTCCATGTCCTCTTCTGAATCCAGCTTGAATTTCTGGGAGTTTCCCATCAATACAGTGTTGTAGTCACTTTTGAAAAACCTTCAGCAAAAGTTTATTGTGATATTGTTCAATGATTTCCATATTCAGGTAAATCATCTTTCTTGGGAATATGCATAAATATGGATCACTTGCAGTCAGTTGGTCAGGTAGCTGTTCTCCAAATTTCTCGGCATAGAAAAGTGAGCACTTCCAGCACTACATCCATTTGCAGAAACATTTCAGTTGACATTCCGTCAATTCCTAGAGCCTTGTTTTTCACCAATGCCTTCAATGCAACTTTGACTTCTTCCTTCATAGCCATCAGTTCCTGATCATATGCTACCTGTTGAAATGGTTGAACAACGACCAGTTCTTTCTGGTATAAAGACTATGTATTTTTTCCATCTTTTTTAATGCTTCCTGAGTTGTTTAACAGAAATACCACAAGTGGATGGCTTTAAAGAGAGAAATTTATTCTCTCACAGAAATGTAGGCTAAAAGTTCAAAATCTGGGAATCAGCTCCAGGGGAAGTCTTTCTCTGTTGGCTTTGAGAAAGGTCCTTGTCATCAATCTTCCCCTGAATTGGGAGCTTCTGAGGCACAGGGTCCCTAGGCCCAAAGGATGCACTTTGATCCCGGCACTGCTTTCTTGGTGGTGGAGGTCCCCAGCTCTCTGCTTGCTTCCATTTCTTTTGTATCCAAAGGGCTTGCCTCAAGTCGCAATACAATCTTACACAGTGAGTCCTGTCTTACGAAAACACTTGTCACTCATCCTCTCTTATTATCATCATAGAGGCAGGATTTACAACATATAGGAACATCACACAATACTGGGAATCATTACCTACCCAAAACGCCACACACATATTTTGGGGAAAAAAATTCAATCCATGACAGAGTAGAATTGTGCTCCACAGGATTTTCAGCAGCCAAATTATTGAAACTAGATTGCCAGGATTTTTTTCTGAGATACCTCTGGATGGACTTTAACTGCCAACTATCTATTTGACAGTCAAGCACATTAACCATTTGCACAACACAGAGACTTCCACGTGGGTCTTACCTTGTAAAAACAGAACATAAAAATAGAGAGGAGTCAGCAACTGTGAATCATAAAAATATTGAAGAAAAAGCAGAAAATACTCAAAGGCCAAAGCAACCAGAAATGTTGCCTAGACTGAAACAATCAAAGCAAGAATGCTGCTCCATGGAAAACACCACTCAAATCTCAAGAGCCTGACTTTAATCCCTTCCTAACTTACTAAAAATGAACCTTGAGCTAGGGTGACATGAAGGCCTACAAGTGTAACTGAATATATCTAGCTGACCAGAGGGCAAGGCAATGAGTGGACAGATTTTTCTGTCAGAAGGACAGAGTCAACTTCCTTAGTGTACATCCAGTGAACATTCTGAAAAACAGTTTGATAAAATTCTCTAAAATTTAATCAGCAAATTTGGACATCTGAATAGCAATGGCAACTCATGTCTTAAATGGTAACTCAATCCCATATTAGTAACAGATACAAGTATATACATACTGGGTCTATTTCACCTATCACTTTAGAAATCCAAAAGGCGCAGACGTGTGTTCAGTGCTGAGTAGAACAATAGAAGTCATCAAATTCAATCCCATCAGATATCTGACCCTCCTCTACAGCTTCCCTTCAACTCATCAATCAGGCACTACTTGAACACTTCCAGTGACAGGAAATTCATTCACTACCTACTGAATCAACCCATTGCAGTGTTAAATAAACAAGATCATAGAAAGCTTTGCCCAGTGTTGATCCAATAATCTGACTTGCAAGTGTTTCAGTATACTGGTCCTGACTCTGTTCTTTGAGTATAGGGAAAACCAGGGTGGTCATTGCCTTACATGCATGCCAACCCTTCAAACCTTTGCATAGTGCTGTAACATTCCCCAGACTCTGTTCTTTCACACAAAGCTGGGTTACAAATACACTCCCTATCCTGGCCACCTTCTGAATGGGCTCTGATTTATACAGGTAACTTAAATGATAAGGATCAAAGAAGTAACATAATTGGGGTATACTGGTACAGACCCTGTCTCCTGTTCTCTAGGTACTAGACTATGAAAGGAGTCCTGAGGCCACATGAGTCCTTTGGATAAGCAATGTAGGATAGTTTTGGACTGTTCATTAGATTTGCCATCAACAGAAGCTATGAAGGCCTTTTCTGACCTGCTGTCATTAGAGGAGATCACCCCTGTGTGGTTCATTGCAGTTGGGAAGTGTGGTGGTCAGGATTATGTCAACTTGGCTACTACATATTTGGCTGCTGTATTAAGTGGCAGGGCGGGGTTTGTGGTGGCTCCCTGCTCCTTGGCTCTCATCTCGCGATCTTTAACCACGGTGGCTGGTCGCTCACGTGGCCAGGAGCTCCTGCTCTCTGCTTCCAGCGTCTGGTTTCGGGACTTGAGCTAGCAGCTGTTGGAGTCATCAGTCCTTACAGTCGGCACTTGAGAGTCCTGCTCCCTGACCTGCCGATCCTGGGTTCACCAGCCTCTGCCCACTCCTGCTCCCTGACCTGCTGATCCTGGTTTTGCTAGCCTCTGTCACTTCGTCTCGCCACCAGCTTAGGATCCACTGACCTACACAACCGGTGATCTAGAACTCTGCTCTCTGACTTGCTGACCTTGGGTTCCTCAGCTTCCGTGGCCACGTAAAGCTTGTGTCAGAGCTTGGGACATTCAGCTTCTGTGATTACGTGAGCTGTTTCCTATATTTCTATCTATCTATCTATCTATCTATATATTATAAATCTTTCCTTGTACCTACACGTGTTACTGGTTTTGCTTCCCTAGAAAACCCAGCCTAAGACAGGAAGCCACAGTTACACTCCTGCTACACTGCATCCTCTTGGGCCTATTTTAGTCTCTGAGAACAGGTAACTCTGTGAGTTGATGCTTTCACTCAGCTGCCAGCTCCCTGCCACCTGTGAACCTCAAAAAGGCCATAAGTGACACAACTAAACAGGACAAAGGAAGGGACAGTGCACTGAGTAACAAAAACAGCAACCATCAGGCCCAGCTGTTAGGACCTGCCTTTTTGTCTCCACTTTTTTCTTGATAGATGATATGTCTTTGAGTTTCAGAAGGAAATCTCTGAAATCACAGTCTTCATACTCTTTGTAATCGTATTTACTTGGTACTCTTCTCTAGAGTTAAAAAAAATACAGAGTTCTTTCACACTTGCATGAAGTGAATAAACATTTTAGATGAAGTCATTCCTTCACCTATAAGCATTTACTGAATATTTACCTATGTGTCACATACTGTGCTAGTTGCTGAGGATAAGCAATGAACAAAGACAAAACTCCCTGTCCTCCTGGCATGAACAACTACTTGGGATTAGAGACCAGATGGATATTCCTGATGTACCAAGAATATCCTAACATTTAATATTCCTTCTCAAGGCAGGGTCTGAAGAATCCAGTTCCTCTTGAAAGAAAGTGATTTGCCTTTTTACTGCTTAGCAGGGTTGTGAATGCCATTCTTCTTCAAGGAGTTTCACTGAAAATTATGTGGCTATTCAATTCACTTCTATGAGCATCTGGGATGTGCCTATTGTATATCTGATGCTGTGTTTGACTCTGTCAGAGACAACAGGGCAGATCATGATGGTTTAAGCAAGCCACCAAAATAAAGAGACAAGAAACTTTCCAGAGAAAGAGAACTTATTGGAATTGCTGGAGGTAGAATTCAAAAGATTAGTGTACAGAGCTCTTAATGAGACCAGAAGAGAGATAGTCAAAATGCAGAACAAGCCAAGGAACACATAGACTAAGCAATAGAAGTACTCAATAAGAAGATTATACAACAGTGTAATAATAAATTTAACAGGCTGCAAGAATCCCTAGGCAGACAGCAAACTGAAATCCAAAAGATTAAAGATAAATTGTCAGAATTAGACATCTAAATAGAAAGTCATAGGAGCAGAATGGAGGTGATAGAAGTCAGAATAGACAGAATTAGTGAGACTGAAGATAAAGTCCTTGACCTAAACTTACTTGAAGAAAAATCAGACAACAGAATGTAAAGAAGAAGAAGAAGAAACCCTAAGAATTATATGGAACTTTCCAAAGAGGAATAACCTATGAGTGATCAAAGACCCAAAACTGTGGAGGAGGGACGGAACAACAGAAAATACAGAGAGAATTCTTGAAAAGTTGTTGGAAGAAAACTTCCCTGAATATCATGAAAGATGAGATTCTATCCAAGAAGTTCATTGACCTCACACAACATAACTACAAAACAAAACAAAAGGTCACCAAGACATGTTATACTAAAACCTATGATAAAGAGACAATTTTCATAGAGGCTAGGGATAAATGAAAAGTCATCTACAAAGAGGAGTCAATAAGGCTAAGCTTGGACTACTCAGTAGATACCATGCAAGCAAGCAGACAATTGGATGACATACATAAAGCCTTGAAGAAAAACATCCAGCAAAATTCTCTCTCAAGTATGATGACAGAATTAGGACATTTCCAGATAAACAGAAATTGAGGGCATTTGCCAAAGCCAAACCCAAACTACAAGAAATACTAAAAGGAGTTCTGTGGTTAGAAAATCAACAATATCAGACAACAACCCAAGACTAGAACAAAGGACAGAACAGTCAGATATCAATCCAGATAGCAAAGTCACAGAAATAAATCAAAGCTAAAGTACAGAGATCCAATTATGTAAAGGATAATATTATAACAAAAAAAGAGGGACTAAAAACAATGTAATAGTCATAGATCTCTCATATGGAGGACAAATCAAGGTAATACAGAGAAATAAAAGACTGGTTTAAATTTAGAAAAAATAGGGGTAAATATTATGGTAACCACAAAGGAAATTAACAATCCTGCGCAATACATTAAAAAAAGAAAAACATGAAGTCTCATCAAATACAAAACAAACAACAATGAAAAAGATGAAAAAAGTTAAATAAAAAACACGCAAAGAAAAATAACTCAGCAGAGAAAACTTACTGGAACAAAGGAATTGTTTACAATGCAGAAAAACAGCATCAAAATGACACCACTTAGCTCATACCTACCAATTACTATAATGAATGTTAATGGATTAAATGCACAAATACAGATGCAAAGAGTGGTAGATTGGATTAAAAACCATGATCCATTTGTATGCTGCCTATAAGAGACACACATTAGACTTGAGACATGAACAAACTAAAACTCAAAGGATGGAAAAAAAAATCAAGCAAACAACAATCAAAAAAGTGCATGAGTGGCAATATTAAATTTTGACAAAAGAGACTCTAAAACAAAATCCACCACAAAGGATAAGGAAAGACACTATATAATGATTAAAAGGTCAATATACCAGGAGCACATAATAATAATAAATATTTACAAAAAAAAATCATTTACAAAACAGCAAAATAGTACAAAATAAAGCAACGATGCTCAAGTGTTAACGGACATCAAAGAAGGAGAGATCACCATGCCACATGATTCAAATGCTAGCAACTCCAACTTCTCAGCTTAAAGAGCAAAGAATGAGGGTAGTAAATTGAGGTGCAGCCTGGAGGGACTTGGACGTCACTGTCCTGACAGTATTGGTCAGGACAACATAGCTGTGGCTACTAATAAAAGCCTCTTCTCTGAAAGACTGCCTTGCTTCCTTACAGTTTCCTCCCAGGCTGGTCCAAGGCCAAGATCTAAAGGGGAAAGTGGGAATGTAGCTACAATGCCACTATTGCGATGAAGGCGATGGGACCCAGGGGCTCCAGATAAGGAAGCCTGGAAGCCACGTAACAGAAGTACAGAAGCTCTGACAACGGCGTGGCCAAGAACATCACTGGAAACACACCACTATCTCTATAAAGGGAAATGATTTTTAAAAAAATTTAAAGAAAAGGATGTGCTGGAGAGAAAGGCATCAATGACGTGTACATTCAACACAAAAGTCAAAGAACCATGATGGAGCATGGCAGAGGCTACCATTTGCTCAACAACTACATGGTAGGCATTGCATGTAGACTAACCCACAAGGCTGTGACCAGTATTCCCATCTGACAGACGAGGGAATTAAGGCTGGCAAGTAGAAGGGTTCCTTCAAAGGCAATTATGTCTGATTTCAAAGCCTATGCCTTTTTGGCCTAAGAACTTGGGATCTAGAAATCACATTTTGTGTATGGAAAGCCAATAGAGGACAGAGAATCATTCAGGAAGGATCAGTGTAGCTGTGAACTAGGTCTTCCAGAAGGTGACAGAAGACAAGATTTGTCTGCCCAGAACAGCTCTAGCTCACAAGGTCCCGAATCAGAGGCTGCCACCAGTTACTCCAAAGGATAAGCCATGGGTAGCAGTAAACTGAGGTTCATCTTCAACAGAGTCATGACAGCTGAAGCCAACAATTAGGAGGGGAGAACATGAAACATTGACGTGATCAGCATCGCCTTTTGCCCTTTCACAACAGACTGACATAGGTATGACCACAGGCAATGCAAATCTGCCTGGCAGCAGAGGGAGGCACTGAGCCTGATTCTGGCCCAGTCCCCACTGTTTTTAAAGAGAAGCATCATTGCCCAGCCTAGGAATACTGTAAGGGGGCTCTAGTAAGAATAGGAGCGATACTCTGCAGATATAGCTTCATCCATGTGTTCAACAAATGGACCACCTCCATTCACTCACTCACTTCATAAACCTTTCTTGAGGCACAAACACCATAGCAACAACAGGGGTGGTGACAGTCTCCCAACCTGTATGACTTCGAGTTAAGCAATTTTTGGAACACTGAGTGCATTTGTAATCATTCTTTCAATATCTACTTTTACCACAAGACTGGGAGGTCAGTGGGTATCAAGAGTGACTACATTGATCTGAATCACCTCAGTATCTGTAATTCCCTCAGAGAGCACTTGGTAACTAGCTGACATTCACACTCGTACACGTCCTTGCATTAATAATTCATTTACAGTGAAGGGCAGTTGGAAGGTCAAGTGCACCAATAATTACAATAAAACACAAGCATAATAATGAAGGAGATAAGCCAGAGGTGGAGGGTGACCAATGGAGTCCAGAAGAAAGCATCTAAATCCCTTTAGGATGGATGGATATGGTCAAGAAAGGTTTCCAGGAAGAAAAGTGGCTCTTCAGGCTGAAGTCTAAAGAATGAGTAGGAGTTAGCAAATGAAGAAGATAGAAAATCATCTTAGCAGATAGAAAAGTAACGCCAACACACTGACTGAACTATGCTAGATAATTAGTTATCACTTAGCAACCTCTCCGCTCAAACAACTGCATTTTACCCAGAGTGATAGACAGCCGTGTGTGAATACAAGGCTGTGCTCTGTGCCGTGGGTGTGCAAGTGTGCCAGAAGAGCTGGGTATTTCCTGCTGTGATATGGAATGCAGGTAGTGTAGTGAGAACCTTCCAGGAGAGCAAAAGAGAACAGTTCCAACCCTCTGGAAATTTGTCGTTAGAGTATCTCACTCTCCTACTCAGCGAGCTTCTCGATTATTTCTCGAACGTAGCCTGGCAAATGGTCAGTTGTATTTCAGAAACTTCTTAGGTTTTGGTGTAGTCCAACCCTGTTAATCTCCCTTCTACTGAGTGCTGTTACTCCCTTCACCTAACCCAATTCCTATCTACTATCTAATCTATCAATAAACCTATCCCTTCTTCTCCACCCTTGTAACGATCAAAGATTATTTTCTTCTGTGTTTAAACCTTTTCTTAAATCCTTACAAAAGTGGTCTCATACAATATCTGTCCTTTTGCAACTGACTAATTTCATTTAGCATAATGTCTTCCAGATGACTCCACATTATGAGATGTTTCCTAAGATTATCATTGTTCTTTACCATTACATAGTATTCCATTGTGGGAATATACCATAGTTTGTTTAACCATTCATCTGTTCATAGGCATCTAGGTTGATTCCACCATTTTACTGTTGTAAATAGTGCTGCAATAAATATTGGTGTCCATGTATCAGTTCATGTGACAGTACTTATTTCCCTAGGATATTTTCCAAGAAGTGGGACTGCTGGATCACATGGTGTTTCTATTCCAAGCTTTTTAAGAAAGTGGCAAATCAATTTCTGAAGTAGTTGTACCGTTTTACATTCCCATCAGCAGTATAGAAGTTTCCGTCTCTCCACAACCTCTCCAACATTTATTATTTTGTGTTTTTTAGTTTAATGCCAGCCTTGTTGGGATAAGATGGTATCTCATTGTAGTTTTGATTTTAATTTCCCTAATGGCTAATGATCATGAGCGTTTCCTCCGGTATCTGTCAGTTTTGTGTCTTTGCTGAAATGGGTGTTCATATCTTTCGTCCATTTTTTAATTCGGTTGTTTTTTTCTTGTTGAAGTTTTGCAGTATCTTGTAGATTATGGAGATTAGATGCCCATCAGTTTCATGGTAGCCATAAATTCTTTCCCAGGTTGTAGGCAATCTTTTTATTTTTTTGGTGAAGTGTTCAGATGAGCATAAGTGTTTGATGTTTAATTCTCAGGTACCTATTTTATCTCCCAGTGTTTGTGCATTGTCAGTAGTATTTTGTAGTCTTGTTAATGCTGTGTTAGGGCTCCCAGAATTAACCCTAATTTTTCTTCCATGGTCTTTACTGTTTTATATTTCCTACTGAGGTCTTTGATTCATTTTGAGTTAGTTTTTGTGCATGGGGTGAGATATGGGTCTTATTTCATTTTTTCACAGATGTATATCTAGTCATGCCAACACCATTTGTTAAAGAGATTGTCTTTTCCCCTGTTTACAGACTTTGGATCTTTGTCAAGTATCAGCTGCTCATAGGTGAAAGATGTTATATCTGGATTCTCAGTTCTGTTCCAGTGACCTATGTGTCTGTTTTTGTACTATTACCAGGCTGTTTTGACTACCATGGAGTGTAATAGGCTCTAAAGTCATGTAATGTGAACCTCCCCACTTCGTTCTTTTGCTTCTTCAGTAATGCTTTACTTATCCAGGTCTTCTTACCTTTCTGTATGAAGCTAGTGATTTGTTTCTCCATCTTATTAAAAAATGTCATTGGAATTTGCATTGGAAATGCATTGTATCCGTAGATAATTTTTGGTAGAATAGGTATTTTCACAATGCTAAATCTTTCTACCCATGAGCAATGAAGGTTTCTCCACTTTCATAGGTATCTTGGTTTTTTGCAATAAAGTCTTGCATTTTTCTCTGTGTACTTCTTTTACGTCTCTGGTGAGATTTGTTGCTACGTACTCTTATTTGTCTTCTTGGGAGGTATTGCAAATGGTAATGATTTTGCAATTTCCTCTTTTATGGTCTCTTTGTTGACATAAAGGAATCCAGCCAATGTATGGATGTTTTGCTAGTATCCTGATACTTTATAGAACTCTTCTATTAGGTCCAGTATATTTTCGTGTGTGTGTGGATTCTTTAGGATTTTCTCTGTATAAGAGCTTATCATCTTCAAACAGAATTTACTTCTTCCTTACCAATTTGGATGCCATTTATTTCTTTATTTTGCTAATTGCTCTGGCTAGAAATTCCAGGACAATGTTGAATGAAAGTGGTAACAACGGACATCCTTGTCTGGTTTCCGTTCTCCAGGTGAACGTTTTCAGACTCTCTCCATTTAGGATGATGTTGTCTGTTGTCTTTGAATAGATGCTCCTTATTATGTTGAAGAATTTCTCTTCTATTCCTATTTTTCTTGGAGTTTTTAACAAGAATTTGTGTTGAACATTTTCAAATGCCTTTTCTGCATCAATTGATAAAATCAAGTGACTCTTGTGTTTTATTTATGTGGTTGGTTACATAAGTCATTTCTCTAATGTTGAATCATCCCTGTGTCCCTAATATGAATCTCACTTTGTCATTGTGACCTTTTTTTTTTTTTTTGCTATATTGTTGAATTCTATTGTGTAGTATTTGTTGAGGTCTTTTGTATGTAAGTTCATGACAGATACTGTTCTGTAATTTTCCTTTTTTCTATTGTCTTTACCTGATTTGGGTACTAGGATTAAGCAGGATTCACAGAAAGAATTTGAGAGTATTCCATTCTTCTTTAGGCTCTGAAATATCTTTAGGAATAGTGGTGTTAACTCTTCTCAGAAAGTTTGGTAGAATTCTCCAGTGAAGCCCTCAGGTCCACGGATTTTTTTGGCTAGGAGTTTTTAAACTACTTATTCAATCTCTTCTTTTGGGATGGATTTATTTAGTTTTTCTATTTCTGTTTGCACTAGTTTGGGTAGCCAATGCATCTCTAGACATTCGTCCATTTCCTCTAGGTTTTTCAACTTATTAGAGTACAATTTTTCATACTATTCTGCTATGATTATTTTAATTTCAGTTAGGTCTGTTGAGATGGTGCCCTTTTCATTTCTTGTTTGAGTAATTTGCTTCCTCTCTTTTTCTGTCATATGGCCAATGATTTATCAATTTTGTTGATCTTTTCAGAAAACCAGCTTTTGATTCTGTTAACTCCTTTAATCATTTTTATATTCTCTGTTTCATTTAGTTCTCCTCTAATTTTTATTCTTTGCTTTCTTCCAGTACCCAAAGGGTCCTTTTGTTGCTGTCTTTCAACTTGTTTGAGTTGTAGTGTTAACTCTTTGATTTGCACCCCTTTTTCTTTTGGTATGCGTGTATTTGTTGAGATAAACTGACCTTTGGGCACTGTTTTTGCTGTGTCTCATAGATTCTGGTAGGATGTGTTTTCATTCTCATTTGAGTCTATGAATTTCTTTATGCCATCCTTAATTTCTTCTACAGCCCAGTCATTTTTGAGCAAGACGTTGTTCACTTTCCATGTGTTTGATTCTCTTCTTCTTTTTCTGTTACTTATTTCTACTTTTATGGTTTTATGGTCTGAAAAGATATTTTGTAATATTTCAATAGTTTTAATTTTGTTAAGGATTCCCTTGTGACGTAATATATAGTCAGTCCTAGAGAATGTTCCATGTGCATTGGGAAAAAAGTATACTTGGCTGTTGTTGGGCGGAGTGTTCTGTGTATGTCTATGAGGTCAAGTTAGATGATTGTGACATTTAGATCTTCCATGTCTTTACTGAGATTTTTGCAGATGTTCTGTCCTTCACTGAGAGTGTTGTATTGAAGTCTGCTACTATTATTGTGGGGCTGTCTATTTCTCTTTTCAGTGCAGTGTTTGTTTTATGTATTTTGAAGCCCTGTCATTAGGTGTGTAGTTATTTAATGTGGTTATGGCCTCCAATATTGACTATTTAATTGTTATCTGATGTACTTCCTTATCCAACATGATGGATTTTACTTGAAAGTCTATTTTATCAGCAATTTATGTTGAACCTCCTGATCTTTTTGAATGTTGTTAGCTTGAAAAATCTCTGCTGTCCTTTGAGTTGTAGTTTGTATGTGTCTTTGAGTCTAAGGTGTGTCTCCTGTAGGCAGCATACAGATGTGTCACCTTTTTAATCCAATCTGCCACTCTGTCTCTTAATTGGTGCATTTAGTCCATTTACATTGATCGTAATTATTGACAGGTGTGAGCTTAGTGCTGTCATTTTGATGTCCTTTTGTGTGTTGTAGAAAATTCCTTTGTTTCACTGAATTTTCTGTGCTGAGTCTTTTTTATTTATATATTTTCATCTTTTTCAATGTTATTGGTTTTGTGTTTGCTAAGGGTTCATGTTTTTCATGTTTTTTATTTTGACTCATTGGATCTGACTCGATGGCACTTGGCTTGGTGGTTACCTTAATGTTTACCCTTAGTTTTCTAAATAGAAACTGCCAGCCTTTAATTCCTTTATGGCACCTTGACTTCCTCACCACATGCAAGATCTATGACTATGTTTTCCTCTGGGTCCCTCTTTTGTGCTAGGATGCTTACATATTGACATCTCTGTTCCCCTATTTTCAGTGTTTTGCCTATGATTTATTTTTATGAGTCTCCTATTTGTGTTGATAATCAAGTTGCTCTGTTATGTGTTCTAGTCTTGGTTGTTACCTTGTGTTATTGTTTCCTAACCAAAAGACTCCCTTTAGTATTTCTTGTAATTTTGATTTGGTTTTTGCAAATTCCCTAAATTTCTGTTTATCTGGAAATGTTCTAATGTTCCCACTACATTTGAGTAACAGTTTTGCTGGTTATATAATTCTTGGCTGACAATTATTTTCCCTTAAGGCTTTGTATATGCCATCCCATTGCCTTCTTGCCTGCATGGTTTCTGCAGAGGTATCTGAGTTAAGCTTATAGATTACGTGCTACCACTGCTAACCACAAGGTCAGCAGTTCAAATCCACCAGGCACTCCTTGAATGCTCTGGAGGTCAGTTCTACCCTGGCCCATAGGGTCGCCATGAGTCAGATCCGACTCGACAGCACTTAGCACTTGACTTGTAGGTTACTCTTTATTTATCCTTAGCCACTTTTAAAAGGGTCTTCTTATCTTCAGTTTTGGCAAGTTTGATTACAATGTGCCTTAGTGTGTTTCTTTTGGAATCTACCTTCTGTGAAGTTTGATGAGAGTCCTGGGTAGGTATCCTTTCATCTTTCATAGTGTCAGGGAAGTGTTCTGTCAGCAACTCTTCAAAAACTCTCTATGCATTTTCTGTTATCCCTCACTGTTCTAGTAGTCCAATCACTCATGGATTACTTCTGTTTAAAGAGTTCTGCATAATTTTTAGGGTTTATTCATTTTTTTAATTCCTTTATCTGAATTTTCCTCCAATATGATGTCATGTGCTTTATCTCCAGTCTCACTAATTTGGGCTTCCAATTGCCTCAGTTTTGCTGTTTTAACTTTCTATCACATTGTCTAATTTTGCAATTTCATTACTGATTTCTCTAAATTTCTAAGTCTTACTTCTCATTCTTCTCATTTACAGGGAAACTATTAAACGGCTCAGGGAGTGTCAAAATAAGATGGAAGGAATACACAGAGTCATTATACCAGAAAGAACTAGTCGATGTTCAGCCATTTGAAGAGGTAGCGTAAGATCAGGAACTACTTGTATGAAGGAAGAAGTCAAAGCTGGGTTGAAGACATTGGGAAAAAACAAGGCTCCAGGAAGTCATGGATTATCAGTTGAGATATTTCAACAAACAGATGCAGTGCAGGAAGTGCTCACTTATCTATGCCAAGAAATTCGGAAGACAGCTACCTGGCCAACTAACTGGAAAACATCCATATTTATGCCCATTCCTAAGGAAGGCGATCAACTGAATGTGGAAATTACCAAACAATATCGTTGATATTACAGGCAAGGAAAATTTTGCTCAAGATCATCCAAAACTGACTGCAACAGTATATTGACAAGGAACTGCCAGAAATTCAAGCTGGATTCAGAAGAGGATGTAGAACCAGGGATATCATCACTGATGTCAGATGGATCCTGGCTGAAAACAAAGAATACCAAAAAGATGCTTACTTGTGTTTCAATGACTATACAAAAACATTTGACTGTGTGGATCGTACTAAGTTATTGCTAACGTTGTGGAGAATGAGGATTCCAGAACACCTAATTGTGCTCTTAAGGAATCTGTACATGGATCAAGAGGCAGTGGTGCGAACAGAACAAGGGGACACTGCATGGTTTAAAGTCAGGAAAGGCATGCATCAGGGTTGTATCCTTTCACCATACCGTTTAATCTGTATACCAAGCAGATAATCTGAGAAGATGGATTATACAAAGAAGAACGAGGCATCAGGATTGAAGGACGACTGATTAACAACCTGCATTACACAGACAACACTACCTTACTTGCTGGAAGTGAAGAAGATTTGAGACGCTTACTGATGAAGATCAAGGACCACAGCCTTCAATATGCATTGCACCCCAACATCAGGAAAACAAAAGTCTTCACAACTGGACCGGTAAGCAACATTGTCATAAATGGAGAAAATGTTGAGGTTGTCAAGGATTTCATTTTGCTTGGGTCCACAATCAACACCCATGGAAGCAGCAGTCAAAAAATCAAAAGGTGCATTGCACTGGGAAAATCTACTGCAAAGGACCTCTTTAAAGTATTCAGAAGTAAGGATGTCACCTTGAAGACTAAAATGCACCCGACCCAAGCCATGGTATTTTCAATCACATCATATGCATGCATATGTCTCTTACTTCCCATCATGCTGGTACTCTAATCAATCACGGGATTTTCCTTTTGAGAGAGTCACACATAGTTCTTAGGTTTCTTAATTTTTTTTTAATTCTTTCACCTAGTTTTTCCTCAAATAAATTGGTGCCAAGTGTTTTATCTTCAGTGTCACTAATTGTGACTTGCATTGCCTTCACTCTGCTCCTATAACTTTCTTTTGAATTGTCTAATTCTGAAATTTTATGGTTAATTTTTTGGATCTCTATTTGCTATCTCTGATGAATTCTTGCAACGTGTTAACTTTACCATTATACTCTGCTCTAAGTGTCTCTTCTTAAGTGTCTCTCTTGCTTTGTCTTTGTGTTTCATGGCTTGGTTGGAATTTTGCTTGGCCTCCTTCCTGATGTCTTGATGAGCTCTGTTATTTATCTTTTGAATTGTACCTCCAGTCATTCCAAGAAGTTCTCTTCCCCTGGGAATTTTCTTGATTCTTCACTTTGGTAGCTTGCTGAAGCCACTGTGGTCTGCCCCTTTACGTGCCTTGGTGTAGACAGTTGTCTCCCAGCATCAGTAAGTTACCACACTTATTCATGTTTGCTTATGGTGTCCTAGCTTCTTTCTTTGGTCTGTTTTCATTGCTCAAACAAGTTGCTTATATGAACTAGTTTCCTTATTGGCAGCTTTGAAGCTGTCCCGTTGGGTCATCAGGTAGTTAGAGCTGCTATTAGGTATGTGAGCCCAGGAATCCATTGACTTTTCTTGTGTGGATTCAGCTCAGATATGCAGATGGTCAGTCACTGAATATGTGGTGCAGGCTGTCATCTACAGTCCTGGACAGACAGGGCTACCCAGGGGTGATTGGAGCAGGCACAAGTATCTGGCTTCAGTAGGCGTTTATTTGCTCAGGAAGATAGAGGTCTGGGTGGAAAGCATGTGCCTGTTTCTTAGATTGCAAAGGCAGGTGGGTTTTGCATCTGGGCTTTGAGAACCCAATACTGTTGGCCATAAGAATTGGAAGACACCCTTTATTATCAGACAACAGTTGTGGGTGGCTAGGTAGAGGCACCAGTCCTCAGATCCCTGATAAGGTAGGCAAGGATCCTGCTTAATGAGCAGGGCTATATCTAACATCATGAAACTGCTACTTCCTGTAGGTGTTGCAGCGGAAAAAAGCATTCATTCATACACCCTGTTGTACTACGCTAATGAGGGCCAATAAAATTGAAATGGGCCCATACAGATCTAGGCAGAGGGAAAAGGCATTCAAAGTCTGTGGTTCCCTTATGCCTGTGCTTAGGTAAAGGGGCTATGCTGTCCTGAGGTCTCTTCTAGGGAAGGTAGTAGATTGTTTTTCTCTAATTGTTTTTGTTTTTTTATTTCTTCCCACTCCAACAAATCAGAAGAATGGCTCAGGGTGTGCACCAGGTCTTACTTGCAGCTCAAGAGGCCTAGCAATCAACTTAAGCAAGACTGTGACTGAAGCAGAGAGGGAAGGGGCCAGTGAATGCGACAGAGTTACTTCCCAGATCCGGAAGCATTGTTTTGAATACGTGTAGTAGATTAGATGCTTGCACTAAACTTTTGAAGATTCAACGTTTCTTCCCTCTAGTTCCAGGGACTTGTGCAGACTGTCTCTTGATTTCTCTTGGTGTTGAAAACGAGTACCAAGTACTGCTGCTTGCCTCATTCTGTGCTTGGCAGCTGATCCAGGCTGCAGGGTGCTGGCTAGGTCGTGTCTGAGAAATTCTTGCAGCTCTTGAACTCTGTCTCACTCTCCCTGCCGTTTAGTGCAAGTCCTCAACTTTGTCTTTGATATTCAGGGCTCCTAGATTGTCCTGTATAATCAGTTCACTCATGTTGGAGGATCTTTGTTGTAAGAGAGACCAGAGGAACAGTCTGACTATGCTGCCATCTTGGCCTTGCTCTTGTTATAACTGCTTTTAGAATTATCTTCAATAAAATTTTACTTTTGGGTGATGCTAATAATGTTGTTTGATAATTTCCACACTCTGCTGGATCACCTTTCTTTGGAATGGGTACAAATATGGATCTCTTCTGCTTGCCAGCCAGGTAGCTATCTTTCAAGTTTCTTGGCATAGATAAGCGAGCACTACATCTGTTTGTTGAAACATGTCAATTGGAATTTTGTTTCTCACCAATGTCTTCAGTGCACTTGCACTTCTTCCTTTAGTATCATTGGTTCTTGATGACATGCTCCCTCTTGAAATGTCTGAACATTGAGCAATTATTTCTGTTACAGTGACCTTGTGTATTCCTTCCATCTTCATTTTGATGCCTCCATCATTTTTCAGTATTTTCCCATCAAAACTTGTTGCCCCCAACTCAATTACAATGCATAGTGACCCCATAGGACAGACTCGAATCATAGTAGGGTTTCGAAGAGTGCCTGGTGGATTTGAACTGCCAACATTTTGGTTAGTAGTCAAGCTCTTAACCACTATGCCACCAGTGCTGATTTTGCTTATAGAATCCTTCAGTATCACAACTCAAGGCTTGAGTTTTTTCTTCACATTTTCCAGTTTGAGAAGTGCCAAATATGTTCTTCCTTTTGGGTTTTGTAACTCTGGATCTTTCCGCTTTCAATTATAACACTTGACTATTTCTTCTGGAACTGCTCTTTGAAATCTTCTGTTCAGCTCTTTTAATTAAATATTTCTTTCACTTGCTTTAGCAATCCTACATTGAAGAGCAAGTTTCAGAGTCTCTACTTACATCCATTTTGATCTCTTCTTTCTTTCCTGTCCTTTTAATGACCTTTTGCTTTCTTCATCTATGATGTCCTTGATGTCATCCCATAACTCATCTGGTCTTCAGTCATTAGTGTTCAATGCACAAAATCTATTCTTGAGATAGTCTCCAAATTCAGGTGTGATATACGCAAGGTTGTAGTTTGGCTCTTGTGGACTTGTTCTAATTTTATTCAGTTTCAACTGGAACTTGCATATGAGGACTTGGTATTATGATCCACAGGCAGCCCCTGGCCTTGTTCTGACTGATGATATTGAGTTTTCTTATTTTCTGCTTCCACAGATCTAGCTGATTTGACTCCTACATGTTTAATCCAGTGATGTCCTATAGGGTCTCTATGAGTCAAAATCAATTTAAAGGCAACGGGTTTGATTTGAATTTTCTGTAAAAAACAAGCATAATTTTGCTCATAAAAATACAATAAAAGAGTTTTTTTTCTTTTTCTTTTTTTTTTTTAATATTTATACCCTTAAGCTCAGAAATTACAGTTCTACCCAATTTACCCTGATAACCAGATATGGACATAAAGAACTGTGTAAAACATGCAGTATTTATAATCTTGTTGTTGTTGTTGTTACGTGTTGTCTAGTTGGTTTCAACTCATAGCGCAACAGAATGAAACACTTCCCAGTCCTGCACATCCTCACGATCTTTATGCCTGAGCCTATCATTGCAGTCACCATATCAATCCATCTGGTTGAGGGCCCCCCTCTTTTTCACTGACCCTCCACTCTACCAAGCATGATGTCTTTCTCCAGGAACTGATCCCACCTGACAACATGTCCAAAGCATGTAAGACACAGTCTCCCCATCTTTGTTTCCAAGGAGCACTCTGGTTGTCCTTCTTCCAGAACAGATCTGTTCTTTAGGCTGTCCATGATATAGTCACAATTCTTCTCCAACACTACGATTCAAAGGTTTCAAGTCTTCTTCTCTCTTTCTTATTCACTGTCCAGACTTCGTATGTGTATGATGTGATTGAAAATACTTTGGCTTGGATCTGGGACACCTTAGTCTTCAAGGTGAAATCTTTGCTTTTCAACACTTTGAAGAGGTCTGTTGCAACAATTATAAAGTATGACTTAGATATAGGACAGAACACAGGGAAAGTATTTGAAATCATGAGGGAGAATAATGTTTAAGACATAGTAAATTAAACAAGTAAAGGTGTAATATAAAATAGCAAATACAATGATGCAAAACTAATTTTTTAAACCATGTAGAAAAAGTGCTGAATGTAAATGTACCAAAATAAACCTCAGCTATGGTTGTTCCAAGTCATAAGACCACAGGTGATTTGTTTATCTTCATTTTTCCACATTTTATAATTTTCAGCAAGGAACTTTTGAAATCTAGAAAAAGATATTAGGCTTGCATTTGAGAAGCAAGGAGTTAGAGAACAACTGGACCTCCACCAGAATCCTCTCTGCTGCCATTTTGCAGGCAGGAGTTTCTTGCAGACCATTTTGGTTCTGAAAAATTGGAAAGGACATAAATTGAAACAAATGAGAAATGAAGTCATGGACAAGTATGTTGTCGGTGCAAACACTCTGGAAATCAATATATCAAGATATTGAGAGTGATTATCAAAGTTCAGCTTAACAAGTGAAGCAAGTCTGTCTGGAACATTATGCTTTTTGAAGATCTATCTGCATGGGATTGAACTGAACATAGCAACTCAAAAGACTAGACAAAAAGCTTAGGGGGCAGTGAGTTTACGTTAATGGGAGAGGAACAACCCAGAAAAGGAGGATGAGAATGTTGGCAGAACTTTTAGAACATAAGCAATGTGATCTAATTGGACATGTAGAAACAGTTGAATTGCGGTATTCTCTGCTGCATATATTCTCAACAATAACAAAATACAAATGAATTGTTTTTAAAAAGAATACAGGTGATAGTTATTTTTTATTTTGGTTTTCTTATTTTGTCATGAGTCGGATCCGACTGGATGGCACTTGGTGTTTTCTCTTTTTGTCTCAAAATAAACAATCAGGTGACAAGTAAAAGCAAATAAGGGTGTAATCGTTGTTTCTAACCTCTGACTCCGGATGAGTGGGGGCATGTTTGGTCCTGCACCTCAAGACTGGGAGAGCTCAGTCAGTTCTTGGGATGTGAGGGCATGTTCATGGCCACTGCTCTCCTGCCTTGGTCCCAGGGTGGAATGTTTGGCACTGCCAGTGAAAAAGTGCCATGATGCTATTGTCGCCACTGGCTGCATACCAAAGATCCATGACCCTATGCCAGTAGCCCCTGAAATAAGCTTCATGGATCCCCAGGCTTTTGGAGTCTCTCTTTATGCAGAGTTTCTAATCAGAAGCATTTCTCCCTTGCTGTGTCCCCTCTTCCTAGCTTTTATGCCATCAGCCCCCTGCCACTGGACTGTGAGCCGAGACTGGTTTAGTAAAAATCACATCTCTGTGCCTCCCATCACCCTTTCTACAGCGTCATGGCTCGGTGTATACAGGGGAGTATCAGTGCTAACATTTGGGAGAGTTGGGAAGACCAAAAAACCCAAACCAAGCTCCCCTCGAGTCTGGTCCAAGTCACAGAGGCCCTAAAGCTCAGACTAGAACTGCCCCCTAGAATTTCCAAGGAGCACCTGGTGGATTTGAACTGAAGACGTCCTGGTTAGCAGACACAGCCTTAACCCACTAAGCTACGAGGGTCTCCTTAGTTGATGTGGGGGTAGAAAACGTCCTGTAGTTCCATGGTGGAGCCTGCCACCTGGTGGAACAGAGCAGGCATGGCTAGTGAGGAAAGCTGGTCAAAGAAACAAAAGTCAGTTCAGGCAGTTCTTCCTAAATAAAAATATTTAGGTCAGGACAATAAGTGGAATGACCGGGACCCGATGAAACTGTCTGTGTAAGGACATGGCAGCAACAAAGTCAATAGGGTGTCAATATACAAACTGCCTGTGACACAATGTTCTGGTCGTTACTGTCGGCTGGGCCTCTCTGTCTGGTCCCGGTTAGTCTGGAGGGTCCCCTGGAACCTGTTCAGCACCCTAGCATCACGCAGCTCCGTAGTCAGAGGGACGGTGGCTGCACACGGTGTGCACTGGCTGGGAATCAAACCCTGGGCTCTCGCGGGGGAGGTGAGAATTCTACCACCAAAGCACCCAGGCCCCGTGTAGGTATCCTTTCTTCAAAGGTAAGGACCACGTGCCACTTCACTGTCGAGGGCTTGCAAGTTCACCCTGAGGGTCAGCGTTCAGGGTACTTACTCGAGCTTCCTGTGGACCCCGTGTGGTCGCACAGCTGGACTTGGTCCTACCGGTTTCCAGCATCATTACTTTTACTTAGTGGGGAAACGACAGAAGTCATCAATCATAAGAACTACAAAATGGGCAAAATCTCTTTTGTTAAAGGCGCACATGATGAAAGATGAAGTCATGGAAAATTAACTGTTTTAGTTTAAAAATTACTTCCTTACACATCTGCTGAGTATCGCAAGGTACTAGCCAGTGTTCTCAAGAAAGAGTTTTTAGGGACAGAAAAACTCAGGTCGAAATAGAACCCTCGCATTTTCCCCTTAAACATAAGCCACGTGGTGGCTTTCAACCTGCCTACCACGCAAAAGGAGGAAGCCCTCCCGGCTCAGTCTCACACAGAACAGGAATAAAGGCACATGTGGCTTCAATGCCACAGAGCCAGGCGCCTGCCATGCAGTCACCGAGCAGTGGTCAGCCTGGACTTGGGCCTTCAAGGATCACAAGGACTTGAGGGTGCCAAGTACCCTGAACAAGTGCCTTTGCTTCCCCCGGGGCAAAGGAACTTTTCTTTCCCCGCATTGAGCTGGCCAATACAGCTAGGAAGAGTCTGTGGAACTCACGAGCTAACACCTCTCCCGTTTTAAACACTAATGCCCTACCGGAGCTCACAGTAAAGTTGGGTGACCTCCAGAGTGCCTTTCAACCAAACTATTGAAAAGTTTTGAACTAATCTTTCTGTCGTGACCCATGCCAATGTGGCCAAACTGACACAATCGAGCCATACCAAAGTTCTTAGAGTCTGACTCTGGCCATTTCCTCCCCCACCGCCTCTTCAAAGCCCTTCAGCAGCTCCCTGTGGCCTACTGGACAAAGGCAAAACCGCTCATACGGCACTCAGGGCCCTTAAAAATGGGGCCCAACCTACCTTTGCAAACATATTGCACATCACTAGCCAGTCATGATCCTGTGCTCGTATATCAATATACATTGTTCTGACCTTTCTCTGCCCATTAAAAAACGAGGTCACCCCAAAAGGTCATCAGGATCACTGCCAAGTGTAAACACCCACCGAGAAGAACGGTATGCTCAGAGGCACTGTCACCGTCGGCACCACCTTTGGACATACAGAGCCCTGGAGGTTGGGCGAGCTTTCACCTCCCATTGTCTCTTCTCGGTTGGTTTCATGATTGTTCTCCTGCTGACCAGTTCACTGTTTGCCAAGTGTTCGGGGAACTTTGAGATTCCACTGGTTTCTACTTTTTGTTTTTGTATTTTTTTACATATACTCATCCACTCACCCTCAAAATACTCTGTCTTGTTTGTAATTCAAATCAATTAAAATGGATTTGACTTTGAGAGCTTTCAAACATATTTTAGACATCCTGAGACCTCAGGACACCCCCTGGAATAACACAAAAGACAGAGCTGAGAATCACTGTCTTGGCAGACATGCTCACCTCCACAGTCTTTGTGGTTTCCACCTACAAAATGCAAATCACTGACAACGCTCTTTTCTCTCATCTCTTGCATTATGAGGTTTAGAGATATACTGTGTTATTACAAATGATTCATGATATATTTTATGTACTATATTGCATCATATCACGTTATATTACGCTATGTATTCCTCCCACTCCTGGATATGATGAGAACACATACTATATAGTAAGCACCTTGTTTCCCTCAGAATCCAGGAGTTACACACCACCCAGGTGGAGCAAAGTCAGCATCGGTCTAAGGCATCCTTATACTAGTCAACACTGTAAACGTTCCCATCCAATTCTGAGACCCCACGACATGACTGGAGAGCAGAGACACAAAGCGGCTGCAGAAAGGCGTTTCTGCTACTCAGCTTACATTTGGTGGCCCCAGACAGCCCTGGAGACCTGTGCAGCCACCATCCCAGCCAAATGGCTCTCGGCAAGCAAGGGGCCGCGGGGCCGGCCGGAGCTTCGGAACCGAGGACTGAGTCGCTTCTGAAGGAGGATGGGAGTCCAGGACTTGAAGATCAGATGTCTCGGTATCCACTTGCTTCTCTGGTGACAGGTTTCTTTCTGTAGAGAGATTAGAAATGCAGCACTGGGAGGAGCAGCTGGAGGCCAAGCCTATGGCCCCCTTGCCGGGGCACAGTTTGTTCGCACTGAGCTACCCTGTCTGCAGTCCCAAGTCAGCCCATTCTTTTTGCTAGAAGTCTTTGACTGAAGCTCACTCCACGAGGGTGAGCTCCACGCAGCCGTCTGGGGAGAATTCCAACATTAGGGTGTAACTCAGTTAGAAATAAGTGTTCCACGAGTCATCAGAGAGTCCCAGGCCACAGCACAGGCCACCCACCAAGCAGGCCACTTCTCTGTCAATCTGCTGGACAAGAGGCCATCCCAAGTAGACTGAAAACAATTCCAGGCCATGATAAAAGAATTATAGGAAGGAATCCCAGCCCTGAAGGCCTATCTTAGAACTCTCAACACCCTCTAGAGGTCATTTGTTGTAGCCCCTTTGCAGAGAGTAAAGCCGTTGTGTTCATTTCGGGATCACTGTCAGTGGGAATGGAGTGGACAGCAATGTGATTCAGTTTTCTTTAATGAGATGGTTAAGGAGGTGTCACTCAGTAATCTCAGTGCAAATAACTGATGAAAAGAAAATCACATTGTATAATGTCAAATTACAAGATTAAATTACTTAGCAAAATTATCTCTCAAAAAAAAACGAAGGCAAGTTGTTAGAGAGAAAATGGTGGCAGCGACCTTGTAGGTTTTTCATTTCCTGGAATTGGTCATTTAAAACAGAGCTAGAAAAACAAAACAAAAAGCTCGTGGACAATCTTCAACACAGCTAGGTGACACGTTCTCCCAGTGAGAACCAAACTCCGGGCAGACTGAGACAGACCACCAACAGCCTGGCATCTGCTGAGAGGAAGCGGGAGGGAAAGATAGGGGCATCTGAAGTACCAGAAAGCAGCAATACCCCGTGACAGTGAACGTGTACTTACTGCAAGCCCAGCAGAGCATTTGGGGAACAGCAGTTGCATCGAGGAGGAGCCCTGCACGTTCAGTGTGTGCATGGTTGTTAGGGGTCTGGAGGGCTGTGGGCCAGGAAATTTCAAAACCAGCTTCCACTCCGGGATGCAGGAAGATGGCAGGAGCAGCACACACAGCCTTCAAACAAAACAAAAACAAGCAACGAAGAAGAGACAGACTGTTCTCAAAGTCATGAATATTTTTCATGGATTAGACAGCTGAGGTTGTGGAGCAAAGAAACTCACCCCAAACTGGAGGAGACACAGTCCCTGCGGGGTCAGAGGAGATGGGAGCACTGCATCTCTTGGTTCACTTAGCCAAAGCCAGTGGGAAGAGTTCAGTTGGAACCACTGAACTGCAGGCAGAGTGCGGGCTGGCAGGGACCGGGAAGCCCCCAGGGGCCCTGGAATTTGCGAGGGTCTGCCATCTGTTGCAGGCTTTTTCTCCACGACCCCCACTGGATGCCTGCAGATAGATACAATTTAGAAAAAAATTTTACAGATCCTTTGCGCACCCACACCGGGGAGAGAAGCAAGTGCTTCCTGTCTGCTTCCTATTGCAGAAGGTCAGTTTCCACATAAGAATAACGGAGGATTTCGCCCTCCATTCTGCACCGATTTTCAATACAGGATACAATCAGAGTATCAGGAAGGAAGGCACACTCGGAGGGTGTGAGAGAGAAGAGCACTTGGTGACCAGACCCTGGCTTATCAAATGCTGTCCATGGACCGACAGCCTCGGCATCATCTGGTTTAGAAATGCAGACTCCCAGGTCCCACCCCAGAACTTCAGAGTCAGAATGTGCATTTTGTCAAAGTCCCTGAGGGATCTGAAAGCACACTCAACTCTGGGCCACATGACTGCTTGTCAAACTGTGCTGTGTGGCCCACTGTGTGTTCTCACAGGAATGGGCAATGAGAGGCTGGGAAGGAGACGGGTGGCGGGGCCCAGGTCTGGCTTGAAACGAGCAGCCTGGCTTTGGTCCACCCAGCGGGTTGAAGCTCTCTTAGCCGGACTTCTTTTGACCAAAGCCCTGCGCAACCACACAAGCCTGAAAACCACTATGCTAGATCAACCGCCTCGTTTTCTGGGTGGCACATCTGAGAGCCTCCCAACGGCACAAGGGCCTATGGCAAGATCACATCATAGGCCACTGAATACTGTGAGGACTCTCTGTAACCAGCTAAAACAATCTCCAACATTCAAGGAGTGAGAACCCGAGACCCAACAGACGAGAACACGACGAAGTCAGGGTGTCTCCTGGCAACAACCCCACCAGGTGAGTGGCCTTGTTCAGCCTGGATTAGGAGAGGAGAGGGAGGTGAAGGGAGATTAACTACCAAGGCAACACAGGAAGAGATGATGTCGTGGTTCCAATCCAGCTCAGCCAGGTGTTAAGACCCAGACTCGGGACCTTGTTGTGACACAACATCAGGACCAGCCCAGCCAGCCAGCCCCTCTGTGTGGCGCTACACACTGCTCTAGAAAATGAGCGTGACCCAGGCTCACCCACTTAAATACTGGCCTGGTTCCATCCTAATGGCTCACTGGATACAAACAACGGGAGGGAGAGGAGGAGACGGCTGTGTTATACTATATGGACGCATCAGTCTGAGCACCTGGTTTTTATACGTGGCCCCCTCCCCTCCCCCCTCAAAGAAGCGCTGCATGAAACTTTCTGCTAACTTTGCCTCTGAGCACCAAAAACCCAAAACTCATGGTCCTCAAGTTGATTCTAACTGAAGGAGACCCTGTGGGAGAGAGGAGAACGGCCCCCTAGTGTTTCCAAGGAGAGCCTGATGACTTGAAACTGCTGATCTTTCAGGTAGCAGCCGCAGCTCTTATCCACCGCGCTACCAGGGATTCCAGATTACCGGCGCCGCCCAGTGACCGCCGCGGAACTCCAGCCTCTGATCCTCTGAGATGATATCAGACAGACGCCTCATTCCTTAGGCAAAACAGCCCTTCACCTTCCTCAATTAAAAGTGAAGTTGGCTGGCCTGGCCAGCAGGTGTCGAGATGAAAAAAATGGCTAACACACTACTATGGGCTAACTCCAGATAGCGTCTTTCTCCTTCTTTTTCCTTTTGTAATTCATACCTACGTCACAAAACATTTCAAATTTTAACATTATTAACACGGAAACCCTGGTGGCGAGTGGGTTAAGTGCTGCATCTGCTAACCAAAAGGTTGACAGTGCAAATCCACCAGGTGCTACTTGGAAACTCTACTGGGCAGTTCTGCTCTGCCCTATGGGGTCACTATGAGTCAGACCCGACTCGGTGGCAGAAGGTTAACATGTAGCTGCCAGTGACAAAATTAAGTGTGTTCATCACATTGTTGAGTCACTGCCGTTATCTGTTCCCAAATGTTTCCATGACCCTTAAGAGAAGCTCGGTGCCCCCTAAGCACTGAGTCTCTCCACCCCTCTCCCTCGCTCCCGCCTCCCCTGGTCACCACCACCAAACTTCTCTCTCTCTGTTGGCCTGTTCTAGGTCTTCTCCATCAGTGGGACCATAAGCTGTCTGTCCCTTTGTAACTACCCTGTTTCACCCAGCGTAATGTCTTCCAGGTGCATCCATGTTGTAGCATGTATCAGGAGCAACAAAAAAAACCGAAAGAGATGAATAGCACCCCCTCAGAATTAAAAACTGTAGTTCTTCAAAGGTATTGATCAAGAAAACACAACCTACATATTGAGAGAAAATCTGGGGGACCCATATACCAGCTAAGGGCTTAACAGCCAGTGTATATTTATACACACTGGGGGCCCTTTCTCAGCTATCTGTATGCATTCATTTGTACGTATTCTGGGTGGCCAGTCAGTGGTAGTCGGGGGCCACACGGGACAGATCAACTCTCTGGCGGGATCTTAGCAGGATCTGGCCCCAACACCCTCCCTCTTCCACCTTTCACTCTCCACACTGCACTGTAAATTCAGGAACAAGAATTGGAAACCTGACATTGCCCCATACAAATTATGCTGGCTTCCCCAGTATTGTGTACTTGTCCCATGCTTCAGCAAGGTTACCATTTATCTATAGTCTATTTAGGGTTTTTCCATCCCCACCAAACAAAATTCTGACTCGAAAAGAAAAACCAGACTTGCTGGTCTGACACAGACTGAAGAAGCCCTGAGAATATGGCCCCTGGACACCGTTTTAGCTCAGTAATGAAGACACTCCTGCGGTTCACCCTTCAGCCAAAGACTAGACAGGCCCATAAAACCAAACGAGACTAAAGGGGCACACCAGCCCAGGGGCAAGGACTGGAAGGCAGGACGGGGCAGGAAAGCTGGTAAATGGGAATCCAAGTTTAGGAACGGAGAGTGTGGACCTGTTGTGGGGTTGCTAAGCAGTGTCATAAAACAATATGTGTACTAACTGTTTAATGAGAGACTAATTTCTTCTGTTAACCTCCGTTTAAAGTACAATTTTAAAAAATGTGAGGAAACCTCAGCAGAAGCTAGGGAAAAAAAGGCAACCTTAAGTTTCCTCCAGGGGATAAGACCCCCTTTCCAGATTGGCAAGGACAGGAGCCCATTGCTGTGAAGATGTGCTCGCCCAGCACAGGCTGCCCCAAGCCACCTGGAGGCTGTCTCTTGGTCCTCTTTGTGGCCCTCTGCGAGACACACGCCCTGACTCATCCACAGCAGATGCCTAACGGACCAAACAACTGAATCCCTGACATTTTCGCAAGAAGAGAACCAGCAGTTTGGTTTTATAAAATGCTCACATTGAAAACCAACTCCGGGCATGGACCTGATGCCCATGAAATGCAGTCCAGACTCCTTAGGGTGGCCTTTAGGAACTGGAATGCCCTGAGCTCCCCAGTCTCACCTCCCATGACCACGCTCCAGCCAGGAAACTTCCTCCTTTCCCTGAAAGTATCTGATCCCTTCAGCCTGCTCTTGCCTCCTGTCCCATCTAAGGAAATCCTTTTTATCTTCAAGACTCAGCTTAAACACCCGTTCCCATGTGACGTCTCTATGGCCCCTTACGCAGAGTGAGAGGTTCCTGCCTCTTCACACTTACCTGCCTCATTTGGCCTCATGTGAGACTTTGAGGTTTAGATGTCCACCTGTCAGGTGCCCCTACCAGCCCTCTGAGTGACACAGAGGGGCCTGTGTACCTTCAAGGAATCTCTTACAGGACAAGCACAAGAGATGTCTCAACTTCACCAGACGATGCTCTTGTCCTCAGACGTACCCTCTCCCTTCCAGGTGGATTGGCACTGATGGTAACAGATCATGGTGATGCCTGGATAGCCAATGCCCTGGAACTAAATCCCTTTCAGAACCAAGCATTGTCTAATAAGAAACAGACAGGTCAAGTACCACCCAATGAAACAGGCTGCAGGGTGAGGTGGCTGTTCTGCCCATCTCGAGGAAGACGCTGGCCTTCACCACCATTGCTCAGCCCACACCCTCTGGACAGCACTTTTGGGTGTAGATTCATTCATTCTGTTAATATGGATGGAGCAGCTACTGCGTGCCATGCGCAATGAGGCCTTGACCATCCATGCCCAATGCGACCCTCGTAGAGGGTGGTCCTTTCTGCATAGCTCGCTGGTGGGCTGCTACAGACTGTCAGGTTGGCATTTCGGATGATAGAGATTCATTGGCCAACCCTGCTCCCTTCCTTTCCCTTTAGCACATTCTACCCGACTCGACAGCGCTTGGCTTTGGCTTATTCGCAATAAGCTTTGGCACTCCTAACTTGCTCTTAAGGCTGTCTTCCTGGAGAATTGAGCCCAAGACGACTGCATCTGGAATGGTGCATGAATACAAGAGGGAAAAATGGGGTCTTGGTACAGGATCACTCACTGCCTGGTCAGCTGGTGGGGTGGATCCCATTCCTAGGGGCAGTGGTGTTCAGACAGCCCCAGACAGAAGGTGGCAGCCAGGTTGAAATTTTCACAGAACTTCAGATTTACCGTCAGCCTAGGAAATCCAGGCTTATGGAATGTACGAAAGTGGCACTGTTAAGTGGTGACTCAGCGAACTCTGAGTCATCATGAGCTTCAGGAGGACACCCTGTGCTAGAGTTTCTGAGGAGGGTATTCCTGGAGAATCCAATGTATGGCGGAATGAGCTGCGGAGCTAAGGAGATGTCTTCTCAGAACCTTTAGACTCGAGGGTCACGCTTCGCAATGACTGTCACAAGAGGTGATAGGCAAGCAGCAGGCAAAAGACTGTGGCCCAGAGGACACCACTGTTGGTATAAAATGAAAAGCAAGACAGAGTTGCAACCTGATCACTCTCACAGGGTGCTATGGACCAAATTCCATCTCCCAAATATGGCCTGGAATTCCCATTCCTGCACCTGTGGATATGATCCTTTTGGAAATAGGGTTTCCATGATCATGTCAAAAGGGAGCCTGGTGATGTAAAGGTTAAATTGCTCGGCTCCTGACCACATGGTTTTCAGTTAGAACCCATAAGCTGTTTCATGAGACAATGCTATGACAGTTGGCTTCTATAAAGATTTGCAGTCTTTGAAACTCTGTGTGACAGTTACACTCCATCCTCTAGGGTTGTAATGTGTTGGAATCGATTCCACTGCATTGGATGGGGGTAGGTGGGGCTATCCTAAACCTAATGTCTTCTAAGGAATTCAAAGAGCAATTTAGACACAGAGACACATACATGCAGGAGGACAGGTGCCGTGTGATGATGATCTTCATCCAAGGACCCCAGGAAGGCCTGGGATTACCAACATGGAAAGAATAGACATGGCCAAGACTATGATTTGAACTTTTAACTTCCAGAGCTGTGAAACAATCAATTTCTATTCTTTAAAGCCCCAGTTTGTGGCATTTCTGTTACAGCAGCAAAATGAAACTAATACACAGGGGTAACCAAATGGCACCCAGCCGCAACACAAGGAAAGGGACCCCCCAAAGGGACCACCCCTTGTTACAGTCAACTGGCAGGAAAACAAACAGCAGCCACCACCCTGGGAACTCTCCCTGCCTAACACCTCAGTTCAGACCTTAGCCATTCTGCTAAGTCCTCCAGCTTCTCAGCTGACATGTGACAACCATGTGCTGGGAAACTATGAACAGGGGGCCCTTGTGTAATACACCCACAGCTTCCTACAAGGACAGCTTGGGTCTGCAGGCCATTAGGAAAGTACTAGCTCTCCAAACAATAGGCAGAATGGGGGAATGGAAGCAACGTGCCCACCCATCAGTAGACCCTCAGAACCTGACCTGAAATCCTCACAAGGAGGTTCAGGGTCTCCAGCAGAAGGTGGTAATCCTTCAAGGGTTGAGGGGCAGGGGGGACAACAGGATGTGGGGTTGGTAATCATTGAGGCCTCTTGCAGTCCACAAGCCTCACATTCCAGGAAGACAGTGTTCCCTGCCCCTCACCTCATCCCAGCTTTCCTGTTTCCTCCAGCTGCTCCAGGGACAGAGCAGATGCCTCTCCCGAGAAGAGGCAGGGTCTTTTGTTGCAGCAACCAGCATTTACTAGTAACTGCTGTATCCTGGGCACCTGACTTAGAGAACCGAGTGAGATGCAGGCCTTGCCCTCAGTGACCCCGAGGCCAAACACTCTTAGAGAATAACTCCAGCCCTGGATGACCATGGGGCTGAATGGAGGAAGCAACAGCATGATGGGAGAACTAGGAGGCGGAAGGGCCTGATGCTTTGGGGTGGGGCAAAGAGGGTGCTGCCACAGTGGACGAGGCAGGAAAAGGGAAAGACCTGTGGGTAGTAGCTGCCAGGGCATGCCTTCTGAGGGGACTGCCTGTGGAGGGGCATGGCTGAGGAGGTCGGTGCTTCAGATGGCAGATGGGCATGGTTGAGGACAGGCATGACTCCATTTGTCAGGGCTTCAGTTTAGCCAATGGTTTATCAATTTTATTGATTTGAAAGAAACAGCTTTTGGTCTTTTTAACACCTTCAGCTGTTTTTCTAGTCCCTATTTCTTTTAATTTTGCTCTAATTTTTTTATTTTTTGTATTATTCTGGTACCCAAGGGCTTCTTTCGCTGCACTCTATTTGTTTAAACTGTAGTGTTAATAATTTAATTTGAACCTTTTCTTCTTTTTGCACGTGTACATTTACTGCTATAAACTTAACCTGTGAGCACATCTTTTGCTGTGTCCCAAAGGTTCCGGTAGGATGTGGTTTCATTCTCCTTTGGTTCTTTAAATCCTTTATTCCATCCTCAGTTTCCTCTATAACCCAGTAGCTTTTGAGCAAGGTGTTGTTCAGTTTCCATTTGTTTGATTTTTTTTCCCCCTTGCATACTTTGTCATTAATTTCTATTTTTATGCCTTCATGGTGAGAAAAAAATACTTTGTAATATTTCAATGCTTTGGATTCTGTTAAGTCTTGCTTTAGGGCCTAATGCGTGCTCTAGTCTGAAGAATGTTCCATGTGTATTGGCAAAGAAAGTATACTTGGATGCTGCTAGGTGGATGCTGTGTATGTCTGTGAGGTCAAATTGGTTGATTGTGTCATTTAGATCTTCTGTGTCTTTATTCAGTTTCTTTCTGGATGTTCTGTCCTTTACTGAAAGTGGTATGTTGAAGTCTCCTACTATTACTGTGAAGCTGTTTCATCCTTAACTGCTTTTAGAATATGTGTTATATATTTAGGAGCCCTATGGTTGGAAACCCTGGTGGCATAGTGGTTAAATGCTATGGCTGCTAACCAGTTCTGCTCTGTCCTATAGAGTCATAATGAGTCAGAATCGACTCAATGGCAATGGGAAAGAAGAAAGAATAGTTGGATACTGTCATGAATTGAACTGTGTCCCACCAAAAAACGTGTGTAGCCATTTGGCTGGGCCATGATTCCCAATAGTTTATGATTGTCCTCTATTTTGTGATTTTCCTACGCTGTATGTTAAAGAGGATTAGGGTGGGACTGCAAATCCCTTCCTAAGGTCCCCTGTCAGCTCCGTTGTAAAGGGAGTCTTCCTGGAGTGTAGCTTGCACCACTCTTTATCCTTTTATCTTACAAGAGATGAAAGGAAAGGGAAGCAAGCAGAGAGTTGGGAACCTCACATCATCAAGAAGAGCGTATCATTCAGATCTGTGGTTCCGGCACCAAGATGTTCCCTGACCAAAAATGATACAACACAAGGACCTTCCTCCAGAGCTGACAGAGGGAAAGCCCTCTCCTGAAGTGGACATCCTGAATTTGGACTTGTAGCCTGCCAGACTGTGTGAGAATAAACTTTCCTTTGTTAAAGCCATCTGCTTGTGGTATGTCTGCTAGAGAAGCGTTAGGTGACTAAAACAGGTGAGTAAATATTTAAAAGTGTTTTGTCCTCCAGGTGTGTTTACCTTTTAATCATCATGTAGTGTCCTTCTTCATCCATTGTGGTGAATTCTAGTGTAAAGTCTATTTTGTCAGAGATTAATTTTGCTACTCCTACTCTTTTTTGATTGTTGTTTGCCTGATAAATTTTTCCACCCTTTGAATTTTTGTTTAAGTCTAAGATGTATCTCTTGTAGGCAGCATATAGATGGATCGTGGTTTGGGTTTTTTTTTTGTTGTTGTTGTTTTTAATACCCATTCTGCTGCTTCCTGTCTCTTTATTGGTTCATGTAATCCATTTACATTCAGAATAATTCCTTTTTAAATTTTTTATTTATTTTTAATTGTGTTTTCAGCCAAAGTCCACAATTCGAGTCAGCTTCTCACACAAAACCCACACTCAGCCTGCTATGTGACCCCAGCTGCACTCCTCACACTTTGATAGCACACTCCTACCCTCCATGTCCCGTATCCAGCGGACCATGTCTCATCCCCCTCCCTCTTCACGCCACCCTCACACAGGAGATGCCCAAATAGTGTCTTGCATCTACTCTAGCCAAGAAGCACACTCCTTACCAGCATTACTCCATGTCCCACAGACCAGTGCAATATTTGTACAAGGAGTTGACTTCTGAAATGGTTTCAGGTCAGGGCTAACAAAAACTCCAGGGGCCATGTCTTCTGGGGACCGCCCAGCCTGTCAAACCATCAAGTACGGTCTTTTTGCTAGAGTTGGAGTTCTGCAACCATTCCAGCAGGTATTCTTTGTTGAGTTCCCTGAAAGAGCAGGTATTGCTGTTAGTTAGGCACCATCTAGTTCTTCCAGTCTCACGCTGATATAGTATCTAGATTATGCAGTCCTTTCTGTCTCTTAGAATCATATTTTCCTTGTCTTTGATGTACTTTATTCACTTTTGTGCTAGGTGACTTGAGACCAACTGATGCTTCTTAGATGGCAGCTTGCTAGCTTTCAAGACCCCAGACAATACTCACCACAGTGGGATGTAGAACTATTTCTTTTTTCTTTTTATATTTTATTTATTTATTGTGATTGAGTGAAGTGTACAATCCAGTTTAAATTTGCACACCTGCCTATGTGCAGCTCCTACTGCTCTCCTTGCCCGGTGACAGCACACTCCTCCTTTCTCTTCTATACATGTCATAGCCTCTTAACAATCTCCTGTTCCCTCTTCTCCACTCCCCTCTAGTAAGAGACCAGTAGGACAATATACTACAGATGCACAGAACCATAAAGTGCAGAACTATTTCTTAATAAGCTATTTAATGCCAATTGATCTGCATGTCCCCTGAAACCATGGTCCCTAGACACTTGTTCCTGCCACTCTGTGCCTCAGAGTATTTAGTTGTACTTAATGAGTTGGATCCGACTCGACAGCACTTGGCTTGGCTTAGAAAACTTCTTAGTTTTTGGTTTAGTCCAGTTTTGCTGACTTCTCCTCTACTGTGTGTTCTCCCTCCATTCACATAAACTAATTTTTGTCTATTATCAGCAGCATAATTAATGATAGGTATAAGTTTAGTCCTGTCATTTTGAGGCTTTTTTTTTTTTTTTTTTGGTATGTTAACAAATTCTTTTACTTAATTATCTATGCTGAATCATTTTTCTTTATGTATTTTCTTTTCATCTTTTTCACTGTTGTTGGTTTTGTATTTCCTGTGTCTTTTGCAGGGGTCAGTTCTACCCTGGCCCCTAGGGTTGCCATGAGTAGGACTTGAATCGACGGCACTTGGCTTGGCTTGTGTGTTCTTGTTTTCTATTTTGATGTGTAGGATTTTTACTGTCCTTTGTGCTTAATACTTAATCCTATTTTTAAAAGTATAAACCAGTTTTTGGGGGTTGGGCCAAGATGGCAGACTAGGCACACGTCTCCTCAATTCCCTCCGAGAACTAACTGAATGGAGTGATAACCGAATGGAGCACTGTGGACATCTGGGGAGCCCTAGGTTCTGGCATAGGGTTGTCAGATTTCACTAAGCACCAGTAATGGAATAATTACCTCTCTCAAAGTTGAGGCAGCAGCTGCTGAATCCTGCTTCTGCTGACTCACTGTTTTGGAGGACTGAAGCTACTGACATCTTTTTTGTTTTCAGGGAGGCAGGGACTGGGAATGAGCCAGCTAATATACTGAACTGCAGTGCTTAAGTACACAGCATAAATGCAGCAGAGACTGTGCATTAGATAGTCACATATTGAGAGCCCGGCTGCTGACTGAGGGCACTACTGCCCCTCCAACCTCTTTTTTCTGAACTGTGCCAAGGATCCTGCTGTTTCATGGCAGGAAGGGCAACTCAGCCAGGAGACCATCTGTGAGCCAGGAGGCAGAGTCACCCAGCCGGGGGCCTCATCTGGGGCTGATCATCAAGCGGAGCAACAGCCCCTGTCTGGCAAGTGCTTCTCCAGCAGAAAAGCTCCACTTGAGATGATTCTGTCTAGAATTATGGGTGTGGCCTGGCAGAGGATGGTAGGAAGGCCTTAACTCCTCCCTACTCTGAACCACATCATAACATCTGGGGAAAGCTTATGAGGTGATTTCATTGTCTTCCAGAAGGTGGGGCCTGCCACACCTGAGGACCTAACAGATATCAACAGCTATTGGACAGCTCCTTGCTTAGCAGTAAAGTATCTTTTTAAAATAAGACCACCTGGAGAACTGACTGCTGAGAGGCCCTGTGTCATCTCCTTCACCCTTCATTGATCCACATCATAGGTTCAGCTGACAGCCCCCCGGTGATTCCGTAAGTAGGGCACCATCTTTGCCAGCCAGGAGGCACAGCCTGCCACCCCAGAGAGTCCACCTAGAGCCAGTCACTACAGTACACAGAGACGGCTGATGACCAACTCCCCTATTAGAACTACATTTCAGCTCCTGTTGAAGTAACACCACAGAATTTGAATAGCTTCTAGATGGTACACAGACAAAATCCATAGCTAACCATTTAAAGAAGCAGTCAACTGTGGCTCCAGAAAACTCCCAAAATAAAAAATCAAAAAACTTCTCAGATAAAGAAGCCTTTCTGAAACTATTGTAGGTCAAGTACAAAAGAAATATATTAGAGAGCCCTCCTAGAAATTAAACAAGTGCAACAGAACAAAATGAAAAATTAAGTAAGCTATTTGCACTGGTGGAATAACAATCTGAAATCCAGAAGACCAAAAACAAAATTACAGAATTAGCGAGTTCAATCCAAAACCAAAAGAACACAACTGAGATGAAAGTCAGACTTAATAACCCTGAGGATAGAGCAACTGACACCAGTATTTGTGAGGAGAAATCAGAGAAAACAAATAAAAAAAGTGAAGAAGCATTAAGAAACATACGGAACTATTAATAAGAATAATCTATGAATAATTGGAGTTCCTGAACAGTAAGGGATAGATGAAAACACAGAGAGTATTGCTGTAGAGTTGCTGACAGAAATATTCGTTGAAATGACAGAGGCAGAGAACAGATATCCAAGACACATATCAAACGCCACAAAAACCAGACCCCAAAAAAAAGACACCCAGACATAATCAAACTTAATAAAATGAAACATAAACACAGGTGCTTAAAGGCAGTGAGGCATAAAGCAAAGCTAACATACACAGGGAAGCCCTGTAAGCTTTCATCTGACTTCTCAACAGAAGCGATGTTGGCTACAAAGCATGGGATGACATATTCAAAGTGAAGGAGAAAAACTTCCATCCAAGAATTATATATCCTGCAAAATTGTCTCTCAAATATGAAGGCAAAATTAAGAAATTCATGCATAAACAGAAGGTTGAAGACTTCATAAAAACAAAACCAAAACTACAAGAAATACTGAAAGAAGCTCTTTGCTTACAAAAACAAAAACATTAAGTGAATACTTAAAGAGCCAATGCAGGTCACAGCATCCAGAATCTTACTCACTTAGGGAAGTCACAGAGCTGAATCAAAACTACAGTATTAAAAGAAGGAAATCACTAATAATAACACAAAAACTATGCCATCATCACACTAAAAAAAGGGATATATTACAGTAGTTATAATGCTTTCAGATGGAGAGAAAATTAAAAACATATGCAGAATTTAAAGTTTGTTTAAACATGGAGTAGTAAGGGGGATCATAGCAGTAGCCACAAAGCAAAATAACAATGCAACATCAAAACAAGAAACATAATGCAGGAGTCTCAACAAACACACAGCCAGCACTGAAAAAGATGAAAAGTCAACCCATAAAGAAGAATGACCTAGAACAGAGTATTAAGAACAACATAGAAAACATCAACAACACAAAAATAAATGCATCAAAATGACATCTCCTTTGCCCATCACATAATTGAGTTTACCTTTTTCTTGTTGATATTTCGGAGTACATTGTAGATTATGGAGATCAGATGTCGGTCCAACATGTAGTTGTCAAATATTTTTTACCATTCTACAGGAGGTCTTGTAACTTTTTTGATCATCTTTGGATGAGCAACAGTGCTTCTTAGTAGCTCCCATTTATGTTTTCTCTTCTGTCGATTGTGCGTTGTTTGTCAGATTTCAAAGTCTGTCTAAGCCATGTATTAGAACTTTCATTGCTGACCTATTTTTCCTTGCATGATCTTTATCATTTTAGGTTTGATATTTAGGTCTTTGATCCATTTTGAGCTAGTTTTAGTGTAAGGTCTGAGATATGGGTCTTAATTCAATTTTTTGCTGATGGATATTCAATTTTGCCAACATCATTTGTTTAAAGAGACTGTTTTTACCCCAGTTTGCAATCTTAGGGCCTTTGTCGAATATCAGCTGTTCATCAGAGAATGGTGACATCTTTGGGGTCTCAACTCTGTTCCATCGGTCTATATGTCTCTTTTTGTACTAGTACTGGGCTGTTTTGACTACTGGGGCAGTGTAATAGGTTCTAAGGTCAGGTAGTGTGAGGTCTCCCACTGTGTTCTTGTTCTTCAGTAGTGCTTTGCTTATCCGGGGTTTCTTCCTGTTCCAAACAAAGTAGGTGATTTGTTTCTCCATCTTATTAAAAAATGGCACCAGAATTTGTATTGGGTTTGCACTGGATACGTAGATTGCCTTCTGTAAAATAGACATTTTCACAGTGTTAACTTTTCCTACAATACAGCAGGGTAGGTTTCTCAATATACCCAAGTCTCTTTGGATTTCTTGCAGTAAGATCTTGTGATTCTCTATAGGCCTCTTGCTTCTCCAGTTAAATTTGT
The DNA here is from genome assembly GCA_028571685.1 of Heterohyrax brucei. Classification (NCBI taxonomy): domain Eukaryota; kingdom Metazoa; phylum Chordata; class Mammalia; order Hyracoidea; family Procaviidae; genus Heterohyrax; species Heterohyrax brucei. The sequence continues at coordinate 193,502,518 of CM053166.1, forward strand.
TTCTAGGTATTTTATCTTCTTGAAAGCTATAATAAATGGTGATTATTTGCTGATTTCTTTTTTGATGATCTCTTTGTTGGTGTAAAAGAATCCTACTGATTTACTTATATCTTACATCCTGATACTTTGCTGAACTCTTCTATTAATTCCAGTAGTTTACTTATGGATTCTTTAGGATTCTCTGCATGTTCAATCACATCGTCTGAAAATAGGGAGATTTTTGCTTCTTCTTTGACAGTGCAGATACCCTTTATTTCTTTCTCTTGTCTAATCACTCTGGCTAGAACCTCTAGTACAATGTTGAATACAAGTGGTGAGAGTCAGCATCCTTGACTAGTTCCCATTCTTAAGTGAAATTCTTTCAGTCTCTCTCCATTCAGGACGATGTAGGTGGTTGGCTTTGCATAGATGCCCCTTATTGCATTGAGGAATTTACCCTCTATTCCTATTTTGCTGAGAGCTTTTAGCATGAATGGCTGTTCGACTTTCTCAAATGCCTTTTCTGCATCAATTGACAAAATCTGGTGATCCTTATCCTTTGTGTTCTTTATGTGGTTGATCACATTAATTGTTTTTCTGATGTTGAACCAGACTTCCATCCCTGGTGTAAATCCAGCTTGGTCATGATGAATTCTTTTTTTGATATGTTGTTGAATTCTATCAGCAAGTATTTTGTTGAAGATTTTTGCATCTAGGTTCATGAGTGATATTGGTCTGTAATTTTCTTTTTCTGTGGGATTTTTCCCTGGCTTTGGTATCAAGGTTATGTTTTCTTCATAGAATGAATTTGGGAGTATTCCATCCCTTTCTATGCTGTGAAATAGCCTCAGCAGTATTGGAATTAACTCCTCTCTAAAAGTTTGGTATAATTCTCTGACGAAGCCATCTGGGCCAGGACTTTTTTTGGTTGATTTTTTTTTTTTTTAATTACTTTTTCAATCCTTTCCTTTGTGATGGCTTAAGTTGTTCTATTTCTCTTTGTGAAAATTTTGGTAGTTGACATGAATCTAGAAGCTTGTCACTTTCCTCTAGGTTTTTGAATCTGTTGGAGTACAGTCTTTCATACTACTCTGTTATTATACTTTTTATTTCAGCTGTGTCTGTTGTGATATCTCTCATCTCATTAGTTATTCAGGTTATTTGTTTCCTCTCCTGGTTTTGTTACATAAGTTTAGCAAATGGATTATCAATTTTCTTGATTTTTTTCAAAGAACCAGCTTTTGGTTTCATTAATTTTTTCAACTGTTCTTCTATTCTCTGATTCATTTAGTTCTGCTCTAATCTTTATTATCTGTTTTCTTCTTGTGTCTTTGTTGCTCCTTTACTACTGGTTCGAGCTGTAGGCTTAATTCCTTGGTTTGGGCCCTTTATTCATTCTTGATGTGTGCATTTATAGAGATAAATTGACTTATGAGTGCTGCTTTTACTGTAACCCTTAGGTTCTGGTAAGATGTGTTTTCATTCTCATTTAATTCCACAAATGTCTTTATTTCATCCTTGCATTCTTCTATAGCCCATGTCTTTCTGAGCAAGGTATTGTTCAGTTTCCACGAATTCAAATTTCTACCTGTGTTTTTTCTGCTGTTGATTTCAACTTTTATGGCTTTAGGGTCCAAGAAGGTACTTTGCAATAATTCAATGGCTTGGATTTTGTTGAGATTTGCTTTATGTCCTAACACGTGATCTATTCTGGAAAATGTTCCGTGTGCATTGGAGAAGAAGGCATACTTATCTGTTGATGAGTGAAAATTCTGTATATGTTGATGAGGTCTAGTTGGTTAATTGCCACCATAAGATCCTCAGTATCTTTAATGAGCTTTTTTCTGGGTGACCTGTCCATTACTGAAAGAGGAATGTTGAAGTCCCCAACTATTACCATAGAGCGATCCATCTCATTTTTCAATGTTGTCAGTGTTTATTCAATGTATTTAGATGTTCTGGCACTGGGAGTATAAATATTTAATATTTTTATGTCCTGCTTATGTATTGAACTTTTCAGCGATAAATAGTGACTATCCTTGTACACAATGGTGGATTTTGCTTTAGTCCGTTTCCAGCTCTTTGCACATGTCATTATAATTCTTTATTTTCTCTTCTAAAGCTGCCCTTTGAAACATTCTGTTTAGGTCTTTTACTTCACCTTTCCTTCATTTTGCTTTAACTGCTCAGTGTTCAAGAGCAAGTTGCAGAGTCTCTTCTGACATCCAATTTGGTCTTTTCTTTCTTTCCTGTCTTTTTAATGACCCCTTGCTCTCTTCATGGATGATTTCTGTGCTGTCATTCCACAATTCTTCTGGTCTTTAGTCATTAGCCAAGCCAAGTGCCAAGTGCCGTCATTAGCGATCAACATATCAAATCTGTTCTTGAGAGGGTCTTTAAACTCAGGAGGAATATACTCAAAGTCATACTTAGGCTCTTGTGGACTTGTTCTAATTTTCTTCAGTTTCCATTTGAATTTCCGTATGAGCAATTGATGATCTCTGCCACATTCAGCACCTGGTGTTGTTCTGACTGCTGATACGGAGATTTTCCATCATCGTTTCCACAGATGTATTCGGTTTGATTCCTGTGTATTCCATCTGGTGAAGTCCATGTGTACAGTTGTCATTCATATTGGTTAAAAGAGGTACTTGCTTTGAAGCAGTCGTTAGTCTTGCAAAATTCTATCATGCAATCTCCGACATGATTTCTATCATCAAGGCCGTGTTTTCCAACAACTGAGCCTTCTTCTTTGTTTCCAACTTTTGTATTCCAGTTGTCAGTAATTATCAATGCATCCTGATTGCATGTTTGATCAATTTCAGACTGCAGAAGCTGATAAAAATCTTCACTCACATATTAACTGGCCTTCCTTGTAGGTGTAAGGATATTATCCTATCACTGACAGCATTGTACTTCAGGGCAGACCTTGAAATGCTCTTTTTGGTGATGAATGCAACATCATTCCTCTTCAAATTTTTGTTCTCTGCATAGTAGACCACAGGATTCTCAGATTCAAAAGGGATGATACCAGTCCCTTTCAGCTCAATACTAGAAATGTATTTCATTTCATTTTTGATGATTTCCAATTTTCCTAGATTCATACTTTGTACATTCTGTACTTCACATATTAATGGATGTTTTCAACTGTTTCTTCTCATTTTGAGTCAAGTCACATCAGCAAATGAAGATCCTGAAAGCTTTACTCCACCCTCGTCATTAAGGTTGACTCCACTTTGAGCAGACAGCTCTTCCTCAGTCATCTGAGTGACTTCCAACCTGGGGGGCTCATTTTCTGGCACTATATTTGACAGTGTTCCACTGCTACTTCTTTACAGAAGTAGACTGCCAGGTCCTTCTTCCTAGTCTGTCTTAGTCTGGAAGCTCAGCTGAAACCTGTCTACCATGGGTGACCCTGCTGGTACCTAAGTACCATTGCTGGTACTTCTGGTACCATTTCTGGGCTGATTCCTTTGATTGGGTATCTTAGCTGGTAGGAGACTTTTCTGCCCTGCAGAGTTCTGGGCTGATGGCATTGATTGGGTATCTTAGCTGATTAGAAGGCTGTCCTGCCCTGCAGAGTTCTGGGCTGATGGCATTGATTGGGTATCTTAGCTGATTAGAAGGCTGTCCTGCCCTGCAGAGTTCTGGGCTAATGGCATTGATTGGGTATCTTAGCTGATTAGAAAGCTGTCCTGCCCTGCAGAGTTCTGGGCTGATGGCACTGACTGGGTATCTTAGTGGGTGCCGTTGTTGTTAGGTACTGCTGAGTCAGTTCTGACTAATAGCAATCTTGTGAACAACAGAATTAAACATTGCCTGATCTTGCCCATAATTGTTTTTAGGCTTAAGCTCCTTGTTGTGGCCACCATGTCAGTGTATCTCATCAAGGGTCTTTCCCTTTTTCGCTGACCCTCCTCCACTCTACCAAACATGATGTCCTTCTCCAGGGAGTGAGCTTTTCTGACAACATGTCCAAAGTAATGTAAGATGCAGTTTTGCCATCTTTGCTTCCAAGGAGCACTCTAGGTGTACTTTGTCCAACACAGATTTGTTCCTTCTTTTGGCAGTCCATGGTATATTCAACATTCTTCTCCAACACCACTATTCAAAGGCATAAATTCTTTTTCTGTCTTCTTTGTTCACTGTCCAGCTTTTGCATGCATATGATGTGATTGAAAATACCATGGCTTGGGTCAGGTACAGTTTAGTCTTCAAGGTGACATCTTTTCAGTACTTTAAAGGGATCATTTGCAGCATATTTTCCCAATAAAATGCATCTTTTGACTTCTTGACTACTGTCTCCATGGGCATTGATTGTGGACCCAAGTAAAATGGAATCCTTGACAACCTCAAACCTCTCTCCATTTGTGAGGATGTTGCTTAATGGTCCATTTGTGAGCATTTTTGTTTTCCTGATGTTGAGGTGCAATTCATGCTGAAGGCTGTGGTTCTTGACTTCATCAGTAAGGATTTCAAATCTTCTTCATTTCCAGCAATTAAGGTGGTGTCATATGTGTGAGGCAGGTTTTTAATGAGTCATCTTCCAATCCTGATATCTCAGTCTTGTTTGAATAATCAAGCTGCTCACATTCTTTGCTTGGCATACAGATTGAAAAGGTATGGTGAAAGTACACAACCCCGACACCCACCTTTACTGAGTTTGTACCATGCAATGTCTTCTTGTTCTGTTCACATGACTGCCTTTCAATCCATATACAGATTCCTCAGGAGCACAATTGAGCATTCTAGAATTCCCATTCTCCACAATGTTAGCCATAATTTGTTATGATCCACACAGTCCAATGCTTCTGCATGGTCAATGAAACACAGGTAAACATCTTCCTGGTATTCTCTGCTTTTAGACAAGATCCATATGACAGCAGCCATGATATCCCTGGTTCCATGTCATATTCGGAAACCTGCTCGAATTTCTGGTAGTTCCTTGTGAGTATACTGCTACAGTCACTTTTGAAGGATCTTAAGCAAAATTTTACTTGCGTGTGATATTAATGATATTGTTCAGTAATTTCTGCATTCATTTGGATCACCTTTCTTTGGAATGGGCATAAATATGAATCTCTCCCAGTCAGTTGGCCAGGTAGCAGTCCTCCAAATTTTTTGGCATAAACAAGTGAGTACTTCCAGCACTGCATCTGTTTGTTGAAATATCTCAACTGATATTCCATCAATTTCTGGAGCCTTGTTTTTTGCCAATGCCTTCAGTGCAGCTTCAACTTCTTCCTTCAGTACCATCAGTTCTTGATCATATGTTATCTCTTCAAGTGGCTGAAGACCAACCTTTTCTTTCTGATATAATCACTCTGTGTATTCCTTCCATCTTCTTTTGATGTTTCCTAAGTTTTTTAATACTTTCCTTGTAGAATTCTTCACTATTGCAACTCGAGGCCTGATTGTTTTCTTCAGATCTTTCAGCTTGAGAAATGCAGAACATGTTCTTCCCTTCCGGTTTTCCATTTCCAGCTCTTAGCATATGTGATTATAATACTTTGAGGACAATTGGCCTAACTAGTCTTTTGCTATGAGAGTTTTCAGCATCACACATTGGTGAGCGGAGTTTGGGGTCTGAAAATCCAGGAGGCTGCCATCTGAGGTACACCAAATTGTCCTAAATCATCTGGAACAGATGATGACTAATAATATCAAAGACATGAGGAGAAATCAGCCCAGGAGACAGAAGGACCTATGTGAACGGGAGATTGTATCACCATGAGAACAAAAGAAACAGATGCTGACCAGCCATCACCAAAGACAGCCGTGATGGGGCATACAATGTTGATTCCCCGTGTCATCTCAAGAAAAAGAGAGGTACAGCTCAAGAACTCTATTAAAAAAACACAGTTGATGTTCTGACAGCCTGGAGGATCCCCTGAGAGCATGGCCCCTAAAACTTCTGCTGCCCCTGACCAGAAAACACTAGTGAGGTCAACTCTTCAGAAAAAAATGGACTGGACACGGGGACACAGTGCGACCATATAGTGTATGTATTTTATGCTTGTATGCATTTATAGGATGCTGTCCTGCTGGTCTCCTTCTAGGGCAGAGAGAAGGGCACAGAGACGAGGGAACAGGCACTTGGAAACAGGATGCTACAAGCATAGAATGAAAAGGAGTGTGCTGTCCCTGGGCAAGGAGAGCAGAAGCTGTGATAGGCAGCCATGCAAAACTGCTTTGGGTTGTATACTTTCACTTGAACACAATAAAAAAGTATTATAACCAAAAATAAAATAAAGGAAGAAATGGGAAAGCCAGTAAAACAGCCTGCAGAAACTGGGAGGCAGCCTGCACAGCTCGGTATCTGCTGGGGGCGGGGCTCCGCCGAGGCCCCGCCTCAGGCATGCGCACTGGGCCGGCCAATCAGCTCCTGAGAGGAGCCTGGTGGCGGCGGCGTCGAGCGTGGAGAGCGTCGTGGGCTCAGTGAGTGACTCAGGTGAGGAGCGGTGGCCGAGCGTGGGAGGCCGCGTCGTGGAGTTCCACGGTGGACGTAAGGTTCATGAGGTTGAGGAGAGACGTCTGTCTACCGTGAGAGCCCGCCAGGCAGCTGGGCCCAGGGAGGCGACTGTTCCCCGGAGCCTGAGCCCGGCCGCTGACCGGAAGGCGGCAGTCAGGCCGGGCCTCTCTGAGGGCCTTCGTGGGACGGGGGTCGGCTGGGCGGGAGGGTCTGGGGGAGAGGAGGGTGACGAAGGATGAGGGGAGGGGAGCTTCGGGGACGAGGGGGGACGAGAGCTGTGGGGACGAGGGGGGACGAGAGCTGCGGGGAGGGGGGAGGGGGCGGTGAAGAGGGCAGGGCTTCGTCCTCCCAGGGACCGCGACAGGGACCAAGGGCCCCTCGTTTGTCCCCGAGACGTGCCGAAGGCCTGGGTGGACGTTGCCTCTCCGAAGCCAAGTGGGCGCAAGTCTTCATTTGACGTCTCTGTTGCTTCAGACTTGGCTCTGGCCTGCTGGGGGCAGCCCCCCAGCTGTCGGGTTGTCACTATTTAGGGATCTGCCCTAAATAGCCAGCTGGGATCTGGCAGAGGCACGACCGGAACTGACACGTCCCAATGTGGACTCAGAAGTGACCCTGTCACGGTCAACTTTGTCATCTCCAGGTCCTTAGAAAAAGGGGGACACTGCAAAGATTGTTTTTCAACCCTTTTGCAATATTATGAAAAGTTAACTGTTGTTTTTAAATAGTGTGTTTGAACTTGAAAAGTTTAAGCCATCTGTCTTTCAAGTAAGCAAACAGAATCTAATTATGGAACCCACCGGAAGCAAAGGAAAGGGGAGAGCCAAGCGATCCCCTGTGAAGGATCAGTACATAGGAGCTTCTGGCGAAGAAGATGAGGACTATCTGAGAGATTCTGACCAGGATGGGATGGAAGGTACAGTGTCCCCAACTAACATCTTGGTGAGTGTGAAACATAGGGCACTTTGCCCTTGTCTCTTTGTAATTTGCTTTAAAACCTTACGTTGCCAAAAAAAGCCCCGAAGCCTCTAGAAATGTAGCTGTGATGCCAATGAAAAATATCAGTACAGCACCGTTAATTTAAAAATCTTTTTCTTTTTAATCAAGCAGAGAGTCCAGTCACTGATGCCCATGGGAGAAAAAGGCCAGCCGCAGAACCACTTGATGAAGAAGTGCGGTAATGTGTTCAAGCTGGTTGAGTTCTTTAAGAAGTCTCCTTTGGTTCCTTTAGCCAGTATTACATGAAACAGCTGGCATGAGGTGTTTTCTTCCCGACCAAGCATGCCATTTTTGTGTCCTTAATGAAAAATTGATCACATAATTTCTTTTTAGGGCTCAAGTACACAATTTCTTGGAAAGATTTCGAGGTAAGTTTTAGGAGACAGTGACATATAGACAAAATTGTTGTAAACCATGTAGTTGGAGTAACAGAGAAAGGTAGTCAGCCGGCTACACGATTGGCATTTAATTCCTTGTTCTCATGCCTACAATTTTGCATAGACATTTGATGTGACTCAGTCTTCGTAGATTTCCTCACTTAGCTTTTCTAATTGTTTCTGTGAACACCGGGTATGGTTCTTACAGTGGTGAGGGGAGAATGATGCTTCTTCCTACAGGTGTGAATGTAGTGGACAATGGGACACGAGAAACAGATGGGTGGGAAACACTTCTATCCTTGTTTACATCTACACAAGAACCCCCGAAATCGCTACTTTTAAATTAATACGCTGTTTAGTGGAAGCTAAAGGCACCTTGGCTACCTGGTGATTGCTGTGTAATCAGATCCAGAAAATGCTAACTCTTGCGTTGGTATGCCCCATAATAGTTAGAGCAATGGTGCTGGAGGGTAAGAATCTGAGAAATAAGTCAGACTTAGGTTTTGGCTCTTTTATCTGAATAAATGAGTTATAGCAAGTGGTTTCAAAATCTTTGCTGTATTTGGTGGAGAAAAAAGTGCTTTTCATATAAATTATTAGATACTTACCGGAAGTACAAAACACTTGCGTTATAGTGCAGCTCCTTCATACTTACTGAAATGTAACTACTAACAGTAGATCCACAAGATGAAAGCATATGCTTAGCAAAGCATTCTCTGGAGTAGTAAACACGATAGGAAATGAAGCACTTATGAGTTAAATGTGATATAAACAGTTCCTCAGAAGTATTTAGTCCGGTGTTCTTGAGCAAATTTTATTGACCTAACTTGGGATTTTCCTGTCTGTGGTCATTTTTTCCTTTAGTGAAGTAGATTCATAGTTTCGCAGACTAGATTTTAACGTCTTTTTTGATTTGATTACTTGTCCTTTGGGGACTGCTAAAGAGAATGTTTTGGGTGTTTCATGCAATTAATAATAACTATATTATCTGTCTGTGTCCTTTGAATTGAAAGATCTTTACAGCTTTCTCGTCGGGACAGTAAAGCCAGTCTTGGTGACCTTTCATAAATAATTTGGAAAATTGGAAATCTCTTACTAAGTTTTAAAAAAAAATTAGCCGTAAGTTAAACATCTGTCTGCACTGAAATAAGTTAGAATTGGGATAGCAGTAACTGAATATTTTCACAGAAAAATCAAAGGGAACAAATCAGCTCGCCTTTTGAAATGATGTCCAATTATTAACTGTAAAATATTTTCAATATTGCCCACTTGACATTACCCATATTGATTTGAATATGTGCACATGAAGGAATGCTCAGTATAAATTTTAATATTTTCAATTTAGAACCTATTGTCCAGGATGTTCTTGCAAAGAGAAGAAGACTTGAAAGGAATATCAGTGCTGCGTTGAATGTCACTAACCAGAAATTGGAGAATGTTTGGAAAACACAAAAAGAGCAAAGGTAACACTGCTAGTGATTCAGAGGAGGACATTTGTATCAATTCCTAGAATTTTGGGGTGCAGAGTACTTTGTAAAAATGCTATTGTCTTCTGTTTATTGGAGTCTGGTAAAATTTATCTGGCTTGATTTTCCTCCAACCTAATAAATTCTTTAGACCTATAACCTCATTCTTTCACTGAATGGAGGCATTTTTCCTAGAAGACAGTAAAGCGACCTTTGAAATAACAGTTGGACTTTCTGGCTGTAAGTTCCTCCCATATTGTTTGACATTCTTGCATTTCCAAGTGACAGAAATTTGCAGAAGTAGAACAGTAGAATGGATGGATGTACATGAAGAAGTTCAGGGGAGTTTAGCTGCAGGCTCAGCCAGACAGGGGTAGGCAAAGTTTTCTCAGAAGTATTTACTCTAGTGGTGGTGCAGTGATTGAGTGCTTAGATGCTAACCAAAAGCTGATGGTGGAAACTCAGCAGCCACTCCCCAGGAGAGAGATGTGGCAGCCTGCTTCTGTAGAGATAAACTCCTTGGAAGCCCCATGGGCAGTTGTGCTGCTGAGTTGCGGTAGTGGGTTCTGAGTGTCAACTTCTTTACATGCCTTCTAGCAGTGTGCTAGCTGAATAAAAGGTAAACACCAAATTGTCGGTCAACTTTCTTCAGTAACATGGTAAAAGGCCAATCTTTGCTGGTAAGCAGTTTGTATACTTTTTTTTTTATGGATGGGAAGATTTTATTTTATTTTATTTTTTTATTATGACTGAGTGAAAATGTACATTCCCATATAAATTTACATGCCCATCTATATGCAGCTTTCACTGCTCTGCCTGCCCGGTGACAGCACGCTATTCCTCTCTGTTCCATATATGTCTCATCCTCCCAACAGTCTTCTTTCCCCTCCTCTCCTTCTAACGGAACTGAGTTCTCTATTCTTTTGTAGAAAATGTTTGCTATGCCCGGTTGGGGGAAACGTAAATGAAATGTTCTTGTTTGAAACACTTACATGACAAATGGACCCCATCGGATCTGTTGGTCATTCAGGCACCTGTGTGTTACTCATGGAAAGAAAATGAAAACTAAGCATTTTGGAGAATTTAAATAATGATTTTGTTTTCCTGGAAAACTAACTTAGGAGATAAAACTCCCTTTGTTTTCAAGAGCTAAAGGATGTGAGATAGCCTCTATCTCACTCGGTTAGGAAAAACAGTATCTTTGGAATCAGTCAATTATTCATTTTACTTTCCAGCTTCCCAACTGAATATTTAAGGTGCTGTTATTCCCATGTTCTTTTATACAATATATTGTAGAATAAAAAATCCCATTGCTGCCAAGTCGATTCCAACTCACGGCGACCCTGCAGGACAGAGTAAAACTGCCCCATATGTTTTCCAAGGAGCGCCAGCTGGATTCGAACTGCTGGCTTTTTAATTAGCAGCTATAGTACTTAACCACTACACCTCCAGGTTTCCTTAGTTTCAAAAGAAGGGGACAATTAGGTATGCCTTTGGAAATGATGCCTGATTTTTGAATACCGGAAGTCTTTCCAATACTGCTGACCCGACATCACTCGTATTGACTGGAATATGTGGACACCACCTAATCAAATCAACTACACTTTGAAAGTGCCTACTTTTTCATCTTAGTATGAAATGTGACGGTGCTCATTATGTTTTACAGCCAGGATCTTACTACTGCATTCAGTGAGCAGCTTCTGGCTTTGTTGCAGCAGTGGGATACAGATTTAAAGGAAGCTGAGGAATATGAAGTACACTTCATGGTGGGTATCAGGCTTAGCTTTACAAGTCACCTATTGTAACACTGTCTCAAGTAGGGGAAAATGGAGAGCCACAGTTGGCTGTGTGTTTTGGCCCAGGGGACTGTGAACCACAGAAGTGTACACAAACAAACACACTAGAAAAGGGTTGCCATCAAGCCCAGCTGACTCTTGCCAAAGCCATGTGTCTCAGAGTAGAACTGTGCTCCATAGACTTTCCAGTGTCTGGTTTGGGAGCGTGTAGATCACCAGGCCTTTCTTCTGAGGCACCTTTGTGTGGACTGGAACCTTCACCCTTGGGGTTTGCAGCCAAGCACGTTCGCTGAGACTCCACAGGCAAATGCTATCCCATATTGTTTGACATTCTTGGAGTTCCAAGTGACAGAAATTTGCAGAAGTAGAACAGCAGAATGGATGGCTGTACAGGAAGAATTCTGGGGGAGTTTAGCTGCAGGCTCAGCCAGACAGGGGTGGGCAGAGGTTGCTCAAGCAGTGTCACCTGGGCTCAGTCTGTGTCCCTTAGTAGGCTTTCTCAGTGTGGCAAGTGAGATAGCCTTTTGTGATCCTAGATTCACAAACCGTTTGGCAGCCTCAGAGGACCAAGATATTGTCATCCAGTTGCTCTGGCAGAAAAGTCCTCGAGAGAATTCCAACTCAGCTACTTTGGATCCTTTACCCCTCCCTGAACCAGTCATGGTGGTCAGGGCCTGGTGTACTCTGGACAGCCAGGCCTGGGTCACCTCCTATCCCTATGGTGGGAGGGTTGGAAGTCAGCTCACCCATATCCTCTATGGCTACAGTATCTCCCCTTCTCTTTAAAGTTTTAGCAAATTTGTCAGACACACTTAACCCATAGTGAAATTCTTGTTCTTATCACCCCCAAAGTTGGGGGTGGGGTGGGTAGAGGGAGTAGGTTAATGAGTTCAGGCTTAGAAATGTTAAACTCAGGGTGCCCGTGGAACATTCAAGGGGACGTGGTGTGTAGGCCGCTGGCTATGGGGGCCTGGATCCAGGAGAGGGATATGGGCTAAAGATAACAACTTCGGGAGTTATCAGCACTGAGACAGCATTGCAGCCATGTGACTAGATCTACTCACCTCCACTCGCTGAGATGAAGCCTCAAGGCTGAGCCCTGTGGTGCCCCAATGCTTAGGGTACTTCCTGTGGGGAAGGGGACCCAATAAAGGAGATGAGGACGAGTGATGTCATAGGTAGAAAAAAAAGAAGACAGGTGAGATAGGCGAACAAAGCATTTTACTAAGAAAAGAGGACTCAGTTCGTGAGGAGGGTTTGGCAACATCCATGATGTTGGTCTCATCAATGAACACGTATTTGGTGAGATAGAGACGAAAATCTCCAGTGACTACAAGCAAGAATGGCACATGGGGCAATGGGGCAGTAGCTCTGGAGAAAAGCAATACCAGTTGCTTTTGACTGGAGAAAAAGCGAGGAGTTTGTATGCCAAAGGGGGATATTTAGAGGGATAAAAGGAAAATTTGAGACGGGTTTTACAACTGCTGAACAATATTCTTGAGAATGAATGGGATCTAGTGGGCAGGAGTCCAGACTGGTTTGGACAAGCCAGGAGAAAAGGTAGAGTATATGAGTACGAGCTGGAAGTACTCCTTGGGCTGCTTCTGTTTAGTGAAATAATTAGGGTGACCCGTGAAGTGTCAGGGCAATGGAGGAGATGTTGCCTTTGAGGACGGATAATCTCCTCAGAGTGGGCTAGAGAAATGCAGTTGCAGATGTTGAAAGCAGCGATTTCCCTGTTAGTTCTTTTAAACTCAGTGAACATATATATTTTTTATCTTTTTGCTAAGTCTTACCTACTTTTAATGTTTGTAGCTAGTGCTTCAACAGCAACAAAGGATTTTACAGAAATGTAGAATTCTTCAGAAAGAGACGCAGAAAGAAATGAAATCTCTTCACAAGCAATTCCTGAAGGTCTGTTGTACTTGGTAACAAATACATTCTTGTAAAACATAATGTGTGTATGGGAGCACGTTCTGTTTTCGTAATTTATGGGAGACATTATATTCTTTGAAATTTATGGGAAAAGGTGTCTTTGTCAGGCATTTTTAGTTCATAAAACCATTTTCTGTTTTGAATTGTTTCTGATTTTACATGAGTGCTCAGTGTGTTCTGACTTTTAGGATTCATTAATGGCTTTGTGGGGGTCATTCAGGGATGACCCAGATGGGTATTAGAAAGGAAAAGCCAGTGGAGGATGAAGAGTTTGTAAACTGACAACTGTCTACTGTCACCTTTGCACGTGAGAACAGTGTGTTCAGTGACAGTCGCTTCTTGTTCACACAGAGACACACTTGTGGAGGCATCAGTGGGAGGCCTGCGTGTGTCCCTTTGTTATGGTCAGGGGGATTCCTTTACTTAGTCTCCTTCAAAAGCATGCTGAAATGTTGCTCCAGTGAACCAGTTGGGACAGTTTAAGAAAACTCAAAATAGATTCAATACATGCAGAAATACACACTCACACACATATATGTATGGAGTGGATTGTGTCACAGAATAGCTTAAGTCTTTCAAAGTAGAGAAATTGTTGGGTTGCTCTAATACTCTGCGAAAACCATGTGTTCCTATATGGGAAGACCTGATAAAGTTCTAGAAATGGTTTCTTCTAGGTGTGACTGCTAAATGTGACCATTGAGGGCAGGGACTTTAGTGTGATCTCTGACTCTTCCCTTTACCCTTCCCATCCGGTTCCTGTGAAGCAGTGGGATTGGTGCCTCTGCAGTGGTTCTGTCACTTGCTCCTTTCTTTGAATTCCAGCTGCTACTGTCCCAGTCCCAGACCTTGTCAGTCCTGTCTGTCCTGTTGGGACCCTCCCATCGGATTTCTCTTGTCTCTAGTCCATCCTTCATAGAGAGGTCTGCAGTGTTATCTTCCTGAAACACATCGCTTCTCTCCTGGGAAGCTCTCATCAGCTTCTTCCTACAGTGAAACCTTAGGTGTTCAGGCCCCCAAGTAACAGGACCCCCCTTTTGAAGGTCACTTCTGCATTCTGTCTGCACTGTCACCTCTCCAGAGGAACTGCTTCCTCTGATCTGATGGGCCACGTGCTGCCATGCGGTTGCTTATGCCACCCCCCCACAAGACTTGACTCCACTTTCTGCCCCTCTGGGGATTTTACTCTTTTGCCGATCAAATTGGAACTCATCTTGTTTTCCACTGACCAGCTATAGCAAGTGGTGTTTCCATACCTGTTTATTATAAATGGCTTGTGATAGTCCTGCTTGCGTGCTTCTTTTTCTCACCGGAGTCAGGGTGAGATGGCATATCGTTCATTTTATCATCCCTCCACAGCCCCTATCACAGTCCTTCTGCCACACTAGGCACACGATGACTATGTGCTGGATGGAGAATAAAGGCTGGAGATGTAATTTTCGTTTTCCATAATTTGAAGGGGCTCTATTAGAGATCAGTTTTTTCCGCGAAAGAAGTCATGTGACATTATTAGCCATAGTAAGTGGTTTTAGAATACTTGCTGGAGAGTTTCAAAATTATGGTTATTTATTGGCATGGGACCTGAGTCTTTCTCTTTGCTCCATCTTGTTGTTAACGGTTCACCAGTCCATTGTTTCAGGCCAACTAGAGGACGGCTGAACCCCAACAATACTGAGCTCAACTGAAATCTTTTCTGTTCTGCTTGTGGATATTTTGCCTCCCTGAATTACATGGAGTACTTTTGTTTGGAATAAACAATAAGCATCTCTTGAAAATTAAAAATTCATGCCCAAGTTAAGGACCAGAGATGACTGAACCAGTCTTTTTGTTTCAGAACATCGAGGACATGAAGAAGGATTGTGAGAAATTCCTTACTCAGGGTAAAAATGACCTTCGCAATGAGATGGCTTTGCTGCTAGCCAAACTGACAGAGGACTCTGTAAGTAGCCTACATTCAAATTTGAAAACTGAGAATGATCTTAAGCCCTGAAATGTTTCATTTGCTGGAGTACTGGAACATGCTTATCAAAATGATAAAACAGTGATTTCATTTGTCCTTTCATATTACAGCAGAAGCAAATGTTGGCAGCTATTCAGCTGTTTCTTCAATCCCTGTTACTGCCGTGACTCTTTGAAGAAAGAAGCAGAAAGACAACATGACACCGTTCTAACCTTAGCTGTGTGAAGCCTCCTGGCAGCAGTTTAAACATTCTAGTTTATGTTACTGTTTCCTGTTAATCGTTCCCTTGTTTGTTGAGCACAAGTCTCCCTTTCTGTTAAGCATCAGATGATGCCTGAACCAGTACGTGAGAGACAGCAGTCCCAAAGTCTCATGGATGGAGCTTTCTGTGCACTAACACACACTGTGCACCCATGTTTAGCAGTAAAGATGATTTCGTTGTAGGCTCTGTCCTTCAAGACTCTGTGTCAGTCCCAAAAGGTGGACAGCACAAGTATGGAAGATGTAATTGCTCTTGTTAGGAAAATAAATGATCAATAAACATGAAGAGAAAATTAATTTCATTTGTGCTTCCTTTTGTATATCTACTCATTAAATTTCAGAGATGGTTCTCACAAAATAACAATTCAAAGATATTCCATTTTATCAACTTTTAAAGCTTAGAAGCTTTAAAACCTAATCCTCTGTTCTAGAATCAAAGAAAATGCACCAAACCTTTAAAATCACCCAACAGCCTCCAGATGCATATGTGACAGTGTAAGTGACTGCAACCAACACCAGGCAGAGTGCAGGAGCTATACAGCTAAACTCTTTCCACATTTATGACTCGCAGGATTGTGAGAAATAAATTGTTTTTTCAAGTCACTAATATTTGGATTAGTTGATTATTCAGCAAGAGCTGAATGGATAAAACAGGCTACTCAATATACTGTCTGCTAAAATGAACATCACTTGATATTTTTTAATTTTCTTTCATTTTTCTTACCTCAGTTAAGTACTACTTGTTTTTATTTATTCCTCCTCGATGGTCCAAAACAGGAATCTTTCACTTCAAGACTCCAGCTGGATCGACTACCACGACTCTTGTTAGATGACGTAACGGGAGCACAGTAAATGAAGTGACACGCTCACTTTCTGGCTGACCCCCAACTTCTTCTCTTCTGTGTGAGTCTTCCCATCAGTGGAAGCTGGCTTTAAGCAGCACATCCTTTATAGAACAAGGCATTATTTTTCAGACTTGGATTTTGTTGGTGTTATACTTAGCTACTCCTCACAAATAGCATAGCTGATTAAACTACCTTTATTTAGTAAAATACAGAAACTTCAGCCCCGAAACCAACATCTTGCTTAAGAGGGAAACACTGGCTAGAGAATTCCCTACTGACACTAAAAACGAGTACAAGATGCCTAACTATTTAACCCTATGGTGGAGGAACTAGTCACTATAAGTGGACAAAAGAAAATAATTTTAGAAATAAAATGAGAAAGATGAGATTGGTGGAAAACCCTTTGTAAGAGATTCGTAAAGTAGAAAATGAGCATACAGAAGTCAAAATCCTCTTTGTAATGATCATCCGTTGGAAGATAAAATATCCCATGTACAATGGCAGAAAGGAACTAGGCATAAATTTAACAAGAAAAATCCAAAATCTATATAATTAAAACTATAAATCATACTGAAACCTACAAAGGTAGTTTTGAATACATGGAAAGACATACTGCGTTCTTGAACGCGAGAATGCAATTTCGTAAAAAGTCAGTTCTCCCTAAGTAAGTTTATAAGTACAATCACAATAAAAATTCCATGAGTCATTTGTCTTGCCAGAGATAGACAAATTGGTCATGAATTCCACTTAGGGGAAAAAACAGCCAAGCCTCGAAAAAGAGGAGCCATAAAGTCATCGCCCCCTACAGATTTAATCAATGTGGCACTGTGTTTCTCAACACATGTGGTTGGTGAGGGTGAGCAAAATGGGCAGCCTCATATATTGTTGGTGCAAATGTAGGTACAGCTCCAGTGGAAGGGAACTGAACAATAGCTAGCAAACTGATACAGGTATGGACCCTTCCTTTGGTCCCGTAATTTAGTGTGGAGGGCTGTCTCAATGATACACCAACAAAACACAAGATGATGAATAATGTACAAGGCTCCACACGGTGTGTTGTTTACCACTTTCATATTAGCAAAAGACAAGAAATCAAATAAATAGTAGTCGATGGACATATGTGTTGACAACTGTAAAATGGTCTTTGGAGCACACCATTATGTGAGAAAAGAAAGGTGTAGGGCAATAGGTGTAGTGCTATCCCATATCCCAGAAATGGGGAGGAGTGTGTGTGTGTGTGTGTGTGTGTGTGTGTGTGTGTGTGTGTGCTTTTGTGCATTTTGTATATATTTTTATAAGGATGGACAAAGACAAACAAATGGTTATCGGTAGGGAAGAGAGAGGTCCATGTGTACAATCACCATTTGTGTTGGTGAAAAAAGGTATTTGCAATGAAAAAGTCGTTAGTCTTGCAAAATTCTATCATGTTATTCCTGGCATTATTTCTATCACTGAGGCCATATTTTCCAACTACTAATTCTTCTTGTTTCCAACATTTGCATTCCAGTCACCAGTAATTGTCAATGCATCCTGATTGCATGTTCGATCAATTTCAGACTGGAGAAGCTGGTAAAAATCTTCGACCTCTTCATCTTTGGCCTTAGTGGTTGGTGCATAAATTTGAATAATAATTGTATTAACTGGCCGTCATTGTAGGCATATGGATATTATCCTAGCACTACAGCATTGTACTTCAGGACAGATCTTGAAATGTTCCTTTTGATGATGAATGCAACACCATTCCTCTTCAAGATTTCATTGCCAGCATAGTAGACCATATGACTGTCAGATTCAGAATGGCCAGAACCAGTCCATTTCAGCTCACTAATGCCTAGGATGGCAATGTTTATGCATTCTATTTCATTTTTGACAATTTCCAGTTTTCCTACATTCATACTTCATACATTCCATGTTCCAATTATTAGTGGATGGCAGACACAGGAACCAGATGGTATACACAAGTACCAAATTGACTACATCTGTGGAAAAGGATGATGGAAAAGCTCCATATCATAAGTCCGAGCAAGACCAGGTGCTGACTGTGGCACAGATCATCACTTACTCATATGCAAATTCACATGGAAACTGAAGAAAATTAGAACAAGTCCACAACAGTCAAAGTATGACTTTGAGTATATTCCTCCAGATTTTAAAGAGCATCTCAAGAATAAATTGGATGTGTTGATCACTAATGACCAAAGACCAGATGCCGTTGAGTCGGCTCTGACTCATAGTGCCCTATGATCAACAGAATGAAGCACTGCCCAGTCTTGCGTCATGTCCACAATTGTTTTTATGCTTAAGCCCATTGTTGCAGCCACTGTGTCGACCCATCTCATCAAGGGTCTTCCTCTTTTCGCTGACCCTCCATTCTACCACGCATGATGTCCTTCTCTAGGGACTGATCTTTCCTGACAACATGCCTAAAACATGTAGGACTCAGTCTTGCCATCTTTGCTTCCAAGGAGCACTCTGGTTGTACTTCTTCTGCAACTCATCTGTTTTTCCTTTGGCGGTCCATTGTACATTCAACATTCTTCTCCAACACCACAATTCAAAGGCATCAATTCTTCTTCTGTCTTCTTTGTTCATGGTCCAGCTTTCGTATGCATATGATGTGATGGAAAAATACCATGGCTTGGGTCAGGTGTGTTTTAGTCTTCAAGGTGACATCCTTACTTTTGAATACTTTGAAGAGCTCCTTTGCAGCAAGTTTTCCCAGTGCAATGTATCTTTTGATTTCTTGACTGCTGCTTCCAAGGGTGTTGGATTGTGGACCCAAGTAAAATGAAACATTGACAACCTCAATCCTTTCTCCATTTAGGGCAATGTTGCTTACTGGTCCAGTTGTGAGGATTTTGGTTTTCCCGATGTAGAGGTGCAATCCACACTGAAGCCTGTGGTCCTTGATCTTCACCAGTAAATGCCTCAAATCTTCATTTCCAGCAAGTAATGTGGTGTCGTCTGCATAACACAGCTTGTTAATAAGTTGTCCTCCAATCCTGATGCCTCGTTCTTCTTTCTATAATACAGCTTCTTGGATTATTTGCTCAGCATGCAGATTAAAAAGGTCTGGTGAAAGGATATGACCTTGACACATGCCTTTCTTGACTTGAAACCATGCAGTGTCTCCTTGTTCGGTTTGCACGACTGCCTCTTGATCCATACAGATTCCTTAAGAGCACAATTAGGTGTTCTGGGATTCCTGTTCCCTGCAACGTTAGCCATGCTTTAGTATGATCTACACAGTCGAATGCTTTTGTGCAGTCGATGAAACACCAAGTAAACATCTTGCTGTCATTAAGAAATCAAGATTTAGCATGTACAATAAAAGAGACACAAAAATAAAAACAAAGAATTTGGATGAGAAGTACCAGTATGAAGTATCAGTAGGATCCCTTTCAGCATGAACCAAAATTGTCATTGTGGGTATTTAAAAAAAAAAATAGTAAGACTTTATTTCTTGTGTCTGTCTACCAAAACCCAATACCATCAAGTCGATGTCATTCTGACTCATAGTGATTGTGCAGGACAGAGTAGAACTCCCGCACGGAATTTCCTAGGAGCACCTGGTAGACTCAAACTGCTGACTGATTCACAGCCTCAGCACTTAACCACTACACTACCAGGGATTCCATCCACTGACAAGTCCTAGAAGGATGTCGAGGATCCTTGGTGCCCAACCTGTGGTCTCTAAAACAAACCAATGCTTTTTAGAGTAATGGCTGATTCCAGGTGTGACACAGTAGTATGTAAGGAACATGAGCCTGGAATGCCCTCCTGTACCCAAATCCATGGCACTTCATTGAAGCTGTGTTGAAAGAATGCGGCAGGCAGCAAGAAAGGGCTCTGGACTGTCAAATACAGAGCAGTGTCACCATTGCAACAAATAGTAACTGCAATATTTAGAGGCACATAGGCATCATAAACCAAAAAAACCCAAACCTGCAGCCAGTGAGTGGATTCCAAACCCTACCAACATAGTAGAACTGCCCCTTGGAGTTTCCAAGGAGCAGCTGGTGAATTTGAACTGCTGACCTTCTGATTAGCAGCCATAGCACTTAACCAGTATGCCACCAGGGTTTCCATACATGAATTCATTATATTTTTTACAACCCCAAACAATCATTTGCTGTTAGAAGACGAGTCAAGGATGACAATGCGTTATTCACAAAGGAGAAAAGATGACACTTTTTTCTCACACAAAGTCTAGTTTCAGGGGCCAACCGCCAGGGTCCCTGAAATGACCGTTTGAGAACCCTGAACATCCAGTTATCTTTTGTGACGTTTCCTCAATCCCTGTGGGGAGAGACATGATGACTCTGTTTCACAAAAGTGGAGAGTAGGAAGCAGAGGTTCAGCAACACCCTCAAAGTTGCTCAGGTGGGGAGCGGCACAGGTGGGAATCAGTCCGATGTCTGTCCTTCTGAAAGTGGCCGATGTGAATGCACTGACCATGAGAACAGCCCCTTATGGACAACAGTCCTGACCGAGAATATAGTTGTGCTGGGCTGTGGGTCTGCATGTCTCTCCCCCTTCCCTCCTCACTGAGAGCCTTCTGAGCCATCACCAGGTGGAACACAGGTATGCATCTGCATAGACTGCATGGGAAATGGAATGACTGTGTCTTGCTCTGGAATCACTCCAGGCTCATGGTGTGCTGAGGCAGAGTCCTTTCCCTGCTTCAGAGCTGACTCTGCTTTTCACTCACCAGATCACGTCCGGTGACCCCATGTGCTTGGCAGGACCCAGCCACGGGGGGTGAGTTCATGTGCCAAGAGTCAGGACATCGTGAAAATCACAACTGCATCCCTCCTGTCCCGTGAACCTGCTTCCCAGCACATTATTGCCCGGGACTGCTCAAGGTGAGTCAACTGTGAACTTGTAAATGGGAGGAAAAGCTGCATCACTGTGTCCCTCTCTCTGCAAAGCCAATGAGTGTGTGGGTCTTAGAAACGAGCAACTGGGGCCAGTCAGACCCAAGGATGACAAGAGGGCCCAGTTCTTCTGAGCAGCTCCCACCAGGTGGATTCTAGATTGTGCAATGGGAATATGTGGTTGTTGTTAACTGCCACGGATTGTGACCACTGGCGACCCGAGGTGTGCAGAGCAAACCAGTGCTCCACACAGAGTCCAAGTCTGTGAACTTTCGGAATTCGGCCACCTGCCTTCCCAGGCACCTCTAGATGGGTCGAACCAATAACGTTTCGCTGCTAGTTGAGGTCTTAACTGTTTGCATCCCCCAGGGACTCCTCTATGGGGATAACAGGTATCTTCTAGGCTTCAATCAGATGGACATTTTCAGTGGATGTCTGTCTCTAGGGACTGCTCATCAGGTACCAGTCACGGGTCAAGTAGACGGCTATGCGGACTCGTTTGTCACCAGAATACAGAGAAGCATGGCCGAATGCTCATCCCGTTTTCTAGACGTGGACACTGAGGCTCAGAGCAATCAAGGAGCTTGCTGAGGTCTGCCTTGGAATCTGTGCTTGGTCCCTGACCCGGGCTGCCGTGCTTGTCTGGTTCATATAGCCAGGTCTGAGTACTGACTGCTGTGGAGACAGCTGCTGAGATTTCACAACAGCTCCAGGGCACCCCCTGCCCAAAGCCCTGCTCTCAGCAAGATATCGGAGCTGAATGCTTTCACTGAGTTACAACAGAGGCGAGTTTCCTCCCTGACCCTGGCCTCAGAGATGAATCCCTTCTCTTTTTCTTGGCACTGAGATTCCTCTGAGGGGCCATCCTTTTCAACTAAGCAAAACAGGAGACCCCTGTGAGCCCAGAAAGGGAGAGAAATGGCTCAGACAGCTCCCCAAGCAACTTCACCTCGGCATCCCCAGAGTCTCCTGTGGCTGTACCAAAGCCAGGTCTGAACATAACAGAGCCATCAGAGGAGACTTGCCAAGCCAGCTCAAATTCCCTGAGCACTGTTGCCGGTCAAGATGAAAGCAACCCATGTGCAGTAAGCCTGGGACTGACCCATTCTTGTGTCGCTGGAATGTCTGTGAGTCTTGGGGGCTTGTATGTAGTCAAGACCGTGAGCATCATTGCCCACACTTCCATGTTGCTTCAGGAAGGAGGGTGACTGGGGGGCAGGCAGTATAGGTGGTATAGCAGGCACCAACTGAGAGTTCACCGGGACCGAGGGCAAATCCAGCCTCTGAGACCTTACGTAGTCATCCCTCGTACCTTTCAGTTTGCAGTCGAGTGCATAACCATTGAGCCACCAGTGCTGTTCTAGGGATACAGCCGCAAACAAGAGGCAACTTCCCATCCTTGTGAATCTTACGGTTGAGCAGCAAAGACAGCTGTAGCCAAAGGGAAGAGCAGGGTGTCACGAGCCTGAACTGAACAGGGACGCTGTACGAGGATTTGAAGGGTGAAGGGGAGAAGTGGAGGATGGGACACGCCCAGTCAAATTCCAGCCTCAGTCTCCCTGACACTTTCCCTGTTATCTTTCTAGCCTACGCCACCAAGCCTCTCCACAGCTTCCTCCAAGGTCTACTGGAATCTTCCAGTCCACTTCCACATGCCGGTCCGACAACTTTCAGAGGGGTTTTGCAAAGGCAAGTCTGATCATGTGAAAGCTCTCCAGAAAAAAAGGAGGAAGAGGAGGAGGGGGAAGGTTGGTGGGGTTGATCTCCTGAAAGCTAGCCCTGTTGCTGCTACGTTTCCAGTCAACGATCTTGGGCGAATGCGTTGAATAGCCTTTTCCTCAGCTGCAGAACAAGGCTGGTAAAAGCATAGGTAGAATGATACAAAAATGCCGGTACTCAGCTGTGTTTGACCAAGAAGAATGACAGTTTCACATGGTTCAACCTAACACGGCCATCAGGGGGCTGCTGTGAGATGAAATACAATCAGCATGGCGATGCCTGGCGTGCAGGAACGTCCCAGAACTGGTGACCGGCTTTCACCTCCTCATTCTTCCCTCTTCTTCATCCGCCTTCTTGGCTCACGGTCACTCCTCTGGCCATTCTGTGCTGCCAGCATGCTAACGCCAAGGGGTTTAGCCACGGGACCCTGAGACGTCTAGGCTTTGGGGAGCCGGTATCATCCCCTCGCCTTGTGACATTCCATACATTGGTTGACCATCTTTATTTGTGGCCAGTTCCACAGAGCTAACATCTCCCTAGCACGGGGGAAAATCGCTTCTACCACATCCTCCAGTAAGAATGACTTTCCTCACGCTCTGTTAGTCTGAGACTGTCTTTCCGATCCTGCCTGAAATTCATCCAGAGGAGGTGGGTGAGATTTATAGCCCACTGAATGCCAAAGGCTGGAGCTCTTAGATTTGAATGTAGTTGTTGGAATGACATCATCAAAAGCAATGCATCAAAAGACAACCTCCCAGTAGGTCTGCCACGCTGGCCATCCATGCTTTCATCTGCTACCAGTTAAAGTCGTCAATCATGCAACGTATGTTAATGAAGAAAACATGGAGATTTGTTTCCCAGGTTTTTACTTTGAGATTATAATTTCTGATAGAGTTTCAAGTTCCTTGGTATCACGATTAATGTCAGCATTTTGCCAGTAAAGTTCTGCTCAAGCAGAACAATTCATTAGTGCTAAAGCCAATTTATTGGAATGTGCTGGAATTCGCCTTGTTTTTCTCTATTAACGTATTACAAGAAGAAGTGTTTCTTGAGCTCTTGGCTGACAGGCTTGGCCCTGCCTACCACATGTCTTAGCTCACTATAGGTGGAAAGTCTCTATCTGGTAAATGAGATTCCAGGATCACAATAAAACACAAAACCAAACCCCAGACTCTCAAAAACTGGTTTATTTCCCTTGGAAATGTAGACAGTCTCCATCTCTGTTTGTTAATCAACTTATTTCTTTCACAGTAACCCTCAGGGGGAATGAAATCATCAAAGAAAAATGCTTCAATCAATGCCTGATCAGGAGTAAGTGCTTAGTAAATGATAAATATTATTTGGGATCAGGGGCAGGAAAGCCAGAGAGGTTAAGAGCACAGTGTCTCTGGCTAACTTGGGCAGTTGGCAATCACCTGTTCACCTAAACGTTTGCTGATTGGAGCTCACTCAGCAGCTCGGAAATAGAAAATCCCAGAGAACGGCTCCTGTAAAGATTGTTGTTGCTGTCAGTTGCCCTGGACTTCCCCTCACGGTCACCCCGTGTGAGCAGTGTAGAGCTGCAACGGCTGCAACCTTTCAGAAGCAGATCGCCAGACCTGTCTTCCGAGGTAGGTCTGGATGGACTCAAACCATTAATTTTTTGGATAATAAACAATCAAGGGCGTAACTGCTAGAGCCATCAGGAGGTTACAGCCAAGAGGACTTTATGGAACAGTTCTACTCTGTGACACATAGGGTCGCCATAAGTCAGAACTGTCTCGACAGAAGAGGGCAAGACACAGGCTCCTAGCTGCACAGTGAATTCAAAAGCCAGCTCCACCATTTCACGGTCCGGTGGTCCCGGCTTCCAGAAAGCGTCTCTGAACATTTGTTTTTTTGATTCGTCAAGTGTGAGTGTCCTCATTTATCTGAGGCTGCCACAACAAGTTACAACAAACAGGGCAGCTGCAATGAAGGAGATTTATTCTAAACCAGTTGTGGAAGCCAGAGATCCGGAATCGAGATTGATCGGGCTGCATTCTTTGAAGACGCTGGGGAGGACCCTTCCTCATCTCTCCCTGAGTCTGCGACTCCTGGCATTCCTCGCCTTGTGGTCGCTGCCTTGAACCTTCAAGTGGCCTCCTTCCCCTTGCATCTCTCCTCTGTACCTCTTCTCATAAGGACACCATTCACTGGATTCAGGGCCCACCCCAAATCTGCGCTTATTTCATTCAAGATCCTTTATCAATTGTACCTGTAAATACCCTAGCTTCAAATAAGGTCACACTCTGAGGTTCCAGGCAGACATAGAGTTTGGGAGACATTCTTCAACTCACTGAAGTTGGGAGGTTGTACAGTTAACACAGTCAGCTACTAACCAAAAATTCAGAGGTTCGAGTTCCCCCTAGTGGTGTCTTAGAAGAAAATCTTGACAATCTATGCCCAGGAAATCAGCCACTGAAAACCCTGTGGAGCACAGGGGGTAGCCATGAGCCAGAACGCACTCAGTGGCCACTGGTGCTGGTATTCAAACCACCGCAGGAAGTAATGATAGCACCTGCTTCATAGGATGATCAGGGGATTTGATGAGGCAAATGCAGGTAAGGTGCTTGGCCAGCCACTGGGCATGGTAGGGCTCAGTAAAAGCAGCAGGAAGAGGGCACAGCCACTATAAAGGAGCACTTCCAAGGACACCTCCCCCAGGATGGCAGCTGTCCCTCTCTCATCAGTCACTGGGATTCTTTCCCCACTGGCCAGAGTAGGTCATTCTCATCTCCCTGCAGCAGAATGCCAACAGTTTGTGAGGTCTCCCCCTGCCTGTACGTTGAACCTCTGCCACTCTCATCTATGGGTGAAGCACAGAGCCAGGCAGGGTGAGGGATCCCTCAGTGAGATGCAGTGGCACAGCAGCCACAATGGTGGGCTCAAACATGATTGTGAGGACGGCACAGGACCCGGCAATGTTGCCTTCTGTTGTACATGAGGGCACCATGAGTCCGAGCTGAATTGCTGACAGCTAACAACAGCCAAACCATACCAAACCCACTGCCGCAGACCTCGTTGTGACTCATAGCAACTCTAGAGGACAGAATACAACTGCTACATAGGGTTTCCAAGGCTGTAATCATCATGGAAGCAGATTGTCAAAACTTACGTGGAATAGCTCGTGGGTTGGAATCACCGACCTGTAAGTTAGCAGTAGAGTGCTTAACCTCTGTGCCTGCAGGGCTCCTACGGCCACAAGCACCCTAAAGGGGCGTACAGCTTGGAGGGTGTACAAGGTGAGTCAGCAGTGTACAAGGTGAGTCAGCGGTGTGATTTCTGGAAAATCAGTTAACCTCTGTGGGCCTGGGTAGCCTCAACTATTAAACAAATGGGTTAGTGAAGAACACACATTGTGTGGTGTCTTCCACCTCCTGAGACTCTCATTCAGAATCCCTGAAATGCAATTAGTATTTTCATGAATGTATCATGCAACCCTCCACTCCCTCTCTCAAACTCAATTCTGCAAAACATACACACACTTTCTTGAAAGGAAACTCATTTGTCATGGGATTCCTGGCCAGGTAGAGGACAGCTTCCAGCCAGTCTCGCTCCTAAATCATAATCTCCACTACTGTGGGCCAGACCCAACCTAAGCCCCAAACCACTGTCAGGGAGTCCATTCCAACTCACAGCAACCCTGTAAGACAGAGCAGAACTACTCCACAGAGTTTCCAAGGAATATCTGGTAGATTCAAACTGCCACCCTTTTGGTTAGCAGCCATAGCACTTATTCACTGGACAACCAGGGTTTCCAACTTAGCATGGATAAAATACTGACTGTAGACTCAGCACCAGGGACAGCTCCAATCTGGCCTCCACATCAACATTTCTGGAGAAGGTGGATATAGTCCTTTCTCTAAACTCCCATACGGGTCTGCAAAAGCCTAGAGAGCCTCATCCTCTTAGGCTGAGGTCCAAACAACTCAGCTGAAACATTTTTCAGCCAAACAAAAGTAAGTCTTCACCTTCATCGCTGGTCTCCAAACTTTCAATATTTGGAGAGATTCCTGTCTAAAACACCACTCCAAGTTGAAGGGCGAGAATTTGCAAAGAAACTTGGATATGAGTATACGTGATCAGGAGGAGATTTTGTGCCCCAAATAATCTAAAGAATAAAAGAACCCAGGACAAGGGTTTTCAGAGGTCCAAATACCAGGATGGTGAGCATAGGAAAAGCATTTGCACTGTGCTTAATTCATTCTTATTCTATATTATTCGATGGAGAGAGTCAAAGATGTATGCACATATATATATATATGACACTCATATTAAGGAGGAAACTTTTTCCAAATATTTTATCATTTCCCCATATTATTCAACAAATTTAAATACTACCAAGTAGTGCCAGTGGCCAAACTTCTAACTTCGGCCCCAGCGTTTTTCCTGAGCTAGCTGCTTAACAGTATCTCCAGCAGCCAGCTTAACAACTACATTTGAATTCTTGCTCGAATTACACAAAACCTAAACCAAAGTCTCAATTTCATTCTCATTCCACCCTCCAAATACATTCTCATTCTATATTCCAAACTCATCTCCTTCCTGTCTTTCTCAATCCAGTCAATGGTACCATCACCCCTCCAAGACACTCAAAACAAAACCATCTGGGGAATTCTCTCTGTTCTCCTCATTCTGCATGTCCAACTCATCAGTAAATTTACTGGTTATACCTCTAAACTACCTATCTCAGCTATGTCTTGTTCTCTCCATCTCTACTTTCAGCCCCCAATCCGAACCATGGCCATCTCCCCACCTCAGGACTGCAGATTGAAACATGTCCTCCCAAAAAAGGTACCAGAGTCCTAACACCAGGATCTGCAAAGGGACCTTGTTTGGAAATAGGGCCTTTGAAGATGTTCAGTCAACATGAGGTCACACTGGAGTTGGGTGGCTACCAAGCCAGTGAGAGGTGTCCTTATGAAGGAGAAAAGGCACAGAGAGAAGACAGCCATGTGAAGGTGCAGCTACACTGGAGCTGTAAGCCAAGGCTTAGGGCTATCAGAAGCAGAGAGATACAAGAGAGGACCTTCCTCCAAAGCCTGTGAAGAGAACATAGCCCTGTCCACCCCCTGGATTCAGACGCTCACCTCCAGAGCTGTGAGACAATAGCTTTCCATTCCTGCCCTGGAACAGCCATCATAAACACAGGATTGAAAGTCAATGCACTTTTCTACAAACGGTTTGCAAAAGTTCTCTGGATCAGCTTGATAGGGTCAATAGTTCAGTCTATGCCCTTTGACAACAGGCTGCACCACAACAGGGCTCTAGACAAGTCAGAGTAAATAACAGCCCTTCCTGCAGGCAGTGAGGCAGGCCCAACTCTACACCCGTGAAATAAGTCTGGACACAGACTTGGCCTGGGATGATGAAATTAGAGATTGATTTCTAAGAGTTTAACACATCTGAAAGGACACTGTCTTCAGGTAATCCAAATATACTCCTGTCATGGATGCAAAGAAGGTGAGTTTTGAGTATTGTTGTATCTCGTCAACAGAGGTTATTCTTAGTGATGTGGGGTAGACACAAAGAGCTAAGAGAACAGAAGTCCAGACTTTGGATGAGTGTAAATGACTCAGCAAGGCAAAGTGATATAGATTTCCGGCCCCAGGTCTTCTACGGACCCTGTTCCAGTTCACCCAAACCAGTGCCTACCGTTTGAAACCAAGGGCTCCCAATGATCAAGGGGCTTAAAACAAATCAAGACTAAAGGGGCACGCCAGCCCAGGGACAAGGATGATAAGGCAGGAGGGGATGGGAAGGCTGGTAATGGGGAAACAATAGCTGAGAGGACAGTGTTGACATGTCTTGGTGTTGGCCACCAATGTTGCAAAACAATATGCATGTGAATTGTTAAATGAGAAACTAATTTGCTCTGTAAACCATCGTCTAAGTGCTTGCACACACACACACAATGACCAAGGGGCTTATTTGTCCATGCTATTGGAAAAGGCAACGTAGTGGGTCAACATAACTCATGAGCTGCTGGGTTTGAGTCCTTCTTGCTTGACATTTGAGCTGCTTCTTTCCAGAGAAAGGAGTAAAAGAAGGAAAAGGTTTATCCTCCTGTTCCATACCTGCCCCCCTGGGGCTGCATCCCTCCTCTCCATGACCACGTCCGCCAGGGGAACTGAACCTGAAGGTCAGCTTGTTAGTTTGATTCTCTGCTGAGATTCAAGGCCTATCATAGGTTTCCCTGTAACTGGTAAGGAGCCCTGGTGGTACAGTGGTTAAAGCACTTGGCTGCCAACCGAAAGGCTGGCAGTTGGAACGCACCAACAGCTTCATTGGGGAAAAACATGGCAGTCTGCTTCCATGAAGATTGTCGTCTTGGGAACCCTATGTGGCAGTTCATTCATGTCCTATATCGCTGCTGTGAGTTTAAATAAATTTAACAGCACTGAGTTTGGGTTGCTGTAAGGAGTATATTAGTTTCTTCGGTCTACTGTCACAAATTTGGTAGCTTAAACAGTTTCCCAAGGTATGGGGCCCAGCTACCACTAGTGAATATTTTTGTAAGGATTCAAGAGAAGAATCTAATCAAAAGGGAGGAAATGAAGTATAGGATTAAAAATTCTCATAAAATCCCAACTTTCTAGAATTGTGGAGGCTGGAAGAACCCCCCCAAACCATTAACCTGTTACATGAAAAATACTTCCTAAAGTTTTCTTTAAACCAAACAGTTGTTCCACTGAATTAGTAAAGAATGTCTGTATTGAGCATTGTGACTATTAAAGAACTGTCTATATAAGATCAAGTTGACAACAGCAACTTGATAGGTTACTTAGGAAAGTTAGGGGCAGCAAACTGCTAAAAACGGGGAGGAACAACCTGAAAAAGGAGGGTGACAATCATTTCCAACTTGAAGAATACAATCAATGTCACTGAATCACACATGCAAAAAGGGCTGAATTTGTTTATATCATGTATATTTTCAACAACAAATAGTTCATTAATTAACTGAGAATTCACCCCACGTGATTCTACTGTGAAGCCAGAGCTAAGCGCAACCAACTGTGTATGGTACATTTTAATAACTTCTTTCTGATTGCTTGAAGCACTGGTGGTGCAGTGGTTAAGAGCTGGGGCTGCTGACCAAAAGGGCAGTAGTTAGAATCTACCAGCCACTCCCTGCATGCCCTATGAGTCCGTTCTACTCTGTCCTAGAGGATCTCTATGAGTTGGAACTGGCTCAATGGTGACAGTTTTTGGTTTCGGTTCTGAGTTCTTATGTGTGCAGATGTCCCATTCATTCGTGAAACAGCTATTCAGTGAGCATTTACTGTGCTACTTAAGCATCATGCCAGATGCTGAGGATCAGGCAGTGATCAAGACAATCCTGATGCCTTCACCTGGAAGCAGGGAGGATGCAGTTGCTTGTCAAATGACTCATTCATTAATTCACTAGACCAAAGAAAACCAAGCCCTTCACCATCTAATCAGTTCCAATTCAGAGAAACCTTATAGGATGGAGAATCACTGCCTCACAGGGTTTCCAAGGCTATAAATCTTTAGAGAAACAGACTGTTACATCTACCTAAAAAGAACCGTGTCTCCCAGAGTTCCAGAAATGCCTGGAGAACATGAGTGTTTGACACAACAGAATGAGTTCCAAAGAGCAGAATATCAAGGATTGCTTGGAGACAGATTTTTAGACAGAGCATGGTGTAGTCCTAAGTCTGGGGAAGAAACCTTCTCTAGGAACCTAGCAGGCTGGCCCCCTTGCCAGATGCTTGGCATCAGGGTCCAAATAAGTTTGTTCTTTGGCTCGGGCCGTACTTGCTGCTAGCAGCTAATAACTGGAACCAAGTCCATGAGAATGACTGGATTATTTTTCTAGGAAATGAAGGACAGCTGCACAGTATCACTCAAGTTGTCCAACAAGAGAAAACAAAGTCCCAGAGGAGTGACTCTGCTCCTTCTCTTCACCCCAAAGGGATGGAAGGGACCATGGACACCATCACTTCTGAGACCAATTCAGGATTCTAGATAAAGCTTCACACTTGGCTGGAACTATAAGGAGAAAATGTTGCTACATAAACGTGAAAGGAACGTAAAAATTGATGATGTTTCAGGCAACATGAGCAACGACACTTTTCAAAACTATTTCTGCTACTATCTTAATTAAGAGGATTTGGCTGCTGAACTCTGCTTCTGGTACCAACAAAAAAGAAAAGAAAAAACCCAGTGCCATCGAGTCGATCCCAACTAGAGCTGGGGAATTCTTTCAGGAGGGAGGGAAGAGCTACCAGCCCCGGCTGGTCTTTCCTTCTCATGAAAACCAATCAAAGGTCTCTGGTGAAGGCTCTTGCCAGGATGACAACGAAGGCCAACTTGGACTCATCTGGGAAACTCTGGGGCAGGAAAACAAGGGCGGATAGGGCCAGCCAGGCCACTGAGGGATGGGACACCCCAGGAGCCTGAGGAAAATTCCTCTGGCTCTGTTGGCCTTGGAGAAATGGCAATGCACAGCAACACATGGACCTTGCCCCGTGGTCACAGACATGGGGGAGATACACTAGCAAATAATCACCCAAGTTCTTTCTCCCTGAAACTGGAAGGCTGCAGTGGAGAAGCTCTCGGTCTAATTGGCCTTGAGGATCGGGAAAGGTCAGAGCCAGCTGAGACCTGGAGGGTAAGGACTTCTTCAGGTGAAGGAGCAGAGGGAAGCATCCTCTAGAAGAAGGGAAGATGTTGCATGGATTCTCTAAAGTCCTTGTACTTTCCTCCAGGACTGAAGCTAGGGAGGAGGGGGGATATCAAATCAAGGCAACTTACACAAAGCACCTAGCACATAGTGGGTTCTCAATTGTTATTGCATAGGTTTGTGTGTGTGTGTCTTTATAGCTGTAACAGTGGCACGCTATTTTGGCATGGTACATCTGCTGTTAAAAACAAATCCTCTGCACACACCAGAAAAAACTGAAAGCAGGAATGTAAACTGCACTCTGCACACCAGTGTTGACTGCGGCACTTTTCACAACAGCTCAAAGGAATAAACACCTGGATGTCCATCAGCAGATGAATGGCTACACAAATTTGGTACAAACGCAAGATGCATCATTCTTCACCTATAAACAGAAAAGAAACCCTGATACATGGTACAGCATGGATGAACCTTGAAAGCATCATGCTGAGTGTAATAAGGAAGTCACAAAGGGACAAGCGGTGTACGGTCGGTTGGACTTAAGTTAGACAGGAAAATAAATACATAGAAATCAAAGTTTACCAGTGGTTATAGGGTATAGGAGAGAAGGACCAAGCGGGCGTTACAGAGCTTATGTAAAAGGTGCTGGAATCAACCAGAAGAGGACAGTAACAATGGTTGCAAGAGAAGCCTGTCCTGGGCTGTGCTGGGCTTTAGCCAACCTTTAAACTTGAAAATCCAGACATCACACAGTCACCCCCAAACCGAGCAGGAAGGAAATTTTGGCACCTGGTCGCTGATTCAAGCATTGGCCCAAGCAAGACTACTGGACCTCTGCAGCTGTTTAGCGTTTCAGCCCCATTTCCATCCTGAGAGCTCCCTCACATAATCCTTTCACAGGGGAAGCTTTTGGTTGTCACAGCTGAGAATGGGATGCTACCAGCATCTTGTAGACAGGGGCCAGAGAGGCTGCTTTACACCTTACAAGGCATAGAACAGGCTCCACAAACCAGAACGACTCTGTCCAAAATGTCCAGTGTGCTGAGGCTGGGAAGCCCTCTCATATCCCGTCACCAGTGAGACAGGGTAAAGTACTCCATCCAGATTGTGTCTCTATGGCGGAGCACCACGCTGACGACAATTTTCTCACCCCAGTCCCAAGCCCAGGTGCTCTTAACTGGGGAACTCAGAAGCGGTTTTCAGGGATCCTGATGAGTTATTAGCTTTGAATGCTAGATTCTGGCCAGCAATCACCCAGATGTGTACATCAAGCTGCCTGATCCTGGGGACAGCTGAGCCAGTGGTGAAGGCTGATAAGTAGTTTCTCAGGAGAGATTTTCTTCCTCCTCTGGGAAGAGCTGGGGGGATGAGACTCACCCCAGGATCACTGTTTTGTTCTTTAAAAGGGTTGCTGTCGTGTTCATTCTGCCTCTGACTCTAACTCACGGTGACTCCATGCATCTGAGTAGAACTCTGCTCCACAGCATTTCATAAAGAATCTCAGGGGGACTTTTTTCTCTACTGGATCAACAGCAGTGGCCCCAGAGTAAGCAATAGAAGTCAGACGAGGCGCTAGTTCATGCCCACTGGTCACCTGTCCTCCTTCCCACACACCTGCAGTCAGGATTTTGGCACTGAGTGGGCTTCTGGGGCTCCACTGCTCCAAAGTATCCTCTAGCGACTACCTCTTGAATGAGAAGGGCAACCCTTCTGAGGGGATTGGTGCGGTCAGTCCCATTTTAATCTCAGCCAGCAGAGCACCAACCCACGATGAGAGAGGGCATTTTACCTTCACAGATGTTCTGAGGCGGCCCGGATGGCCAGGCACTGCCCCTGCAGCTTCTGCAGAGAAACGTCTAGAGTGATCTGAGCCCAAGATAATCAGTTGTTGCTGGAGAACAAGGCTGTTTGGGGTTTCCTGCCAGGCTAATGGTCTATGCAGACAGCTTCTCCTGAAAAAGCACTCCCTTTGCCCGATGCCCTCAGACCTGGCTGAGATTGAAGAAACGGGCTCTGCTTCTCCAGCGTCCTCGGGGCTGCTGGAGGGGCTGGCCATGGCTCCCGGGCTCTGGCCGCCCTTAGGGCTCAGAAGGGACAGCCTGCCATCGCACGCCAGCAGCATCTCTGGGCATCTGCGCACAGCCTACTGTGGGCTCTGCTGGGCTCCAGTGGCCTCTCCCTACTGTCACCACTCCTGTTCTCTGCTGCCCTCTGCGGGCCGCCTGTGCGCATCGCCGACCCATCCGCCGGAGGCCAGAGGACACTTCACCAGCCAGGGTTATTTGTCTCCCGCAGAGGGCCAGGCCCACTAGGACTAAGTCCCCACCTGAGGTCGCAGTCCTGCGGTCTCCCTGCTCAGAAGCGGGTGAGGGAAGACTAGATGACAAGAGACAGACCGGCGTCCAGAGCCCTGGCAGGATGGACTTCAGCCACGTTCACCTTGGTCTCTAGTGCTACTCTGCGCCTTGAATTATCTGGAAAATTGTTAGTGGGTCTCAGGTGCCGTCGTCATGTCAGGTGAGTCCCAGAATGACCTCGTGTGCAGCACAAGGAAACACTGCCCGGTCATGGCTAGCCTCACGGTCACTGCTGTGCTTCAGCCCACGGCTGCAGCCCCTGTGTCAGCCCGTCTCCCTGAGGGCCACTCTCCTTTTGACTGACCCTCTGCTTTACCAAGCGTGGTGGCCCTCTCCAGGAGTTGGTTTGTCTTGTTGATTTCTCCAAACTAAGTGAGCTGCCCTCGTTTCTAAGGAGCGTTCTGGCTGTACTTCTTCCAAGGCAGATCTGTTTATTTGGGAAAACACAGGGTGTTCACTTCACACGCAGAATTTGGCCTGGATCCAGTCTTCTGAGTGCAAAGGCTTCCCAAAGGTAGGCTTGCCTGCCAGTCCACAGAGTGGGTCCCCGCTGCCCCCGTGGCATCACTGTGGCACTGCCTTCTGGGCTGTGTGACAAGCAGAGTCTGGAGGTGCATTCTCAGCATTTCAGGGCTACACCCAGAGCCCAGCGTAGGATGTGAGAGTCCCCGCAGGCTCCTGGTACCCCTCAGAGGCACGGAGAGGCAGGTGGAGCCTGTCAGCTTCTAACACCTGCTCTGGACTCTTGGGGTCCTTGAACTTCCTGGCTCTGTGCTGACACCCCAGTGCAATCCTTTGATGAACTGCTTCCCTCACCAAGCTCCTATGGCCAGTACCTGCCTCTGCCTTGGCCACGGCATTGTCCTCAGCAGCTGGCATGGCAGTGGCACATAGGTGATCCAGAGACACTTAATGATGAGGAAATGTTCTGCTCTGATCCAGGGTTCTCTGCATCCCACCTCTTCCTCTCTCCTCCACTTCATCCCTCTCCACAGTACAAACAATTCCAGGAACCCACATGTGTGCTAGGAGGCACTCTTGTGTTCATTCCACATAGTAACTCATCTAAACCTCACTACGGCCGTGTGGGTGGGTACTAGAGTGGCTGGTGGTCCCAACGAGGAGACAAAGGCACAGCTGGGTAAGTGACCTGCCCGAGGCACACTTCTGTAAGTGGCGGTGCTGGCATTCAAGCTCAAGCCCCACGAAACCTGCTGATGCCTCAGGAAAGAAAGCCTAGTGAAGGTGTGGTCCTCACCCGTCCAGCCCAACTCAACTGCAAGGTCATGGTGAAGCTCATTCCTTGCAGCCCTGGAAACAAAGCAAGAACAGCAAAGGAGTCTGGGGGCTTCCAGAAGTCATGGGGTCGCTGATGTGTATTTTCAGGTTTCATTTGGGTGGCCTTTATCCCAACACACATCCCACCCCTGAAACGAGCTGCTCACCAATTGGTCTGCGCTTCTGTAGGGCAAAGGGTGGCAGGGGCTGGTTGCCCTTTGATTTCCCGTTGCTTTCCACAGTGCCAAACCAGCAGCCAGGGCTCAGCACTGCAGCCGCTGAATAAGCAGATGCTGCAACAAAGGTCGCCAAGCCTTTCCATCCCTGGGAAGTAAAGGGACTTGCCTGTGAGGATTTTAGTCACCACGTGTTACAAGAGAGGGCCATCAGCCTGCCAAGCCAAAGGGGCTGGATCTCCAAGGGACTAATGCCCAAATTCTGGTCAGGAGGGCTACCCTGGCTGGTCAATGTCATGGAAGGACCAGAATGAATGGGGGACTCCTTAACACTCACCTGGGAAACGTCTGGGTTTCCTTCTCTGTCACGGCTAGCTGCCACTGAGTCAGTGCCCCACTTAACAGAACAGAAAGCTTCCCAGTCCTGCACCACGTCCCTGATGTGCTGCACAACGGACCACTGTGAACTGGGTGTTTTCATTGCCTGAGTTTTAAAAGTGGGTTGCCAGGCTTTCGGCCTAGTCTGCCTTGGTGTCAACACCCTGCTGTCCAGCATCCTAGCAACATGTGAGCCTCCACTGGGCAGGAAGTGGAACTCGAGCTCGTGTGAGGTGCACACTGGCCAGGAACCGAACCGTGATCTCCCACATGAAGGGTGAGAATTTTCTCTCTAAACAGGCACTACCCCTTGTAAGTTACCATGGGAACCCATAAAATGGGGGACACTCTGGGCTGGCACGAGAGCACCCAGAGAAAGAAGACAGGTTTCTGTTTCTGTCAGTCTAAGAAGACGCCCCTCACCACTCAGGAGTGGAACTCAGTAACCAAGCAAGAAGCCAAGGTGATGGAAAGGGCTGTGGGCGCTGTTTGCAGGAAGACACGCCTCCTGAACTGCAGGGGTCCTTGGGCTGCCATCTTAACCCCCCACCCACGGGGAGGGTGTGCCACGCCTGACCCCAAAGGGTGCTTGGATCCTGTTCCTCATAAAAGTAGACCTATGATGAGGATTCTAGAGCAAGGAGTTGACTTTGCAGGTGATTCTGGGAGCCCCTTTAATAGGTCAGGGGTGTGGGAAGGAAAAGGGTGGGCAGCCGGGATGTAATTGCTCCAGAGCCAGGACAGGCACCAGGTGCTCTAGGGATGACAACTGAGGTGGCTAAGCAATTACCATAAGCCCTCCCCTCCCTACGGCAAGGCCTCTTGTCACCTCCTAGCCATCTGGGACACTGGGGAGGAATCCAGCCCATAGGACAACACCCTTTGACTTCTCTGTCAGTGGAGGCTTGTGTGTTGCTGGCATGCTGAACAGATTTCAGTGGAGCTGCCAGGTTAAAGTCGGACTAGGGAGAAAGACCTGATGGTCTACCTGTGTAAATCAGTCACTGGAAACCCTGTGGATTGCCAACGGTCAGATCCGAAATTGATTGTGGGGACAGAGCAGGACCAGGCAGCATTTCATTCCGTTGTGTGTGGAGTCTCCATGGATCCAGGCCAACTCCATGACTGCTAACAACAGTGGCTTTCCACAAAGCCCCTCCTGAAGTTGATGGCTGAGTCCCCAGGGCCCATGAAGATGTGAGGATCACTCCCCTACTCCCAGCCACCCAAGCTCTCCATGTAACCCCAGGAAGCAGGTCCTGCACTCATGTCATTCCTGCTCCATTTCCAGCAAGAAAATGTCAATGGAGATCCTCCCCTAGTTCCCTCACTTCCTCCACGAACTGCCCGAAAAGTCAAGTAACTCCTGATGCCCCCTGTGCACCACCTACCAGGTGCCACTGGCCTTCAGCCATGACCCCAAGGGGCTGTGCTGGAGTGAGCATCTGTGCGGCTCTGCTCCAAGGAGCGTAGTTGTACAAGTGGTTTGCAATTGTCTTCAGAACCGCCTGAAAAAACCTGTTGCCCTTGACTCAACTCTAACTCATAGCGTCCCTGCAAGACAGAGTAGATCTCTCCCACAGGGTTTCCAAGGAGCAGCTGATGGTTTCAAACTGCTGACCGCTTGGTGAGCAGCCACAGCTCTCAACGGCTGTGCGAAGGAGGCTCCGTCAACCCGAAGATCTCCAGTGGGAAACATCTGGCGGCCCCGCTGAAGAAAGCCCTGGCAAACTGCTTCCGTCAAGGCCACAGCCCAGAAAACCCTACGGGGCAGTTCCGCCCGGCAACACAAGGGGGCGCCGTGAGGAGGGGGCTGACTGGCCGGGAGCCAATCACAAGCGCCACAGCTGAGCAACTCGGCTGTCCTGTCTCACTTTCCATCGCTGCTCAGGGTTGTCACTGAGGACAGGGAGGGTTTCTCCACTGAAACCGTAGC
Source organism: Heterohyrax brucei (assembly GCA_028571685.1). Lineage (NCBI taxonomy): Eukaryota > Metazoa > Chordata > Mammalia > Hyracoidea > Procaviidae > Heterohyrax > Heterohyrax brucei. Next base: position 193,539,991 of record CM053166.1, read on the forward strand.
CCAGATGCCCAGGTCACATTGTCCACAGCCTGTAGCATCTCGTATCTTTGTGGGGTGGATGTGTGTGTGTACCTGAGCCTTGCAAGTGACACCAGGGTCCACGCCTCCTACCCGAGCTGTCAGCGAGCTCTCGATCACAGCCCAACCACGGGGGCAGAATCCGCTGCAGCTTCACACTTCGTTTTACATTTGTGTGTCAGAGGATCAAAATACCGGCGACAGTTCCACCAATCACCAGGTTTCAGGTGCGAAAATGTCCCTTTCGCCCATCTCACTGAGATTCTGGGATGTGACAGCACTCTTGTGCTTCTCTGCGTCTTCCCCCATGGGACACAGGATAACCCAGCTTCTCATCTACTCACACGTTTCATCCTTCCGGTTCCTGAGGGTCTCTCTGCCTCAAGCTCCCAGATTCTTCCCTCCTCAGCTCTAAGCCAAGTTGGTGAGCACAGACGCCCTCCAGGGGCAAGGGCATGAGGATCAGACACCAGCGTGTATCCAACCCGTTCCTGGCAGCCCTTCCTGGAGGCATCGTGGCCGCGTGGATATTTGTCTTGATTAACCCAATCGCTCATCCTCTGGTTCAGACTACACGGGGACCCTCTGCATCCTACAGTTTCCTGTCTTGGGATGCTGATTGCCCCAAGAGCCTTCTTAGACATGCACCGCCTCTACAACAAAGACTATTTATTCCCTGGCATGTCTGCACCAGAAATTGCAGAGGTGAGAGAGGTGAGCAGCAAGGTAGCACCCGCACCCTGTATGCACACACAGGGCAGACAGCACAGGAGGAGGTGGTGCCTGCCACCCCCGTGTCTCCCACCTCAAGGTCCTCAGTTATGAGCTCCAGGCAGGCCCGTGGGGCCCTGGTGGTAGGAGGAAGAGTGAGTCCAGAACAGGCCCAGACTGCTTCTGGACAGATCGCAGTCAAATCCTCTGGGACCATAGACTCCCACAGCTTATCACTGCTAGAGCTAGGTGTCTCAGGGCTCGTGTTTTCTGTGGGTCACGTTTCTTTTTCTTCAAGTATTCTGCATCACTTAGCTTGTGAATGGAAAATGATGAAGTGTTTTTGTGGACGATGGGATGTTTCTGATGGCAGTATTGTTACCATTGCAACTCATGGTGACCCGGTGTATGCAGAATAGAACTGCTCCCTGGAGTTTTCAACGCCATTACCTTTTGGGAGCTGATCACCGGGTCTGTTCTCTGTGGCACCTCCAGGGGAGTTTGCACCACTGATCTTTCAGGGAAATGGTCGATGCCTTCCAGGGACTCCTAAGGTTCACAGTCTGAGTGTCAGGGAGCCCTGAAAGACAGCTCTTGTTGACAAGCTGACTCTGACTCCTGCTAACCCCTGTGTATGTCCAAGTAGAATTGTTGTTCAACGGACTTTTCAATGGCTCACTTGTCAGGAGCGGGTCACCAGGCTTTCCTTCCAAGGCACCTCCAAGCAAACTTGAACCTCTAACCTTCGGCTTAGCAGTCCAGCACACCACCAGTCTGCACCGCCCAGGACCCTCAGGGAACCTAAATCCTCTGGAATTATACCTACGTATTTCTGTTCTCCAAAAAGAAGGAAACAGTCTGGTATGACATCTCTAAAGGGGTCCATGAACCCCACAAAAGTTAGCTGACATCAAACTGCTGATATCTTGCTCTTTCCTATGCTTAATATACCCTGATCTTGGATTTCACCCATGAAAAGACACAAAGGGAAATGTCATTTTTCTGGATGCCTGTCTGTGCAAGGCACTTCACATGAACTCTCGCTTCCTTCTTATACTAACTTTTTAAGGGAGTCATTGTCATCAGCCCCATTTGTTTAGATCGGGAGACTGAGGACAGAGATCACATGTTACTTCCAGTTGGTAAGAAGTATGGAAGCCATAAGAGAATAACAGCTGATGATTTTGAGAGCTTGTTTGGTGTTGGGCGCTGTGCTAGACAGTACATGTACACATACAGAGCTTTCATCTCTACTTCAACCCTCTGAGATGCGTACCGTTCACCGCGGTTGCTGTTAGCTGCCGTCTGGTCCTCCAGGACCCCGTGCACAATGGAAGGAATCACCGTCTGATCCCAAATCTTCATCAGGATCACCGACACACTGGAGTCTATCGCCGCATCTCCTCTGTCAATCCATCTCACTGAGGGGTTCCAAAGAGAGACAACGGGGGCTATGTCTGACCTCAGACTCTAGGAAAATGGTCACAGGGCCAGCCCTGGGTGCAAGCTGCCCACCCCCCTTCAGATGCTAATCCATCAGCTGGGTTCCCTGAGGAAGCAACACTCATTCTTACACCCTCCTGTATGGTTTTTACCTAGAAATGATTTGAATAAATCAATCAAATGTTCTGTCTACCCCAGGGCCAGTTGTAAGAAAGCTTTATTTGCTCACTGTCGAAAGCAGGTGGGAGCGGCCATCGTCCCATTCCAAGAAAAAAAGAAGCAGAGGCAGTGGGTGTGACAAAGGAAGGTGCCTCCAAACGAAAGTGTTTGAAGCCCCTGAGGATTTTGCAGTAAGTGAGTCTCCTGCACGGCCCACAGCTGGGGTGGGAGGTCCCAAGTGAGCTGTGACCCTGCAGGAAGACCAAGCGGAGTCTCTCTGCTCCCACTGCTGAGGGGCGAGAGGACTCCGCCATGCCCGCCTGCTATTTCAGGAAGGTGGGCCTGGTCCTTCTGATTTCCTGGCTCTTCTGATCAGCTGTTAGAAACAGACAGCAAGAGCTAACCTCTGCTAACTTCTGAAGATGCACCAGGCACTGTACCAGGTCGCAAAGTCACCTCCATTCAACAAGATCCCGGTCCTGATGCCTCATTCTTCTTTGCATCACCCGTATTTCTCACATTATTTGCTCTGTGTACAGATTGAAAAGGTATGGTGAAAAGACACAACCTTGACACACACCTTTCCTGAGTTTAAACCATACAGTGTCCCTTTGTTCTGTTCACACGACTGCCTCTTGATCCATATACAGATTCCTCAGGAGCACAAATAAGTGTTTTGGAATTACCATTCTCTGCAGTGTTAGCCATAATTTGGTATGACCCACACAGTCAAATACCTTTGAGTAGTCTGTGCAACATAGATATGTTTCTGGCATTCTCTGTTTTTAGTCAAGAACCATCTGACATCAGCAATGACAATTCTGGTTCCACGTCGTCTTCTGAATCCTGCTTGAATTTCTGGTAGCTCCTTGTCCATATACTGTTGCAGTCACTTTTAAATGATCTGGGGCAAAATTTTACTTGCGTGTGATATTAATGATATTGTTTGGTAATTTCTGCATTTGGTTGGATCAGCTTTCTTTGGAATGGGAAAAAATATGGATCACTTCCAGTCAGTTGGTCAGGTAGCTGTCCTCCAAATTTCTTGGCATAGACGAATGAGCACTTCCAGTGCAGCATCAGTTTGTTTAAATATCTCAGTTGCTATTTCATCAATTCCTGGAGTCTTGTTTTTTGCCAATTGCCTTCCGTGCATCTTCAGTTTCTTCCATCAGTCCCATCGGTTCCTGACCATAGGCTATCTCTTGAAATGCCTGAACATCGACCAGTTCTTTCCGGTAGAACAACGTCATGTATCCCTTCCATCTTCTTTTGATGCTCCCTGAGTCGTTCAATATTTTCCCTTTAGAATCCTTCCCTACTGCAAATCAAAGCCTGAATTCTATCTTTAGATCTTTCAGCTTGAGGGATGCAGAACGTGTTCTTCCCTTCTGGTTTTCCACTTCCAGCTCTTTGCACATGTCATTATACTACTTGGAGGACAGTTGGCCTAACTAGTCTTTTGCTAAGAGAGTCTTCTGCATGTCACATTGGTGAGTGGTGTCTGGGTCTTAAAAGCTAACAAGCTGCCATCTGAGTTACACCAAACTGTCCCAAATCATCCGGAAGAGATGATGACCAAGGCATCAAGCCAGCCAGCCAAGTGCTGTACAGGAGGCAGAAGGATCCATATGAATGGGAGAGTGTATGGACAAGAGACCAGAAGAACCAGATGCTGACGGGCCACCACCAAAGGCAGCCATGTCGGGGCACACAATGCTGAGTCCTTGAGGCAACAAGAGAAAAAGAGGTGTGCAGTTCAAGAACTCTATTGAAAGACCAGAATTGATGATCCGACAGCCTGGAGTGGCCCCTGGGAACATGGCTTCTAGACCTGCTGCTGCCCTAACTGGAAACCAGTACTGAGGCCAACTCCTGAGGCAAGAATAGACTAGAATCGGGGACACAGTGTGACCATATAGTACGTGTATATTGTGGTTTTATGCATTTATAAGAGGCTATCCTACTGGTTTCTTTCTAGATGGGAGAAAAGTGGTAGAGAGGAGAGGACAGGTGCTGGTTAAGATGACACTAGAAGTGTAGCGTGAAAAGGAGGAAAGTGCTGTCACTGGGAGAGCAGAGCAGTTGGAGCTGCAGATAGATAGCCAAGCCAAGTGCCGTCGAGTCGGATCCGATAGATGGGCATGCAAAATTGATTTGGATCGCATACTTTCACCTCATCACAACAAAAAAGTATTATAAACCAAAAATAAAATAAAACAAGGGAGGAAACAAGGGAGGAAATCGGAAACCCCGGAAGCCAGCCTGCGGGGACTGGGAGGCAGCCCGCACAGATCAGGGCCTGCCGGGGGCGGGGCTCCGCCGAGGCCCCGCCTCCGGCATGCGCGCTGGGCCGGCCAATCAGCGCCTGAGAGGAGCCTGGCGGTGGCCACGTTGAGAGCGTCGTGGACGCAGCGCGTGTCTGGTGAGGAGCGGCGGGGCAGTGGGGTGACTGGGTCCGCGGGCGCCCACGGGGGCCGTCGCGTTCATCAGCTTCAGGAGAGACGTGAGTGCAGCCTGGGAGCCCGCCAGGCAGCTGGGCCCAGGGAGGCGACTGTTCCCGGGAGCCTGAGCCCGGCCGCTGACCGGAAGGCGGCGGTCAGGCCGGGCCTCTCTGAGGGCCTTCGTGGGACGGGGGTCGGCTGGGCGGGAGGGTCTGGGGGAGAGGAGGGTGACGAAGGATGAGGGGAGGGGAGCTGCGGGGACGAGGGGGGACGAGAGCTGCGGGGACGGGGGAGGGGACGGTGAAGAAGGTGGGGCTTCGTCCTCCCAGGGACCGCGATAGGGACCAAGGGCCCCTCGTTTGTCCCCGAGACGTGCCGAAGGCCTCGGTGGACGTTCCCTCTCCGAAGCCAAGTGGGCGCAAGTCTTGATTTGACGTCTCTGTTGCTTCAGACTTGGCTCGAGTCTGCTGGGGGGCAATCCCCCAGCTGCCAGGTTGTCACTTTGTCACAGGGATCTGCCCTAAATAGTCTGTTGGGATCTGGCAGAGTCAGGACCGGAACTCACACATCCCAATGTGGAGTCAGGGTTGACCCTGTCACAGTCAACTTTGTCACCTCCTGGTCCAACAGACAAAGGAGACTGCAAGACTGGTTTTGAACCAAGGTAACCCTTGGGCGATATTATGAAAAGTTACCCGATTGTTTAAATAGTGTATTTGAGCCTGAAAAGTTTAAGCCATCTGTCTTTCAAGTCAGCGAACAGAATCTAATTATGGAACCCACCGGAAGAAAGGGAAAGGCCAGAGCCAAGCGATCCCGCGTAAAGGATGAGAACACAGGAGCCTCTGGCAAAGAAGACCCGAAAGATCTGATGGATTCCAACCAGGATGGGATGGAAGGTACACTGTCCCCAGCTAACATCTTGGCAGGGGTGGCACATGAGGCACTTGAACTTCTTTTGTCTTTGTGATTTACTTTAAAACCATCTGTTGGCAAAAAAGCCTCAAAGCCTCCAGAAACGTAGCTATGATGCCATTAGAAATTACCAGGACAGCATCCTTAATTTAAATATGTTTTTCTTTTTAATCAAGCAGAGTGTCCAGTGACTGATGCCCATGGGAGAAAAAGGCCATTTGCAGAACCACTTGACAAAGAAGTGCGGTAATGTGTTCAAGCAGCGCTTGCCCGGCGGGTTAAGTTCTTTAAGAAAAGTCCCCTTCGATTCCTTTAGCCAGTATTGTATGAAGAACAGTTGACATCAGCTATTTCTTCCCGAACAAGCATGTCATTTTTGTGTCCTTAATGAAAAATTGTTCACGTAATTTTTTCTTAGGTATGAAGTACAGGATCTGTTGGATAAATTTCGAGGTAAGTTTTAGGATACAGTGACATTTAGACAAAATTGCTGTAAATCATGTAACTGGAATAACAGGGAGAGGTAGTCCGCTGGCTACAAGATTGGCATTTAATTCGTTGTCCTCATGCCTAGAATTTTACATAGGCGTTTGATGTGATTCAGTCTCCACAGATTTCCTCACTTAGCTTTTCTAATTGTTCCTGTGAACACCAAATATGGTTCTTACAGCGTTGAGGGGAGAATGATGCTTCTTCCTACAGGTGTGAATGTGGTGGACAATCGCACACAAGAAATAAATGGGTGGGAAACACTTCTATCCTAGAAAATCTCTATTTTTAAATTAATACGCTGTTTAGTGGAGTGCTAAAGGCACCGTGGCTATCTGGTGATTGATGCGTAATTGGATCCAGAACATGCTGACTTCTGCATTGTTATGTCACATAACGGTTAGAGTAATGGTGCTAGGGGATAAGAATCTGACAGATAAGTCAGACTCAGTTTTTGGTTCTTTTATTTGGGTAGGTGAGATACAGACAGTAGTTTCGAAAGCTTTGCTGTATTTTGAGTTCTCATGTAAATTATTGTAGATACTTACTGGAAGTATAAAACACTTGCATTATAGTGCAGCTCCTTCTTGTGTACTAAAAAAGAACTGCTAACAGCAGACACAAAGGATAAAAGCATATGCTTAGCAAAGCATTCTGTGAAGTATTAAACAGTGTATGAAATGAAGCACTTAGGGGTAAAAATATCACATAAACAGTTCCTCAGAAGTAGTCCATCAAGTGTTTTAGAACGAATTTACTTATTTACTTACTGTGAGATTTTTCTCTCCGTGGTCATTTTTTCCTTTTGTGAAATATATTTATAGTTTCAGTGAGTAGATTTAAAGTGTTTTCTTGATTTTTTGACTTGTTCTTTCGGTACTGTTAAAGACAGGGCTTTGTGTGTTTTAGACAATGAATAATAACAGAATGTCATCTGCATGTGTCCATGGAATTCGAAGATCTTTACAGCTTTCTCATGGGGACAGTAAAGCCAGTCCTGGAGACTTTTTATACATGCTTTGGAAAATTGAAAATGTCTTAAGATTTTTTTTTCTTAATCACCCAAAAGTTAAACATCTGTCTCCACTGAGAAAAATGAGAATTAGGAGAGTAGTAACTGACTATTTTCATGGAAAAAACAAAGGCAACAAATCAGCTCACCTTTTGAAATGATGTCCATTTACTAAACATCAAATCTTCCAATATTGTCGACCCAACTTTACCCACGTGGATTTGAATATGTGCACACTAAGGAATGTTCAGCATGAATTTTAATATTTTCAATTTAGACCACATTACCAAGATTGTTGTTGCAAAGAGAAGAAGACTTGAGATGAATAGCAGTGTTGTTGTGGAAGTCACCAACCACAAACTGGAAGAAGTTTGGAAAACACAAAAAGAGCAAAGGTAACATTGCTAGTGATTCAGAGGAAGACATCTGTATTAATTCCTAGTATTCGTGGGTGCAGGATACTTCAGAAGAAATCCTATTACTTTTCATTTATTGGAGTCTCAAGTGAAATATATTTGGCTTGATTTTTCTCTAACTTAATAAATTCTTTAGACCTATATCTTCGTTCTTTCGCTGAAGTGAGGTATTTTTCCTAGAAGACAGGGAAGCAGCCTTCAAAATAACAGTTGGATTTTCTGGCAGTACAGAGTCCTGGGGGTGCGGTGGTTGAGTGTTTAGATGCTAACCGAGAGGTTGGTGGTGGAAACCCAGCAGCCGCTCCTCAGGAGGTAAATGTGGCAGCCTGCTTCCACAGAGACTGATGCCCTGGAAGCCCCATGGGCAGTTCTTCTCAGTCGACTTTCTTCAGTAACGTGGTGAAAGGCCAATCTTGGGTTGTAAACAGTTTGTATATTTTAATGGAACTGAGTTCTGTATTCATTTGTAGAAAACTTTTGCTGTGCCCAGTTGGGGGAACTGTAAAGGAAACATTCTTGTTTGGAACACTTACATGACAAATGGGCCCCATCAGATCTGTTGATCATGCAAGGACCTATGTTTTACTCATGGAAAGAAAATGAAAATTAAATATTTGGAGAAAAAATGATTTTTTCGCCCCCTGGAAAATTTCCTTAGGCGATCAAACTTCTGTTTTTTCTCAAGAGCTAAAGGATGTGAGACAGCCTCTATCTTATCCTGTTAGAAAAAAAAATCCTTGGCATCAGTAAGTTTCTCATTTTACTTTTCAATTTAACAACTGAATATTTAAGCTGCTGTTATTCTCATCTTCTTTTATACAGTAAGTTTTAGAATAAAAAATCTTGTTGTTGCCCAGTCGATTCCAACTCATAGCAACCCTGCAGGACAGAGTAATACTGCCCCCTATGTTTTCCAAGGAGCACCTGGTGGATTCGAACTGCCAAACTTTTAATTAGCAGCCACAGTACTTAACCACTACACCACCAGGGTTTCCTTAGTATAAAAAGAACGGGACAATAAGCGCACCTTTTGAAATGATGCCTGATTTTTGCAAATCAAGTGTTTGTCCCATACTGCTAACCTGACATTGCCCCTATTGGCTGGAGTATGTGGACACTACCTAATCATATCAACTTCATTTTGAAAGTGCCTACTTTTTCATCTTAGCATGAAATATCACAGGGCTTATTATTATGTTTTTTTACAGATGGGATCTTACAAATGCAATCAATCAGCAGCTTCTGGCTTTGTTACAGCAGTCGGATATAGATTTAAAGAAAGCTGAGGAAAGGGAAGTAAGCTTCATGGTGGGTATCAGGCTGAGCTTTCCAAGTCAGCTGTTGTAACAAAGGGTTAGAGTTAGGGTTAGCGCAGAATGGAGGCCTACACTGGTAGCAGGTCCCTGGAGCTGAGCTCAGTTTCATTACTCACTACTGGCTGTGTGTTTTGGCCCAGGGGACTGTGAACCACAGAAGTGTAGGGAAACAAACATACTAGAAAGGGGTTGTCATCAAGCCAACCCAACTCCTGTCAAACCCATGGGCCTCAGAGTAGAACTGTGCTCCATAGACTTTCCAGTGACTGGTTGGGGGGCACATAGATGACCAGGCCTTTCTTCTGGGGCACCTCTGTGTGGACGGGAACCTTCAGCCTTTGAGTTTGCAGCCAAGTATGTTAGCTGAAACTCCACAGGCAGATGGCATCTTATACTGTTTGGGATTCTTGCAGTTCCAAGTGACAGAAATTTGCAGAAGTAGAACAGCAGAGTGGATAGATGAACATGAAGAACTTCAGGAGAGTTTAGCTGCAGGCTCAGCCAGATGGGTGTGGGCAGAGGTTGTTCAAGCAGTACCACCTGAGTTCTGTCTGCGTCCCTTAGTAGGCCCTGTCAGTGGTGAGCGAGATAGCTTTTTGTGACCCTAGATTCACAAACCGGCGAGAGAACTCTGACTCATCTGCTGTGGATCCTTTGCCCCACCTTGAACCAGTCATGGTGGTCAGGGCCTGGTGTACTCTGGACAGCCAGTCCTGGGCCACCTCCCATCCCTACGGGGGCGTGGAGGCCCCTGAGCCACATCCCATATGGCTGCAGTATCTGCCCTTCTCTTTCACTCTTGAATTGTTAGTCAGTTTGTCACACATGCTTCACCCCAGAGTGAAGCTGTGGTTCATCCCCCACCCCCCAAAATTAGAAGATGGGGGTAGAAGGAGTAGGTTAATCAGTTCAGGCTTGGAAATTTTAAACTCAAGGGGCGTGTGGAACATCCAAGGGGACACAGGGTGTGCGCTGCTGGCTGTGAGGCCATGGATCCAGGAGAGGGATGTGAGCTAAAAATAATAACTTTGGGAGTTATCAGCACAGAGATAGCGTTGCAGCCAGGAGACTGGATCCACTCACCAAGGGAGCAATTGTGAATGTAAAGGCGAAATCTAGAGGCTGAGTCCTGGGGTGCTCTGATGCTTAGGGTACTTCCTGTGGGTGAAGGGGACCCAGTAAAGGAGATGAGAGTGAGTGACATCACAGATAGAAAAAAACAAGACCAGTGACATGGGTGAACAAACCATTTTAGTAAGATGAAGGGATTTAGTTTGATAGGTGGCCGCTGTACCAAGTGAGGAGGATTTGGCAACATGCACGGTGTCCGTGTCATTAATGAACGTGAGTTTGGTGGGACAGAAGGCGAAAAGCCCGATGAGTACAAGTGACAATGGCACAGAGAGCAGTGGGGCGGTAGCTGGGGAGAGAGGAATTCTCTGTTTCTTTTGACTGGAGAAATAACAAGAAGTTTGTATGCCAATGGGAGTTTTCTGGAAGGAGTAAAGGAAAATTTGAGAGGGGGCTTAAAATTGCTGAACAATATTTGTTAGAGTAGATGGGATTTAGTGGGCATGAGTCCAAGTTGGTTTTGGCAAGCTAGGAGAAAAGACAGGACATGAGGATGGGCTGGAAGCCCTCCTTGGTTTCATTGGTTTAATGAAATAACTAGGATCACCAGTGAAAGGTAAAGATAGAGGAAGAGACACTGCCTTTGAGGACGGATGTTCTGCTCAGAGTGGGTTAGAGAAAGAGAGAGGCAGATGTTGAAAGTAGTGATTTCCCTGTTAGTCCTTTTAAACTTAGTGTACATGTTGTTTTGCTAAATCTTACCTACTTTTAATGTTTGTAGCTAATACTTCGACAGCAAGAGAGACTTTTACAACAACGTAGAACTCTTCAGAAACAGACACTGAGAGAACTTCAATCTTTTCACAAGCAATTCATGAAGGTCTGTAGTTCTTGATAACACCATGCATTCTTGTAAAACATAGTGTATGTATTGGAGCACATTATGTTTTCTTTGTAGCTTATGGGAGACAGTGTTTGTTTGCTTTGAAATTTGTGGGAGGAAATGGTTTTGTCGGCATTTTAAATTCATAACCATTCTCTATTTTGAATTGTTTCTGATCTCACAGGAGCTTTAAGTGTGTTCTGACTTTCAGGATTCACTAATGGCTCTGTGGGGGTTATTCAGAGACAATGCAAAAGTGGAGCAGAATGCAATAGCCAGTGGAGGATGAAAGGTTTCTAAACTGGCAACTGTCTACTGTCACCTTTGCATGTGAACACAGTGTGTTCAGTGACACTGGCTTCTTGTTCATGGAGAGACACACTTGTGGAGGCATCAGTGGGAGCCCTGCATGTGCCCCTATCTTAATTGGCTGGCGATTCCTTTACATACTCTCATTCAAGAGCATACTGCAACATGACTCTGGTGAACTAGTCAGGCAGTTTAAGAAAACTCATAAAATACACTTAAGACCTGCAGAAATACACACTCACATATATATGTGTAGTGGAGTGTGTCACAAAACAGTTTTAAGTCTTTCGAAGTAGAGAACTTGTTGGATTGCTGTAATGCTCCCTGAGAACCATGCGTTCCCAACGGGAAGACCTGATAAAGTTCCAGAAGTGGTTTCTTCTAAGTGTGACTGCTAAATGTGACCTCTGTGGCAGGGACTTAGTGTGACCTCTGACTCTTCCCTTTACCCTCCCCATCCAGTTCCTGTGAAGCAATGGGGTGGGTACCTCTGCAGTGGGTCTGTCACTTGTTCCGTTCTTTGAATTCCCACTGCTACTGTCCCAATCCTGTCAGTCCTGTACGTGCTGTTGGGACCCTCCCATCGGATTTCTCTCGTCTCTAGTTCATCTTTGGCTAGTTCTTCTTTCTTAGAGACGTCTGCAGTGTTATCTTCCTGAAGCATATCCCTTCTCTCCTAGAAAGCTCTCATTAGCTGCTTCTGCACTGAAACCTTAGGTGTTCAAGCCCCCAAGTAACAGGACCCCCTATTTGAAGGTCATTTCCTGCATTCTGTCTGCACTCCCACCTCTCCAGAGGAACTGCTTCCTCTGATCTGACAGGCCACGTGCTTCTGTGCGGCTGCTTATGCCTCGCCCGCCACGAGACTTAACTCCTCTTTCTGACTCTCTGGGGATCTTACTCTTTTCCGACCAAATTGGAACTCATCTTGTTGTCCACTGACTAGCTATAGCAAGTGGTGTTTCCATACCTGTTTATTATAAATGATTTGTGATAGGCTTGCTTATGTGTTTCTTCTTCTCACTGGAGTCAGGGTGAAATGGTGTGCCATTCATTTTCTCATCCCTCCACAGCCCCTAGCAGTCCCTCTGCCACAGGAGGCACACAATCGCCATCTGCTGGTTGGCGAGTAAAGAATGAAGACATAATTTTCATTTTGTGTAATTTGAAGAGGCTCTATTAGAGATCAATTTTTTCTGTTAAGAAGTCATGTGACATTGATAGCTATAGTAAGTGGTTTTAGAAAGCTTATTGGAGAGTTTCAAAATTACACTTATTTATTGGCATGCAACCTGAGTCTTTCTCTTTGCTCTGTCTTAGCCTTAATGGTTCACTAGTCCATTGTTTCAGGCCAACTAGATGACGGTTGAATGTCCTCCTGACGATACTGAACTCAACTGGAATCTTTTCTGTTCTCCTTGTGGATATTTTGGCCTCCCTGAATTACATGGAATTCTTTTGTCCGGAATAAACAATAAGCATCTCTTGAAAATTAAAAATTCAGGCCCAAGTTTAGGACCAGAGATGACTGAACCAGACTTTTTGTTTCAGAATGTTGAGGACATGAAGAAGGATTGTGAAAACTTCCTTACTGAAGCTCAAAGTGACCTTCGCAATGAGCTGGCTTTGCTGCTAACCAAAGTGCCAGAGGACTCTGTAAGTAGCCTACATTTAAATTTGAATACCAAGAATTAGTGTAAGCTCTGGAGTGTTTCATTTGCTGGAACACCAGAACCTGCTTATCAGAATGACACACAGTGATTTCATTCCTCCTTTCATATTGCAGCAGGACCAACTGATGGCAGCTATTCAACTGTTTCTTCAGTCCCTGTTATTGCCGTGACTCTTCGAAGAACTAGAGCATCAACATGACACCATTCTAACCTTAGCCATGTGAAGCCCCCTACACTGGTTTAAACATTCTAACTTCCATTACTGTGTCATGTTAATCGTTCCCTTGTTTGTTGAGCACAGGTCTTCCCTTCTGCTAACCACCAGACAATGCCTGAGCTGGTACATGAGGGACAGCAGTTCCAAAGTCATATGGATGGCACTTGCAGTGCACTGACTCACACTGTGCACCCACTTTTAGCAGGAAAGATGATTTCGGTGTAGGCGTTGTCCTTCAAGAATCTGTATCAGTCCCAAAAGGTGGACAGAACAACTGTTGAAGATGTCATTGCTCTTTGTTATGAAAATAAACCATCAATAAAGATTAAGACAAAATTAATTTTATTTGTGCTTCCTTTTGTATATCTAGGAAACCCTGGTGGCTTAGTGGTTAAGTGCTATGTCTGCTCACCAGAAGGTCGGCAGTTCAAATCTGCCAGGTGCTCCTTGGAAACTACTGGGCAGTTCTGCTCTGTTCTATAGGGTCGCTGTGGGTCGGAATCCACTCGACGACACTGGGATTTATACACCTATTCGTTAAGTTTCAGAAACGATTCTTGCAAAATAACATTTCAAAGACATTCCTACTTTTATCAACTTTTAAAGCTTAGAAGCAATTTAATCCCATGTTCCAGAATTGATACAACTACTAAAAACGGTTAGAGAATGCAACAGCCTCCAGTTGAGTGTGTGACAGTGTGAGTAACTGCAGCCAACACCAGGCAGAGCACAGGCACTGTCCAGCTAAGCCCTTTCCACACTGGTGATGCACAGGATTGTGAGAAATGACAAGTGGTTGCTTTTTCAAATTGTTAATGTTTTCATTAGTTGCTTCTTCAGCAAGAGGTAAACTCAACATACTGGGTAATGGAATGAGCATCACTCGATATTCTTTAATTTTCTTGCCTCAACAAATTAACCCTTCATTATTATTATTACTATATTACTCAGTGGGCCAGAGAAAGGAATTTTTCAATTCAAGACAACAGCTGGATCGACTGCAAATACTCTTGTTAGCTGACATAATGGGAATGCAGCAAAATGAAGCGACATGCCCACTTTCTGGCTGGCCCCCAACTTCTTCTCTTCCATGTAAGTATTCTCATCAGTGGAAGCTAGCTGGAAGCAGCACACCCTTTATAGAACAGGGCATTTTTTTCAGACTTGGGTTTGGTTAGTGACTCCTCACGAATAACATAGCCAGTGAGACTACCTTGGTGTAGTACAATACAGAAAGCTCAGCCCAGAAATCAACATCTTGCTGAAGAGGGAAACACTTGACTAAAGAGACCTTCCTGCTGACGTTAGAAACGAGAACAAAATGCCTAAGTATTTAGCCCTGTGGTGGAGAAATTGTTCACTGTAATGAGACAAAATGAAATAATTTTAGAAATAAAATGAGGAAGATGACTGTGGTGGAAAACCCACTGTCAACACTGAGATAGATTAGTAAAACAAAAGGTATGAAAAGGAGCATGCAGAAGTCAAAATCATGATCCTCCACTGGAAGACGGAATACCCCTTGCAACAATGGCAGAAATAAGCTAGGCATAAATTTCACAAGAAACATCCAAAATCTTTATAATTAAAACTGTAAATCATACTGAAAGGCACAAAAGTAGAACTTAAGACATGGAAAGATATACTACATCCTTGGATATGAAAACTTAACTTCATAAAAGTCAGTTTTCCGTAAGTAAATTTATAAATACAGTCATGATACAAACGCCATAAGTTAACTTGTTTTGCTGGGACTAGACAAGCTGAGCCTGGAACAGACAGCCAAACCACAAAGAAGAATAGCCCTGAGGTCAGCCCCTACAGATGTTATTCCACACCAGCCAACGTGGTCCCATGTTTCTCAACACACACGGTTTGGTGAAGGTGGGGAAATAAGCAGCCTCATATATTGTCAGTGCAAATACAGGTACAGCTCCTGTGCAAGGGAATTGGACAATAGCCAGCAAAATGATCCATGCATGGACCTTTGGTCCCATAATCTAATTTGGAGGACCCTCTGAAAGGTACAATAACAAAACAAGATGATGAATGTACAAGGCTCTATGTGGTATGTTGTCTACTAGCTTTCATGTCAGCAAAAGTCTGGGGCCAATCGAAACATACCTTAACAGGGAATTGCTCAAATAAACTGTAGTTGATAGACGTCTGGGTTGACGACTGTGAAATGATCTTCAGAGCACACCATTATGTGAGAAAAGAAAGGTGTAGGGCAATAGGTGTAGTGCTATCTTGTATCTAAGAAATGGGGAGGAGTGTGTGTGTGTGTGTGTGTGTGTGTGTGTTGTGTATGTGTGTATGCGCGCGCACATGCATGTGGGCGCTTGTATGTATCTTGCTTATATTTTTAATAAGGATGGACCAAAACAACTAGAAATGGTTATTCGTAGAGAAGGGAGAAACCGGGTTGAGGAGTACAAGAACAAAATGTTTTGTTTTACAGTCTGGATATTGAAAACAATAAATGTTTTATAGAATTGTAAAAGAAAATTAAGATATTAAAAGCAAGTTTTAAAAGTTAAACAGTGTGAAACAGTCAGATATATGAGTAGTTAGATGTCAGTAGTGGTTTAGCCATGCATAGAAGACTGTTTTCAAGAGGCTTGAAAACATACCCATTTGACTGTATATCCTTAGTGGGACATATCCTCAGGATAATAAAAGCACGAAATAGATTATATTCACTAATCATATTGTTAGTAACAATAATGGTTTCATTATTTGAAAGTATTATATAGAGAGAGAAGGAATAGAAGAAATAATTCCATTGATATCACTAGAAATCAAGATTTTCAGTGTGGAATACAAGAGACACAAAAATAAAACAAAGAATTTGGATGAAATATCAGTAGGATACCTTTGCATGAACTCAAACTGTCATCATTATGGGTATTTAAAAAGAAAACATAGTAAAAGGGTTATTTCTTATGTCTGTCAACTGAAACCTGGTACCATCGGGTCTACGCCATTCTGACTCAGAGTGGCTGTGTAGGATACAGTAAAACTCCCACACAGGGTTTCCCAGGAACACCTGGTGGATCCAAACTGCTGATTTTCAACCTTAGCGCTTAACCACCGCGCTACCAGGATTTCCATCCAAAGAAAAGTCCTAGAAGTATGTCGAGGATCCTTGGTGGCCAACCTGTGGTCTCTAAAACAAACCAGTGCTTTTTGGAGTAATGGCTGGTTCCAGGTGTGACACAGTGGTATATAAGAAAAGGGGCCTGGAATGCCCTCCTGTACCCAAATCCATGGTACTGTGTTGATGCTGTGTCAAAAGAACACCACAAGCAACAAGAAAGGGCTCTTGATTGTCAAATACAGAGCAGTGTCAGTATTACAACAAATAGTAACTGCAATATATAGAGGCACATATGCATCATAAACCAAAAAAAAAAAACCCAAACCTACAGCCGTTGAATGGATTCCAAACCCTACCAACAGAGTAGAACTGCCCCTTGGAGCTTCCGAGGAGCACCTGATGAGTTTGAACTGCTTATTTTCTGACTAGCAGCCATAGCACTTAACCAGTATGCCACCGGGGTTTCCATGCATGGACTCATTATATTTTTTACAACCCCCAACAATCATTTGCTGTTAGAAGACGAGTCAAGGATGACAATGCATCATTCACAAAGGAGAAAAGATGACATTTTTTTTCTCACACAAAGTCTAGTTCTTGGGGGCCAATCACCAAGGATTCCTGACATGACCATTTGAGAACCCTGAACATCTGGTTACCTTTTGTGACCTTTCTTCGATCACTGAGGGGAGAGACACGATGACTCTGTTTCACAAAATGGAGAGTAGGGAGCAGAGATTCAGGAACACCCACCAAGTTGCACAGCTGGTGAACGGTGCAGACAGGAATCAGTCCCATGTCTGTCCTTCTGAAAGTGGTCAATGTGAATGCATTGACCGTGAGAACAGCCCCCTGCGAACACCGATCCTGACTGAGAATGTAGTTGTGCTGGGCTGTGGGTCTGCATGTCTCTCCCCCTTCCCTCCTCACCGAGAGCCTGCTAAGCCATCACCAGGTGGAACACAGGTGTGCATCTGTGTAGACAGCATGGGAAATGGAATGACTGTGTCTTGCTCTGGAATCACTCCAGGCCCATGGTGTGCTGGAGTAGACTTTTGTCCCTGCATGAGACCTGACTCTGTGTGTCATTCACCAGGTCACATCCAGTGACCCCATATGGTTGGCAGAACTCAGCCATGGCCAGTGGGTTCATGCACCAGGAGTCAGGACACCCTGGAAGTCACAACTGCATCCCTCCTGTCCCGTGGACCTGCTCTCACAGCACACTACTGCCCAGGACCACTCAAGGTGGGACAACTCTGAACTTGTGAATGGGAGGAAAAGCTGCATCACTGTGTCACTCTCTCTCTCTGCAAAGCCAATGAGTGTGTAGGTCTTAGAAACGGACAACCAGGACCAGTCAGACCCAAGGAAGACAAGGGGACCCAGTTCTTCTGAGCAATTCCCACCAGACAGAGTCCAGACTGTGCAACAGTAACGTGTTTGTTGTTAACCGCCACAGATCGTGACCACTGGTAACTCGAAGTGTGCAGAGCAGACTAGTGCACCACACTGTGCTCAAGGCTGTGAACTTTCAGAAGCCGGCCACCTGCCTTCCCAGGCACCTCTAGATGGGTCGAACCATAACCTTTCACTGTTAGCGGAGGGCTTAACTGTTTGTACCCCCGAGGGACACCTCTATGGAACTAACTGGGTGGCTTTTCTTCTAGGCTTCAATCAGATAGACATTGTCCATGGATGTCTGCCTCAAGAGACCGCTCTTCAGATACCAGCCACTCATCAAGTAGACAGCTGTGTGGACTCATTTGCCACCAAAATACAGAGAAACAGGGCCAAATGCTCATCCCGTTTTACAGATGTGGACGCTGAGGCTGAGAGCAATCAAGGAGCTTGCCCGGGTCTGCCTTGGAATCTGTGCTCGGTCCCTGACCCGGGCTGCCGTGCATGTCTGATTCATATAGCCAGCTCTCAGTCCCAGCTGCTGTGGAGACACTTGCTGAGAAGTCACAAGGTCTCCAGGGCACCCCCTGCCCAAAGCCCTGCTCTCAGCAAGATACCGGAACTGAATGCTTTCACTGAGTTACTACAGAGGCGTGTTTCCTCCCTGACCCTGGCCTCAGAGAGGAATCCCTTCTCTTTTCCTTGGCATTGAGACTCCTCCGGGGAGCCATCATTTTCAACCAAGCAAAACAGGAGACCCCTGTGAGACTAGAAAGGGAGAGAAATGGCTCAGACAGCTCCCCAAGTAGCTTCACCTCGGCATCCCCAGAGTCTCCTGTGACTGTATGTACCAAAGCCAGGTCTGAGCATAACAGAGCCATTAGAGGGGACCTGCCAAACCAGCTCAAGTTCCCTGAGCCCTGTGCCGGTCAAGACGAAAGCAATCCAGGTGCAATAAACCTGGGGCTGACCCATTCTTGTGTCACTGGAACGTCTATGAATCTTGGAGGCCTGTATGTAGTCGAGACCGTGAGCACCATTGCCCACACTTCCAATTCCTTCAGGAAGGAAAGTGGCTGGGGGGCGGGCAGTATAGACGGTGTAGCAGCCATCATCTGGGAGTTCACCAGGACCGAGGGCAAATCCAGCCTCTGAGACCTTAGGTAGTCATCCCTCCTACCTTTCAGTTTGCGGCCGAGTGCATAGCCATTGCCCCACCAGTGCTGTTCTAGGGATACAGCCAAACAAGAGGCAACTTCCCATCCTTGTGAATCTTACGGTTGAGCAGCAAAGACCACTGTGGCAAAAGGGAAGAGCAGGGTGTCACGAGCATGAACTGAACAGGGACACTGCAGGAGGATTTGAAGGGTGAAGGGGAGAAGTGGAGGATGGGACACACCCAGTCAAATTCCAGCCTCAATCTCCCTGACACTTTCCCTGTTATCTTTCTAGCCTATGCCACCAAGCTTCTCCACAGCTTCCTCCAAGGTCTACTGGAATCTTCCAGTCCACTTCCACATGCCGGTCCGACAACTTTCAGAGGGGTTTTGCAAAGGCAAGTCTGATCATGTGAAAGCTCTCCAGGAGAAACGGAGGAAGAGGAGGAGGGGAAGGTTGGTGGGGTTGATTGCCTGAATGCTAGCCCTGTTGCTGCTACGTTTCCAGTCAACGATCTTGGGCGAATGCCTTAAACTGCCTTTTCCTCAGCTGCAGAACAAGGCTGGTAAAAGCATAGGTAGAATGATACAAAAATGCCAGTACTCAGCTGTGTTTGACCAAGAAGAACGACAGTTTCACATGGTTCAATCCAACACGGCCATCAGGGGGCTGCTGTGAGATGAAATACAATCAGCATGGCGGTGCCTGGCGTGCAGGAACGTCCCAGAACTGGTGACCGGCTTTCACCTCCTCATTCTTCCCTCTTCTTCATCCGCCTTCTTGGCTCACGGTCACTCCTCTGGCCATTCTGTGCTGCCAGCATGCTAACGCCACGGGGTTTAGCCACAGAACCCTGAGACGTCTAGGCTTTGGGGAGCCGGTACCATCCCCTCGCCTTGTGACATTCCATACATTGGTTGACCATCTTTATTTGTGGCCGGTTCCACAGAGCTAACATCTCCCTAGCACGGGGGAAAATCGCTTCTACCACATCCTCCAGTAAGAATGATTTTCCTCACGCTCTGTTAGTCTATGACTGTCTTTCCAATCCTGCCTGAAATTCATCCAGAGGAAGTGGGTGAGATTTATAGCCCACTGAATGCCAAAGGCTGGAGCTCTCAGATTTGAATGTAGTTGTTGGAATGACATCATCAAAAGCAACACATCAAAAGACAACCGCCCAGTAGGTCTGCCACGCTGGCCATCCATGCTTTCATCTGCTACCAGTTAAAGTCGTCAATCAGGCAATATATGTTGATGGAGGGAACATGGAGATTTTTGTTTCCCTGGCTTTTATTTTGAGATTATAATTTCTGATGGAGTTTCAAGTACCTTGGTATCACGATTAATGTCAGCATTTTACTAGTAACGTTCTGCTCAAACAGAATAATTCATTAGTGCTAAAACCAATTTACTGGAATGTGCTAGAAATCACCTTTTTTTTCTCTACTAATGTATTACAAGAAGAAGTGTTTCCTGAGCTGCTGGTTGACAGGCTTGGCCCTGCCTACCACATGGCTTAGCTCACTATAGGTGGAAAGTCTCCATCTAGTAAATGAGATTCCAGGATCACAATAAAACACAAAACCAAACCCCAGACTCTCAAAAACTGGTTTACTGCTCTTGGAAATGTAGACAGTCCCCATCTCTGTTTTCTGATGAACTTATGTCTTCCACAGTAACCCTCAGGAGAAATGAAATCATCAAAGCAAAATACTTCAATCAGTGCCTGGCCAAGAGTACGTGCTCAGTAAATGATAAATATTATTTGGGATCAGGGGCAGGAAAGCCAGAGAGGTTAAGAGCACAGTGTCTCTGGCTAACTTGGGCAGTTGGCAGTCAGCTGCTCACCTAAACGTTTGCTGATTGGAGCTCACTCAGCAGCTTGGAAATAAAAAATCCCAGAGAATGGCTTCTGTAAAGATTGTTGCTGCTGTCAGTTGCCCTGGACTCCACCTCACGGAGACCCATGTGAGCAGTGTAGAGCTGCTCCATAGGGTTTGCAATGGCTGCAACCTTTCAGAAGCAGATCGCCAGGCTTGTCTTGCCAAGTGGATCTCAATGGACTTGAACCATCAACATTTGGATAATAAACAGTTAAGCGCCTATCTGCTAGAGCCATCAGGAGATCACAGCCAAGAGGACTTTATGGAACAGTTCTACACTGTGACACATGGGGTCGCCATAAGTCAGAACTGACTCGACAGCAGAGGGCAAGACACAGGCTCCCAGCTGCACAGTGAATTCAAAAGCCAGCTCCACCATTTCACGGTCCAGTGGTCCCAGCTTCCAGCAAGCCTCTCTCAGCATTTGTTTTTTTCTGTCTGTCAAACGTGAGTGTCCTCATTTATCTGAGGCTGCCACAACAAGTTACAACAAACAGGGCAGCTGCAATGAAGGAGATTTATTCTAAACCAGCTGTGGAAGCCAGAGATCCGGAATCGAGATTGATCGGGCTGCACTCTTTGAAGACGCTGGGGAGGACCCTTCCTCATCTCTCCCTGAGTCTGCGACTCCTGGCATTCCTTGGCTTGTGGTTGCTTCCCTGCACCTTCACGTGGCCTCCTTCCCCTTGCATCTCTCCTCTGTACTTCTTCTGATAAGGACACCATTCACTGGATTCAGGGCCCACCCCAAATCTGCGCTTGTTTCATTCAAGATCCTTTACCAATTGTACCTGTAAATACCCTAGCTTCAAATAAGGTCACACTCTGAGATTCCAGGCAGACATAGAGTTTGGGAGACATTCTTCAACTCACTGAAGTTGGGAGGTTGTGCAAACAGTCAACACATTCAGCTGCTAACACAAAAGTCGGGGTTTCGAGTTCCCCCCAGTGGTGCCTTAGAAGAAAAGGCTGGCAATCTACTCCCAAGAAATCAGCCGTTGAAAAAGCTGTGGAGCACAAGGGGTAGCCATGAGTCAGAACTCACTCGGTGGCCACTGGCACTGGTATTCAACCCACTACAGGGAGTAATGGTAGCACGTGCTTCATAGGATGATCAGGGGATTTGATGAGGCAAATGCAGGTAAAGTGCTTGGCCAGCCGCTGGGCATGGTAGGGCTCAGTAAAAGCAGCCAGAAGAGGACACAGCCAGTATAAAGGAGCACTTCCAAGGGCACCTCCCCCAGGATGGCAGCTTTTCCCCTCTCGGCAGTCACTGGGATTCTTTCCCCACTGGCCAGAGTAGGTCATTATCGTCTCTCTGCAGCAGAAAGCCAACAGTTTGTGAGGTCTCCCCCTGCCTGTACGTTGAACCTCTGCCACTCTCATCACTGGGTGAAGCACAGGGCCAGGCAGGGTGAGGGATCCCTCAGTGAGATGCAGTGGCACAGCAGCCACAATGGTGGGCTCAAACATGATTGTGAGGACGGCACAGGACCCGGCAATGTTGCCTTCTGTTGTGCATGAGGGCACCATGAGTCCGAGCTGAATTGCTGACAGCTAACGACAGCCAAACCATACCAAACCCACTGCCGCAGACCTCGTTGTGACTCATAGCAACCCTAGAGGACAGAGTACAACTGCTACATAGGTTTTCCAAGGCTGTAATCGTCACGGAAGCAGACTGCCACAACTTTCTCTTGTGGAATGGCCAGTGGGTTAGAATCACCGACCTGTAAGTTAGCAGTAGAGCACTTAACCTCTGTGCCTCCAGGGCTCCTACAGCCACAAGCACCCTAAAGGGACATATAGCTGGGGTGGTGTACAAGGTGACTAAGCAGAAAGTGGCTCTAACCAGAGGTATGACTTCTAGAAAAATCAGTTAACCTCTATGGGCCTGGGTAGCCTCAACTCTAAAACAAATGGTTTAGTGAAGAAGACACAGTCTGTGGTGTCTTCCATCTCCTGAGGTCCTCGTTTGGATTTCCTGAAATGCAATTAATGTTGCCCATGAATGTATCATACAACCCTCCATTCCCACTGTCAAACTCAATTCCGCAAAATATACACCCCACTTTCTTGAAAGGAGGCACATTTGTCATGGGATTCCTGGCCAGGTAGAGGACAGCCTACAGCCAATCTTGCTCCTAAGTCGTAATCTCCACTACTTCGGGCCAGACCCAACTTAAACCTGAAACCACTTCCGTAGAGTCGATTACAACTCACAGCAACCCTGTAGGACAGAGTATAGCTACTCCAAAAAGTTCCCAAGGAATACCTGGTGGATTCAAACTGCTAGCCTTCTGCTTAGCGGCCATAGCGCTTAATCACTAGACGACCAGGTTTTCCAACTTAGCTTGGATAAAATGCTGACTGTAAACTCAGCACTGGGGACAGCTCCAATCTGGAATCAGTGGCAGCACTCCTGGAGAAGGTGGGTAAGGTCCTTTCTCTAAACTCCCATACGAGTCGGTAAAAGCCTAGGGACCCTCGTCCTTTTAGGCTGAGGTCCAAACAACTCAGCTGAAACACTTTTCAACCAAGCAAAAGTAAATCTTCACCTTCATCACTGGTCTCCAAACTTCCAACATTTGGAGAGACTCCTGTCTAAAACACTGGTCCAGGTTGAAGGGCAAGCATTTGCTAAGAAACTTGGATATGAGTATATGATGGGGAGGGGAATTTGTGCCCCAAACAGCAATGTGAAGAAATAAAGAACCCAGAATGACAAGGGTTTCGAGAGATCCAAATACCGGGATGGAGTGTATAGCAGAAGCATTTGCAATGTGCTTAATGCATTCTTATTCTACATTATTTCATGGATAGAGTCAAACAAATATACATATGTATATGACACTCATTTTAAGGAGGAGACTCATTCCAAGTATTTTATGATTTCCCCACATTATTCAATCAATTTAAATACTATCAAGTGGTGCCAGTGGCCAAACTCCTGACTTCAGCTCTGGCATTTATCCTGAGCTACACAGTAGTTTCTCCAGCTTGACATCTACGTTTGAATTCTTACTCAAGTTGTGCAAAATCTAAACCAAACTCTCAATTTCATTCTCATCCCATACTCCAAACTCATTCTCATTCCATACTCCAAATGCATCTTCTTATTGTCTTTCTCATCCCAGTCAATGACACAATCCTCCCCACCAAACTCTCAAAACAAAAACATCAGGGGCATTCGTCTCTCTGTTTTCCTCATTCTGCATGTCCAACTTATCAGTAAGTTCACTGTCTCTACTTTGAAACTACATATCTCAGCTCTGTCTTGTCCTCTCCATCTCTACTTTAAGGCCCCAGTCTGAACCATAACCATCTCCCCCCATCAGGACTGCAGATTGGAACATGTTCTCCCAAAAGGGGTGCCAGAGTCATAACCCCAGGATCTACAAAGGGACCTTGTTTGGAAATAAGGCCTTTGTAGATATTATCAGTCAACATGAGGTCACACTGGAGTCACATGGCTACTAGGCCAATGAGTGGTATCTTTCTGAAGGAGAAGAGGCACAGAGAGAAGACATCCATGTGAGGATGCAGTTACACTAGAGCTGTAAGCCAAGGCTTGGGGCTATCAGAAGCAGGGAGATACAAGAGAGGACCTTCCACCAAAGCATGTAGAGAGAACATAGCCCTGCCCACCCCCTGGATTCAGACACTCACCTCCAGAGCTGTGAGACAATAGCCTTCTATTCCTGCCCCAGAATGGCCATCATCAACACAGGATTCTAAGTCAATGTTTGCAAAAGTTCTCTGGATCACCTTGGCACAGTCGATGGTTCAGTCTATGCTCTTTGATACCAGGATACACCACTAGTGGGCTGTAGACAAGTCAGTGTCAATAGCAGCCCTTCCTGCAGGCAGTGGGGCAAGTACAACTCTACACCAGTGAAATCAGTCTGGACACAGACTTGGCCCTGAAAGATAAAGTTAGAAAGAGTTCAAGGAGTTTCAGTGATCTGAAAGGACATTGTCTTGAGGTGTACCAAATATAGTCCTGTCATGGATGCAAAGAAGAGGAGTTTTAAGTATTCCTTTATCTCATCAACATAAGTTCTTCTTAGTGATGTGGGCTAGAATCAAAGACCTCAGAGAACAGAAGTCGAGACTTTGTATGAGTGCAAATCATGCAGCTAGGCAAAGCGATATGGATTTCTGGCCCTGGGTCTTCTATAGACCTGTTCCAGTACACCAAAACCAGTGCCTATCCCTTGATAGGAAGGGCTCCCAATGATCAAAGGAGCTTAAAGCAAATCAAGACTAAAGGGGCACACCCGCCCAGGGGCAAGGATGATAAGGCAGGAGGGGATGGGACGGCTGGTAATGGGAAACCAGTGGCTGAGAAGAGAGTGCTGACATGTCTTGGTATTGGCCACCGATGTCACAAAACAATACCTGTGTGAGTTGTTAAATGAGAAACTAATTTGCTCCAGAAACCATCATCTAAGTGCACACACACGTGCATGTGTATGCACACACACACACACACAATGACCAAGGGGCTTATTTGTCCCTGCTATTGGAAAAGGCAATGTAGTGGGTCAACATAACTCATGAGCTGCTGGGTTTGAGTCCTCCTTGGTTGACATTTGAGCTGCTTCTCCCCAGAGAAAGGAGTAAAAGAAGGAGAAGGTTTATCCTCCTGTTCCATACCTGCCCCCCTGGGACTTCATCCCTCCTCTCCATGACCACGTCCGCCAGGGGAACTGAACCTGAAGGTCAGCTTGTTAGTTTGATTCTCTGGTGAGACTCAAGGCCTATCATAGGTTTCCTTGTAACTGGTAAGGAGCCCTGGTGGCACACTGGTTAAAGCACTTGGCTGCCAGTCAAAAAGACGGCAGTGTGAACCCACCAACAGCTTCATGGGGAGAAGACATGGCGGTCTGCTTCCATGAAGATTGTGGTCTTGGGAACCCTATGCGGCAGCTCGTCTCTGTCCTATACCGCCACTGTGAGTTTAAATCAACCTAATAGCAATAGGTTTAGGTTGCTGTAAGGAGTATATTAGTTTCTTGGGTTTACTGTAACAAAATACTGCAAACTTGGTGGCTTAAAAAGTTTCCTCAGGCATGGAGCCCAGCTACCACTACTGAATGTTTTTATAAAGGAGTCAAGTGAATAATCTAGTCGAAAGGGGGAAAATGAAGTATACCCTATCAAATGGAAAAAAGTTCCTGAAGTCTTCTTTAAAACCAAACCATCCTTCCCCTGAATTAGTAAAGAATGTCTATCTTGAGCATTGTGCCTATTAAAGAACTAGCTATAGAGGATGAAGTTGACAACAACAACTTGACAGGGTGGTGAGGGAAGTTAAGGACAGTGGGTTACTAAAACTGAGAAGGAACAACCTGGAAAAAGACGGTGACAGTGGTTTCCATCTTGAAGAATATGCTCAGTGTCACTGAATCACACATGCAAAAAAAGCTGACTTTATCTAGGTATTGTTGTGTGTCTTTTCAACAGCAAATGGATTAATTAATTAATTGATTAATTGAAAATTCCCCCCAGGTGATTCTAATGTGAAGCCAGAGCTAAGAGCAACCAACTCTCCTTGTGTGGTACATTTTAATAACTTCTTTCTGAATGCCTGGAGCACTGGTGGTGCAGTGGTTAAGAGCTGGGGCTGCTGACCAAAAGGGCAGTAGTCAGAATCTACCAGCCACTCAATGCATGCCCTATGAGTCCATTCTACTCTGTCCTAGAGGGTCTCTATGAGTTGGAACTGGCTCAATGGTAACAGGTTTTTGTTTTCGTTCTGAGTTCTTATGTCTCCAGATGTCCCGTTCACTGGTGCAGCAACTATTCGGTGAGCATTTGCTGTGCAACTTAAGCATCGTGCCAGATGCTGAGGATCAGGCAGTGATCAAGACAACCCCGATGCCTTCACCTGGAATCATGGAGGACACCGTTGCTTGTCAAATGACTCCCTCATTAATTCACTAGACCAAACGAAACCAAGCCCATTGCCATCTAGTCAGCTCCAATTCAGAGAAACCTTATAGGATGGAGAAGAACTGCCTCACAGGGTTTCCAAGGCTGTAAATCTTCACAGAAACAGGCTGTCATATCTTCCCAAAGAGAAACAAGTCCCCCAAAGTTCCAGAAATACCTGGAGACATGAGTATTTGACAGAACAGAATGAGTCCCAAAGAGCAGAGTATCAAGGATTAATTGGAGACAGGTTTTTAGACACTCCGAAGTCTGGGGAAGAAACTTTCTCTAGGAACCGAGAAGGATGGCCCCCTTGTCACACTCTTTGCACCAAGGGCCAAGTACATTTATTCCTTGGCTGGGCCCATAACTTACTGCTGGCAGCCCTTAACTGGAGCTAAGTCCATCAGACAATGGGTTGTTTTTCTACAAAATTAGTGGTAGCTGCACAGTGTCGTTTAAGTGGTCCAACAAGAGAAGACAAAGTCCCAGAGTAGTGACGCTGCACCTTTTCTTCACCCCAAAGGTATGGAAGGGATCGTGGACACCATCACTTCTCAAACCAATTCAGGATTCTAGATAAAGCTTCACATTTGGCTGAAACTTCAAGGAGGAAACGCTCTTACATGAATGTGAAGGAAACTTAAAAACTGGTGATGTTTCAGGCAACCTGAACACTGACACTTTCCAAAACATCCTCTTCTACTTTCCTAATTAAGAGGACTTAGCTGCTGAATTCTGCTTCTAGTACCCAGACAAAGAAACCAAACCCCGTGCTGTTGAGTTGATCTCGACTAGAGCTGCAGATTTCCTGCAGGAGAGACAGAAGAGCTACCAACCCTGCTGGTCTTTCCTTCTCATGGAAACCAACTGAGAGTCTCCAGTGAAGGCTGTTGCCGGGACGACAACGAAGACCAACTTGGACTGGCAGCCTGCTGAGGAAGGAAAACCAGAGCAGATGGGGCCAGATGGGGCCAGATGGGGCCAGCTGGGCCCTGAGGGGGGATGTGGCACCCCAGGAGCCCAAGGGAAACTCCTCTGGCTCTGCTGGCCTTGGTGAAATGGCAATGGACAGAGACCCGGTCCTTGCCCCATGGTCAGAGGACAGAGGGAACAGACATGGGGGAGATAGACTAGGGAATGATTACCGAAGTACTTTCTCACTGCAATTAGAAGGCAGCAGTGGAGAAGCTCTGGAGCTACCTGGCCTTGAGGATGGGGAAATGTCAGAGAAGCTGAGACCTGGAAGGTGAGGACTTCTTCAGGTAAGGGGCCAAAGCCAAGAATCTTCTCGAAGAAGGGCAGAGGTTACATGGGAGCTCTAAAGTCTATGTACCTTCCCCGATAACTGAAGCTACAGAGTGGGGGTATATTAAATCATAACTTATGTAAAGCCCCTAATGGATAGCAGGTTCTCCATTGTTGTTTCATAACAACAGGCTTGTATGTGTGTGTCTTTATACCTTTAATAATGACATGCTACTTTGGCATTGTCCATCTCGTGTTAAAAGCAAATCCTCTGCCTACACCCTGAAGAACTGAAAGCAGAAATGTAAACAGAACCCTGTGCACCAGTGTTCACCACAGCACTTTTCACAACAGCCCAAAGGAATAAACAGCTGGATGTCCACCAGCAGATGAACGGATACACAAAATGTGGTACAAACACAGGACGAATCACTTATTCACCCATAAACGAAAGGAAATCCTGATACATGGTGCAGCATGGATGAACCCTGAAACATCATGCTGAGTGAAATAAGGCAATACAAAAGGACAAACACTGTATGTCCAGTTGCACTTAAGTTAAACAGGAAAATAAATATATGGAAATGAAAGCTTACCAGTGCTCACAGGAATGGGAGGGAAGGACAGAGGGAACATAATTGAGTTTACATACAAGGTAGTGGAATCAACTGGAGAAGGACAGCAGGAGAAGCCTGTCCTACTGGCCTTCTGGGCTACACTGGGCTTTAGCCAAACTCCGACTCGACTGCACTTGGCTTGGCAAACTTGATAATGCAAACATCACACAGTTGCCCCAAAACCGAGCAGGAATGAAGTTCTGGCACCCAGTCATTGATTCCATCACTGGTCCAGGCAAGACCACTGGACCTCTGGAGCTGTTTAGTGTTTCAGCCCCCTTGCCATCCTGGGAGCTCCCTTACATAATCCTTTCACAGGGGACACTTCCAGTTGTCACAGCTGAGGATGGGATGCTATTGGTGTCTTGTAAACAGAGGCCAGAGAGCCTGCTTCATGGCTTACAGGCACAGAACTGGCTCCACAAGCCAGAACGACTCAGCCCAGGACGTCCAGGTGCTGAGGCTCGGAAGCCCTCTCGTAGCCCATTACCAGAGATAAAGGGTAAAGCCTCACATCTAGATTGTATGTCTATGGGGGAACACCACACGGATGACAATCTTCTCACTCCAGTCCTGAGCCCAGGTGCTCTTAACCGGGGAATGTAGAAGGGGGTTTCAGGGATCCTGATGAGTTACTAACTTTGAATGCTGGATTCTGCCGAGCAGTCACCCAGACATCTACATCAAGCTGTCTGATCCTGGGGACAGCTGGGCAAGTACTGAAGATTGATAGGTAGTTTCTGGGGAGACATCTTCTTCTTCCTCTGGGAAGAGCTGGCAGGATCAGACTCAGTCTAGGATCACAGTTTTTTTGTTTTTGTTTAAAAGTTGCTGTCATGTTGACTAACTCATGGTGACCCCATGTGTCTGAGTAGAACTCTGCTCCATAGCATTTCGTGAAGAGTCTGGGGGCAATTTTTTTCTCTACTGTCTCAACAGCAGTGGGCCCAGACTAAGCAAAAGAAGTCAAATGAGGCACTAGTTGGTGCCCGCTGGTCCCCGGTCCTCCTTCCAACACTTGTGCAGTCAGGATTTCGGCACCGAGTGGGCTTCTGGGGCTCCAGTTCACCTTTCCAAAGCACCCTCTATCAACTACCTCTGCGATGACAAGGGCAGCTCCTCTAGAGGGGAGGAGGTGGTCAGTCCCATTTTAATCTCAGCCGGCTGAACACCAAGCCAAGGATGAGAAAGGGCATTTTACCTTCACAGATGGTTAGATGCAGCCTGGACGGCCAGGCACTGCCCCTGCAGCTTCTGCAGAGAAATGTCCGGAGTGATCTGAGCCCCAGATAACCAGGTGCTGCTGGAGAACAAAGCTGTTTAGGGATTTCTGCCAGGCTAATTGTCTAGGCAGACAGAATCTCCTGAGAAAGCACTCCGCTTTGTCTGATCCCCTCAGTCATGGCCACAAGTGAGAAAAACGGACTCTACTTCTCTACGATAGGGCGCCTGCTCTGGACTCCAGCCTGAACCTGCTTCTCAAGTTCTTAAAGAGAATGCTCTCACAGACACTAGAACAGAGGAGAAGCCTGCCCTATAGATCTTCTGGGCTGTTCTGGGTTCTAGCCAACCTTTAAACTTGAAAATCCAGATGTCAGCTGTGCAAGGGGCGACCCCCTTAGAAAATCTAGGTGCCCCTATAGGATCGTGTCCAGACCCAGGAAACGAGGACAGTGTCTGCCTGGTTACTACACAAGCCTTCAGAAGGTGACATTTCCATTCTATTATTGCAGTGAATACATCCGTAACAAAGCACTTGCTCTTTCCACATTCCTCACATGTAAAATTCAGGGGAATTAATCAAGCTCAACATGTGGGGCAACCATCACTGCTATCCATTTCCAGACTTTTCCATCACCCTTCACAGAAGCTCAGCGTCCCCTCAGAGGTGAGTCCCCCTCTCTCTCCCACCCTGATAACCAGTGATACAGTTTGGCCTGCCTCTATACCTAACTTACCTAGTCTAGGTATTTCAAACAGCTGAGATTCCATTTCCTTTGGTGGATCACAACTTTCCATGGGGTTTCTGCCATTTACACGTATTTCAGTATCTACACGTCATTCTTTAAACCTCCGGAAAGCGTTCACCATGCAGAGCCTTGGCCTAAGACATGTGTCCCTTGTAAGGCACCCCAGAAGCAAACACAGCACCAAGCAAGCTCCACGGAGTTGGCCTCCATACTAAGCACCTACTGTGCGCCAGGCATGACGCTAAGTGATTTCTATGGATTGAGACATGGCTGCCGGGGAGTCGACCCCAGCTCGGGGTGACGCCACGTGTGTCACAGTGGAACCGTGCTCCGCGTAGGGCTTTCAGTGGCTGTTGTTTCACAAGTAGGTTGTCGTCCATTTCTGGGTCCACTCGAACCTACAACTATTTAGTCTGCAGCCGAACCCCTTCACTGCTTGCACCACCTGGGGACTCCTCTCTAAAGCTATACCTTAGGAAATCTCAGGAATAAGAACTCCATGAAATGCACGTTCTGGACACAACCATTCCCCAGAGCAGGCTCAGAAAGGGTAACCAACTTGCCACAGGTCACCAGCAAAGCCAGCTTTCCAACTGGGACGCTTTGCTCCAACTGCACGCTCCAAACCACCCCAGTGCACCTGGTTGAGTGACTCCATCCTGGTAGCCTGGTCTTCGGCAGAGTTGCACATCCAAGAGAGACAAGGGATGAGGACAGGGCCGCCAACAGTGCATTTCAGGGCAGTGCACGACTCCACGGTTGTGTTCAGACTCCTTTGTCTCCTCTCCCCCAGACCACAAGGCCATTCCCTTTGTCCCTCTAGTGACATGTCCTCCCCCATAAACCTGTCATATACACTGCTGCCCTTCCCACGGCCTCACAGAGACACAGATTCTTCAGGTTTGGGTGTTGACGTGGCCCAGGCCCTGAACACAATTGCAGTCATGAGGTAGACGGGGATATTGCTACAGAGAAGGTTCCGGAACAGCTTCTGGGGCCAACCCGGTGCTGGGTCAGTCGATTTTCATTCAGCTGGGTGGCAGGTGGCGGGGGTAGGGGACACCTGCTGCTACCTAAACAGATTTAGGTTGTGAAGCAAGGGGAACTTGCCCACATGGAACTCCTTAGTGATAAACCTAATTTTTAACACGAGCTCAGTGAATGGAGTGGTCAAGAATGAAAACCTTTGGAAAGAGTGGAGAGGTGACCCCCATTATCCATTAAAACCATCAAGGTGGCAGCCCTCACTAAGGGGGACAGCTGTCCAGCCAGCTCTCCTCTGGCCTCTAAGTGTCAGCAAGTGTAAGGTCGGAAAGGTCACAGCTGAAAGAGTCAGAGTAGAACCAGAAAGGGAAGACGGGGTCCAGCAGACCACGGGGCACGGACTCACAGGCGTGCACTGGCTCACACGGGCATGCACGTCGGTAGCACACCCTCACACGTACCCTTGCCGGCAGGGACCAGAGCAAGACAGGGTTGGAGGGGGTGCCAGGAGCTTTGCCTTCTGTTCCTCTGTGAAGGGAGGGGGACAGGAGTGCCATCTGCCTTCTCTCTCAGCTCTCCTTGCTGCACAAGCAAAGTCAGCAAGAACGAGAAAACGGGAGCAGATGAGCCCCTGCCAGGCGACAGAGATGAGCAGAGCAGGATTTAGCAGAGCCAGGTGCCCAGGTACATCCCCACCCAATACCCTCACCTGACCACGTAAGAGGCACAGAGACACAACCAGCGAAATCTGGACAGGCTGACAAAGCAGCTCTAAGCTGCCCAGGATTGGGGTGCACGGTGAGGGCTGCTCACTCCCCACCCGCTGTTTCCCCGGAACACAGACCACCCCTCCCCAACTGTCTTCTCTCCAAGCGAAGTGGGTGAGGGGTCCCCAGTCAGCCAGCTCCTGGGAGAAGCAGCAAGTGGGCACTACGCAAACAAGAAGGGACCTACCACAAACACTGGTCACCTAGTGGCTTGGGAAGGCTCACACTGCCGTCCCCTTCGCGCGGTCAGGAATTCGGACCCAGTTATCAACTTCCACCTACCTAAGGCAGAGGCGTCCCTGGCACCGGGCCCACAGCCCCCTCCTCTGCCTGCGCACCCACTGACACCTGTGCTGTCACCACACGTCTGGGTGCCGGTGTCATCAGTGGGGAGACATGGCACATCCCCGCCTTCCACCTTCTCTGGCCCTAGCCTCAGCATCTTCTCCTTAGGAGGGGGCTTTTCCTCCTCCCGCCGCGTCCTCGGGGCTGTCCGCGTCCTCGGGGCTGCTGGAGGGGCCGGCCATAGCTCCCGGGCTCCGGCTGCACTCAGGGCTCAGAAGGGACAGCCTGCCCTCGCCCGCCAGGAGCGTCTTAGGGCATCCGCTGCAGGATCCTGTGGGCTCCGCTGGGCTCGGACGTCCTCGCCCTATTCTGGCCGCTCCTCTGCTGCCCCCTGCTGGCCGACTGCGTGCATCGCCGGCACGCCCGCCGGGGGCCAGCGGGCACCTCACCTGCCAGGGTTATTTGTCTCCCGCAGAGGGCCAGGCCCACCAGGACTAAGTCCCCACCTGAGGTCGCAGTCCTGCGGTCTCCCTGCTCAGAAGCGGGTGAGGGAAGACTAGATGACAAGAGACAGACCGCGTCCAGAGCCCTGGCAGGATAGCCTTCAGCCACGTTCACCTTGGTCTCTGGTGCTATTCTGCCCCTTCAATTATCTGGAAAATTGTTACTGGGTCTCAGGTGCCACCGTCATGTCAGGTGAGACCCAGAATGATCTCGTGTGCAGCACGAGGAAACACTGCCTGGTCGTGGCCAGCCTCACGGTCACTGCTGTGCTTGAGCCCACGGCTGCAGCCCCTGTGTCAGCCCGTCTCCCTGAGGGCCGCTCTCCTTTTAACTGACCCTCTGCTTTACCAAGCGTGCTGGCCCTCTCGAGGAGCTGGTCTCTCCCATTGATTTGTCCAAACTAAATGAGCTGCCCTCGTTTCTAAGGAACATTCTGGCTGTACTTCTTCCAAGGCAGATTTGTTTATTTGAGCAAACAGAGGGTGTTCACTTCACATTCAGAATTTGGCCTGGACCCAGTCTTCTGAGTGCAAAGGCTTCCCAAAGGTAAGCTTGCCTGCCAGTCCACGAAGTGGGTCCCACCTGCCCCCGTAGCATCACTGTGGCACTGCCTCCTGGGCTGTGTGACAAGCAGAGTCTGGAGGTGCATTCTCAGCATTTCAGGGCTACACCCCTGGCCCAGCGTAGGATGTGGGAGTCCCCACAGGCTCCTGGAACCCCTCAGAGGCACGGGCAGTCAGGCAGAGCCTGTCAGCTTCTGACACCTAATCTGGGCTCTTGGGGTCCTTCAACTTCCCGGGTCTGTGCTGACACCCCAGTGCAATCATCTGATGAACTGCTTCCCTCACCAAGCTCCTATGGCCAGTACCTGCCTCTGTCCTGTCCACAGCATTGTCCTCAGCAGCTGGCATGGGAGTGGGACATAGGTGAGCCAGAGACACCTAATGATGAGGAAATGTTCTGCTCTGATCCAGGGTTCTCTCCATCCCATCTCGTCCTCTCTCCTCCACCTCTTCCCTCTCCCCAGTACGAACATTTCCAGGAATTCACATGTGTGCTGGGAAGCACTCTTGTATTCATTTCCACATGTTAACTCATCTAAACCTCACTATGGCCATGTGGGTGGGTACTGTTATGATGTGATGGTGCCGAGGAGGAGACAAAGGCACAGCTGGGCAAGTGACATGCCCAAGGCACACCACTTGGAAACGGTGACACTGGCCTTCAAGCTCAAGTGCCAGGAAACATCCTGATTCCTAAGGAAAGAAAGCCTGTGTTAAGGTTCTCATCTTCCTTATCCATCCAGGTCAACTCCCAAAGTCATGGTTACAGCTCACTCCTTGCAGCACTGGAAATGAAACAAGAAGAATAAAGCGGTCCGGTCCCCCAGGAATCATGGGGTGGCTGTCCTGCCTTCTCAGATTTCTCTTCAGTGGCCTTTATCCCAACCCGCATCCCACGACTAAAATGAGCTGCTGATCAATTGCTCTCCACTTTTGTGGGGCAAAGGGTGCCAGGGGCTG
This sequence comes from Heterohyrax brucei, assembly GCA_028571685.1. NCBI lineage: Eukaryota > Metazoa > Chordata > Mammalia > Hyracoidea > Procaviidae > Heterohyrax > Heterohyrax brucei. Next base: position 193,574,447 of record CM053166.1, read on the forward strand.
GTGGCTTTCCACAGTGCCAAGCCAGCAGCCAGGGCTGAGCACTGCAGTGGCTGTATGAACACATGCTGCAACGAAGGGTGCCAAGACTGTCCATCCCTGGGAACTAAAGGGACTTGCCTGTGATGTTTCAAAACATCTGCTGTTATAAGAGAGAGTCGTCAGTTTGCCGAGCCAACGAGGCTGGATCCCCCTAGGGCTGCTCCCCAACTTCCGGGCAGCATGGCTCCATTGGCTAGAAAAGCTCATGGAAAGTCCAGAATGAAGGGGACCCTTTGATGCTCACCGGGTAAACGTCTGATTTCCCTTTGATGTCCTGGTTAGCTGCCGACGAATCAGTGCCCAACTTAACAGAACTTGAAGCTTCCCGGTCCTGGACCATCTCCCTGATGAGCTGGACGTCACAGACCACTGTGAACCAGGAGTTTTCACCGGCTGATTTTTAGAAGTGGATTGCCAGGCCTTTCTGCCTAGTCTGCCTTGTCCTGGAGCTCTCCTGTTCAGCACCCTAGCAACATGTGAGCCTCCACTGGGCGACAGACAAGTGGAGCCTGAGCTCACATGAGGTGCAATTTGGATGGGAACTGAAGCCTGGTCTCCCATGGGAAAGGTGAGGATTTTCCTGTGAACCACCACTGCCCCTTGTAAGTTGCCGTGGGAGCCCATAAAATGGGGGGCAGTCTGGGCTGGCATGGGAGCCTCCAGAGAAAGAAGACAGAGTTCTGTTTCTATCTGTCTAAGAAGAGGCTTCTCACCACTCAGGAGTGGAACTCAGTAACCAAGCAAGAAGCAAGGTGATGGAAACGGCTGTCAGTGCTTTTTGGAGGAAGACACACCTCCTTAAACTGCTGGGGTCCTTGAACTGCCTTCCTAATCCCCCACCTGCAGGGAGGGTGTGCCATGCCTGAGCACACAGGGTGCCTGGATGCCCCCACGTACCACGAAAAGCAGAGTTGAGATGGGGACTCCAGTGCAAGGAGTTGACTTTGGAGATGATTCTGGGAGCCCCTCTAATAGGCCAGGTGTGCGGCAAGGAGAAGGGTGGGCAGCCGGGATGTAATTGCTCCACAGCCAGGACAGGCACCAGGTGCTCTATGGATGACATCTGAGTCGGCTAAGCAATTACCATAAGTCCTCCCCTCCCTGCAGCAAGGCCTCCTGTCACTTCCTAGCCATCTGGGACACCGGGAGGAATCCAACCCATGGGACCACACCCTTTGACTTGTCTATCAGTGGAAGCTTGTGTGTTGCTGGCATGCTGAACAGATTTCAGTGGAGCTGCCAAGCTAAAGTCGGATTAGGGAGAAAGTCCTGGTAACCTACTTGTGTAAATCAGCCAGTGAAAACCCCATGGATCACAACAGTCAGATCTACAACTGATCACGGGGACACAGCAGGACCAGATGATGTTTCATTCGATTGTGGGAGGGCTCACTATGGATCTGGCTCGACTCCATGACAGCTAACAGCAGCAACTTTCCACAAAGCCCTGCCTGAAGTTAGTAGCTGAGTCCCCAGGACCCATGAAGATATGAGGATCACTCCCAACTCCCAACCAGCCAAGCTCTCCACACACCCCCAGGAGGCAGGGCCTGGACTCATGTTGTTCCCGCTCCCTTTCCAACAAGAAGACCTCAAGGGGAATCCTCTCGTAGCCCCTGACTTCCTCAGGAACTGCCCCACAAATCAAGAAACTACTTATGCCATCTGTGTACCACCTACAAGGGGACACTGGCCTTCAGCCATGACCCCTCAGGGACTGTCCTGGAGTGAGAATCTGTGCGGCTCTGCCCCAAGGAGCCTGGGGGTACAAGTGGCTTGCAATCGGTTCCAGACTCCCACCCTCTGAAAAAATCTTCCACCCTCGACTCAATTCTGACTCGTAGCATCCTACAGGACAGAGAAGACCCCTGCCCGAGAGGGTTTCCAAAGAGCAGCTGGTGGATTCAAACTGCTGACCGCTTGGTGAGCAGCCACAGCTCTCAACGGCTGTGCAAAGGGAGCTCCGTGAATCTGAAGGTCTCCAGTGGTAAACATCTGGCGGCCCTGCTGAAGAAAGTCCTGGCAAACTGCTTCCGTCAAGGCCACAGCCCAGAAAACCCTAAGAGGCAGTTCCACCCGGCAACACAAGGGGGCGCCGTGAGGTGGGGGCTGACTGGCCGGGAGCCAATCACAAGCGCCACAGCTGAGAGGCTCGGCTGTCCTGTCTCACTTTCCATCGCTGCTCAGGGTTGTCACTGAGGACAGGGAGGGTTTCTCCACTGAAACCGTAGCCCAGACGCCCAGGTCACATTGTCCACAGCCTGTAGCATCTCGTTCCTTTGTGGGGTGGATGTGTGTGTGTACCTGAGCCTTGTAAGTGGCCCCGGGGTCCCCACGCCTCCCACCCAAGCTGTCAGCGAGCTCTTGATCACGGCCCAACCACGGGGGCAGAATCCGCTGCAGCTTGACACTTCGTTTTACATTTGCGTGTCAGAGGATCAAGACGCCGCCGACAGTTCCACCAATCACCAAGTTCCAGGTGTGAAAATGTCCCTTTCGCCCATCTCACTGTAATTCTGGGATGTGACGGCACTCTTGTGCTTCTCTGCTTCTTCCCCCATGGGACACAGGATAACTCAGCTTCTCCTCTGCTTACACGTTTCATGCATCCAGTTCCTGAGGGTCTCTGTGCCCCAAGCTCCCAGATTCTTCCCTCCTCAGCTCTAGGCCAAGTTGGTTAGCACAGACGCCCTCCAGGGACAAGGGCATGAGGATCAGACACTAGTGTGTATCGAAGCCGTTCCTGGCAGCCCTTCCTGGAGGCATCGTGGCCGTGTGGATACTTGTCTTGATTATCCCAATAGCTCATCCTCTGATTCAGACTACACGGGTCCCTCTGCATCCTACAGCTTCCTGCCTTGGGATGCTGATTGCCCCAAGAGCCTTTTTATACACCCACCACCTGTACAACAAAGACTGTTCCTTGGCGTGTCTACACCAGAAGTTACAGAGTTGAGAGAGGTAAGCAGCAAGGTAGAACCCACACCCTGTATGCGCACACAGGGCAGACAGCACAGGAGGAGGAGGATCCCACCACCCCCGTGTCTCCCATCTCCCTGTCCTCAGCCATGAGCTCCAGGCAGGCACATGGCACGGTGGTGGCAGGGGAAAGAGTGAGTCCAGAACAGGCCCAGACTGCTTCTGGACAGACCCACAGTCAAATCCTCTGGGACCATAGAGTCCCACGGCTTACTATTGCCAGAGTTGGGTTTCTAAGGGATTGTGGTTTCTGCGAGTCACATTTCTTTTTCTTAAAATATTCTGCGTCATTTAGCTTGTAAAGGGGAGATGATGAAGAGTTTTTGTGGACAATAGGATCTTTCTCATGGTACTGCTGTTACCATTCCAGCTCATGGTGGCCCAGTGTGTGCAGAATAGACCTGCTCTCTGGTGTTTTCAACGCCGTGGCCTTTTGGGAGCTGATCGCGGGGCCTGTTGTCTGTGGCACCTCCAGGGGAGTTTGCCACAGAGGTAAGCAGCTTACCGATCTTTCAGGGAAACTGTCGATGGTTTCCAGGGACTCCTAAAGCCCACAGTCTGAGTGTCAGGGAGCCCTGAAAGATACCCATTGCTGACAAGCTGACTCTGATTCCTGCTAACATCTATTTGTGTCTGAGTAGAACTATTGTTCCACGGGGTTTTCAATGGCTCTCTTGTCAGGAGTGGCTCACCAGGCCTTACTTCCAAGGCACCTCCGAGCAGACTTGAACCTCTAACCTTCGGCTTAGCAGTCCAGCACACCACCAGTCTGCACCACCCAGGCCTCTCAGGGAACCTGAATCCTCTGGAATTATCCATACGTCTTTCTGTTCTCCATAAAGAAGGAAACAGTCTGGCATGAGATCTACAAAGTGGTCCATGAAGCCCACAAAAGATAACAGACACCAAACTGCTGATATCCTCCTCTTTCCTATGCTTAATACACTCTGATCTTGGATTTCACCCAGGAAAAGACAAAAAGGGAAATGTCATTTTTCTGGATGCCTGTCTGTGCAAGGCACTTCATGTGAGCTATCACTTCCTTCTCATACTAACTTTTTAAGGGAGCCACTGTCATCAGCCCCATTTTTCAGATTGGGAGACCGAGGACAGAGATCACAAGTTACTTCCAGTTGTTATCCGGTTGGTAAGAAGCATGGAAGTAAGATGAGTCAAACAGTAATAGCTGATGATTTTGAGAGGTTATTTGGTGTTGGGTGCTCTCCTAGACAGTACGTGTACACATACAGAGCTGTCATCTCTACTTCAACCCTATGAGATGCATACCATTCACCGCAGTTGCTGTTAGCTGCCGTCGAGACCTCCAGGACCCCGTGCACAATGAAAGGAATCACCGTCTGATCCCAAATCTTCCTCGGGAGCACCATTAAGTGTTCTGGAATCACCATTCTTTGAAATGTTAGCGATAATTTGTTATGATCCACACAGTCAAATGCCTCTGCATAGTAAGTGGAACACAAATATCTTCCTGGCATTCTCTGCTTTTAGTGAAGATCCATCTGACATCAAAAATGACATTCCAGGTTCCATGTCGTCTTCTGAAACCAGGTTGAATTTCTGGTAGCTGCTTATCAGTATACTGTTACAGTCACTTTTGAATGATCTGGAACAAAATTTTACTTGCGTGTGATATTAATGATATTGTTTGGTAATTTCCATGTTCGGTTGGATCACTTTTCTTTGGAATGGGAATAAATATGGATCACTTCCAGTCAGTTGGTCAGGTAGCTGTCCTCCAAAATTCTAGGCATAGACGAATGGGGGCTTCCAGTGCAGCATCTGTTTGTTTAAATATCTCAATTGCTATTATTTTAATTCCTGGAGCCTTGTTTTTTTGCTAGTTGCCTTCCGTGAACCTTGAATACGCGATCTCTTGAAATGCCTGAACATCGACCAGTTCTTTCTGGTAGAATGATGACATGTATCCCTTCCATCTTCTTTTGATGCTCCCGGAGTCGTTTAATATTTTCCTTTTAGAATCCTTCCCTATTTCAAATAGAAGCCTGAATTCTGTCTTCAGATCTTTCAGCCTGAGAGATGCAGAATGTGTTCTTCCCTTCTGGTTTTCCATTTCCAGCTCTTTGCACATGTCATTGCACTACTTGGAGGACAATTGGCCTAACTAGTCTTTTCCTAAAAGAGTCTTCTGCACGCCACATTGGTGAGTGGTGTCTGGGGTCTTAAAAGCTGACAGGCTACCATCTGAAGTACACCAAATTATTCCAAATCATCCGAAACAGATGATGACCAAGACATCAAGCCAGACAGCCAAGTGCCACACAGGAGGCAGAAGGATCCATATGAATGGGAGAGTGTATGGACAAGAGACCAGAAGAACCAGATGCTGACGGGCCACCACCAAAGGCAGCCGTGTTGAGGCACACAATGCTGAGTCCCTGAGGCGACAGGAGAAAAAGAGGTGTGCAGTTCAAGAACTCTATTGAAAGACCAGAATTGATGATCCGACAGCCTGGAGTGTCCCCTGGGAACATGGCTTCTAGACCTGCTGTTGCCCTAACTGGAAACCAGTACTGAGGTCAACTCCTGAGGCAAGAATAGACTAGAATCGGGGACACAGTGTGACCATATAGTACGTGTATATTGCGGTTTTATGCATTTATAAGTGGCTATCCTACTGGTTTCTTTCTAGATGGGAGAAAAGTGGTAGAGAGGAGAGGACAGGTGCTGGTTAAGATGACACTAGAAGTGTAGCGTGAAAAGGAGGAAAGTGGTGTCACTGGGAGAGGAGAGAAGTTGGAGCTGCAGATAGACGGGCATGCAAAATTGATTTGGATTGCATACTTTGACCTCATCTCAACCAAAAAGTATTATAAACCAAAAATAAAATAAAACAAGGGGGGAAATCGGAGAGCCAGCAAGCCAGCCTGCGGGAACCGGGAGGCAGCCGGCACAGATCAGGGCCTGCCGGGGGCGGGGCTCCGCCGAGGCCCCGCCTCCGGCATGCGCGCTGGGCCGGCCAATCAGCGCCTGAGAGGAGCCTGGCGGTGGCCACGTTGAGAGCGTCGTGGACGCAGCGCGTGTCTGGTGAGGAGCGGCGGGGCAGTGGGGTGACTGGGTCCGTGGGCGCCCACGGGGGCCGTCGCGTTCATCAGCTTCAGGAGAGGCGTGAGTGCAGCCTGGGAGCCCGCCAGGCAGCTGGGCCCGGGGAGGCGACTGTTCCCCGGAGCCTGAGCCCGGCCGCTGACCGGAAGGCGGCGGTCAGGCCAGGCCTCTCTGAGGGCCTTCGTGGGACGGGGGTCGGCTGGGCGGGAGGGTCTGGGGGAGAGGAGGGTGACGAAGGATGAGGGCAGGGGAGCTGCGGGGACGAGGGGGGACGAGAGCTGCGCGGAGGGGGGAGGGGACGGTGAAGAGGGCGGGGCTTCGTCCTCCCAGGGACCGCGACAGGGACCAAGGGCCCCTCGTTTGTCCCCGAGACGTGCCGAAGGCCTCGGTGGACGTTCCCTCTCCGAAGCCAAGTGGGCGCAAGTCTTGATTTGACGTCTCTGTTGCTTCAGACTTGGCTCGAGTCTACTCGGGGGCAGCCCCCCAGCTGTCAGGCTGTCACTTTGTCACAGGGATATGCCCTAAACAGCCTGCTGGGATCTGGCAGAGGCAGGACCAGAACTCACACGTACCAATGTGGAGTCAGGGTTGACCCTGTCACGGTCAACTGTGTCACCTCCTGGTCCAACAGACAAAGGAGACTGCAAAACTGGTTTTGAACCAAGGTGACCCTGGGGCGATATTATGAAAAGTTTCCTGATTGTTTACATAGTGTATTTGAGCTTGAAAAGTTTAAGCCATCTGTCTTTCAAGTCAGCGAACAGAATCTAATTATGGAATCCACCGGAAGAAAGGGAAAGGCAAGAGCCAAGCGATCCTCCGTGAAGGATGAGGACACAGGAGCCCCTGGCAAGGAAGACCCGAAAGATCTGAGGGATTCCGACCAGAATGGGATGGAAGGTACACTGTCCCCAACTAACATCTTGGCAAGCGTGGAACCTAAAGCACTTTACCTTTGTCTCTTTGTAATTTGCTTTAAAACCCTAGGTCGCCAAAAAATCCCCAAAGCCTCCAGAAATGCAGCTGTGATGCCACTGAAAATTACCAGGACAGCATCCTTAATTTAAATATGTTTTTCTTTTTAATCAAGCAAAGACGCCAGTCCCTGATGCCCATGGGACAAAAAGGCCAGCTGCAGAACCACTTGACGAAGAAGTGCGGTAATGTGTTCAAACAGGGCTTGCCCGGCGGGTTGAGTTCTTTAAGAAAAGTCTCCTTTGGTTCCTTTAGCTAGCACTGTATGAAGGACAGTTGGCATCAGCTATTTCTTACTGAACAAGCATGTCATTTTTGTGTCCTTAATGAAAAACTGATCACGTAATTTCTTCTTAGGGAAGAAGTACAGGAACTGTTGGAAACATTTCGAGGTAAGTTTTAGGAGACAGCAACATTTAAACAATATTGCTGTAAATTGCTGTAAATCATGTAACTGGAATAACAGGGAAAGGTAGTCAGCCGGCTACAAGATTGGCATTTAATTCGTTGTTCTCGTGCCTAGAATTTTGTGTAGGCATTTCGTGTGATTCAGTCTTCGTGAGTTTCCTCACTTAGATTTTTCTAATTGTTTATGTGAACACCGAAAATGGTCCTTACAGTGCTGAGGGGACAATGACACTTCTTCCTTCAGGTGTGAATGTAGTGGACAATGGGACATGAGAGATAAATGGGTGGGAGACACTTCTATCCTTGTTTACGTCTGCACAGGAACCTCTAAAGTCTCTACTTTTAAATTAACACACTGTTTAGTGGAGAGCTAAAGGCACCGTGGCTATCTGGTGATTGATGCGTAGTCAGATCCGGAACATGCTAACTTTTGCATTGGCATGTCACCTGATGGTTAGAGTGATGGTGCTGGAGGATAGGGATCTGAAAAATAAGTCATACTCGGGTTTGGGCCTTTTATCTGGATAAATGAGTTATAGCAAGTATTTTCGAAGGCTTTGCTGTATTTGGTGGTGAAGAGTGCTTGTTTTTTGAGTTCTCATGTAAATTATTATGGATCCATAGTGGAAGTATAAAACACTTGTATTATAGTGCAGCTCCTTCATGCTTACTGAAAACTAACTACGAACGGTAGAGCCACGGGAGAAAATCGTGTGCTTAGCAAAGCCTTCTCTGAAGTAACAAACAGTGTATGAAGTGAAGCAATTAGGGGTAAAAATGTCATATGAACAGTTCTTCCGAAGTATTTAGTCAGATGTTCTCCAACAAATTTGTTTACTTAAGGTTGGAATTTTCTGTCCGTGGTCATTTTTTTCTTCAGTGAAATATATGTGTAGTTTCACTGACTAGATTTCAGGTTTTTCCTTGATTTGCTTACTTGTTCTTTTTAGATGATTAAAGAGAATATTTTATGTGTTTTACACAGTGAATGATAACAATATGTCATCTGCATGTGTCCTTTGAATTGAAAGAACTTTACAGCTTTCTCATGGGGACAGTACAGCCAGTCCTGGAGACCTTTTATACATCCTTTGGGAAATTGAAAATGTCTTCTTAAGACATTAAAAACAAACAAACAAAAAAAAACGCCCGTAAGTTGGACATCTGTCTCCCCTGAGAAAAATTAGAATTGGGACAGTAGTAACAGACTATTTTCACGGAAAAAACAAAGGGAACAAATCAGCTCACCTTTTGAAATGATGCCCAGTTATTAACCATCAAATCTTTGCAAATAGTTCGACCCAACATTACCCATATGGATTTGAATATTTGTACACTAAAGACTGCTCTGCATAAATTCTAATATTTTCAATTTAGACCACATTACTAAGGTTGTTCTTGCAAAGAGAAGAAGACTTGAAGTGAATACCAGTGCTGCTTTGGAAGTCACTAACCAGAAACTGGAGGAAATTTGGAAAACACAAAAAGAGCAAAGGTAACATTGCTAATGATTTAGAGGAAGACATTTGTATTAATTCCTAGTATTCATGGGTACAGAGTACTTCAGAAAAATGCTATTATGTTCTGTTTATTGGAGTCTCAAGTGAAATATATTTGGCTTGATATTTCGGCTGGCAATAAATTCTCTAGACCTATAACCTCATTCTTGCAGTGAAGTGGGGTATTTTTCCTAGAAGATAGTCAAGCAGCCTTTCAAATAACAGTTGGATTTTCTGGCTGTAAGGGGTCATGGTGGTGCAGTGGTTGAGCACTTAAATGCTAACTGAAAGGTTGGTGGTATAAGCCCAGCAGCCACTCCTCAGGAGGGAGATGTGGCAGCCTGCTTCCATGGAGTCTAACACCTTGGAAGCCCCATGGCGGTTCTGCTGAGTCAGAATCGACTCAGTGGCGGTGGGTTTCTGACTGTCAACCCCTTTACATGCCGTCTAGCAGTGTGCAAGCTGAATGAAAGGTAAACACCAAATTGTCGGTCGACTTTCTTCAGTAACGTGGTGAAAGGCCAATCTTGGGTTGTAAACAGTTTGTGTGTTTTACCAGAAATGAGTTCTTGATTCGCTTGTAGAAAATGTTTGCTGTGTCCAGTTGGGGGAAGCATAAATGAAACATTCTTGTTTGGAAAACTTACATGAAAACTGGACCCCATCAGATCTGTTGATCCTGCAGGGACCTGTGTGTTACTCGTGGAAAGAAAATGGAAATTAAACATTTTGGAGAAAAAAATGATTTTGTTTTCCTCGAAATTTAACTTAGGTGATAAAACTCCCTCTGTTATCAAGAGCTGAGGGATGTGAGACAGCCTGTATCTTACTCCTGTTATGAAAAACAGTATCTTTGGGATCAGTAAATCACTCATTTTACTTTCAAGTTTCCCAAGTGAATGTTTAAGCTGCTGTTATTCCCATCTTCTTCTGCGGAATAAATTTTAGTATAAAAAGTCTCGTTGCTGCCAAGTCAATTCCTACTCACAGCAACCCTGCAGGCCAGAGTAAAACTGTCCCCCGTGGTTTCCAAGGAGCACCTGGTGGATTTGAACTGTCGACGTTTTAATTAGGAGCCATAGTACTTACCGGCTACACCACCAGGGTCTGCGTAGTATAAAAAGAAGGGGACAATTAAGCATGCCTTGCTGACCCATCATTGCCTACATTGACTGGAATATATGGACACTACCTGATCAAACGAACTTCACTTTGAGAGTGCCTACTTTTTCATTTTGGTATGAAATGTGACAGTGCTCATTCTTGTGTTTTACAGACTGGATCTTACTAAAAAATTCAATCAGCAGCTTCTGGCTTTGTTGCAGCAGTGGGATACAGATTTAAAGAAAGCTGAGGAATATGAAGTACGCTTGATGGTGGGTATGAGGCTTAGCTTTAGAAGTCATCTGTTGTAACAGTCTCAGGTAGGGAAGAATGGAGAGCTTAGGCTTATAGGAGACCCCGGAGCTGAGCTCAGTTTCATTACTCACAGTCGGCTGTGTGTTTTGGCCCAGGTGACTGTGAACCACGGAAGCATAGGCAAACAAACACACTAGAAAAGGGCAGCCATCGAGCCAACCCGACTCCTGTCAAACCCATGTGTCTCAGGGTAGAGGTGTGCTCCATAGAGCTTCCAGTGACTGGTTTGGGGGCACAAAGATCACCAATCCTTAGATACTTCCTGCGGGTGAAGGGTACCGCACAAAGGAGATGAGAACGAGTGACCTACTAGGTAGAGAAAAACAAGAAAAGACAGATGACATGGTGAACAAAGCTTTATACCGAGGAGGAGATTTGGTTCAGGTGAGGAGGATTTGGCAACGTGCACGGTGTCGGTGCCGTAAATGAACATGGGTTTGGTGAGAGAGAGGGCGGAAAGCCCGATGAGTACACGTGAGAACAGTGCAGATAGCAATGGGGCGGTAGCTGGGGAGGGAAGCCCTGTCTGTTGTTGATTGAACTGGAGAAATAGCAAGAAGTTTGTAGGCCGATGGGAGTTTTCTAGAGGGAGAAAAGGAAAACTTGAGAGGGGGTTACAGTTGCTGAACAGTTGTCTTGAGCCTGGATGCTAGCTGGTGGGCAGGAGTCCAAGCTGGTTTGGGTCAGCCAGGATTGTTCCTACAGGAGAAAAGACAGAGGACATGAGGATGGGCTGGAAGCCCTCTTTGGTGTCATCCGTATAGTGAAATAACTGGGATCACCAGTGGAGGGTAAAGGTAGTGGAGGAGACGTTGCCTTTGAGGACGGATGTTCTCCTCAGAGTGGGTTAGAGAGAGAGACGCAGATGTTGAAAGTAGTGATTTCCCTGTCAGTCCTTTTAAACTTAGTGTACATGTTGTTTTGCTACATCTTACCTATTTCTGATGTTTGTAGGTAATGCTTGAACAGCACCGAAGGCTTTTACAGCAATGTAGAACTCTTCAGAAACAGAAACAGAGAGAAATTAAATCTCTTCAGGAGCAATTCATGAAGGTCTGTTGTACTTGGTAACAGAAAACACTCTTTTAAAGCATCATGTGTGTATGGGAGCACACTGTGTTTTCTTTGTAACTTCTGGGAGACAGTGTTTGTTTGCTTTGAGATTTATGGGAGAAAATGCTCTTTGTCGGGCATTTTAAATTCATAACCTTCTCTGATTTGAATTGTTCCTGATTTTACATGAGCGCTCAGTGTGCTCTGACTCTCAGGATTCATTAGTGGCTCTGTGGGGGTTATTCAGAGTTGACGCAGACGTGCAGTGGAATGCAAAAGCCAGCAGAGGATGAAGTGTTTGTAGACTGGCAACTGTCTACTGTCACCTTTGCCCATGAACACAGTGTGTTTAGTGACACTGGCTTCTTGTTCAAGCAGAGACACACTTGTGGAGACATCAGTGGGAACCCTGTGTATGCCCCTATCTGATGGGTCGGATGGATTCCTTTACATAACCTCTTTCAAAACCATGCTGAAATGTCGCTCTGGTGAACTAGTTGGGACAGTTTGACGAAACTCCTAAAACAGATTAAATACCTGAAAAGTGTGTCACAAAGTAAGTCTTTCGAAGTAGAGAACTTGCTGGACTGCTGTAACACTCCTGGAGAAACATGTATTCCTTGACGGGAAGACCTGATATAGTTCTGGAAAGGATTTCTTCTAAGTATGACTGCTAAATGTGACCACTGAGGGCAGGGACGTTAGTGTGACCCCTGATTCTTCCCCTTATCCTTCCCATCTGGTTCCCTGTAAAGCCCCGGGATTGGAACCTGTGCAGTGTTTCTGTCACTTGCTCCGTTTTTTGAATTCCCACTGCTGCTGTCCCAGTCCTGGACCTGGTCAGTCCTGTCCATGCTGTTGGAACTCTACCACTGGATTTCTGTCTTCTCTAGTCCATCCTTCATACAGAGGTCTGCAGTGTTATCTTCCTGAAACATATACCTTCTCTCCTGGAAAACTCTCGGTAGCTTCTTCCTACTCTGAAACCGTAGGTGTTCAAGCCCCCAAGTAACAGGACCCCCTTTTTGAAGGTCAGTTCCTGCATTCTGTCTCCACTCCCACCTCTCCAGAGGAACTGCTTCCTCTGACCGGACGGGCCACGTGCTTCCATGCGGTTGCTTCTGCTCTCCCGCTACGAGACTTTACTCCTTTCTGCCCCTGTGAGGATCTTACTTTTTTGCCAGCTACATCAGAACTCATCTTCTTTTCCACTGCCTGGCTATGCCAGGTTGTGTTTCTATACTTGTTTATTATAAAACTGGTTTGTGATAGTCTTGCTTATGTGATCCTTTTTCTGACTGGACTCAGGGTGAAGTGGTTTATCATTCATTTTATCATCCCTCCACAGCCCCTAACACAGTCGTTTTGCCCCCGTAGTCGCACGATTGCCGTCTATTGGCTGGGGATTAAAGACTGAAGATGTAATTTTCATTTTCCATAACTTGAAGCGGCTCTATTAGAGATTATTTTTTGTGCTAATGAAGTCATGTGACATTGTTAGCCATAGTAAGTGGTTTTAGAAAGTTTGTTAGAGATTTTCAAAATTACGGTTGTTGATTGATATGCGAATGGAGTCTTTCTCTTTGCTCTATCTTGGCCTTAACAGTTCACAAGTCCATTGTTTCAGGCCAAGTATACGATCGAACCTCCTGAACTCAACTGGAATCCTTTCTGTTCTGCTTGTGGGTATTTGGGCCTCCCTGGATTATGTGGAATACTTTTCTCTGGAATAAACAATAAGCATCTATTGAAAATTAGAAAGTTCGTGCCCAAGTTTAGGACCAGAGATCACTGAACTAAACTTTTTGTTTCAGAACATCGAGGACATGAAGAAGGTTAGTGAAACCTTCCTTACTGAAGCTGAAAGTGACCTGAGCAATGAGCTGGCTTTGCTTGTAAACAAACTGACAGAGGACTCTGTAAGTAGCCCACACTGAAATTTGAAAACTAAGAATTAGTGTAAGCTCTGGAGTGTTTCATTTGCTGGAACAGCAGCACCTGCTTATCAAAATGACACACAATTATTTCATTCCTCCTTTCGTATTACAGCAGAACCAGCTGACGGCAGCTATTCAGCTGTTTCTTCAGTCCCTGTTCTGGCCGTGACTCTTCGAAGAACTAGAACAGCAACATGACACCATTCTAACCTTAGCCGTGTGAAGCCCCCTCACACTGGTTTAAACATTCTAGTTTACATTACTGTGTCTTGTTAATCATTCCCTTGTTTGTTGAGCACAAGTCTCCCTTCCTGTTAACCACCAGACCAGGCCTGAACCGCTCCGTGAAGGACAGCAGTTCCAACGTCACGTATGGCGCTTTCAGGGCACCAGTTCACACTGTACACCTGCTTTTAGTAGCAACGATGATTTCGCTGTAGGTTCTGTCCTTCACGAATCTGTATCAGTCCCAGACGGTGGAAAGCGGAAGTACAGAAGATCTTCCTCCTTGTTATGAAAATAAACAATACAGATGGAAACAAAATTAATTTCATTTGTGCTTCCTTTTGTATATCTACTCATTTTCAAAGATGACTCTCACAAAATAGCAATTCACAGACATTCTATTTTATCAACTTGTAAAGCATAGGAACATCTTAATCCTGTCTTCTAGAATCGACGAAACTGAGAACTGTTGAAATCGCCCGACCGCCTGGAGGTCCATATGTGACGGCGTGACCGCAGCCCACACCAGGCAGAGGCGTCCCTGGCACCCCGCTCACAACCCCCTCCCCTGCCTGTGAGCCCACTTACACCGGTATTGTCGCCACACGTCTGGGTGCCATTTCATTAATGACCAGATGTGACACGTCCCCACCTCCTGCCTTTTCTGGCCCCAGCCTCAGCCTCTCCTTTGGAGGGGCACATGTGTGCTGGGAGGCAGTCTTGTGTTAATTCCATATACTAACTCATCTGAACCTCACTACAGCGGTGTGGGTGGGTACTATTAAGACCTGGTGGTGCTGACGAGTAGACAAAGGCACAGCTGGGGTAGGTGACCTGCCCGAGGCACACTTCCGTAAGTGGCGGTGCTGATATTCAAGGTCAAGCTCCATGAAATATCCTGATGTCTCAGGAAAGAAAGCCTATGTGAAGGTTCTGGTCCTCACCCATCCAGCCCTACGCAACTCTAAGGTCATGGTTAAAACTCACTGCTTGCAGCAGGGGAAATGAAGGAAAGAGACCAAAGGAGTTCAGGGGCCTCCAGAGGCTAGGGGGTGGCTGGCGTGTGTTTTCAGGTTTCATTTGGGAAGCCTTTATCTCAGCATGCATCCCACTGTAGCAGGAGGAAGTTTGGCCCACAGAGTAGAAAACACCTCGAACACCATCTTGTTGGTAGAGGAAGAGGCTGTTTACTAGCTAGCAGTGCGACGGGTGGACTCAAGGCCAAAAAACAGCCGCACACACCGTTCTGTGATCAGACACATCTATTTATGTTTTTCCATAAAAGCAGACAAAGGAATTTCCATATATTCTCTTAATTGGCAGTTACAGGTGTGCAGATTTTCCTATTGCATTTCTATTGGTCCAGCATACTTAAAGAGGCACTAGATAAGCAGTTAGCATTAAGTTACAGGGGAAGGAGCTACCCCCTCCTTAGAAACTGGGCTTATCAGGGATTTCTATGAGGGGAGAGGAGGGAGCATCCTGGGCTGGCACCTGAGAGAGGCTTCTGGACTTCAACCTTCTCCTTAGAAACTGAGTTTATCTCAGGATCTCTGTGGGGGGGGGGGTGGGAAGGGAAGCTGGTATCTGACTCCCCAACCCTAATTTAGGCATCAGGCAGAAAGCAGGCATTGATTCGAATAGGGTTGGTGAAGTTCCTCCCAGAGCAAATGGGTGTCTTCTTACGTAAACTGTATAACAAAGGCTACTTCCTCAGGTGAATTCGCTTCTCAAGGAGGAAAGTACCTAGGCCTGGCTGCGGGTGCCCAGGTCGTATTCAGCAGGCCAGATCCCTCATTTTTGAGAGTCTGATGTCATGCATTCCAGCTGTTTTCAGCTGTTTGCAATCACTCATTCACAGGCTCACAAGCCCTGCACCCAGGCCTTCTGAATTTAAGCGGTATCTTCTTAAAACTTTTTTCTTCCTCTCTCTCCACCGCCAAAATGAGCTGCTGATCAATCGCTCTGAGCTTCTGCAGGGCAAGGGGTGCCAGGGGCTGGTTGCTTTCCACAGCGCCAGGCCAGCAGCCGGGGCTCAGCACTGAAGCCGCTGAATAAACAGATGCTGCAACAAAAGTCACCAAGCATTTCCATCCCTGGGAAGTAAAGGGACTTGCCTGTGAGGTTTTAAGTCATCTGGTGTTATAAGAGAGACCCATCAGCTTGCTAAGCCACTGGGGCTCGGTCCCCCATGGATCATTCCTCAACTTCCAGGCACCATGGCTACACAGGCTAGCCGAAGTCATGGACGAGCCATAATGAAGGAGACTCTTTGACCGTTACCTGGGAAGTGTCTGCGTTCTCTTTATTGTCATGTTTAGCTGCAGTCGAATCACTGCCCAACTTAATGCAATGAAAAGCTTCCCGGTCTTGCACCATGTCCTTGATGTGCTGTAGAACAGACCACTGTGAACTGGGGGTTTCACTGCCTCATTTTTATAAATGGAGAGCCCGGCCTTTCTGCCCATTCCGCCTTGGTCTGGAGACTCTGCTATTCCGCATCCTAGCAACATGCAAGCCTCCACTGGGCGACAGAAAAGGGAAGCCCAAGCTCATGTGAGATGTACGTTGGCCGGGAACTGAACGACAATGCCCCGCGTGAAGGGTGAGCATTTTTCTGCTAAACGACTACTGCCCCTTGTAAGTTGCCATGGAAGCCCACAAAACGGGGGACAGTCTGGGCCGGCATGGGAGCCTCCAGAGAAGGAAGATGGGTTCTGTTTCTGTCAATCTAAGAAGAGGCTCTTCACCATTCAGGAGTGGAACTCAGTAACCAAGCCAAGCAAGAAGCCAAGGTGATGGAAAGGGCTGTGGGTGCTGTTTGGAGGACTACATGCTTCCTGAACTGCCGGGGTCCTTGAGCTGCCATTCTAATCCCCCACCCCTGGGGAAGGGATGCCATGCCTGACCCCAAAGGGTACCTGGATCCTGTTCCCCGTCAAAGCAGATCTGAGACGAGGACTCCAATGCAAGGAGTTGACTTTGCAGATGATTCTGGAAGCCCCTATAATAGGCCAGGTGTGTGGGAAGGAGAAGGGTGGGCAGCCAGGAAGGAACTGCTCCAGAGCCAGGCCAGGCACCAGGTGCTCTAGGGATGACATCTGAGTCAGCTAACCAATTACCCAAAGCTGTCTCCTCCCTGCAGCAATGTCTCCTGCCACCTCCTAGCCATCTGGGACACTGGGGAGGAATCCAGCCCATAGGACCACTCCCTTTGACTTGTCTGTCAGTGGAAGCTTCTGTGTTGCTGGCATGCTGAACAACTTTCAGTAGAGCTGCCAGGCTAAAGTCAGACTAGGGAGAAAGGCCTGGTGATCTACCTATGTAAATCAGTCACTGGAAACCCTGCGGATCGCCAGTGGTCAGATCTGCAACTGATCGTGGGGACAGAGCAGGACCAGGCAACGTTTTGTTCCATTGTGCCTGGAGTCAACATGGACCACCCGAGTCCATGATAGCTAACAATAGCAACTGCCCACAAAGCCCCGCCAGAAGGTGCTAGCTGAGTCCCCGGGGACCCATGCAGATGTAAGGATCACTCCCCAACTCCCAACCACCCAAGCTCTCCATGCACCCCCAGGAGGCAGGCCCTGGACTCATGTCGTTTCTGCTCCACTGCCAACAAGAAATTCTCAAGGGGAATCCTCTCCTAGCTCCCTCACTTCCTCGATAAATTGCCCCACAAGCCCAGTAACTCCTGATGCCCCCTGGGCACCACCTACAAAGGGACACTGGCCTTCAGCCATGGCCCCGGAGGGACTGTGCTGGAGTGAGTATCTGTGCGGCTCTGCTCCAAGGAGCCTAGGGGTACAACTCGTTTGCAATTGTCTTCAGAACCACCTGAAAAAATCTGCCGCCCTCGAGTCAATTCCAACTCACAGGGCCCTACAGGACAGAGAAGGTCTGCCCCAGAGGGTTTCCAAGGAGCAGCTGGTGGGTTCAAACTGCTGACCTCTTGGTGAGCAGCCATAGCTCTCAACGGCTGTGCGAAGGGGGCTCCGTGAACCCGAAGGTCTCCAGTGGGAACCGTCGGGCGGCCCCGCTGAAGAAAGCCCTGGCAAACTGCTTCCGTCAAGGCCACAGCCCAGAAAACCCTAAGGGGCAGTTCCGCCCGGCAACACAAGGGGGCGCCGTGAGGAGGGGGCTGCCTGGCCGGGAGCCAATCACAAGCGCCGCAGCTGAGAGGCTCGGCCGTCCTGTCTCGCTTTCCATCGCTGCTCAGAGTTGTCACTGAGGACAGGGAGGGTTTCTCCACTGAAACCGTAGCCCAGATGCCCAGGTCACATTGTCCACAACCTGTTGGCATCTCGTTCCTTTGTGTGGTGGATGTGTCGCTTACAAGGATGAGCCGTGTAAGTGACACAAGGGCCCATATAGTCCCGACCCGAACTGGCCCTGAAAGCCTTGCAGCCACCTAACCCCTCTCTTGGTTTCCTTGGCCTTTCTGGGCTCAACCGCTGCAGGAACTTAAGGCACCCTATGCTGGCCAGCACCCCTTTCTCCTACTTGAGGCCAGGATTGGCTGACATTCCTTCATCCCTAGGGGTTATTTTGGCTCAGGGTGGGCTCTGGGAATTGGCGATAATGGCACGATCCTGACCAATCATATCCAGTCTCCGCCGGAGCGCGTCATCCCAGTCCCCAGCCAGAGCTCAGAGACGTTAGTCCCACCCACCCCGCCTCTGAGCCAATGGGAAGCCGCGGTGGCCGGGCTGGCCACCAATGGTGAGCGGGTCCGCATTGGCAGGGCTGTGGGAAGTGCTCAGAGGGTGTGTGCACATCCGTTGCCATAACAACAGCTAGTAAATGTCCATCTGCCACGGTGAGTACCGGCAGTCTGGTCCTGCCTCACTAAGGGTGAGGACTCAGCAGTCCGGCAGTCAACCCCGCCTCTCCCGTGCTTTTCTGAGCGTGGGGGAGCCCTTCCTCCCTCTAACCTGGAAGGTTGGGGTCTAGACCCCAGCAGCCCGCTTCCTTCCTTGTCCTCAGCACGCTCGACGCCTCCCTAGGGCTTCCATGGCCTCCCTGGGCCCTCCCCAGGACTCCGGCGACTCTCCCAAAGCAACGGTAACTTGGGTTATTTTCCCCCAGACCTAAGGGTAGTCTCACCTTGCCAGAGTCTCAGCACACAGCTGCACGAGGGGAGCTGTTCTTATTTAACATAGATTAAAAAATTTAAGTCTAGAGACTTTGGTGACTGCTCTGAGCTTTTGGGAGAAGTCAGAAACGTGCCTAGTCGGGTCACTTTCTGGATTTTATGCTGGCGGAATGTAAACCCTAAGAACCTATTTCTGTTTGACCAAATGTAGCAGGAACCAGAAACTCCAAGTACTTAAAGGGAAGTACAACCAGTGGGCAGTGTAGGGACATTTTCCTGAACAGGAATCCCCCAGCTGATCGAGAACTGATGATCTCTACAGTGACGCACATTGGCTAGCTCTTTTGAGAGGATTTTCAATAAGAAGTGTCCCAAAGAACAAGAGGTCCCCTTGCCTCTAGAAACAACAATAAATAACCGGAGAGTAAAGGTATAAGGGGTGGTGAGAATAAATTGGTGAGTGTAAAAGATTTTGTAGAGTAGGTACAGCTGTCTGTAAGGTCCCTGGGGGGCACAGACGGTGTGCACGTGTTTGCTGACCTTCGGGTTGCCGGTTAGAACCTCACCACGGCAGCAAGGCCTGGCCATCGGCTGCAGTGACGATCACAGCCACGGAGACCCTACGGAACAATTCTACTGTGTATGACATGGGTCGCCTTGAATTCCTGGCTGATTCGATGGCAATGGATTTGATTTTTTCGGTTGGATGCTTGTAACTATCTTCTGTAAAACATGGACTGTGTTTTGTAGTGCTGTGCTTATGTGTTTGTCTAATGTCTAAAGACACCCACCGATAGGAATTTCAGCATGGCCCCGGAATCCCAGCAGCATTCGTCGAGTTCCAAGCCTGAGGTCAACGAACAGCGTGTTCTGAAACTCCGGCAAGCTTTGGATCTCTTGGATGCTGATGGAACTGAAAGCGTTGATGTCAGAGAACTTAAGGCAAGCACTGCATTCCTGCCTTTCTCTGCCTCTTCTTTATCCCCTCCCTGTATTCATCGGTACACCTCTCTACACTTTTTTCCTGCTAAAAATAACAGTGGAAGAGAAAGCTGGGCTTTTTTCCCTCCTGTTTTTATCTGCCTCCAGTGTTACTGAAGAATGGCTGCAGCTGTCCGTTAGATGGGTGTCCCCGCCACTCGAACGTTACCACATCAGCTGCCTCTGTATGCTGTCAGCACTGTCACTTTGCACCCGCTGGATTGGAATCTGCTCATTCAGATGGCTTCCTGTTTTCCTCGTAGGTGCTTCTAAGGGCCTTTGGCTTTGCACCTCCGAAGGAAGAGCTCATCTCAACCATAAGCGTAACTGATAAGGAAGGAGCGGGGAAAATTCACTTCAGCGAATTTCTGAATTTAATAACTCAGAAAATGGTAAGTTAGCTAATCTCATCAGCATGTGGTTCATCCATAGTGGTAGGTTGATTCTAGTCTGGGTAGGGAAATTACATCCCTCAAGTGAAGCCAGTCAAAGCTGGTAAGTTGATATTGTAAAGGGTACTACTATTTGACACTGAACTTTAGGTTTCTTAGTTGAATTTCCTGAAGGGCAGTGTCAAGCAGAAAGCCACTTTACCCTCTGTAAGATAGTACAGGTAATACTGCAGCCAATTTTCTGCTGTTATATCTCTTCAACTTAGAGGTCACTGTCACAACTGCACACAGTTTGAAGCTTGTTGTAGGTCTCTTCCCCTATGTTTCCTCTTTAGCCTGAGTTTGTAATACTTTCACTGTGTATTTTTTCCTCTTTTACTTCCCCGGATGGTGTTTGATCTCCTGTGAGACAGTGCGTAGGTTATGACGGCCATCAGCAAGACTATACGGTGGAGAGAAGTGGGGTGGAGGGGTTAGGGAGAAAATCCAAGAAGGTGGCTCCCCTGAAGGCAGGAAGTTCTTGGATTCAGAAGGGGAGACAGCTCTGAACAAGAGAAGGAGGGGCCCCAGTCCAGGCTTGAGTTAGCTTCCTGAGAGTTGCAATTGAGTCATAGCAAGGCTCTCAGGTACAGGGTGACCACAAGAGTCGCCACTCACGGGGGCTTATGTTCTCCTTTGAAGTCTGATGAGGATACCAAAGAAGAAATCCTGAGACCTCTCCAGTCCTTTGACAATGATGAAAGTGGGATGATTTTGTTAACCGCACTTCTGAAATGCATGGCAGATGCCACTGGTGAGACGCTAAAGGTCTGTAAGGCATCAAGCTGGGCTAATCCTTTATTTTTCCTTTGCTGTGAGCACCTGTTTGAAGGAAAGGGCATGTTGTCTTGTCCTTGCACTGCCCAGTTAAGTTCTTCTCTGATAATCAGACACACCTCTGACCCCTCCCCCTCCCCCTGAAAACAAAACAGTTGCATGTGTGTGCAGTTCCACTTAGTATGCTAGGTTTCGGGAACCACACCCACCCCACCCCTCATCAGGGCAATCTTCCCACTCCTTTCTGGTGACGTACATGAGAAAGGACGAGTCAGATTTCAAAGTATGTTTCAGGTATTGAGGTTTATGAAACAAGGGACCCCGTTGTCCAGTCACATAGCACTGTCACAAGCTTCTTGCTCAGTTGCCTTTTCAGTCAGTTTCTGAACGACTCTAACTGGACTCTTTATTGTCACACAGAAAATGACTGGTAAGGAGGATCAAGAAGGAGATGGAGAGGTCAGGCAGTGAGAGGACCTATGGAACATGAGGAAGACAAGACTTTCCTAGGGCAGCCTCTGCTCTCCACAGGCACATGTAACTAGATCCACCGTCTGCGATCCAGTGACTCCTCTTTGCAGAACACCAGCTACTCCCCACTCCTGAATTCCCTATAGAATGTCAATAGCACCTGCTTCTCTTTTCTCCTTTGTAAGGTGGTCTTTGATGTTCAAGTTCTTGGTAACACACCCTGCTGATTGTCTGCTTTCCCTAAGCAGAGATAGAGCACATTAGAAGGGAGAAAATGGGGAAGAGGGTCCAGATGCTTTCTCGCACCTGCCTATTTGCTTTCCATCCATTCCCTCTTCTCAGGTATTTCCACCCCCAAACACAGGCTAGTGCCATATACAGGCACATGCTAGCAGCATCATTCCAGGTCCTTGAAGTACATATAAACTCATCTACCATGCCTCACAATCTCAATAAACCATAAACCAGTGCCCTGGAGGTGATTCCAACTCATAGCAACCCTATAGACCAGAGCAGAACTGCCCCATAGAGTTTCCAAAGAGCGCCTGGCGGATTTGAACTGCTGAATGTTTGTTTAGCAGATGTAGCACTTAACAATGATGCCACCAGGGTTTTCACGTTAAAACCAAACCAAACCCAGTGCCACTGAGTGAATTCCGACTCATAGGTTTCCATATTAGGCAGATATTATTAACACTCCTATCTTGGCTTTATCTTAGAGATGGGGAAACTGAGGCACAGCTTGTACAAGGTGGAGCAGAAATTACCTTAAGGCCTCTGGCTTCTGGTAAGCCTGCCTTGCTAACCAAGACACCATCTGGCTGCTGTGTTACAAAGGGATATGGAAGAAAGGAGCAGGTAAGTCCTTGGCTGAACAGCCAAATGTTTAGCTGTTCCAACTCACCTAGTGGCTCCACTGGACAAAGACCTGGCAACCTGCTTCTGTAAAGAATCTAGCCCAGCAAATCTTCTGGAGCATGTGTACTCTGGTATGGTGGGTCTCTATGGTTTAGAACACACTCAGCAGCACCCAACAACACCCACAGCCAATGGGAGAATAATGACAAGGACCTCATTTACTTTGGGGTATGTGGAGAAGATCCCTCAGAGGAAGTGGCTTTTTGGAAGAGATTGGAAGAGAAGAAGGCAGCTGTGTAGATCTGGGTGTGTAGGAAGAAGGTGGAAGGAGATAGCAGGAACAGCTCGGGCAAAAGCCCTGTGGTTGGTGAGGATTCAGATCACCTGGAGAAGGGAGAGAAAGCCGCTGTGGCTGGGATCCTGTTGAATGGAGGTGCCTTTGAGACCTGGTACAGTGCCTGGTGCATCTTTAGCAGTTACCAGAGGTTAGCTCTTGCTGTCGGTCTCTAAGAGCTGATTGCAAGAACCAGGAAATCAGAGGGACCAGGCTCTCCTTCCTGAACTTTCAGGCGGACAAGGCCTCTTGCCTCTCAGCAGTGGGAGCAGAGAGACCCCGCTTGGTCTTCCTGCAGGGTCACAGGTCACGTGGGAATCCCCACCCCAGCTGTGGGCCTTGCAGGAGACTCAGTTACTGTGAAATCCTCAGGGACTTCAGACACCTTCGTTTGGAGGCATCTTCCTTTGTCACACCCACTGCCTGGGTTTCGTCCCCCTGCCCCGCCCCCATTCCCCGGAATGGGAAGAAGGCCACTCCCACCTACTTTCCAAGCTGAGCAAACACAGCTCTGCTCCCAGTGTAGACAGAGCGTTAGACTGATTTATTCAAATCAATTCTGGGTAAAAGCCACAAAAGAGGGTGTAAGAATGAGCGTTGCTTCCTCAGGGAACCCAGCTGACAGATTAGCACCTGAAGGGGGATGGGCAGCTTGCACCGCGGGCTGAGTCAGCGACCATATTCCTGGGGGTCTGAGGTCAGACATGGCCCCCTTTTAGGCTCTGTGGAACCCCTCGGTGAGATGGATTGACAGAGGAGCTGAGGCACTGGACTCCAGCACGCCTGTGATCCCGAGGAAGGTGTGGGACCAGGCGGCGATTCCTTCCATTGTGCTCGGGGTCGTGGAGGACCCGACAGTGGCTAACAGTGACCACAGTAAGCAATATCCGTCTCAGAGAGTTGAGGCAGAGATTAAATCTGTGCATGTGTACACATGGTATTTAGGACAGCGCCCAACACCAAAGAAGCTCTCAAAATCATCAGCTTTTATTCTTTTACACGTATTACTACCATGCTTCTTACCAACTGGATAGCAAAGGGGAGTGACTTGTCATCTCTGTCCTCAGTCTCCCAATCTGAAAAATGGGGCTGATGACAGTGGCTTCTTAAAAAGTTAGTGTGATAAGGAAGTGATAGCTCACATGAAGTGCCTTGCACAGATAGGCACCCAGAAAAATGACATTTCCTGTTGTGTCTTTTCCTGTGTGAAATCCAAGATCAGGGTGTATTAAGCATACGATAGAGCACAATATGAGCACTTTGGTGTCTGTTATCTTTTGCGGGGTTCGTGGACCCCTTTGCAGATCTGATGCCAGACGATTTCCTTCTTTTCAGAGAACAGAAAAATGTATGTACAATTCCAGAGGATTTGGGGTACCCTGAGAGTCCTGGTCCATGCAGAATGGTTGTGTGCTGGACTGCTAAGCCAAAGTTTAGAGGTTGAGTTCTCTAAGAGGTACCTTGGAAGGAAGGCCTGGTGATCCATTCCTGACAAATCAGACATTGAAAAGCCTCTGTAACAACAAACAGTTTTACTCGGACGTACACAGGGGTTAGCAGGAGTCAGAGTCAGCTTGTCAACAAGAGCTGTCTTTCAGGGTTCCCTGACACTCAGATTGGGGGCCTGTAGAAGGAGTCCCTGGGTGACACTGGCAGTTAAATTATCAACCATTACATGAAAGTTTGGTGGCACAAACTCCCCCGGAGGCGCCTCCGAGAACAGGCCCGGCCATCAGCTTCCAAAGGGCTATGCCCATGGAAACCCCAGGGAGCAGTTCTGTTCTACACACATGGGGTCACCATGAGTTGGAATGGTAACAGCAGTACCACGAGAAACATCCCATTGTCCACAAAAACTCTTCATCGTCTCCCCTTGACAAGCTACATGACACAGAATATTTTAAGAAAAAGAAATGAGACCCACAGAAACCACGGTCCCGTAGACACCCAGCTCAAGTCATGATAAGCTGCAGGAGTCTGTGGTCCCAGAGGACTTGGCCGTGGGTCTGTCCAGAAGCAGTCTGGGCCTGTTCTAGACTCACTCTTCCCCCTGCCACCACGGCCCCACAGGCCTGCCTGGAGCTCATGGCTGAGGATCCTGAGGTGGGAGATGCCGGGAGCGGGCACCTCCTCCTCTTGTGCTGTCTGCCCTGTGTGTGCATACAGGGTGTGGGTGCCACCTGGCTGCTGGCCTCTCTCAACTCTGCAATTTATGGTGCAGACATGCAGGGGAATAGTCTTTGTTGTTGAGGTGGTGCATGTATAAGAAGGCTCTTGGGGCAATCGGCGTCCCAAGGCAGGAAACTGTAGGATGCAGAGGGTCCCCATGTAGTCTGAACCAGAGGATGGGCGATTGGGTTAATCAAGACAAATATCCACGCGGCCACGATGCCTCCAGGAAGGGCTGCCAGGAAGGACTTCAATACAGGATGGTGTCTGATCCTCACGCCCTTGTCCCTGGAGGGCGTCTGTTCTCACCAACTTGTCCTGGAGCTGAGGAGGGAAGAATCTGGGAGCTTGGGGCAGAGAGACCCTCAGGAACTGGATGCATGAAACGTGTGAGTAGATGAGAAGCTCGGTTATCCTATGATCCGTGGGGGAAGACGCAGAGAAGCACAAGAGTGCCGTCACATCCCAGAATCTCAGTGAGATGGGCGAAACGGACATTTTCACACCTGGAACCTGGTGATTGGTGGAACGGTCGGCGGCATCTTGATCCTCTGACACGCAAATGTAAAACGAAGTGTCAAGCTGCAGCGGATTCTGCCCCCGTGGTTGGGCCGTGATCAGGAGCTCGCTGACAGCTTGGGTGGGAGGCGTGGGGACCCAGGGGCCACTTACAAGGCTCAGGTACACACACATCCACCCCACAAAGAACGAGATGCCGACAGGCTGTGGACAATGTGATCTGGGCATCTGGGCTACGGTTTCAGTGGAGAAACCCTCCCTGTCCTCAGTGACAACCCTGAGCAGCGATGGAAAGTGAGACAGGACGGCCGAGCCTCTCAGCTGTGGCGCTTGTGATTGGCTCCCGGCCAGTCAGCCCCCACCTCACGGCGCCCCCTTGTGTTGCCGGGCGGAACTGCCCGTAGGGTTTTCTGGGCTGTGGCCTTGAGGGAAGCAGTTTGCCAGGGCTTTGTTCAGCAGGGCCGCCCGACAGTTCCCACTGGAGACCTTCGGGTTCACGGAGCCCCCTTCGCACAGCCGTTGAGAGCTAGGGCTGCTCACCAAGAGGTCAGCAGTTTGAACCCACCAGCTGCTCCTGGGAAACCCTCTGGGGCAGACCTTCTCTGTCCTGTAGGGCCCTGTGAGTCGGAATTGACTCGAGGGCGGCAGATTGTTTCAGGCGGTTCTGAAGACAATTGCAAACGAGTTGTACCCCTAGGCTCCTTGGAGCAGAGCCACACAGATACTCACTCCAGCACAGTCCCTCGGGGATCATGGCTGAAGGCCAGTGTCCCTTTATAGGTGGTGCACAGGGGGCATCAGGAGTTACTTGGCTTGTGGGGCAATTCATCGAGGAAGTGAGGGAGCTAGGAGAGGATTCCCCTTGAGATTTTCTTGTTGGCAATGGAACAGAAACGACATGAGTCCAGGGCCTGCCTCCTGGGGGTGCATGGAGAGCTTGGGTGGTTGGGAGTTGAGGAGTGATCCTCACATCTCCATGGGTCCCTGAGGACTCAGCTAACACCTTCTCGGGGGGCTTTGTGGGAAGTTGCTATTGTTAGCTATCATGGACTCGGGCCTGATCCATGTTGACTCCAGGCACAATGGAACAAAACGTTTCCTCGTTCTGCTCTGTCCCCACGATCAGTTTCAGATCTGACCACTGGCGATCCGCAGGGTTTCCAGTGACTGATTTACACAGGTAGATCACCAGGCCTTTCTCCCTAGTCCGACTTTAGCCTGGCAGCTCCACTGAAAGCTGTTCAGCATGCCAGCAACACAAAAGCTTCCACTGACAGACAAGTCAAAGGGAGTGGTCGTATGGGCTGGATTCCTCCCCAGTGTCCCAGATGGCTAGGAGGTGGCAGGAGACATTGCTGCAGGGAGGAGACAGCTTTGGGTAATTGATTAGTCGACTCAGATGTCATCCCTAGAGCACCTGGTGCCTGGCCTGGCTCTGGAGCGGTTCCTTCCTGGTTGCCCACCCTTCTCCTTCCCACACACCTGGCCTATTAGAGGGGCTTCCAGAATCATCTGCAAAGTCAACTCCTTGCATTGGAGTCCTCGTCTCAGATCTGCTTTGACGGGGAACAGGATCCAGGTACCCTTTGGGGTCAGGCATCCCCCCACCCCCGTGGGTGGGGGATTAGAATGGCAGCCCAAGGACCCCGGCAGTTCAGGAGGCATGTAGTCCTCCAAACAGTGCCCACAGCCCTTTCCATTACCTTGGCTTCTTGCTTGGTTACTGAGTTCCACTCCTGAGTGGTGAAGAGCCTCGTCTTAGACTGACAGAAACAGAACACATCCTCCTTCTCTGGAGGCTCCCATGACGGCCCAGACTGTCCCTCATTTTGTGGGCTTCCACGGCAACTTACAAGGGGTAGTGGTAGTTTAGCAGGAAAATGCTCACCCTTCACGCGGGGCATTGTCGTTCAATTCCCGGCCAATGTGCATCTCACATGAGCACGGGCTTCCCTTTTCTGTCGCCCAGTGGAGGCTCGCATGTTGTTAGGATGCGGAATAGCAGAGTCTCCAGACCGAAGCGGACTGGGCAGAAAGGCCGGGCTCTCCGTTTGTAAAAATCAGGCAGTGAAACCCCAGTTCACAGTGGTCTGTTCTACAGCACATTAAGGACATGGTGCAGGACCGGGAAGTCTTTCATTACATTAAGTTGGGCAGTGATTCGACTGCAGCTAACCATGACAATCAAGAGAACTCAGACGTTTCCCAGGTGACGGTCAAAGGGTCTCTTTCATTATGGCTGGTCTATGACTTTGACTAGCCAGCGCAGCCATGGTGCCTGGAAGTTGGGGTGTGGTCCCGGAGAGATCCAGCCTCGTTGGCTCGGCAGGCTGACGACTCTCTCTTATAACACCAGATGATTTGAAACCTCACAGGCAAGTCCCTTTACTTTCCGGGGACGGAAACGCTTAGCGACCTTTGTTGCAGCATCTGTTTATTCAGCAGCTTCAGTGCTGAGCCCCGGCTGCTGGCCTGGCGCTGTGGAAAGCAACCAGCCTCTGGCACCCTTTGCCTTGCAGAAGCTCAGAGCGATTGATCAGCAGCTCATTTTTGTGGTGGAGAGAGGAAGAAAACAGTTTTAAGAAGTTACTGCTTAAATTCCAGAAGCCCTGGGTGCAGGGCTTGTGAGCCTGTGAATGAGTGATTGTAAACAGCTGAAAACAGCTGGAATGCATGACATCAGACCCTCAAAAATGAGGGATCTGGTCTGCTGAATACGACCTGGGCACCCACAGCCAGGCCTAGGTACTTTCCTCCTGGAGAGGGGAATTCACCTGAGGAAATAGCCTTTGTTACACAATTTAGATGAAAAGATACCAGTTTCCTCTGAGAGGAACTTCACCAACCCTATTCGAATCAATGCCTGCTTTCTGCCTGATGCCTAAATTAGGGTTGGGGAGTCAGATACCAGCTTTCCTTCCCACCCCACCCCCCAGAGAGATCCTGAGATAAGCTCAGTTTCAGCTCAGTTTCTAAGGAGAAGGCTCAAGTCCAGAGGCCTCTCTCTGGTGCCAGCCCAAGATGCTCCCTCCTCTCCCCTCATAGAAATCCCTGATAAGCCCAGTTTCTAAGGAGGGGGTAGCTACTTCCCGTGTAACTTAATGCTAACTGCTTATCTAGTGCCTCTTTAAGTATGCTAGACCAATAGAAATGCAATAGGAAAATCTGTACACCTGTAACTGCCAATTCAGAGAATATATGGAAATTCCTTTGTCTGCTTTTATGGAAAAACGTATAAATAGATGTGTCTGATCACAGAACGCTGTGCGCGCATGTTTTTTGGCCTTGAGTCCACCCGCCGCACTCCTAGCTAGTAAACAACCTCTTCCTCTACCAACAAGATGTTGTTCGAGGTGTTTTCTGCTCTGTGGGCCGAACTTCCTCCTGCTACAGTGGGATGCATGCTGGGATAAAGGCCGCCCAAATGAAACCTGAAAACACACGCCAGCCACCCCCTGACCTCTGGAGGCCCCTGAACTCCTTTGGTCTCTTTCCTTCATTTCCCCTGCTGCAAGCAGTGAGTTTTAAGCATGACCTTAGAGTTGCGTAGGGCTGGATGGGTGAGGACCAGAACCTTCACATAGGCTTTCTTTCCTGAGACGTCAGGATATTTCATGGAGCTTGACCTTGAATACCAGCACCGCCACTTACGGAAGTGTGCCTCGGGCAGGTCACCTACCCCAGCCTTTGTCTACTCGTCAGCACCACCAGGTCCTAATAGTACCCACCCACACCGCTGTAGTGAGGTTCAGATGAGTTAGTACATGGAATTAACACAAGACTGCCTCCCAGCACACATGTGCCCCTCTAAAGAAAAGGCTGAGGCTGGGGCCAGAAAAGGCAGGAGGTGGGGACGTGTCACATCTGGTCATTAATGAAATGGCACCCAGACGTGTGGCGACAATACCGGTGTAAGTGGGCTCACAGGCAGGGGAGGGGGTTGTGAGCGGGGTGCCAGGGACGCCTCTGCCTGGTGTGGGCTGCGGTCACGCCGTCACATATGGACCTCCAGGCGGTCGGGCGATTTCAACAGTTCTCAGTTTCGTCGATTCTAGAAGACAGGATTAAGATGTTTCTATGCTTTACAAGTTGATAAAATAGAATGTCTGTGAATTGCTATTTTGTGAGAGTCATCTTTGAAAATGAGTAGATACACAAAAGGAAGCACAAATGAAATTAATTTTGTTTCCATCTGTATTGTTAATTTTCATAACAAGGAGGAAGATCTTCTGTACTTCCGCTTTCCACCGTCTGGGACTGATACAGATTCGTGAAGGACAGAGCCTACAACAAAATCATCGTTGCTACTAAAAGCAGGTGTACAGTGTGAACTGGTGCCCTGAAAGCGCCATACGTGACGTTGGAACTGCTGTCCCTCACGTAGCGGTTCAGGCCTGGTCTGGTGGTTAACAAGAAGGGAGACTTGTGCTCAGCAAACAAGGGAACGATTAACAAGACACAGTAATGTAAACGAGAATGTTTAAACCAGTGTGAGGGGGCTTCACGTAGCTAAGGTTACAACGTGCATGTTGCCTTTCTACTTCTTTCTTCAGACAGTCACGGCAGTAACAGGGACTGAAGAAACAGCTGAATAGCTGCCATCAGTTGGTCCTGCTGTAATACAAAAGGAGGAATGAAATCACTGTGTCATTTTGATAAGCAGGTTCCACTGTTCCAGGAAATGAAACACTCCAGAGCTTACACTAACTCCAAGTTTTCAAATTTCAGTGTGGGCTACTTACAGAGTCCTCTGTCAGTTTGTTTAGAAGCAAAGCCAGCTCATTGCTAAGGTGACTTTCAGCTTCAGTAAGGAAGGTTTCACTAACCTTCTTCATGTCCTCGATGTTCTGAAACAAAAAGTCTGGTTAAGTCATCTCTGGTCCTAAACTTGGGCACCAACTTTCTAATTTTCAACAAATGCTTATTGTTTATGCCAGAGAAAAGTATTCCACATAATCCAGGGAGGCCCAAACACCCACAAGCAGAACAGAAAGGATTCCAGTTGAGTTCAGGAGGTTTGATCGTCGTATACTTGGCCTGAAACAATGGACTTGTGAGCTGTTAAGGCCAAGATGGAGCAAAGAGAAAGATTCCTTTCGTATATCAATCAACAACCATAATTTTGAAAATGTCTAACAAACTTTCTAAAACCACTTGCTGTGGCTAACAATGTCACATAACCTCATTAGGACAAAAAAATGATCTCTAATAGTGCCCCTTCAAGTTATGGAAAATGAAAATTACGTCTTCAGTCGTTACTCCCCAGCCAGCAGATGGCAATCCTGCGCCTACTGTGGGAGAAGGACTGTGTTAGGGGCTATGGAGGGATGATAAAATGAATTGATACACCACCTCACCCTGACTCCAGTGAGAAAAAGAAACACATAAGAAAGGCTATCACAAACCATTTTTACAATAAACAAATATAGAAAGACAACTTGGCATACATAGCTAATCAGTGGAAAACAAGACGCGTTCCGATTTAGTGGGCAAAAGAGTAAGATCCTCACAGAGGCAGAAAAAGGAGTAAAGTCTCCTAGCGGGAGAGCAGAAGCAACCGCATGGAAGCACGTGGCTCATCAGGTCAGAGGAAGCAGTTCCTCTGGAGAGGTGGGAGTGGAGACACAATGCAGAAACTGACCTTCAAAAAGGGGGTCCTGTTTCCTGGGGGCTTGAACACCTATGGTTTCAGAGTAGGAAGAAGCTACTGAGAGCTTCCCAGGAGAGAAGGCATATGTTTCAGGAAGATAACACTGCAGATCTCTCTATGAAGGATGGACTAGAGAACAACATTGGGAGAGTTCCAAGAGCATGGACAGGACTGACCAGGTCCAGGACTGGGACAGCAGCAGTGGGAATTCAAAGAAAGGAGCAAGTGACAGAAGCACTGCACAGGTTCCAGTCCCAGGGCTTTACAGGAACCAGATGGGAAGGATAAGGGGAAGAGTCAGGGGTCACACTAAAGTCCCTGCCCTCGGTGGTCACACTTAGTAGTCACACTTAGAAGAAACCGTTTCTGGAACTTTATCAGGTCTTCCCATCAAGGAATACATGTTTCTCCAGGAGTATTACAGCAATCCAGCAAGTTCTCTACTTCGAAAGACTTACTTTGTGACACACTTTTCAGGTATTTAATCTGTTTTAGGAGTTTTCTCAAACTGTCCCAACTAGTTCACCAGAGCGACATTTCAGCACCGTTTTGAAAGAGGTTATGTAAAGGAATCCGTCCGACCCATCAGACAGGGGCATACACAGGGTTCCCACTGATGTCTCCACAAGTGTGTCTCTGCTTGAACAAGAAGCCAGTGTCACTAAACACACTGTGCTCATGTGCAAAGGCGACAGTAGACAGTCACCAGTCTACGAACACTTCATCCTCTGCTGGCTTTTGCATTCCACTGCACGTCTGCGTCAACTCTGAATAACACCCACAGAGCCACTAATGAATCCTGAAAGTCAGAGCACACTGAGCGCTCATGTAAAATCAGGAACAATTCAAATCAGAGAAGGTTATGAATTTAAAATGCCCGACAAAAAACATCTTCTCCCGTAAACCTCAAAGCAAACAAACACTGTCTCCCAGAAGTTACAAAGAAAACACAGTGTGCTCCCATACACACATGATGCTTTAAAAGAATGTTTTGTGTTACCAAGTACAACAGACCTTCATGAATTGCTCCTGAAGAGATTTAATTTCTCTCTGTTTCTGTTTCTGAAGAATTCTACATTGCTGTAAAAGCTTTCCTTGCTGTTGAAGTATTACCTACAAACATCAGAAATAAGTAAGATGTAGCAAAACAACGTGTACACAAAGCTTAAAAGGACTAACAGGGAAATCACTACTTTCAACATCTGCCTCTCTCTTTTTCTAACCCACTCTGAGCAGAACATCCGTCCTCAAAGGCAGTGTCTCCTCCTCTATCTTTACCTTTCACTGGTGATCCTAGTTATTTCACTAAACCAAGGAAACCAAGGAGGGCTTCCAGCCCATCCTCATGTCCTGTCTTTTCTCCAGTAGGAACAATCCTGGCTGGCCCAAACCAGCTTGGACTCCTGCCCACCCGGTAATATCCACTCTGTAGGCTATTGTTCAGCAATTGTAAACCCGCTCAGTTTTTCCTTTTCTCCCTCTAGAAAACTCCCATTAGCCTACAAACTTCTTGCTATTTCTCCAGTTAAAACAAAAGACTGTCCTTCTCTCCCCAGCTACTGCCCCATTGCTTTCTGCACTGTTTTCACTTGTACTCATTGGGCTTTCCGCCCTCTGTCTCACCAAACCCATGTTCATTTATGGCACCGACACCGTGCACATTGCCAAATCCTCCTCACTTGAACCAAATCCCCTCCTCGGTAAAATGCTTTGTTCACCATGGGATCTGTCTTCTTTTGTGTTTCTCTACCTAGGAGGTCACTAGTTCTCATCTCCTTTACTGGGTCCCCTTCACCCCCAGGAAGTACCTAAGCATTGGTGATCTACATGCCCCCAGATCCGTCACTGGAAGCTCTATGGAGCACAGTTCTACTCTGAGACTGACAGGTTTGACAAGAGTCTGGTTCGCTTGATGGCTATCCGTTTCTAGTGTGTTTGTTTGCCTACGCTTCCGTAGTTCATAGTCACCTGGGCCAAAACGTACAGCCAACTGTGAGTAATGAAACTGAGCTCAACTCCAGGAGTCTGCTATAAGTCTAAGCTCTCCATTCTTCCCTACCTGAGACTGTGTTACAGCAGATGACTTCTAAAGCTAAGCCTGATACCCACCATCAAGCGTACTTCATATTCCTCAGCTTTCTTTAAATCTGTATCCCACTGCTGCAACAAAGCCAGAAGCTGCTGATTGAATTTATTAATAAGATCCAGTCTGTAAAACAGAAGAATGAGCAGTGTCACATTTCATACCAAGATGAAAAAGTAGGCACTTTCAAAGTGAAGTTCATTTGATTAGGTAGTGTCCCTATATTCCAGTCAGTATACGCAAGGTCAGGTCAGGAGCATTGGAAAGACATTTGATAGTCTTCAAAACTCAGGCATCATTTCAAAACGCACATGTAATTGTCCCCTTCTTTTTATACTACGGATACCCTGGTGGTGTAGCTGGTAAGTGCTATGGCTGCTAATTAAAAGGTCGACAGTTCAAATCCACCAGGTGCTCCTTGGAAACCACAGGAGGAAGTTTTACGCTATCCTGCTGGGTTGCTGCGAGCTGGAATCGACTTGGCAGCAATGGGATTTTTTATTCTAAAATTTATTGTGTAGAAGCAGATGGGAATAACAGCAGTTTAAACATTCACTTGGGAAACTAGAAAATAAAATGAGTGCTTTACTGATTCCAAAGATACTGTTTTTCCTAACAGGAGTAAGACAGAGGCTATCTCACATCCTTTAGCTCTTGAAAAGAGAGGGAGTTCTATGGCCTAAGCTAAATTTCCAGGAAAACAAAATCATTTTTTTTTCTCCAAAATGTTTAATTTCCATTTTTTTTCCATGAGTAACACACAGTTCCCTGCAGGATCAACAGACCTGATGGGGTCCATTTGTCATG
This sequence comes from Heterohyrax brucei, assembly GCA_028571685.1. NCBI lineage: Eukaryota > Metazoa > Chordata > Mammalia > Hyracoidea > Procaviidae > Heterohyrax > Heterohyrax brucei. The sequence continues at coordinate 193,608,243 of CM053166.1, forward strand.
GGAGGGTTCCAAACAAGAATGTTTCACTTACGCTTTCCCCAGTTGGGCACAGCAAATATTTTCTACAAGCGAATAGAGAACTCAATTCCATTAAAATACACAAACTGTTTACAACCCAAGATTGCCCTTTCACCATGATACTCAAGAAAGGCGACCCTCAATTTTTCTTTGCCTTTCATTCAGCTTGCACACTGCTAGACAGCATGTAAAGGGGTTGACAGTCAGAAACCCACTGCCACTGAGTCGATTCTGAGTCAGCAGAACTGCCCTGGGGCTTCCCAGGCGTTAGTCTCCATGGAAGCAGGCTGCCACATCTCCCTCCTGAGGAGTGGTTGCTGGGTTTCCACCACCAACCTTTCGGTTAGCATCTAAGCTCTCAACCACTGCACCACCAGGGCTCCTTACAGCCAGAAAATCCAACTGTTATTTGAAAGCCCACTTGACTGTCTTCTAGGAAAAATACTTCACTTCACTGAAAGAACAAGGTTATAGGTCTAAAGAATTTATTAGGTTAGAGAAAAACCACGCCAAATATATTTCACTCGAGACTCCAAGAAACGAAAAATAATAGCATTTTTCCGAAGTATTCTGTACCCACAAATACTAGGAATTAATACAAATGTCCTCCTCTGAATCACTAGCAATGTTACCTTTGCTCTTTTTGTGTTTTCCAAATTTCCTCCAGTTTCTGGTTAGTGACTTCCAAAGCAGCACTGGTATTCACTTCAAGTCTTCTTCTCTTTGCAAGAACAACCTTAGTAATGTGGTCTAAATTGAAAATATTAAAATTTATGCAGAGCAGTCTTTAGTGTACACATATGGAAATCCATATGGGTAATGCTGGGTCTAACTATTTGCAAAGATTTGATGGTTAATAACTGGGCATCATTTGAAAAGGTGAGCTGATTTGTTCCCTTTGTTTTTTCCGTGAAAATATTCAGTTACTACTCTCCCAATTCTAAGTTTTCTCAGTGGAGACAGATGTTTAGCTTACGGGTGTTTTTGTTTTTGTTTGTTTGTTTTTAAAGTCTTAAGAAGACATTTTCAATTTTCCAGAGGATGTATAAAAGGTCTCCAGGACTGGCTTTACTGTCCTCATGAGAAAGCTGTAATGATCTTTCAATTCAAAGAACACATGCAGATGACGTACTATTATCATGCATTATATAAAACACATAAAATATTCTCTTTAATCATCTCAAAAGGACAAGTAAGCAAATCAAGGAAAAACCTGAAATCTAGTCAGTGAAACTATACATGTATTTCACTCAGGAAAGAAATGACCACAGACAGAAAATTCCAATCTTAAGTAAACAAATTTGTTGGAGAACATCTGACTAAATACTTCTGAGAAACTGTTTATATGACATTTTTACCCCTGAGTGTTTCACTTCATACAGTGTTTGTTAGTTCAGAGAAGGCTTTGCTAAGCACATGATTTTCTCCCGTGGCTCTACCGTTCGTAGTTAGTTTTCAGTAGGCATGAAGGAGCTGCACTATAATGCAAGTGTTTTATACTTCCACTATGGATCCGTAATAATTTACATGGCCAAGCCAAGTGCCGTCGAGTCGGATCCGACTCATAATTTACATGAGAACTCAAAAAACAAGCACTTCTTCACCACCAAATACAGCAAAGCCTTCGAAAATACTTGCTGGAACTCATTTATCCAGATAAAAGGCCCAAACCCGAGTCTGACTTATTTTTCAGATCCCTATCCTCCAGCACCGTCACTCTAACCATGAGGTGACACGCCAGTGCAAAAGTCAGCATTTTCTGGATCTGAGTACGCATCAATCACCAGATATCCACGGTGCCTTTAGCTCTTCACTAAACAGCATATTAATTTAAAAATACAGATATTTGAGGTTCCTGTGCAGACGTAAACAAGGATAGAAGTGTCTCCCACCCATTTATCTCTCATGTCCCATTGTCCACTACATTCACACTTGTGGGAAGACCCATCACTCTCCCCTCAGCAAAGTTAGAACTGTTTTTGATGTTCACAGAAACAATTAGAAAAGCTAAGGGAGGAAATTGATGAAGACTGAATCACATCAAATGCCTATGCAAAATTCTAGGCACGAGACAACGAATTAAATGCCAATCTTGTAGCCGGCTGACTACCTTTCCCTGTTATTCCAGTTACATGATTTACAGCAATTTACAGCAATATTGTTTAAATGTCGCTGTCTCCTAAAACTTACCTCGAAATGTTTCCAACAGATCCTGTACTTCTTCCCTAAGAAGAAGTTACATGATCAGTTTTTCATTAAGGACACAAAAATGGCATACTTGTTCAGTAGGAAATAGCTAATGCCAACTGTCCTTCATACAGTGCTAGCTAAAGGAACCAAAGGAGACTTTTCTTAAAGAACTCAAACCGCCGGGCAAGCTCTGTTTGAACACATTACCGCACTTCTTCGTCAACTGGTTCTGCAGCTGGCCTTTTTGTCCCATGGGCATCAGGGACTGGCGTCTTTGCTTGATTAAAAAGAAAAACATATTTAAATTAAGGATGCTGTCCTGGTAATTTTCAGTGGCATCACAGCTGCATTTCTGGAGGCTTTGGGGATTTTTTGGGTTTTAAAGCAAATTACAAAGAGACAAAGGTAAAGTGCTTTAGGTTCCACGCTTGCCAAGATGTTAGTTGGGGACAGCGTACCTGCCATTCCATTCTGGTTGGAATCCCTCAGATCTTTCGGCTCTTCCTTGCCAGGGGCTCCTGTGTCCTCATCCTTCACGGAAGATCGCTTGGCTCTCGCCTTTCCCTTTCTTCCGGTGGGTTCCATAATTAGATTCTGTTCGCTGACTTGAAAGACAGATGGCTTAAACTTTTCAGGCTCAAACACACCATTTAAACAATCGGGTAACTTTTCATAATATCGCCCAAGGGTCACCTTGGTTCAAAACCAGTTTTGCAGTCTCCTTTGTCTGTTGGACCAGGAGGTGACAAAGTTGACCGTGACAGGGTCAACCCTGACTCCACATTGGGACGTGTCAGTTCCGGTCCTGCCTCTGCCAGATCCCAGCTGGCTATTTAGGGCAGATCCCTGTGACAAAGTGACAACCTGACAGCTGGGGGGCTGCCCCCCAGCAGACTCGAGCCAAGTCTGAAGCAACAGAGAAGTCAAATCAAGACTTGCGCCCACTTGGCTTTGGAGAGGGAACGTCCACCGAGGCCTTCGGCACGTCTCGGGGACAAACGAGGGGCCCTTGGTCCCTGTCGCGGTCCCTGAGAGGACGAAGCCCCGCCCTCTTCACCGTCCCCTCCCCCCTCCCCGCAGCTCTCGTCCCCCCTCGTCTCCGCAGCTCCCCTCCCCTCATCCTTCGTCACCCTCCTCTCCCCCAGACCCTCCCGCCCAGCCGACCGCCGTCCCACGAAGGCCCTCAGAGAGGCCCGGCCTGACCGCCGCCTTCCGGTCAGCGGCCGGGCTCAGGCTCCGGGGAACAGTCGCCTCCCCGGGCCCAGCTGCCTGGCGGGCTCCCAGGCTGCACTCACGCCTCTCCTGAAGCTGATGAACGCGACGGCCCCCGTGGGCGCCCGCGGACCCAGTCACCCCACTGCCCCGCCGCTCCTCACCAGACACGCGCTGCGTCCACGACGCTCTCAACGTGGCCACCGCCAGGCTCCTCTCAGGCGCTGATTGGCCGGCCCAGCGCGCATGCCGGAGGCGGGGCCTCGGCGGAGCCCCGCCCCCGGCAGGCCCTGATCTGTGCCGGCTGCCTCCCGGTTCCCGCAGGCTGGCTTGCTGGCTCTCCGATTTCCTCCCTTGTTTTATTTTATTTTTGGTTTATAATACTTTTTGGTTGAGATGAGGTCAAAGTATGCGATCCAAATCAATTTTGCATGCCCGTCTATCTGCAGCTCCAAATGCTCTCCTCTCCCAGTGACACCACTTTCCTCCTTTTCACGCTACACTTCTAGTGTCATCTTAACCAGCACCTGTCCTCTCCTCTCTACCACTTTTCTCCCATCTAGAAAGAAACCAGTAGGATAGCCGCTTATAAATGCATAAAACCACAATATACACGTACTATATGGTCACACTGTGTCCCCGATTCTAGTCTATTCTTGCCTCAGGAGTTGACCTCAGTACTGGTTTCCAGTTAGGGCAACAGCGGGTCTAGAAGCCATGTTCCCAGGGGACACTCCAGGCTGTCGGATCATCAATTCTGGTCTTTGAATAGAATTCTTGAACTGCACACCTCTTTTTCTCCAGTCGCCTCAGGGACTCAACGTTGTGTGCCTCAACACGGCTGCCTGTGGTGGTGGCCGGTCAGCATCTGGTTCTTCTGGTCTCGTATCCGTACACTCTCCCATTCATACGGATCCTTTTGCCTCCTGGGCAGCTTTTTTCAAGTGTCTTTGATGTCTTGGTCATCATCTGTTCTGGAGGATTTGGAATACTTTGGTGTACTTCAGATGGCAGCCTGTTAGGTTTTAAGACCCCAGACACCACTCACCAATGTGGTGTGCGGAAGACTCTCTTAGCAACAGACTAGTTAGGCCAGTTGTCCTCCAAGTAGTATAGTGACATGTGCAAAGAGCTGGAAATGGAAAATCAGAAGGGAAGAACACATTCTGCGTCTCTCAGGCTGAAAGATCTGAAGACAGAATTCAGGCTTCCATTTCTAATAGGGAAGGATTCTAAAGGGAAAATATTAAACGACTCGGGAAGTATCAAAAGAAGATGGAAGGAAAGCATGGCATCATTCTAACAGAAAGAACTGGTCGATGTTCCAGCATTTCAACAGATAGTGTGTGGTCAGGAAGCGATGGGACTGATGGAAGACACTGAAGGTGCAGGGAAGGCAATTGTCAAAAAAAGAACAAGGCTCCAGGAATTGATAAAATAGCAACTGAGATATTTCAACAAACAGTTGCTGCACTGGAAGTGCTCATTTGTCTATGACAAGAAATTTGGAGGACAGCTACCTGGCCAACTGACTGGAAGTGATCCATATTCATTCTCATTCCAAAGAAAGCTGATCCAACTGAACATGGAAATTACCAAACAATATCCTTAATGTCACACACAAGTAAAATTTTGCTCAAGATCATTCTAAAGTGACTGTAACAGTATACTGACAAGGAGCTACCAGAAATTCAAGCTGGTTTCAGAAGACGACATGGAACCAGGAATGGCATTGCTGATGTCAGATGGTTCTTCACTAAAAGCAGAGAATACCAGAAACATATTTGTGTTCCACTGACTATGCAGAGGCATTTGACTGTGTGGATCATAAGAAATTATGGCTAACGTTGCAGAGAGTAGTAATTCCTGAACACTTACTGGTGCTCCTGAGGAATCTGTATACGGATCAAGAGGCAGTCATGTGAACAGAACAAGGGGACACTGTCTGGTTTAAAGCCAGGAAAGGTGTTTGTCAGGGTTGTGCCCTTTCACCATATCTTTTCAATCTGTATGCAGAGCAAACAATCTGAGAAACTGGATTATGCAAAGAGGAACGAGGTATCAGGATGGGGATCTTGTTGCATGGAGATGACTGAGATCTGGTACAGCGCCTCATGCATCTTCAGAAGTTACAAGAGGTTAGCTCTTGCTGTCTGTTTCTACCAGCTGATCGGAGGAACCAGGAAATCAGAAGGACCAGGCCCACCTTCGGGAACTTGGAGACGGGCATGGCAGAGTTCTCTCGCCCCTCAGCAGTGGGAGTAGAGACCCCGCCTGGTCTTCCTGCAAGGTCACAGCTCACTTGGGACCTCCCACCCCAGCTGTGGGCCTTGCAGGAGACTCACTTACTGCAAAACCCTCGGGGACGCCTTTGTTTGGAGGCCCCTTTCTTTGTCACACCCACTGCCTCTGTTTCTTGTCCCCCCCCCATCATCCCTGGAATGGGAAGAAGGCCACTCCCACCTGCTTTTACGCTGAGCCAATAAAGCTCTCTCTCAGCTGGTACCGGGATAGGTAGAGCTATATACTGGTTTATTCAAGCGGATTCCAGGTAAAAGCCATAAAAGAGGGTGTAAGAATGAGGGATGCTTCCTCAGGGAACCCTGCTGATGGATTAGTACCTGAAGGGGGGCGGCAGCTTGCACCCTGGGCTGGCCCTGTGACCATTTTCCTAGAGTCTAAGGTCAGACATGGCCCCCGTTTTCTCTTTGTGGAAACCCTCGGTGAGATGGATTGACAGAGGAGATGCGGTGATGGACTCCAGCTTGCCGGTGATCCTGGTTAAGATTTGGGATCAGACGGTGATTCCTTCCATTGTGCACGGGGTCCTGGAGGACCTTCCGGCAGCTAACAGCAACCGCGGTGAACGGTATGCATCTCAGAGGGTTGAAGTAGAGATGACAGCTCTGTATGTGTACACGTACTGTCTAGGACAACACCCAACACCAAATAAGCTCTCAAAATCATCAGCTATTATTGTTTGACTCATCTTACTTCCATGCTTCTTACCACCTGGATAGCAACTGGAAGTAACTTGTGATCTCTGTCCTCAGTCTCCCGATCTGTAAAAACGCGGCTGATGACAGTGGCTCCTTTAAAAAGTTAGTATGAGAAGGAAGCGAGAGTTCACGTGAAGTGCCTCGCCCAGACAGGCATCTAGAAAAACCACATTTCCCTTTGTGTCTTTTCCTGGGTGAAATCCAAGATCAGGCTGTATTAAGCATAGGAAAGAGCAGGATATCAGCAGTTTGGTGTTGGCTAACTTGTGTGGGGTTCATGGACCCCTTTGCAGATCTCATGCCAGACTGTTTCCTTCTTTTCGGAGAAGAGAAATACGTATGTATAATTCCAGAGGATTCAGGTTCCCTGAAAGTCCTGGGCGGTGCAGACTGGTGGTGTGCTGGACTGCTAAGCCGAAGGTTAGAGGTTCAAGTCTGCTCGGAGGTGCCTTGGAAGGAATGCCTGGTGTTCCGCTCCTGACAAGAGAGCCATTGAAAAGCTCGTGGAACAACAGTTCCACTGGGACACACATAGATGTTAGCAGGAGTCAGAGTCAGCTTGTCAGCAATGGGTATCTTTCAGGGCTCCCTGACACTCAGACTGTGGGCCTTAGGAGTCCCTGGGAGGCATCGACAGTTTCCCTGAAAGATAGGTGGTGCAAACCCCCCCTGGAGATGCCACAGAGAACAGGCCCGGCGATCAGGTCCCACAAGACAACGGCCTTGAAAACCCGAGGGAGCAGGTCTATTCTGCACACACGGGGTCACCATGAGTTGGAATGGTAACAGCTGTACCATGAGAAACATACCATCTCCAGAGAAACTCTTTATCATCTCTCCCTGACAAGCTAAGTGACATAGAATATTTTAAGAAAAAGAAATGTGACCCACAGAAACCACAGTCCTGTAGACACCCAGCTCAGGCCATGATAAGCTGCGGGAGTCTGTGGTCCCAGAGGTATTGGCTGTGGGTCTGTCCAGTAGCAGTCTGGGCCTGTTCTGGACTCACACTTCCCCCTGCCACCAAGGCCCCACAGGCCTGCCTGGAGCTCATGGCTGAGGACCCTGAGGTGGGAGATGCTGGAAGCGGGCACCTCCTCCTCCTGTGCTGTCTGCCTTATGTGCACATACAGGGTGTGGGTGCTACCTTGCTGCGCACCTCTCTCAACTCTGCAATTTCTGGTGGAGACATGCCAGGGAATAGTCTTTGTTGCAGAGGCAGTGCGTGTATAAGAAGGTTCTTGGGGCAGTCAATGTCCCAAGGCAGGAAACTGTAGGATGCAGAGGGTCCCCGTGTAGTCTGAACGAGAGGATGGGCGATTGGGATAATCAAGACAAATATCCACACGGCCACGATGCCTCCAGGAAGGGCTGCCGGGAACGGCTTTGATACATGCTGGTGTCTGAATCTCATCCCTTGTCCCTGGAGGGAGTCTGTGCCCACCAACTTGGCCTAGAGCTGAGGAGGGAAAAATCTGGGAGCTTGGGGCACAGAGATCCTCAGGAACCGGAAGGATGAAACGTGTGAGTAGATGAGAAGCTGGGTTATCCTATAATCGATTCGGGAAGACGCAGAGAAGCACAAGAGTCCCGTCACATCCCAGAATCGCAGTGAGATGGGCGAAATGGACATTTTTGCAACTGGAACCTGGTGATTGGTGGAACTGTCGCCGGCGTCTTGATCCTCTGACATGCAAATGTAAAACGAAGTGTGAACCTGCAGCGGATTCTGCCCCCGTGCTTGGGCTGTGACGGAGAGCTCACTGACAGCTCGGGTGGGAGTCGTGGACCCTGGTGTCACTTACAAGGCTCAGGTACACACACATCCACCCCACAAAGGAACGAGATGCTACAGGCTGTGGACAATGTGACCTGGGCATCTGGGCTACGGTGTCACTGGAGAAACCCTCCCTGTCCTCAGTGACAACCCTGAGCAGCGATGGAAAGTGAGACAGGACGGCCGAGCCTCTCAGCTGCGGCGCTTGTGATTGGCTCCCGGCCAGGCAGCCCCCACCTCACGGCGCCCCCTTGTGTTGCCGGGCGGAACTGCCCCGTAGGGTTTTCTGGGCTGTGGCCTTGACGAAAGCAGTTTGCCAGGGCTTTCTTCAGCGGGGCCGCCCGACGGTTCCCACGGGAGACCTTCGGGTTCATGGAGCCCCCTTTGCACAGCCGTTGAGAGCTGTGGCTGCTCACCAAGCGGTCAGCAGTTTGAATCCACCAGCTGCTCCTTGGAAACCCTCTCGGGCAGGGGTCTTCTCTGTCCTGTCGGACCGTATGAGTCAGAATTGAGTCGAGGGTGGAAGATTTTTTCAGAGGGTGGGAGTCTGGAACCGACTGCAAGCCACTTGTACCCCCAGGCTCCTTGGGGCAGAGCCGCACAGATGCTCACTCCAGGACAGTCCCTGAGGGGTCATGGCTGAAGGCGAGTGTTACCTTGTAGGTGGTGCACAGGGGGCGTTAGGAGTTACTTGGCTTGTGGGGCAGTTCCTCTAGGAAGTGAGGGGGCTAGGAGAGGATCCCCCTTGATATTTTCTTGTTGGAAAGGGAACGGGAACAACATGAGTCCAGGGCCTGCCTCCTGGGGATACCTGGAGTGCTTGGGTGGTTGGGAGTTGGGGAGTGATCCTCATATCTTCATGGGTCCTGGGGACTGAGCTACCAACTTCAAGCGGGACTTTGTGGGCAGTTTCTGTTATTAGCTATCATGGACTGGGGCCAGATCCATGGTGACTCCACACACAATGGAACAAAACGTTGCGTGGTCCTGCTCTGTCCCCACAATCAGTTGCAGATCTGACCACTGGCGATCCGCAGAGTTTTCATTGGCTGATTTACACAGGTAGATCACCAGGCCTTTCTCCCTAGTCTGACTTTAGCCTGGCAGCTCCACTGAAATCTGTTCAGCATGCCAGCAACACAGAAGCCTCCACTGACAGACAAGTCAAAGGTTGTGGTCCTATGGGCTGGGTCCCTCCCCAGTTTCCCAGATGGCTAGGAGGTGGCAAGAGGCCTTGCCACAGTGAGGGGAGGTCTTATTATAATTGATTAACCAACTCAGATGCTATCCCTAGAGCACCTGGTGCCTGCCCTGGCTCTGGAGCAGTTCCTTCCTGGCTGCCCACCCTTCTCCTTCCCACGCGCCTAGCCTGTTAGAGTGGCTCCCGGAATCATCTCCAAAGTCAACACCTTGTCCTTGGATCTTCGTCTCAGGGCTTTCCCAGGTGAGGGTCAAACAGTCCCCATTCATTCTTGCTTTTCTGTGACCTTGACCAGCTGGTGTAGTCATGCTGCCGAGAAGTTCAGAAGTGGTTCCTGGGGAATCCAGCCCCATTGGCTTGGCAAGTTGACATCTCTTTCTTTTAACACAAGGTGACTGAAAACCTCACTTCCCAGAGATGGAAAGTTTTGGCAACCTTTGTTGAAACATCCGTTTCTTATGCAGCTGCATTGCTGAGCCCTGGACGCTAGCTTGGCACCGTGGAAATCAATGGAGAATCGAGAAGCAGCCCCTGTATTCTATGCCCCACAGCAGAGGAGACCAATTGATCAGCAGCTCCTTTCAGTGGTGGGATGCATGTTGGGATAAAGACTGCCCAAATGAAACCTGAACATACACACCAGCCACCTCATGACCTCTGGAGACCCACGGACCCCTTTGCTCTTCTTGCTTCGCTTCTGGTGCCTCAAGGAGTGAGTTTTAACTATGTCTTTGAAGTTGACTTGGACTGGACAGGTGAGGGCCAGAACAATGACTTAGGCTTTCTTTCCTGATGCATCCGGATGTTTCATGGAGCTTGAGCTTAAACGCCAGCACCACCACTTATGAAGGTGTGCCTGGGGCATGTCACTTATCTGGCTGTGCCTTTGTCTTCTCCTCTGCACCATCAGGTTAATAATAGTACCCACTCCACGAGGCCGTACTGAGGTTTAGATGAGTTAACATGTGCAAAGCAATACAAGAGTGCCTCCCAGCACATGTGTGCACTCCTGGAATTGTTCATACTGGGGAGAGGGAAGAGGTGGAGGAGAGAGAAAGAAGTGGGATGCAGAGAACCCTGGATCAGAGTAGGACATTTCCTCACCATTAGATGTCTCCTGATCACCTACTATGTGCTACCCCTGTACCAGCCGTTGAGGGCAATGCAGTGGACAAGGCAGCGGCAGTTACTGGCTACAGGAGTTTGGTGAGGGAAGAAGTTCATCAAGTGATTGCACTGGGGTGTCAGCACAGAGCCAGGAAGTTCAAGGACCCCAAGAGCCCAGAGCAGGTGTCAGAAGCTGACAGGCTCCGCCTGCCTCTCCATGCCTCTGAGGGGTGCCAGGAGCCTGCTGGGACTCCCACATCCTACACTGGGCTCTGGGTGTAGCCCTGAAGTGCTGAGAATGCACCTCCAGACTCTGCTTGTCACACAGCCCAGGAGGCAGTGCCACAGTGATGACACAGGGGCAGTTGGGACCCACTCCGTGGACTGACAGGCAAGCCTACCTTTGGGAAGCCTTTGCACTCAGAAGACTGGGTCCAGGCCAAATTCTGTGTGTCAAGTGAACACCCTCTGTTTTCCAAAGTAAACCAATCTGTCTTGGAAGAAGTACAGCCAGAATGCTCCTTAGAAACAAGGATGGCTCGCTCAGTTTGGACAAATCAACAAGAGAGACCAATTCCTGGAGTGGGCCACCATGCTTGGTAAAGCAGAAGGTCAGTCAAAAAGAGAGAGGCCCTCACGGAGACGGCCTGACACAGTGGCTGCAGCCATGGGCTGAAGCACAGCAGTCACCGTGAGGCTGGCCACGACGAGGCAGTGTTTCCTCCTGCTGCACACAAGGTCATTCTGAGTCACACCCAACATGATGATGGTATCTAAGAGCCAGTAACAATTTTACAGGTAATTCAAGGTACAGAATAGCACCAAAGACCAAGGTGAATGTGGCTGATGACCAGACTGCCAGGGCTTTGGACACCTGTCTTGTCTCTTGTCACCTAGTCTTCCCTTACCTGCTTCTGAGCAGGCAGACCACAGGAGTGGCACCTGAGGTTGGTACTTAGTCCCATTGGGCCTGACCTGCAGGAGAGAAATGACCCTGGCAGGTGAGATGCCCTCTGGCCTCCTGCAGGCGTGTCCGCGATGTGCACACTAGGGCAGCAGAGGGCAGCAGAGAACAGAGGTGGCCAGAATAGGGGGAGGACACAGAGGCCCAGCAGAGCTCACAGTAGGCTGTGCACAGATGCCCAGAGATGTTGCTGGTGTGTGACGGCAGGCTGTCTCTTCTGAGCCTTAAATGCAGCCAGAGCCCGGGAGCCATAGCCAGCTCCTCCAACAGCCCCAGGATGCGGGCCAGCCCCGAGACCGCGCCGGGAAGATGCCCCTCGGAAGGAGAAATCTGAGATTGTGGCCGGGGAAGGCGGAAGACAGAGATGAGTCAGGTTTGCTCACTGAGTTCAGCAGTACCCAGAAATGTGGCTACAGCACAGATGCAGGTGGGTGCGCAGCCAGAGGAGGGGGCTGTGGGCATGTTGCCAGGGATGCCTCTGCCTTAGGTCAGGTAGAAGTTGATAACTGGGCCCAACCCAAGCCCGGGCGAAGGTGACAGCTGTCAGGGGCTCGTCTGCCTCCCTCTTTGTGTTCTTGCTGCCTTTGCTTGTGCGGCGAGGAGAGTTGAGAGAGAAGACAGGAGGCATGCCTGTCCACCTCCCTTCACAGAAGAAGGCTGAGCTCCTGGCATCCCCTGTATCCCTGCCCTGCTTTGGTCTCTGCCGGAAAGGGTACTTGTGAGAGTGTGCTACGGACATGCATGCATGTGTGAGCCGGTACACGAGTGTGTGTCCGTGTTCCATGGTCAGCTGGATCCTGTCTTTCCTTTCTGGGTCTACTCCGACTCTTTCAGCTGTGACCTTTCTGAACTTGCCGTTACGGGGCACTTGGAGGCCAGAGGAGAGCTGGCTAGATGGCTGTCCCCTTAGTCAGGGCTGCCACCTTGATGATTTTTAATGGGTAATGGGGGTGATGTCTCCGCTCTTTCCAAAACTTTTCATTCTTCACCATTCCATTCACTAAGCTTGTCATAAAAATTAATTTTGTCACCAATGAGCTCCATGGGGACAAGTTCCCCTTGCTTCAGAACTCTCATCTGTTTAGGCAGTAGCACATAACCCCCACCCAGCTGAGTGAAAATCAACTGACCCAGCACCGGGTTGGCCTCAGAAGCTGTTCCGGAACCTTCTCTCAAGCATTATCCTCCTCTCCCTCATGATTGCGATTGTGCTCAGGGCCTGGGCCACCTCAGCACCCAAACCTGATGAATCTGTGTCTCTGAGATGCCATGGGAAGGGCAGCAGTGTTTAAGAAAGGTTTATGGGGAGGGCATGTCACTAGAGGGAAGGAGGGAATGGCCTTCTGGTCTGGGTGAGAGGACAGGAAGGGGGTCTGAACACAGCTGTGGGGGCATGCACTGTCCTGAAACGCGCTGTTGGCGGCTCTATCCTCCTCCCTTCTCTCTCTCTTGGATATTCAGCTCTGCCGAAGACCAGGATACCAGCATGGTGTGACTCAACCAGGTGCACTGGGGTGGTTTGGATGGGCGATTGGAGCAAAACGTCTCATTCAGAAAGCTGGCTTGCTGGTGACCTAAGGCAAATTGGTTACCCTATCTGAGCCTTGATCTCCTGCTCTGTGGGATGGCTATGTGCACAAGGTTCATCTCATGGAGTCATCATTCCTGAGGTTACATAAGGTATAGCCATGAGAAGAAGTCCCCGGGTGGGGCAAACAGTTAAGGCGCTCAGCTGCAGACTGAAAGGTTGTAGGTTGTAGGGGACCCAGAAGCTTACCAGCAACCTACTTGTGAAACATCAGCCACTGAAAGACCTACGTGGAGCACGGTTGCACTCTGACACACATGGCTTCACCCCGAGTTGGGGCTGACTCCCCAACAGCTGTGTTTTAATCCATAGAAATCACTAAGTGTCATGGATGGCACACAGTAGGTGCTTAGTATGGAAGCTAACTCCATGGAACTTGCATGGTGCTGTGTTTGCTTCTCGGGTGTGTTACAAGGGACACATGTCTTAGGCCAAGGCTCTGCATGGTGAACACTTTCTGGAGGTTCAAAGAATGATATGTCGATACTGGAATTCTTCTAAACGGCAGAAACGCCACTGAACATTTGGATCCACGAAAGGAATCTCAGCTATTTGAAATATCTAGACTAGGGAAGTTATGTATAGAGGCAGGTCAGTGTATCAGTGGTAATTAGGGGTAGGAGGGAGAAGGGTATTCACTGCTTAGGGGGACACTGACCTTCTGTTGAGGGTGAAGGAAAAATTTGGAAATGGATAGCAGTGATGGTTGCCCCACATGGTGAGCATGATTAATGTCCCTGAATTTTACACTGAAGAAGATGGAAACAGCAAATGCTTTTTAAGGGGTGTATCTACTGCGATAACAGAATGAAAATCTCAGCGTTTGAAGGCTTATGTAGTAACTGGGCAGACACTGTCTTTGTTTCCTAGCTCTGGAAATAACGCTTTGGGGGAACCTGGATCTCCTGGGAGTAGTGGCCCCTTGCACAGCTGATGTCTGGATTTTTAAGTTTCAAGGTTGGCTAAAGCCCAACACAGCCCAGAGGGCCCTTAGAATAGGCTTCTCCTCTGTTATAGTGTCAATCGGAGCGTTCTCTGTGAGAACCCACGAAGCAGTTTCAGGCTGGATTCCAGAGCAGCTGCTCTCTCTTGGAGAAGCAGAGCCCGTTTCTTCACTTGAAGCCTTGACTGAGGGGATCGGGCAAAGTGGGGTGCTTTCTCAGGAGAATCTGTCTGGATAGACCATTAGCTTGGCAGAAAACCCCCAAACAGACTTGTTCTCCAGCAACAGCTGATTACCTTGGGCTCAGATCACTCTGGACGTTTCTCTGCAGAAGCTGCAGGGGCAGTGCCTGCTAGTCTGGGCTGCCTCGGAACATCTGTGAAGGTAAAATGCCCTTTCTCATCCATGGGCTGATGTTTTACTGGCCGAGATTAAAATGGGACTGACCACCCCCACCCCCCTAGAGGGGCTGCTCTTTTCACTACAGAGGAAGTTACTAGAGGATGCTTTGGAGAGGTGAACTGGAGCCCCAGAAACCCACTTGGTGCCAGAATCCTGGACCACACATGTGTTGGAAGGAGGACAGGTGACAAGTGGTTGCCAACTAGTGCTTCATTTCACTTTTGCTTATTTCAGGGCCACAGCTGTTGAGACAGTGCAGAAAAAAAGATTCCGCCAGAGTCTTTATGAAATGTTATCCAGCAGGGTTCTACTCAGACGCATGGAGCCACCACGAGTTAGTCAACATGATAAAACCCAAAAACCCATGGCCATTGAATTGGGTCTAATTCCTAGCGACCCTAGAGGTCAGGGTAGAAGTGCCCAACAGAGATTCTTAGGAGGACCTGGCAGATTTGAACTGCCAACCTTTGGGTTCATATGGTAGCAACATGGGAAAAAAAAATAGTGATCCTGGGGTGAGTCTGATGCCCTCACTTCTTCCCAGAAGATGAAAACATTCTCTCACCAGAATCTGTGCGTCAGCTGTCACCACTTGCCCAGCTGTCCCCAGGATCAGGCAGCTTGACGTAAATGTCTAGATAATTGCTGGGCAGAACCCAACATTCAAAATTAATAACTCATCAGGATCCCTGAAATCCCCTTCTGGGTTCCCGGGGGGCTTAGGACTAGAGTAGGATCATTGTCGTTAGTGTGGTGCTCCCCTATAGAGATACAATCCAGATGGAAGAAGGGTTTTCCCCTTTCTTCCTGGTTGTGGGCTACAAGAGGGTTTCCCAGCCGCAGCACCCTGTATACTTCGGATTGAGTCGTTCTGGTTTGTGGAGCCTGTTCTGTGCACTGTAAGGTGTAAAGCAGCCTCTCTGTCTACAAGATGCCAAGAGCATCCCAGGTCCTCAGCTGTGACAACCAGAAATGTCCCCCGTGAAAGGATTATGTAAGAGAGGTCCCAGCATAGAATGGAGGCTGAAATGCTAAACAGCTCCAGAGGTCCGGTGGTCTTGCCTGGACCAATGATGGAGTCAATGACCATGTGCCAAAATTTCATTCCTGCTCGGTTTGGGGAAGAGTGTGATTGGCTGAATTTATGTCATGAGGCTGGCCCCCAACAGAACAAGCACATCAAGAGGAAGACCTAGTGGAAGGGGCCTCCAGGACCCGCTGTTACCTCTGTAGTGAAGAAAAGTGTGTCCTGATTGATAACCACACCCGGACACAGGGAAAGACGGTGACTGTCGAAACGCTAGTAGCTGACGCTTCCAGAGCACTTCTGTGTGCAGAACGTGCTGCCTTCATGGCCTCATCTAGTCTCCAACAACCACAGCTTTACAATTCTGTTGTCTTTCCGAGTGTAAAGACCAGGGCATGAGTGCAGGCTCACAGAGAGGTTAAATGTCTTACCCGTGGTCACCCAACAGATAAAGGACAACTGGGCTTTGAACCCCCGTCTGTCTGCATCCAAGCAGCGCTGGTGATGAAGCAGTTATGCTCTGGACTGCTAACAGAAAGTGTGGCGGCTGGAACTCACCCAGTGGTCCCATGGGAGAAAGATCTGGTGATCTGCTTTCATGAAGATTGCAGCCGAGGAAACTGCGTGCGGCAGTTCTAGTGTGTCACAAGGGATCACTGTCAGTAACAATCAGCTTGACAGCATCCAGCAACAGTGACTACAGGGACCCAGAGATATTAATCTTGAAGTTTGTGTCAGTTTGCGCAACAGGGTGCAAAGCGAGAGTTGTGAACACCGGTACAACTTTTGTCCAAAGATTCTAGCAGTTCTTGGCCCCATTAATAGGTTCAAAAGTGGGCCAGTGGAGCCCTGAACCAACTGTGGGACACTTCTGAGCTTCCCAAAGCCAGGCAGCCCTGAGGTGGGGATGGAAGAACTTTGCTGCACCGTGAGCTCGGAGGGTGAGCCTGGTTACCTGCAGGCCTCCTCTGCTTGTTGCTGAGTTGTTTTCTTGCTCAGGCCACCCACTAGTGTCATATTAAAATGTACCACACAAAGAGAGTTGGTTGCTCTTAGCCCTGGCTTCACCTTACAATCACTTAGGGGGAATTTTCCATTAATTAATGAATCTTTTGTTGTTGAAGATATACACAACCAAACATCCATGAATTCAGCAGTTTTTGCAAATGTGACTCAGTGCCATTGATTATGTTCTTCAAGTTGAAAACGATTGTCACCCTTCTTTTCCAGATTGTTCCTCCTCATTTTTAGAAACTTACTGCCCCTAGCTTTCCAAGCTAACCTATCAAGTTGCTGTTGGCAACTTGGTCCTACCCAGATAGTACTTGAATAGGCACAATGCTCAACATAGTCATTCGTTACTAAGTGGAATAATGGCTTGGTTTAAGGCAGACTTTGAGAAGTATTTTTCACTTAACAGGGTAGTCGTTTGGGGGGTCCATCCAGCCTCCATGATTCTAAAAAGTCTGGATTCTATGAGAATTTTTAATTCTGTACTTCATTTTCCCAGTTTGGACTAGATTCTTCTCTTGAATCCTTTACAAAAACAGTCAGTAGCGGTAGCTGGGCTCCATACCTGGGGAAACTTTTTAAGCCATTAAGTTTGCAGTGTTTTGTTACAGCAGTCCCATGAAACTCATACGCCCCTTACGCCTACACAGGCCCCTTGCCGTTGAGCCGATTCCAACTTACATTGGTGATATAGGACAGGGTGGAACTGCTGCATAGGGTCTCTAAGGCAACAATCTTTAGGGAAGCAGACTGCCACATCTTTTTCCCTGAAGGCATCGGGTGGGTTTAATGTGTCAACCTTCCAATTAACAGCCAAGTGCTTTAACCACTGTGCAACCAGGAATCCTAACCAGTTGCAGTGAAGCCTATTGCAGGCTTTAAATCTGTGTAGAGAATCAAAATAATAAGGTGACCTTCAGATTTAGTCCGCCCAGTGGAGGCAGTCATGGAGAGGAGGGAGGCAGTCCTCAGGGCAGGTACAGAACAGGAGGCCATAGCTTTTCCTTCTTTCACTCCTTTCTCTGGGGAGAAGCAGCTCAAATGCTGGCCAGAAACGAATCAAACCGAGTAGATTATGAATTATGTTGAACCAACATGTTGTCTTTTCCAACAGCATGGGGAAATAAGCCCTTTGGTCATTTTGCGTGTGTGTGTGTGTGTGTGCACTTAGATGACAGTTTATGGGGTAAAATAGCTTCTCATTTAACAAATCATACACATATTGTTTTGCGACATTGGTGGCCAACACTGAGACATGTCAGCACTCTCTCTTCTCAGCTATTGCTTCCCCATTACCAGTCTTCCCGTCCCCTCCTGCCTTATCTTCCTTGCCCCTGGGCTGGTGTGCCCCTTGAGTCTTGATTTGTTTTAAGCCCCTTGATCCCTGGGAGGCCTTGGTTTCAAGAGGTAAGCACTAGTTTTGGTGAATTGGAACAGGGTCCATAGAAGACTCAGGGCCAGAAACATAGATCGCTTTGCCTAGCTGAGTGGTTTACACTCATACAAAGCCTGGACTTATGTTCTCTAAGCTATTTTACTCTAGCCCACAACACTAAGAGCCTCTGTTGAAGAGACACAAGAATACTCAGAACTTAATCTTCTTTGCATCCATGACAGGACTATATTTGGAACACCACAAGACAGTGTCCTTTGGGATCACCCTTTGAACTGAATTTCTAATTTGATCAGCCCGGGCCAAGTCTGTGTCCAGACTGATTTCACTGGTGTAGAGTTGGACCTGCCCCGCTGCCGGCAGGAAGGTCAGCTATTGACTCTGACTTGTCTAGAGCCCCCTAGTGGTCCATCCTGGAATCAAAGTGTGTAGACTGAACCATTGACTGTGCCAAGGTGATCCAGAGAACTTTCGCAAACGGTTGTGGAAAGGTGCATTGACTTAGAATTCTGTGTTGATGATGGCCGTTCCGGGGCAGGAATAGAAAGCTATTGTCTCACAGCTCTGGAGGTGAGTGTTTGAATCCAGGGTGTGGGCAGGGTTATGCTCGCTCCAAAGGCTTTGGTGGAAGGTCCTCTCTTGTATCTCCTTGCTTCTGATAGCCCCAATCTTTGGCTTGCAGCTCTAGTGTAACTGCATCGTCACATGGCTGTCTTCTCTCTGTGCCTCCTCTCCTTCAGAAAGATACCACTCATTAGCTTAGTAACCCCCTGACTCCTGTGCGATCTCATGTTGACTGATAATGTCTTCAAAGGCACTGTTTCCAAACAAAGTCCTTTTGCAGATCCTGGGGTTAAGACCCTAGTACCTCTTTTGGGAGGCTATGTTAAAATCTGCAGTCTTGATGGGGAGCGATGGCCATGGTTCAGATTGGGACCTGAAATTAGAGATGGAGGGACCAGATAGAGCCGAGATGCATAGTTTCAAAGTAGAACCAGTGAACTTACTGATGAGTTGGACATGCAGAATGGGGAAAATACAGATAAGAATGCCCCAGACAGACATTTTTGGTTTGAGTGACTTGGGAGGTGATGGTACTGTTGACTGGGAAAGACAAGAAGAGCATGGGTTTGGGGGATGGAATGAGAATTAAACTGAGAGTTCAGTTTAGGTTTTGTGCAATTTGAGTGAGGATTCAAGTGTAGAAGTTAAGCTGACTGCTTGAGATACTATTATGTAACTCAGGATAAATGCCAGAGCTGAAGTTAGGATTCTGGCCACTGGCATCGTTTGGTTGAATGATATGGAGAAATGATAAAATATTTGGAATGACTTTCTTCTGTGAAATCAGTGATACATAGATATATTTATATATTTGACTCTATCTGTAGAATAAGGTAGAATAAGAAGGCATTAAGCACTGTGCAAATGTTTCTCCTATGTACCCCATCCTGGTATTTGCACCTCTCAAAACCCTTGTAATTCTGGGATCTTTTGTTCTTTACATTACTGTTCCAGGCACAAAGTTGCCTCCCCAACGTATACTTACATCCACGTTTCTTAGCGAGTGCTTGCCTTTCAACCTAAGCCAGTATTTTCGACAGGGGTCTTGCCAAATATTGGAAGTTTGGAGACCAGTGATCATGGCACAGGAGGGCATTCCAGGCCCATTTCCTCATAAACTACTCTGTCACACCTGGAACTAGCCACTACTCCAAGAAGCGCTGGTTTGTTTCAGAGAGCACAGGTTGGCCACCAAGGATCCTCGACACACTTTGAGGACTTTTCCGTGGATGGCAACCCTGGTAGTGCAGTGGTTAAGTGCTGAGGCTGCAAACCAAGCAGTCAGGCCGTTTGAGTCCACGAGGTGCCCTAAGATACCTTGTGGGGGAGTCTGACTCTGTCCTACACAGTCACTATGAGTCAGAACGACATCAACTCGATGACATTAGGTTTTTCAGTGGACATACATAAGAAATAACTCTTTCATTATTTTTTTTAAATACCCATAAAGACAATTTCGGTTCATGTTGAAAATGATCCTACTTATATTTTATTCTGGTACTTCTCATCCAAAGTCTTTGTTTCTGTTTTTGTATCTCTTTTATTCCACACTGAAAATCTTGATTTCTAGTGACACCAATGGAATTACTTGTTCTCCCCCTTTTCTCTCTCTGTGTAGATGCAGTACTTCAAAATAACAGCACCGTTATTGTTACTAGCAATACAATTACTAAATATAATCTGTTTCATACTTTTTTTATCCTGGGGATATATCTCACTTGGGATATTCAGTCAAGTGAATATGTTTTCAAGCCTCTTGAAAACAGTCTTCTATGCATGGCTAAACCACTATTGACATCTAACTACTCATCTATTTGACTGTTTCACACTGTTTAATTTTTAGAACTTGCTTTTACATCTAATTTTCTCTCATCATTCCATAAAGCATTTATTGGTTTCAAGACTGAAAGTGTAAAACAAAACCCTTTGTTCTTGTACTCTTCACCCTGGTTTCTCCCTTGTCTACCAGTAACCCTCAATAACCATTTATATTTGTTTGGGTCCATCCTTCTTAAAAATTTAAGCAAAACAAGCACGTGTGCACACACACACACACACACGCACACACTCCTTCCCATTTCTGAGATATGAGATATCACTACATGTATTGGTCTACTCCTTTCTTTTCTCACATAATGGTGTGCTCTGAAGACCATTTCACAGTTATCATCAACCCAGATGTCCATTGACTACAGTTTATTTGAGCAGTTCCCTGTTGAGGAACATTTAGGTTGTTTCCGGACTTCTGATAACACAAAAGCTAGTAAATAACACAACATGGAGAGCCTTGTACATTCATCATCTTGTGTTTTGTTAGTGTACCTTTGAGACAGCCCTCCATATTATTAGATTACTGGACCAAAAGGTCCATGCATGGATCATTTTGCTGGCCATTATCCAGTTCCCTTCCACTGGAGCCATACCTGCATTTGCACTGTCAGTGTATGAGATTGCTTAATTCGCCCACCATCACCAGCCACATGTGTTGAGAAACCTGAGGCCTAGCTGATAGGTGTAGAATGACATCTGTATAGGAGCCTGACCTCAGGCTCTTCTTTCGTGTGGTTTTGCTGTCTATTCTTTTCCCTAAATGGAATTCAGGATCAGCTTGTCTAGCTCCAGCAATACAAACAAATACCTCACGGCAGTTTTATCGTGATTGTATTTACAAATTTGCTTACGGAAAACTGATGTTTATGAAGTTTTCATATTCAAGAACGTGTTCTCTCTTTACATGTCTTCAGATCTACTTTTTTCAGTATGATTTGTAGTTTTAGTTATATAGATTTTGGATGTTTCTCATGAAATTTATGCCTTGTCTATTTCTGCCATTGTTCATTGGGTATTCTGTCTTCCAATGGATGGTCATGACAGATAGGATTTTGACTTCTGTATGTTCATTTTTCTGGAAACCCTGGTGTCAGAATGGGTTAAGTGGTGCATCTGCTAACCAACAGGTCGGCAGTTCATCCTCCAGGTGCTCCTTGGAAATTCTATGGGGCAGGTCTAATCTGACCTCTAGGGTGTCTATGAGTCGGACCCCACTTGACGGCAGGGTTTTTTTTATGCTCATTTTTCTACTTTTTGCTTTACTGGTCTCTCTAAATGATTACAGTGGGTTTTCTGCTAATCTCGTCTTTCTCATTTTACTTTAAAATTATTTTCTCTTGCCTAATTGCAGTGACTAAGTGCTCCACCACAGTGCTAAACAGTTAGGCATCTTGTTCTCGTTTCTAACGTCAGTAGGAAGGTCTCTACTCAGTGTTTCCCTCTTAAGCAAGATGCTGGTATCCGGGCTGAAGTTTCTGTATTTTACTACATCAAGGTAGTCTCATCAGTACGTTATTTGTGAGGAGTCACTAAGTATAACACTAACAGAATCCAAGTCTGAAAAAAAGGCCCTGTTCTAGAAGGGGTGTGCTGCTTAAGCCAACTTCCACTGATGAGAATACTTGCATGGAAGAGAAGAAGTTGGGGGTCAGCCAGAAAGTGGGCATGTCGCTTCATTTTACTGAGCTCCCGTTATGTCAGCTAACAAGAGTCTTGGCAGTTGAATCAGCTAGAGTCTTGAAGTGACAAACTCCTTTCCTTGGCCCATCAAGTAATATAATAAAAATGAAGGGTTATTTAAGAAAAATTACAGAAAATGTAAAACTATCAAGTGACGCTCATTCTAGTACACAGTATATTGAGTGGCCTGTTTTATTAATTCACCTCTTACTGAAGAAGTAACTAATGAAAAGATTAAAACTTTGAAAAAATAACTATTTCTCAATTCTCACAATCCTGTGACTCACAAATGTGGGAAGAGCTTAGCTGGACTGCTCCTGCGCTCTGCCTGGCATTGGCTGCAGTTGCTCACACTGTCACATACGCACCTGGAGACTGTCGGGTGATTTTAAAGGTTTGGCACATTTTCTTCGATCACAGAACACAAGATTAAGTTGCTTCTAAGCTTTAAAAGTTGATAAAATGGAATGTCTTTGAATTGTTATTCTGTGAGAATCATCTCTGAAACTTAATGAATAGATATGCAAAAGGAAGCACAAATGAAATTGATTTTGTCTCAATCTTTATTCTCATAATAAGGAGTAATGACATCTTTCATACTTGGGCTGTCCACCTTTTGGGACTGGCACAGATTCTTGAAGGACAGAGCCTACAATGAAATCATCTTTACTCCTAAAAGTGGGCGCACAGTGTGAGTCAGTGCACTGAAAGCGCCATCCATATCACACTGGAACCGCTGTTCCTCACTTACCAGTTCAGGCATTGCCTGGTGGTTAACAGAAAGGGAGACCTGTGCACACCAAACAAGAGAACGATTAACAAGACACAGTAATGTAAACTAGAATGTTTAAACTGCTGTCAGGTGGCTTCACATAGCTAAGGTTAGAATGGTGTCATGTTGCTGTTCTAGTTCTTCAAAGACTCATGGAAATAAGAGGGATTGAAGAAACAGCTGAATAGCTGTCATCCTTTGCTTCTGCTGTCATATGAAAGGATGGATGAAATCATTGTTCATCGTTTGGGTAAGTGTGTTCTGGTATCCCAGCAAATGAAACATTTCAGGGCTTAGGATAATTCTTAGCTTTCAAATTTGAATGTAGGCTACTTACAGAGCCCTCTGGAAGTTTGGTTAGCAGCAAAGGCAGCTCATGGCAAAGATCACTTTTGTAAGAAATTTCTCACAATCCTTCTTCATGTCCTCGACATTATGAAACAAAAAGACTGGTTCAATCATCTCTGGTCCTTAACTTGGGGCCTGAATTTTTAATTGTCAAGAGATGCTTATTGTTTATTCCAGACAAAAGTATTCCGTGTAATTCAGGGAGGCCAAAATGCCCACAAGAAGAACAGAGAAGATTCCAGTTGAGTTCAGTGTTGTCAGGGGGAGGTTCAACTCTCCTCTAGTTGGCCTGAAACAGTGGACTGGTGAACCGTTAAGGACAAGATGGAGCAAAGAGAAAGACCTAGGTCCCCTAGCAATAAATTACCATAATTTTGAAACTCTCCAATAATCTTTCTAAGACATCTGTGGAAAAAGATGATGGAAAAGCTCCATATCATCAATCCGAACAAGACCAGGTGCTGACTGTGGCAGAGATCATCACTTACTCATATGCAAATTCAAATGGAAACTGAAGAAAATTAGAACAAGTCCACGAGAGCCAAAGTATGACCTTGAGTGTATCCCTCCAGAGTTTAAAGATCATCTCAAGAACAGATTTGATGTGTTGATCACTAATGACTAAAGACCAGATGAATTGTGGAATGACATCAAAGACAGCATACATGAAGAGAGCAAAAGGTCATTAAAAGAGCTGGAAAGAAATAAAAGACCAAATTGGATGTCAAAGGAGACTCTGAAACTTGCTCTTGAATGTGGACCATCTACAGCAAAAGGAAGGAATGGCGAAGTAAAAGACCTAAAGAGAAGATTTCAGAGAGCAGCTTGAGAAGACAAAAGAAGGCATTATAAAGACATATGCAAAGAGCTGGAAATGGAAAACCAGAAGGGAAGAACACGTTCTGCATCTCTCAAGCTGAAAGAAGCAAAGAAAAAAATTTAAGCCTCGAGTTGCAATAGTGAAGGATTCAACAGGGAAACTATTAACTCAGAGAACATCAAAAGAAGGTGGAAGGAATACACAGAATCATTATACCAGAAAGAACTAGTCGATGTTTAGCCATTTAAAAAGGTAGCACGTGATCAGGAACCAATGGTACTGAAGGAGGAAGTTGAAGCTGCATTGAAGGCATTGGCAAAAAAAAGCTCCTGGGATTGATGGAATATCAACTGAGATATTTCAACAAACAGGTGCAGTGCTGGAAGTACTCAGTCATCTATGCCAAGAAATTTGGAGAGCAGCTGACTGGAAGAGATCCATATTTACGCCCATTCCAAAGAAGGATGATCCAAACGAATCTGGACATTACCGAACAATATGGATGATAGGACATGCAAGTAAAATTCTGCTTAAGATCGTTCAAAAGCGACTACAACAATATATTGACAAGAAACTTCCAGAAATTCAAGCTGGGTTCAGAAGAGGACGTGAAACCAGGGATATCATCACTCATGTGAGATGGATCTTGGCTGAAAGCAAAGAATACCAGCAAGATGTTTACTTGGTGTTTCATCGACTACACAAAAGCATTCGACTGTGTGGATCATACTAAAGTATGGCTAACGTTGCAGAGAACAGGAATCGCAGAACACCTAATCCTGCTCTTAAGGAATCTGTATGGATCAAGAGGCAGGTGCGTGAACCGAACAAGGGGACACTGCATGGTTTCAAGTCAGGAAAGGTGTGTGTCAAAGTTGTCTCCTTTCACCAGACCTTTTTAATCTGTGTGCCGAGCAAATAACCCGAGAAGCTGTATTATAGCAAGAAGAACGAAGCATCAGGATTGGAGGACGACTCATTAACAAGCTGTGTGAGCACACGACACCACCTTACTTGCTGGAAATGAAGATTTGAGGCATCTACTGATGAAGATCAAAGACCACAGGCTTCAGTATGGATTGCACCTCAACATCAGGAAAACCAAAATCTTCACAACTGGACCAGTAAGCAACATTGTCCTAAATGGAGAAGGGACTGAAGTTGTCAAAGATTTCATTTTACTTGAGTCCACAATCCAACACCCTTGGAAGCAGCAGTCAAGAAACCAAAAGAGGCATTGCACTGGGAAAATCTGCTGCAAAGGAGCTCTTCAAAGTATTCAAAGGCCAGGATGTCACCTTGAAGACTAAAACGCACCGGACCCAAGCCATGGTATTTTTCCATCATCATATGCACGCGAAAGCTGGACCATGAACAAAGAAGACAGAAGAAGAATTGATCCCTTTCAATTGTGGTGTTGGAGAAGAATGTTGAATGTATGATGGACTGCCAAAGGAAAAACAGATGCATTGTGGAAGAAGTACAACCAGAGTGCTCCTTGGTAGACAAGAAGGCAAGACGGAGTCTTACATGTTTCGGGCATGTTGTCAGGAAAGATCAGTCCCTGGGGAAGGACATCATGTTTGGTAGAATGGAGGGTCAGAGAAAAAGACGAAGACCCTTCAAGAGATGAGTGGACACAGTGGCTGCAACAAGGGGCTTAAGCATAAAAACAATTGTGGACATGACGCAAGACTGGGCAGTGCTTCGTTCTGTTGATCATAGGGCACTATGAGTCAGAGCCGACTCAATGGCACCTAACAACAACAAGAGAAGGGACAAACCAGGGTGAAGAGTACAGGAACAAGGTGTTCTGCTTTACAGTTCGGGTATTGAAATTAATAAATGTTTTATAGAATTATGCAAAAAAAGTAGATATAAAAGCAAATTTTAGAAATTAAGCAATGTGAAATAATATGAGTAGTTAGATGTCGATAGTGGTTTAGCCACGCATAGAAGACTGTTTTCAGGTGACTTGAAAACACATCCATTTGACTGTATATCCCAAGTGGCACATATACTCAGTATGAAAAAAAGTATGAAACAGATTATATTCAGTGATCATATTGGTAGTAAGACTAATAGTTCTGTTATTCTGAAGTATTACATATACATAGAAAAAAGAGGGAGAAAAAGTAATTCCATTTGGTGTCATTAGAAATCAAGATTTCAAGTGTTCAATGAAAGAGACACAAAGAATTTGGATGAGAAGTGCCAGCTTGAAATATCAGTAGGATACCTTTCAGTTTGAACCAAAATCGTCATTATGGATATTTAAAAAAAAAAAAAGTAAGACTTTATTTCGTGTGTCTGTCTACCAAAACCCAATACCATCAAGTCAATGTCATTCTGACTCATAGTGATTGTGCAGGACAGAGTAGAACTCCCGCACAGAATTTCCTAGGAGCACCTGGTAGATTTCAAACTGCTGGCTGTTTGATTTACAGCCTCAGCACTTAACCACTACACTACCAGGGATTCCATCCACTGACAAGTCCTAGAAGAATGTCGAGGATCCTTGGTGCCCAACCTGTGGTCTCTAAAACAAACCAATGCTTTTTAGAGTAATGGCTGATTCCAGGTGTGACACAGTAGTATGTAAGGAACATGAGCCTGGAATGCCCTCCTGCACCCAAATCTGTGGCACTGCGTTGAAGCTGTGTTGAAAGAATGCGGCAGGCAGCAAGAAAGGGCTCTGGATTGTCAAATACAGAGAAGTGTCAGCATTACAACAAATAGTAACTGCAATATTTAGAGGCACATAGGCATCATAAACCAAAAAAACCCAAACCTGCAGCCAGTGAGTGGATTCCAAACCCTACCAACAGAGTAGAACTGCCCCTTGGAGTTTCCAAGGAGCAGCTGGTGAATTTGAACTGCTGACCTTCTGATTAGCAGCCATAGCACTTAACCAGTAGGCCACCAGGGTTTCCATGCATGAATTCATTATATTTTTTACAGCCCCAAACAATCATTCCCTGTTAGAAGATGAGTCAAGGATGACAGTGCCTTATTTACAAAGGAAAAAAGATAACATTTTTTTCTCGGACAAAGTCTAGTTCTCAGGGGCCAACCGCCAGGGTCCCTGAAATGACACAACTGCGTCCCTCCTGTCCCATGGACCTGCCTCCCAGGACACTATTGCTCAGGACTGCTCAAGGCGGGTCAACTGTGAACTTGTGAATGGGAGGAAAAGCTGCATCACTGTGTCCCTCTCTCTGCAAAGCCAATGAGTGTGTGGGTCTTAGAAACGAGCGACCAGGACCAGTCAGACCCAAGGAAGACAAGGGGTCCCAGTTCTTCTGAGCAGCTCCCACCAGACGGATTCCAGATTGTGCAATGGGAATATGTGGTGGTTGTTAACTGCCATGGATTCCGACCACTGGCGACCCGAGATGTGCAGAGCATACCAGTGCTCCACACGGTGTCCAAGGCTGCGAACTTTCAGAAGCCGGCCACCCACCTTCCCAGGCACCTCTAGATGGGTCGAACCCATAACCTTTCACTGCTAGAATTTCAGGGGCTTATGTGTAGTCAAGACCATGAGCATCATTTCCCACACTTCTGTGTTCCTTCAGGAAGGAAAGTGACTGGGGGGCGGGCAGTATAGACGGTGTAGCAGCCATCACCTGGGAGTTCACCGGGACTGAGGGCAAATCCAGCCTCTGAGACCTCAGGTAGTCATTCCTGCTGCGTTTTGGTTTGAAGCCGAGTGCATGACCATTGCCCCACCAGTGCTGTTCTGGGGATACAGCCACACACAAGAGGCAACTTCCCATCCTGGATGTTATGGTTGGACGGCCAAGATGACTGTAGCCAAAGGGAAGAGCAGGGTGTCACAAGCCTGGACTGAACAGGGACACTGCAGGAGGATTTGAAGGGTGACGGGGAGAAGTGGAGGATGGGACACGCCCAGTCAAATTCCAGCCTCAGTCTCCCGGACACCTTCCCTGCTATCCTTCTAGCCTACGCCACCGAGCCTCTCCACAGCTTCCTCCAAGGTTTCCTGGAATCTTCCAGTCCACTTCCACATGCCAGTCCCACAACTTTCAGAGGGGTTTTGCAAAGGCAAGTCTGATCATGTGAAAGCTCTCCAGGAGAAACGGAGGAAGAGGAGGAGGGGAAGGTTGGTGGGGTTGATCTCCTGAAAGCTAGCCCTGTTGCTGCTACGTTTCCAGTCAACGATCTTGGGCGAATGCCTTAAACTACCTTTTCCTCAGCTGCAGAACAAGGCTGGTAAAAGCATAGGTAGAATGATACAAAAATGCCGGTCCTCAGCTGTGTTTGACCAAGAAGAACGACAGTTTCACATGGTTCAACCCAACAGGGCCATCAGGGGGCTGCTGTGAGATGAAATACAATCAGCATGGCGGTGCCTGGCGTGCAGGAACGTCCCAGAACTGGTGACCGGCTTTCACCTCCTCATTCTTCCCTCTTCTTCATCCGCCTTCTTGGCTCACGGTCACTCCTCTGGCCATTCTGTGCTGCCAGCATGCTAACGCCACGGGGTTTAGCCACGGGACCCTGAGACGTCCAGACTTTGGGGAGCCGGTATCATCCTCTCGCCTTGTGACATTCCATACATTGGTTGACCATCTTTATTTGTGGCCAGTTCCACAGAGCTGATGTCTCCCTAGCACGGGGGAAAACTGCTTCTACCACATCCTCCAGTAAGAATGATTTTCCTCATGCTCTGTTAGTCTGAGACTGTCTTTCCGATCCTGCCTGAAATTCATCCAGAGGAAGTGGGTGAGATTTATAGCCCACTGAATGCCAAAGGCTGGAGCTCTTAGATTTGAATGTAGTTGTTGGAATGACATCATCAAAAGCAACACATGAAAAGACAACCGCCCAGTAGGTCTGCCACGCTGACCATCCATGCTTTCATCTGCTACCAGTTAAAGTCGTCAATCAGGCAACGTATGTCAATGAAGGAAACATGGAGATTTGTTTCCCAGGTTTTTACTTTGAGATTACGATTTCTGATAGAGTTTCAAGTTCCTTGGTATCACAATTAACGTTGGCATTTTGCCAGTAACGTTGTGCTCAAACAGAATAATTCATTGGTGCTAAAGCCAATTTACTGGAATGCGCTGGAAATCACCTCGTGTTTCTCAGTTAACATATTACAAGAAGAAGTGTTTCCTGAGCTGCTGGTTGACAGGCTTGGCCCTGCCGCCCTGATGGCTTAGCTTACTCAAGGTGGAAAGTCTTCAGCCCGTAAATGAGATTCCAGGAAAACTTTAAAACACAAAACCAAACCCCAGACTCTCAAAAACTGGTTTACTGACCTTGGAAATGTAGACAGTTCCCATCTCTGTTTTCTAATGAACTTATGTCTTCCACAGTAACCCTCAGTAGGAATGAAATCATCAAAGGAAAATGCTTCAATCAGTGCCTGGCCAGGAGTACGTGCTCAGTAAATGACAAATATTATTTGGGATCAGGGACAGGAAAGCCAGAGAAGTTAAGAGCACAGTGTCTCTGGCTAACTTGGGCAGTTGGCAATCAGCTACTCACTTAAACGTTTGCTGATTGGAGCTCACCCAGCAGCTCAGAAATAGAAAATCCCAGGGAACGGCTCCTGTAAAGATTGTTGCTGCTCTCAGTTGCACTGGACTTCCCCTCACGGTGACCCCATGTGAGCAGTGTAGAGCTGCTCCATAGGGTTTGCAACAAGTGCAACCTTTCAGAAGCAGATCGCCAGGCCTGTCTTGCCAAGTGGATCTCGATGGACTTGAACCATCAACATTTGGATAATAAACAGTCAAGTGTCTAACTGCTAGAGCCATCAGGAGGTTACAGCCAAGAGGACTTTAGGGAACAGTTCTACACTGTGACACATGGGGTCACCATAAGTCAGAACTGACTCGACAGCAGAGGGCAAGACACAGGCTCCTAGCTGCACAGTGAATTCAAAAGCCAGCTCCACCTTTTCATGTTCTGGTGGTCCTGGCTTCCAGCAAGCCTCTCTGAGCATTTGTTTCTTCAGTCTGTCAAGTGTGAGTGTCCTCATTTATCTGAGGCTGCCACAACAAGTTACAACAAACAGAGCAGCTGC
Source organism: Heterohyrax brucei (assembly GCA_028571685.1). NCBI lineage: Eukaryota > Metazoa > Chordata > Mammalia > Hyracoidea > Procaviidae > Heterohyrax > Heterohyrax brucei. The sequence goes on from CM053166.1 coordinate 193,638,150, forward strand.
AATGAAGGAGATTTATTCTAATCCAGTTGTAGAAGCCAGAGATCTGGAATTGAGATTCAGCGGGCTGCACTCTTTGAAGACGCTGGGGAGGATCCTTCCTCATCTCTCCCTGAGTCTGCGACTCCTGGCATTCCTCGGCTTGTGGTCGCTGCCCTGAACCTTCAAGTGGCCTCCTTCCTCTTGCATCTCTCCTCTGTACCTCTTCTCATAAGGACACCATTCACCGGATTCAGGGCCCACCCCAAATCTGCGCTTATTTCATTCAAGATCCTTTACCAATTGTACCTCTAAATACCCTCTCTTCAAATAAGGCCACATTCTAATGTTCCAGGCAGACACAGAGTTTGGGAGACATTCTTCAACTCACTGAAGTTGTGAGGTTGTGCAGACAGTGAACACATTCAGCTGCTAACCAAAAATTCAGAGGTTCGAATTCCCCTCAGTGGTGCCTTAGAAGAAAGGCTTGACAATCTATGCCCAGGAAATCAGCCACTGAAAATCCTGTGGAGCACACAGGGTAGCCATGAGCGAGAACTCACTCATTGGCCACTGGTACTGGTATTCAACCCACTATAAGAAGTAACGGTAGCGCCTGCCTGCTTCATAGGATGGTCAGGGGATTTGATGAGGGAAATGCAGGTAAAGAGCTTGACCAGCAGCTCCCACACGATACGGCTCAGTAAAAGCAGCCAGAAGAGGACACAGCCAGTATAAAGGAGCACTTCCAAGGACACCTCCCCCAGGATGGCAGCTTTTCCCCTCTTGTCAGTCACTGGGATTCTTTCCCCACTGGCCAGAGTAGGTCATTATCGTCTCTCTGCAGCAGAAAGCCAACAGTTTGTGAGGTCTCCACCTGCCTGTACGCTGAACCTCTGCCACTCTCATCACTGGGTGAAGCACAGGGCCAGGCAGGGTGAGGGATCCCTCAGTGAGATGGAGTGGCACAGTAGCCACAATGGTGGGCTCAAACATGATTGTGAGGACGGCACAGGACCCGGCAATGTTGCCTTCTGTTGTGCATGAGGGCACCATGAGTCCGAGCTGAATTGCTGACAGCTAACGACAGCCAAACCATACCAAACCCACTGCCGCAGACCTCGTTGTGACTCACAGCAACCCTACAGGACAGAGAACAACTGCTACATACGGTTTCCAAGGCTGTAATCATCATGGAAGCAGATTGTCAAAACTTTCATGGAATAGTCAGTGGGTTGGAATCACCTACCTGTAAGTTAGCAGTAGAGCACTCAACCACTGTGCCTCCAGGGCTCCTACAGCCACAAGCACCCTAAAGGGGCGTACAGCTGGGGTGGTGTACAAGGTGAGTCAGCAGAAAGCGGCTCTAACCAGCGGTGTGACTTCTGGAAAATCAGTTAACCTCTGTGGGCGTAGGTAGCCTCAACTCTTAAACAAACGGTTTAGTTTAGAAGACACAGTGTGTGGTGTCTTCCACCTCCTGAGACTCTCACTCAGATTCTCTGAAATGCAATTAGTATTGCTCATGAATGTATCACGCAACCCTCCACTCCCACTCTCACGCTCAATTTTGCAAAACATACACCCCACTTTCCTGAAAGGAGACTCATTTGTCATGGGATTCCTGGCCAGGTAGAGGACAGCCTCCAGCCAGTCTTGCTCCTAAATCATAATCTCTACTACTGTGGGCCAGACCCAACCTAACCCCCAAACCACTGTCAGGGAGTCCATTCCAACTCACAGCAACCCTGTAGGACAGAGCAGAACTACTCCATAGAGTTTGCAAGGAATATCTGGTAGATTCAAACTGCCACCCTTTTGGTTAGCAGCCATAGCACTTATTCACTAGACAACCAGGGTTTCCAACTTAGCGTGGATAAAATACTGACTGTAGGCTCAACACCAGGGACAGCTCCAATCTGGCCTCCACAGAAGCATTCCTGGAGAAGGTAGATACATTCCTTTCTCTAAACTCCCATACAAGTCTGCAAAAGCCTAGAGACCCTCATCCTCTTAGGCTGAGGTCCAAACAACTCAGCTGAAACATTTTTCAGCCAAACAAAAGTAAGTCTTCACCTTCATCGCTGGTCTCCAAACTTTCAATATTTGGAGAGATTCCTGTCTAAAACACCACTCCAAGTTGAAGGGCGAGAATTTGCAAAGAAACTTGGATATGAGTATACGTGATCAGGAGATTTTGTGCCCCAAATAATCTAAAGAATAAAAGAACCCAGGACAAGAGTTTTCAGAGGTCCAAATACCAGGATGGTGAGCATAGGAGAAGCATTTGCACTGTGCTTAATTCATTCTTATTCTATGTTATTTGATGGAGAGAGTCAAACATGTATGCACATATATATATATAAATATATGACACTCATATTAAGGAGGAAACTTTTTCCAAATATTTTACCATTTCCCCATATTATTCAACCAATTTAAATACTACCAAGTGGTGCCAGTGGCCAAACTTCTAACTTCGGCCCCAGCGTTTATCCTGAGCTAGCTGCTTAATAGTATCTCCAGCAGCCAGCTTAACAGCTACATTTGAATTCTCGCTCAAATTGCACAAAACCTAAAGCCAACTCTCAATTTCATTCTCATTCCATACTCCAAACTCATCTCCTTCCTGTCTTTCTCAACCCAGTCAATGGTACCATCACCCACCAAGACACTCAAAACAAAAACATCTGGGGAATTCTTTCTGTTCTCTTCATTCTGCATGTCCAACTCATCAGTAAATTCACTGGTTAGACCTCCAAACTACCTATCTCAGCTATGTCTTGTCTTCTCCATCTCTACTTTCAGTCCTCAATCTGAATCATGACCGTCTCCCCCGTCAGGACTCCGAATTGGAACATGTCCTCCCAAAAGAGGTGCTAGGATGCTAACCCCAGGATCTGATAAAGGACCTTGTTTGGAAATAGGGTCTTTCAAGATGTTGTTAGTCAAGGAGGCGCGTGGCTACTAAGCCAATGAGTGGTGTCCTTGTGAAGGAGAAGAGGCACAGAGAGAAGACATGCATGTGAGGATGCAGTTACACTACAGCTGTAAGCCAAGGCTTGGGGCTATCAGAAGCCAGGAGATGCAAGAGAGGACCTTTCATCAAAGACTTTGGAGAGGATTCCCACCACCTGGATTCAGACATCTCCAGAGCTGTGAGACAATAGCTTTCTATTCCTTCCCTGGAACGGCTATCATCATTACAGAATTTTAAGTCAATGCACCTTTCCATAGCCGTTTGCAAAAGTTCTCTGGATCACCTTGGCACAGTCGATGGTTCAGTCGATGCTCTTTGAAACCAGGATGCACCACTAGGGGTCTCTAGACAAGTCAGAGTAAACAGCAGCCCTTCCTGCTGGCAGTGCGGCAGGTCCAACTCCACACCAGTGAAATCACTCTGGACACAGACTTGGCCTGGAATGATGAAATTAGAAATTGATTTCTAAGAGTGTAACGCATCTGAAAGGACACTGTCTTCAGGTGATCCAAATATACTCCTGTCATGGATTCAAAGAAGATGAGTTTTGAGTATTGCTGTATCTCATCAACAGAGGCTATTTTTACTGATGTGAACCAGACTTAGAGAGCTAAGAGAACAGAAGTCCAGACTTTGGATGAGTGTAAATCACTGAGCTAGGCAAAGTGATAGATTTCTGGCCCCAGGTCTTCTATGGACTCTGTTCCAGTTGACCCAAACCAGTGCCTACCCCTTGAAATCAAGGGCTCCCAATGATCAAAGGAGCTTAAAGCAAATCAAGACTAAAGGGGCACACCAGCCCAGGGGCAAGGATGATAAGGCAGGAGGGGACGGGAAGGCTGGTATTGGTAGACAAGTGGTTGAGAGGACAGTGTTGACATGTCTTGGTGATGGCCACCGATGTCGCAAAACAATATGCATGTGAATTGTTAAATGAGAAACTAATTTGTTCCATAAACCATCATCTAAGTGCACACATGTGTGGGTGCACACACACACACACACACATACACTCACACACACACACCCTGAGCAAGAAACTTATTTGTCCCTGCTATTGGAAAAGGCAACGTGGTGGGTCAACATAACTCATGAGCTGCTGGGTTTGAGTCCTTCTTGGTTGACATTTGATCTGCTTCTCCCCAGAGAAAGGAATAAAAGAAGGAAAAGGTTTATCCTCCTGTTCCGTACCTGCCCCCCCTCCCGCCAGTACTGTCTCCCTCCTCTCCATGACCACATCCACCAGGGGAACTCAATCTGAAGGTTAGCTTGTTAGTTTGATTCTCTGCTGAGATTCAAGGCCTATCGTAGGCTTCCCTGTAACTGGTAAGGAGCCCTGGTGGCACACTGGTTAAAGCATTTGGCTGCCAATCAAAAGGTTGGCAGTGTGAACCCACCAACAGCTTCATGGGGGGAAGATGTGGCAGTCTGCTTCCATGAAGACTGTGGTCTTGGGAACCCTATGTGGCTGTTCGTTGCTCTCCTATATCGCCACTGTGACTTTAAATCCACTTAACAGCAGTGGGTTTGGGTTGCTGTAAGAAGTATATTAGTTTTTTGGGTCTACTGTCACAAATTTGGTGGCTTAAACAGTTTCCCAAGGTATGGGGCCCAGCTACCACTAGTGAATATTTTTGTAAAGGATTCAAGAGAAGAATCTAGTCAAAAGGGAGGAAATGAAGCATAGGTTTAAAAATTCTCATCGAATCCGGGCTTTCTAGAATTGTGGAGGCTGGAAGAACCCTCCCAACCCATTAACCTGTTAAATGAAAAATACTTCCCAAAGTTTTCTTTAAACCCAACCATCGTTCCACTGAATTAGTAAAGAATGTCTGTATTGAGCATTGTGACTATTAAAGAAATGTCTATATAAGATCAAGTTGACAACAGCAACTTGATAGGTTAGTTAGGAAATTTAGGGGCAGCAAGCTGCTAAAAATGGGGAGGAACAACCTGGAAAAGGAGGGTGACAATCATTTCCAACTTGAATATAATCAATGTCACTGAATCACACATGCAAAAAGAGCTGAATTTGTTTATATTGTGTATGTTTTCAACAACAAATGCTTCATTAATTAATTGAAAATTCCACCGAGGTGATTCTACTGTGAATCCAGAGCTAAGCACAACCAACTCTGTATGGTACATTTTAATAACTTCTTTCTGATTGCTTGGAGCACTGGTGGTGCAGTGGTTAAGAGCTGGGGCTGCTGACCAAAAGGGCAATAGTTAGAATCTACCAGTGACTCCCATATCTGTCCTAGAGGGTCTCTATGATTTGGAACTGACTCGATGGTGACAGGTTTTTGGTTTTGTTTCTGAGTTCTTAGGTCTCCAGATGCCCCGTTCATTAGTGAAACGACTATTTAGTGAGCATTTACTGTGCTACTTAAGCATCATGCCAGATGCTAAGGATCAGGCAGTGGTGATCAAGACAATCCTGATGCCTTCACCTGGAAGCAGGGAGGACACAGTTGCTTGTCAAATGACTCATTCATTAATTCACTAGGCCAAACAAAACCAAGCCCGTCACTATCTAATCAATTCCAAATCAGAGAAACCTTATAGGATGGAGAGGAACTGCCTCACAGGGTTTCCAAGGCTGTAGATCTTACAGAAACAGACTGTCACATCTACCTAAAGAGGAACACGTCTCCTAAAGTTCCAGAAATGCCTGGAGAACATGAATGTTTGACACAGCAGAGTGAGTCCCAAAGAGCACAATATCCAGGATTAATTGGAGACAAATTTTTAGACAGAACATGGCGTAGTCCTAAATCTAGGGAAGAAACCTCCTCTAGGAAGCTAGCAGGCTGGCCCCCTTGCCAGACACTTGGCTTCAGGGGCCAAATAAGTTTGTTCCTTGGCTGGAGCCGTACTTGCTGCTAGCAGCCAATAACTGGAGCCAAGTCCATGAGAGACTGGATCATTTTTCTAGGAAACGAAGGACAGCTGCACAGTATCACTTAAGTTGTCCGACAAGAGAAGACAAAGTCCCAGAGTAGTGAGTCTGCTCCTTCTCTTCACCCCAAAGGATGGAAGGGACTGTGGACACCATCACTTCTCAGAGCAGTTCAGGATTCTAGATAAAGCTTCACACTTGGCTGGAACTTCAAGGAGAAAATTTTGGTACATAAACGTGAAGGAAACTTAAAAATTAATGACTTTTCAGGCAACATGAGCAATGACACTTTTCAAAACTGCTTCTGCTCCTTTCTTAATTAAGAGGACTTGGCTGCTGAACTCTGCTTCTGGTACCAGAAAAGAAAAGAAAAAACCTAGTGCCATCAAGTGGATCCCGACTAGAGCTGGGGAATTCCCGCAGGAGGAAGGGAACAGCTGGTCTTTCCTTCTCACGGAGATGAGTGACCTCCTAGGTAGAGAAAAACAAAAGAAGACTGATCACATGGTGAACAAAGCATTTTTCTCAGGAGGAGATTTGGTTCAAGTGAGGAGGATTTGGCAACGTTCACGGTGTCGGTGCCACTAGTGAACATGGGTTTGGTGAGACAGAGGGTGGAAAGCCCAATGAGTACACGTGAGAACAGTGCAGAAAGCAGTGGAGTGGTAGCTGGGCAGAGAAGGAGTGTCTGTTGCTGTTTTAACTGGAGAAATAGCAAGAAGTTAGGAGGCTGATGGGCATTTTCTGGAGGGAGAAAAGGAAAATTTGAGAGGGGCTTTACAATTGCTGAACAATAATCTTGAGAGTGGATGCTAGTTGGTGGGCCAGCCAGGATTGTTCCCACAGGAGAAAAGACAGAGACATGAGAATGGGTTGGCAACCCTCCTTGGTTTCATCGATTTAGTGAAATAACTAGGATCACCAGTGAAGGGTAAAGATAGTGGAGGAGACGTTGCCTTTGAGGATGGATATTCCCCTCAGCGTGGGTTAGAGAAAGAGAGAGGCAGACGTTGAAATTAGTGATTTCCCTGCTAGCCCTTTTAAACTTAGTGCTCATGTTGTTTTGCTAAATCTTACCTATTTTTAATGTTTGTAGGTAATGCTTGAACAGCAGCAAAGGCTTTTACAGCAATGTAGAACTCTTCAGAAACAGAAACAGAGAAATTAAATCTCTTCAGGAGCAATTCATGAAGGTCTGTTGTACTTGGTAACAGAAAACATTCTTTTAAAGCATCATGTGTGTATGGGAGCACACTGTGTTTTCTTTGTAACTTCTGAGAGACAGTGTTTGTTTGCTTTGAGATTTATGGGAGAAAATGCTTTTTGTCGGGCATTTTAAATTCATAACCTTCTCTGATTTGAATTGTTCCTGATTTTACATGAGCGCTCAGTGTGCTCTGACTCTCAGGATTCCTTAGTGGCTCTGTGGGGGTTATTCAGAGATGACGCAGATGTACAGTAGAATGCAAAAGCCAGCAGAGGATGAAGGGTTTGTAGACTGGCAACTGTCTACTGTCACCTTTGCCCATGAACACAGTGTGTTTAGTGACACTGGCTTCTTGTTCAAGCAGAGACACACTTGTGGAGACATCAGTGGGAACCCTGTGTATGCCCCTGTCTGATGGGTCGGATGGATTCCTTTACATAACCTCTTTCAAAACCATGCTGAAATGTCGCTCTGGTGAACTAGTTGGGACAGTTTAAGAAAACTCATAAAACAGATTAAATACCTGCAGTGTGTGTCACAAAATAAGCTTTTCGAAGTAGAGAAGTTGCTGGATTGCTGTAACACTCCTGGAGAAACGTGTACTCCTTGACGGGAAGACTTGATAAAGTTCTGGAAAGGATTTCTTCTAAGTATGGCTGCTAAATGTGACCACTGAGGGCAGGGACGTTAGTGTGACCCCTGACTCTTCCCCTTATCCTTCCCATCTGGTTCCTGTAAAGCCCTGGGATTGGAACCTGTGCAGTGCTTCTGTCACTTGCTCCGTTTTTTGAATTCCCACTGCTGCTGTCCCAGTCCTGGACCTGGTCAGTCCTGTCCATGCTGTTGGAACTCTCCCACTGGATTTCTCTCTTCTCTAGTCCGTGCTTCATAGAGAGATCTGCAGTGTTATCTTCCTGAAACATATACCTTCTCTCCTGGAAAACTCTCGGTAGCTTCTTCCTACTCTGAAACTGTAGGTGTTCAAGCCCCCAAGTAACAGGACCCCCTTTTTGAAGGTCAGTTCCTGCATTCTGTCTCCACTCCCACCTCTCCAGAGGAACTGCTTCCTCTGACCCGACGGGCCACCTGCTTCCATGCGGTTGCTTCTGCTCTCCCGCTACGAGACTTTACTCCTCTTTCTGCCTCTGTGAGGATCTTACTTTTTTGCTAGCTACATCAGAACTCATCTTGTTTTCCACTGCCTAGCTATGCCAGGTTGTGTCTCTCTACTTGTTTACTATAAAAATGTTTTGTGACAGGCTTGCTTATGTGTTTCTTTTTCTGACTGGACTCAGGGTGAGGTGGTGTATCATTTATTTTATCATCTTTCCACAGCCCCTAACACAGTCCGTCTGCTGCACTAGGCACACAATCACCATCTGCTGTTTGGGGAGTAAAGACTGAAGATGTAATTTTCATTTTCTGTAACTTGAAATTTTGTGCTAATGAAGTCATGTGACATTATTAGCCACAGCAAGTAGTTTTAGAAAGTTTGTTAGAGATTTTCAAAATTATGGTTGTTGACTGATATGCGAACGGAGTCTTTCTCTTTGCTCCATCTTGCCCTTAACAGTTCACTAGTCCATTGTTTCAGGCCAAGTATATGACAAACGAACCTCCTGAACTCAGTTGGAATCTTTTCTGTTCTGCTTGTGGGTATTTGAGTCCCCTGGATTACATGAAATACTTTTCTCTGGCATAAACAATAAGTATTTCTTGAAAATTAAAAAGTTCGTGCCCAAATTTAGGGCCAGAGATGACTGAACCAGATTTTTTGTTTCAGAACATTGAGGACATGAGGAAGGTTAGTGAAACCTTCCTTACTGAAGCTGAAAGTGACCTGAGCAATGAGCTGGCTTTGCTTCTAAACAAACTGACAGAGGACTCTGTAAGTAGCCCACATGGAAATTTGAAAACTAGGAGTTAGTGCAAGCTCTGGAGTGTTTCATTTCCTGGAACAGCAGCACCTGCTTATCAAAATGACACACAGTGATTTCATTCCTCCTTTCGTATTACAGCAGGACCAACTGATGGCAGCTATTCAGCTGTTTCTTCAGTCCCTGTTACTGCCGTGACTGTCTGAAGAAGAAGTAGAAAGGCAACATGCACGTTGTAACCTTAGCTACATCAAGCCCCCTCACACTGGTTTAAACATTCTAGTTTACATTACTGTGTCTTGTTAATCGTTCCCTTGTTTGTTGAGCACAAGTCTCCCTTCCTGTTAACCACAGAACCAGGCCTGAACCAGTACGTGAGGGACAGCAGTTCCAACATCACGTATGGCAATTTCAGGGCACCAGTTCACACTGTACACCCCACTTTTAGCAGCAAAGATGATTTCGTTGTAGGCTCTGTCCTTCAAGAATCTGTATCAGTCCCAGACGGTGGACAGCACAAGTATAGAAGGGGTTCGTCCTTGTTATCAAAATGAACAATAAAGATTGTCAGCTCCGACTCGACGGCACTTGACTTGGCTTGGCTTTTGTATGTCTACTTGTTAAGTTTCGTGGATGATTCTCACAAAACTACAATTCACAGACGTTCTATTTTAAAGCACAGAAGCATCTTAATCCTGTGTTCCAGAATCGATGAAACTGTGAAAAACCGTTGAAATCACCTGACAGCCTCCAGGTCTGTATGGGATAGCGTAACTGCAGCCCACACCAGGAAGAGTGCAGGACTGTCCAGCTAAGCTCCTTCCACATTTGTGACTCACAGGACTGTGAGAAATGATGAATGGTTGTTTTTTTCAAATTTTTAATATTTTCATTAGTTGCTTCTCCACCAAAAAGTGAATTAATAAAGCAGTTCACTCACTATACGGTGTACTGGAGTGAGCATCACTTGAAATTTTTTAATTTTCTTTCATTTTATGGCTGACTTGGCTTCATTTTACTGGCTTCAATTAGATTACCCTTCATTTCTGTTGTATTACTTAATGGGCCAAAGAAAGGAATTTGTCACATCAAGACTCCAGCTGGATCGACTACCAAGACTCCCGTTAGCCGACATCATGGCAGCGCAGTCAAAGGAAGTGAGATGCACACTTTCTGGCTGATGCCCAACTTCTTGGAGCACTGGTGGTGCAGTGGTTAAGAGCTACAGCTGCTGACCAAAAGGGCAGTAGTTAGAATCTAGCAGCCACTCCTTGGATTCCCTATGGGGGCCGTTCTACTCTGTCCTAGAGGGTCTCTATGAGTTGGAACTGGCTCAATGGTAACACGATTTGGGTTTTGGTTCTGAGTTCTTAGGTCTCCAGATGTCCCATTCATACGTGCAACAGCTATATAGTGAACATTTACTGTGCTACTTAAGCACTGTGATCAAGACAACCCCGATGCCTTCACCTGGATGTGGGGAGGAGAGAGTTGCTCATCAAATGACTCATTCATTAATTCACTAAACCAAACCAAATCAAACCCATTGCCGTCTAATCAGTTCCAATTCAGAGAAACCGTACAGGATGGAGAAGCACTGCCTCACAGGGTTTCCAAGGCTGTCAATCTTTACAGAAACAGGCTGTCACATCTGCCGAAAGGGAAACAGGTCTCCCAAAGTTCCAGAAATGCTTGGAGAACAGGAGTATTTGACGCAACAAAATCAGTCCCAAAGAGCAGAATGTCAAGGATTAATTGGAGATAGATTTTTCAGACAGAGCATGGGGTAGACATGAGTCTGGGAAAGAAACCTTCCCTAGGAACTGAGAAGGATGGCCCCATTGCCAGACCATTTGCACGAGAGGACAAATAACTTTGTTCCTTGGCTGGAGCCATACTTCCTGCTGGCAGCCCATAACTGGAGCCAAATCCATCAGAGAATGGATTATTTTTCTGGGAAATGAACAGTAGCTGCACAGCATCATTTAAGTAGTCCAGCAAGAGAAGACAAAGTCCCAGACTGGTGGTTCTGCTCCTTCTCTTCACCACAAAGGGATGGAAGGGACCATGGACACCATTGCTTCTCAGACCAAGCAAGGATTCTGGATAAAGCTTCACACTTGGCTGGAACTTCACAGAGGAAACATTCTTACATAAATGTAAAGGAAGCTTAAAAATTAATGGTGTTTCAGGCAACCTGAGCACAGGCAGTTTTCAAAATATCCTCTTCTGCTTTCCTAACTAAGGGGACTTAGCTGCTGAATTCTCCTTCTGGTACATGAACCAAAAACCCAAACTTACTGCCATCAAGTTGATCGCGACCAGAGCTGGGGTCTCCCTGTGGGAGGTGGGGAAGAGCCACCAGCCCTGGCTGGTCTTCTCATGGAAACCAACCGAAGGTCTCTAGGGAAAGCTCTTGCTAGGATGACAACAGAGAGCAACTTGGAGACACCAGAGCAAATGCTGGGGCAGAGAAACAGGAGCATATGGGGCCAGCAAGGCCCTGAGGGGTGGAACACCCCCGGAACCTAAGGTAATTTCCTCTGGCTCTGCAGGACTTGGTGAAATGGCAATGGACAGAGACACATGGTCCTTGCCCCATGGTCACAGACATGGGGGAGACCTACTACCAAATAATTACTCAAGTGCTTTTTCACTGAAACTAGAAGGCTGCAGTGGAGAAGCTCTGGGGCTACGTGGCCTTGAGGATCGGGAAAGGTCAGAGCAGGCTGAGACCTGGAGGGTGAGGAATTCTTCAGGTGAAGGGGTGAAGGGAAGAATCTTCTAGAGGGGCAGAGGTTGCATGGATGCTCTGAAGTCCATGTACTTTCCCCCGTAAGTGAACCCAGCAGAGAGGGGACTATTAATTAAGATAGTTTACGCAAAGCACCTAACACGTGGTGGGTTCGCCGTTGTTCTTTTGTAGGCTTTTTGGTATGTGTGGCTTTATAGCTGTAATAGTGACATGCTATTAGCACTGTCCATGTGCTGTTAGAAACAAGTCCTCTGCATACATTGGAAAGAACTAAAAGCAGATTGTAGACAGCACCCTGTACACCAGTGCTCCCTGCGGCACTTTTCACAACACCCCGAAGGAATAAACACCTGGATGTCCACCAGCAGATGAATGGTACACAAAATGTGGTACAAACACAAGATGCGTCATTATTCGCCCACGAACAGGAAGGAAATCTTGGTACAGGGTACAGCATGGATGAGCCTTGAAAACATCATGCTGAGTGCAATAAGGCAGTTGCAAGGGGACAAACACTGTATGCTTGGTTGCACTCGAGTTAGAAAGGAAAATAAATACATAGAAAGCAAAGTTTACCAGTGGTTACAGGGATGGGAGAGAAGGGCCGAGGGGGCGTTACTGAGTTTATGGAAATGGTGGTGGAATCAACCGGAAATGGATAGCACTAATGGTTGTAGGAGAAGCCTGTCCTATGGGCCTTCTTAGCCAGCCTTTGAACTTGGAAATCCAGAAGTCACACAATTACCCCCAAACCTAGCAGGAATGAAATTTTGTCACATGGTCATTGATTCCATAGCTGATCCAGGCAAGACCATTGGACCTCTGGAGCTGTTTAGTGTTTCAGCCCCCTTTCCATCCTGGGAGGTCCCTTGTATAGTCCTTTCACAGGAGACACTTCTGGTTGTCACAGCTGAGGATGAAATGTTACTGGCATCTTGTAGACAGAGGCCAGAGAGGCTGCTTTACACCTTACAAGGCATAGAACAGGCTCCACAAACCAGAACGACTCTGTCCAAAATGTCCAGTGTGCTGAGGCTGGGAAGCCCTCTTATATCCCGTCACCAGTGAGACAGGGTAAAGTAGTCCATCCGGATTGTGTCTCTGCCGGGCAGCAGCACACTGACAACAATCTTCTCGCCCGAGTCCCAAGCCCAGATACCATTAGCTGGGTGCCCCGGAAGGGGATTTCGGGAATCCTGATGAGTCATTAAGTTTGAATGCTGGATTCTGCCCAGCAGTCACCCAGACATCTACACCAAGCTGCCTGATCCTGGGGACAGCTGGGCAAGTGGTGGAGGCTGATACACAGTTTCTGTGAAGAGATTGTCCTCCTCCTCTGGGGAGAGCTGAGGGGATCGGACTCACCCCAAGATCACTGCTTCCTTCTTTGAAAAGGTTGCTGTCATGTTCACTCTGACTAACTCTCGGTGATCGCATTGGTCTTGAGTAGACCTCTGCTCCATAGCATTTCATAAGGAATCTGGGGGAACCTTTTTTTCTTTACTGGCTCAAGAGCAGTGGCCCCAGGGTAAGGAAAAGAAGTCAGACGAGGCACTAGTTCGTGCCCACTGGTCACCTGTCCTCCTTCCCAGACACCTGCAGTCAGGATTTTGGCACTGAGTGGGCTTCTGGGGCTCCACCTCTTCAAACTATCCTCTAGTGACTACCTCTTGAATGACAAGGGCAGCCCCTCCGAGGGGTGGGTGCGGTCAGTCCCATTTTAATGTCAGCCAGCAGAGCACCAACCCACGATGAGAGAGGGCATTTTACCTTCACAGATGTTCCCAGGCAGCACGGATGGCCAGGCACTGCCCCCGCAGCTTCTGCAGAGAAACGTCCAGAGTGATCTGAGCCCAAGATAATCAGTTGTTGCTGGAGAACAAGGCTGTTTGGGGTTTCCTGCCAGGCTAATGGTCTATGCAGACAGCTTCTCCTGAAAAAGCACTCCCTTTGCCCAATGCCCTCAGACCTGCCTGAGATTGAAGAAACCGGGTCTGCTTCTCCACGCGTCCTCGGGGCTGCTGGAGGGGCCGGCCATAGCTCCCGGGCTCCGGCTGCACTCAGGGCTCAGAAGGGACAGCCTGCCCTCGCCCGCCAGGAGCGTCTTAGGGCATCCGCTGCAGGATCCTGTGGGCTCCGCTGGGCTCGGACGTCCTCGCCCTATTCTGGCCGCTCCTGTTCTCTGCTGCCCTCTGCGGGCCGCCTGCGCTCATCGCCGACACGCCTGAAGGGGACCAGAAGGCACCTCACCTGCCAGGGTTATCTCTGCTGCAGAGGGCCAGGCCCACTAGGACTAAGTCCCCACCTGAGGTCGCAGTCCTGTGGTCTCCCTGCTCAGCAGCAGGTGAGGGAAGAGTAGATGACGAGAGACAGATCAGCGTCCAGAGCTCTGGCACCATGGCCTTCAGCCGGGTTCACCGTGGTCTCTGGTGCTACTCTGCGCCTTGAATTATCTGGAAAAATTGTTATTGGCTCTTAGGTGCCAACATCAGGTTGGGTTAGGGAGAAAGGCCTGGTGACCTACTTGTGGAAATCAGCCAATGAAAACCCCGTGTATCACAAGAGTCAGATCTGCAACTGATCACGGGGACACAGCAGGACCAGGTAACGTTTCATTCCATTGTGGGAGGGGTCACTGTGGATCTGGCCCGACTCCCTGACAGCTAACAACAGCAACTGCTCACAAAGCCCCGCCTGAAGTTGGTAGCTGAGTCCGCAGGAACCATGAAGATGTGACGATCACTCCCCAACTCCCAACCAGCCAAGCTCTCCACGCACTCCCAGGAGGCAGGCCCTGGACTCATGTCGTTCCTGCTCCCTTTCCAACAAGAAAATTTCAAGGCGGATCTTCACCTATCTCCCTCTCTTCCTTGAGGAACTGCCTCACAAATCAAGTAACTCCTGATGCCCCCTGTGCACCACCTACAAGGGGATACTGGCCTTCAGCCATGACCCCCGAGGGGCTGTGCTGGAGCAAGCATCTGTGCGGCTCTGCTCCAAGGAGCCCAGGGGTGCAAGTGGCTTGCAATTGGTTCCAGACTCCCACCTCATGAAAAATTTTGTTGCCCTCGAGTCAATTCTGACTCATAGCGTCCTACAGGACGGAGAAGGTCTGTCCCAGAGGGTTTCCAAGGAGCCGCTGGTGGATTGAAACTGCTGACCGCTTGGTGAGCAGCCATAACTCTCAACCGCTGTGCCACGGAGGCTCCGTGAAACCAAAGGCCTCCAGTGGTAACCATGAGGCAATCCTGCTGAAGAAAGCCCTGGCAAACTGCTTCCGTCAAGGCCACAGCCCAGAAAACCCTAAGGGGCAGTTCCGCCCGGCAACACAAGGGGGCGCCGTGAGGTGGGGGCTGACTGGCCGGGAGCCAATCACAAGCGCCACAGCTGAGAGGCTCGGCCGTCCTGTCTCACTTTCCGTCGCTGCTCAGGGTTGTCACTGAGGACAGGGAGGGTTTCTCCACTGAAACCGTAGCCCAGATGCCCAGGTCACATTGCCCAGAGCCCGTTGCCATCTCGTTCCTTTGTGTGGTGGATGTGTGTGTACCTGAGCCTTGTAAGTGACACCAGGGTCCACGCCTCCCACCCGAGCTGTCAGCGAGCTCTCCGTCACAGCCCATATACGCGGGCAGAATCCGCTGCAGGTTTACTCTTGATTTTACATTTCCGTGTCAGAAGATCAAAATGCCGGCGACAGTTCCACCAATCACCAGGTTTCAGGTGCAAAAATGTCCCTTTAGCCCATCTCACTATAATTCTGGGATGTGACGGCACTCTTGGGCTTCTCTGCTTCTTCCCCCATATGTCACACGATAACCCAGCTTCTCATCTGCTTATACGTTTCATCCTTCCGGTTCCTGAGGGTCTCTGTGCCCCAAGCTCCCAGATTCTTCCTTTCTCAGCTCTAGGCCAAGTTGGTAAGCACAGGTGTCCTCCAGGAGCAAGGGATGAGAATCAGACACCAGCGTGCGTTGAAGCCGTTCCTGGCAGCCCTTCCTGGAGGCATCGTAGCCATGTGGATATTTGTCTTGATTATCCCAATAGCTCATCCTCTCGTTCAGACTACACGGGGACCCTCTGCATCCTACAGTTTCCTGCCTTGGGACGCTAATTGCTTCAAGAGCCTTCTTACACATGCAACGCCTCCACAACAAAGACTATTCCCCTGCATGTCTGCACAAGAAATTGAAGAGTTGAGAGAGGTGAGCAGCAAGGTAGCACCCACACCCTGTATGGGCACACAGGGCAGACAGCACAGGAGGAGGAGGCGCCCGCTCCCGGCATCTCCCACCTCCCGGTCCTCAGCCATGAGCTCCAGGCAGGCCTGTGGGGCCGTGGTGGCAGGGGGAAGAGTGAGTCCAGAACAGGCCCAGACTGCTTCTGGACAGACCCACAGCCAAACCGTCTGGGAACTCAGACTTCCACAGCGTATGAGGGCCACAGCTGGGTGTCTAAGGGATCCTGTTTCCTGTGAGTCACATTTCTTTTTCTTAAAGTATTCTATGTCACTTAGCTTGTGAAGGGGAGACGATGAAGAGTTTTTGTGGACGATGGGATGCATCTGATAGCAGTGTTGTTACCATTCCAACTCATGGGGACCCCAAGTGTGCCGACTAGTACTGCTCCCTGGGGTTCTCAAGGCCGTGGCCTTGTGGAAGCTGATGGCTGGGCCTGTTCTCTGAAGTGCCTCCAGGGGAGTTTGCCCCACCAGACTTTCAGGTAATGGTTGATAATTTAACTGCCAGTGTCACCCAGGGACTCCTTCTAGAGGCCCACAATCTGAGTGTCAGGGAACCCTGAAAGACCCTCGCTGCTGACAAGCTGACTCTGACTCCTCCTAACTTCTGTGTGTGTCCGAGTAGAACTGTTGTTCCACGGGCTCTTCAATAGCTCACTTGTCAGGAGTGGATCACCAGGCCTTTCTTCCAAAGCACCTCTGAGCAGACTTAAACCTCTAACCTTTGGCTTAGCAGTCCAGCACATCACTCTTCAGCACCGCCCAGGAACCTCAGGAATCCCTGAATCCTCTGGAATTATACATATATATTTATGTTCTCTGAAAAGAATGAACAGTTCTGGCATGCAAAGGGACCGATGAACCCCACAAAAGGTAACAGACACCAAACTGCCAATATCCTGCTCTTTCCTATGCTTAGTACATCTTGGTCTCGGATTTGACCCAGGAAAAGACACAAAGGGAAATGTCATTTTTCTGGATGCCTGTCTGTGCAAGCCACTTCACGTCAACCCTTGCTTCCTTCTCATACTAACTTTTTAAGCAAGCCAATGTCATCAGCCCCATTTTTCAGATGGAGAAACTGAGGAGAGAGATCACAAGTCACTCCCTGATGCTGTGCAGTTGGTAAGAAGCATGGAAGTACTGTGAGTAGAATAATAATAGCTGATGATTTCGAGAGCCTACTCCGTGTTGGGCGCTGTCCTAAACACTGTGTGTACACATGCAGAGATTTAATCCTGCCTCGGCTCTCTGAGGTGGATACTGTTTACTGTGGTTGCTGTTAGCCGCTGTCAGGTCCTCCAGGCCCCGAGCACAGTGGAAGGACGTGCGGCCTGCTCCCGCATCTTCCTCGGGATCACAGGCGTGCTGGAGTCCATTGCAGCAGCTCCTCTGCCAACCCGTCTCACTGAGGGGTTCCACAGGGACTTAAAGGGGGCCGTGTCTGACCTCAGACCCCCAGGAAGATGGTCACTGAACCAGCCCTGGGTGCAAGCTGCACACCCCGACCCTTTAGATGCTAATCCATCAACGGGGTTCACTGAGGAAGCAGAGCTCATTCTTATAACCTCTTTTATAGCTTTTACCTAGAATCGATTCCAATGAACCAATCTAATGTTCTGTGTACACTGGGACCAGTTGTAAGAAAGCTTTATTTGCTCAGCGTGGAAAGTAGGTGGGAACAGACTGCTTCCCATTCCGGGGATCACAGGGAAAGAAAGCGACAGAGGCAGTGGGTGTGACAAAGGAAGCCGCCTCCAAACGAAGGTGTCTGAAGTCCCTGAGGCTTTCACAGGAAGTGGGTCTCCTGCAAGGCCCACAGCTGGAGTGGGAGTTCCCAAGTGAGCTGTGACCCTGCAGGAAAACCAGGCGGGGTCTCTGCTCCTACCACTGAGCGGCGAGAGGAGTCTGCCTTGCCCGCCCGTAATTTCAGGAAAGCGAGCTTCGTTCCTATGATTTCCTGGTTCTTCCAATCAGCTCTTAGGAACAGACAGCAAGAGCTAACCTCTGGTAACTTCTGAAGATGCACCAAGCACTGTACCAGGTCTCAAAGGCACCTCCATTCAACAAGATCCCAGTCACAGCCGCTTTCATTCTCTTCTCCAAATGCCCCGAATCCACACCGACCACAGGGCTTTTGCACGAGCTCTTCCTCCTGCCTCCTTCCAGCTTCCTCCTACACACCCAGCTCTGCACGCTGGTTCCTTCTCTTCTTCCATCCTCTTCTGAAAAGCCACTTCCTCCAAGGGATCTTCCCCACACACCCCAAAGGAAATGAGCTCCTTGCCACTCTTCTCCCATCAGCTGTTGCTGTTGTCGGGTGCTGCTGAGTGTGTTTTGAATCATAAAGACCCCACACACCAGAGTACACATGCTCCGGAAGATTTGCTGGGCTAGAATCTTTAGGGAAGCAGATTGCCAGGTCTTTCTCTCACGGAGCCACTAGGCGACTTGGAACTGCCAAACTCTTTGGCTGTGATTCAAGCACTTAGCTGCTCCTTTCTTCCATGGTGTCTTTCTTAGCGAGGCAGGCTCAGAAGCCAAAGGCCTGAAGGTAATTTCTGCTCCGCCTCTTACGAGCTGTGCCTCAGTTTCCCCATCTCTAAAATGGTAGTGTTAATATGGAAACCTATGAGTCGGAATTCACTCGACGGCGCTGGGTTTGGTTTGGTTTTAATGTGGAAATCCTGGTGGCATGGTTGTTAAATGTGACATCTGGTAACCAAACGTTCAGCAGTTCAAATCCGCCAGGCGCTCCTTGGAAACTCTGTGGGGCAGTTCTACTCTGGCCTATAGGGTTGATATGAGTGGGAACTGAATCAGCAGCAGTGGATTTGGTTTGGTTTGGTTTGGTATGAGAATGTGGCATCCCTGGTGTGTAGTGGTTAAGAGCTATGGCTGTTAACCAAAAGGTTGGCGGCTTGAAGCCACCAGCCCCTCTTAGGAAAGTCTGTGTGGTAGGTCTACTACGTCCTATAGGGTTGCTATGAGTTGCAATCACCTCCAGGGCAGCAGTTTGTGGTTGAATGAGGTTGTCAGGCATATTACATGAGTTTATACCCTTTTAAAGGACTTGAACAGTGTCTGACAGAGGGTAAGTGCTCAAAATAAGTGTTGGCTGTAAAACCTGAACAACAAAAGATGAATAACCCGATTACACAATGGACAAAGGATATAAACAGGTGCTTATCTGCTGGAGACTCATGTGGGTGCTGTGGAAAAATCCTGGAGACTTCAGGCCTCCAAGGAGGAGGTGTCTCCCAAGGCTGGGCTCTCCAGCATGCCCTCCACTCCCAGACTGGGATTGGCAGGTAGACTACTGCTCCCCTATTTTAACTGGAATTTGAAAGTTCAGGTGAACAACAAACAAGTAACAAAAACTCCAAGGGAGACAACACACACTATTCCTCATGTTTTATCTGATATTGAAAGTTAGCTGAGTATTTTGGCTTTGTTAACTGAACCTGGCAACCCTAGTGCCAGGAGCTACAGGGCACATGGCTCTGTCCTGCCCTGTGCCCATGTGCACAACTGAGCATCTCATCCTTGTTGCTGTTTTCCAATTCCCAGGTCTGAGATGACTCTTGTTCTCCACCCTCACAGGGCTGAGACTGTCACGCCACCCCTCAGGGCTGGCAACTCTCACTGGTGTGTCTTGTCCAGGTTAGGAGTGGAACTAGCTGAGGTGACTCAGTCTGATGAAACTCTGGAGCTCCTATGACACACTGAAGTAAATTATCTCAGCAGTGCAGCTGAGTTACTAGTCCGAGGTCTTCAGTCTAAGAACCAATGTGGTGAATCTCACCTGGCCTTATGCGTTTTCCGAAGGATATCCAGTTTAACAAACAGATGCACCCCGAAGGCAAGAAATGACTCAAGCCAGGAAAGTGGCGAAGAATTACATTTTCATGTCCTTGGGCTGTGAAGGCTTTTTGAATTTTTCCCGCTCCTCCAACACAGTGGCATAGTGGTTAAGTGCTATGGGTGCTAACCTAAAGTCTGACAGTTTGAGTGCACCAGGAGCTCCTTGGAACTTACGGGGCAGTTCTGCTGTGTCCTATGGGGTAACTATGACTCAGAATCTACTCGAAGGCTGTTTTATTGTTACTATTATTCCTTTTCGCTCGATGTGAAAATTTAAAAGGTTAAACAGACTGAAGGGTAAAGAACTCATGCTGAGAGAGCAAACATCTGAAACAAGAAAGGCTTTATTTTTCAGAGGAAACTACTCCCTCATCAGAATGTCAGTGAGAGTTCACTAGGTTTTATACAAGAGAGAACTACAGTCTGGTGTCAGTGAAAAAGCCAACTCAGCAAAGGGTGATGTCTTCCTTGTGGCCACTGGGAGATGACACGTGCTTGTATATGGCGTTAGTCTGTGTTTGGAGGTGGAAATACATGAGAAAAGGGAATTGATGGAATGCAAATGAGTATGTGCGAGAAAGCATCTAGATCCTCTTCCCCATTTTCTCCCTTCTAATGTGCTCTATCTCTGCTTAGGGGAAGCAACCAATCAGCAGGCTATGTTACAAAGAACTTGAACATCAAAGATCACCATCTAAAGGAGAAAAGAGAAGCAGGTTGCTGTTGACATTCTACAAGGAATTCAACGGTGAGGAGTAGCTGGTGTTCTCCAGAAAGGTGTCGCTGGATGGCAGGCAGTGGATCTAGTTACATGTGCCTGTGGAGAACAGAGGGTGTCCCAGGGAGGTCTTGTCTTGCTCATGTTCCACAGGTCTTCTCACTGGCTGACCTCTCCCTCTCCTTCTTGATCCCCCTGACCATTCATTTCCTGTGTGACAATAGGGAGTCCAGTTAGATTCCTTCAGAAACCGACCAGAAAGGCAACTGAGCAAGAAGCTTGTGGCAGTGCTATCTGACTGGACAATTTGGTCCCTCGTTTCATAAACCTCACTTCCTGAAACATACTTTGGAAGGTGACTCGTCCTTTCTCATGTATGTCACCACAAAGGAGTGTCAAGGTTGCCCCGATGAGGGGTGGGGTGGGTGTGGTTCCCGAAACCTAGCATAGTAAGTGGAACTGCACACAGACACAACTGCTTTGTTTCTTGCAGGGAGGGACAGGGTTCAGAAGTGTGTCCGATCATCCGAGAAGAACTTAACTTTAACTGGGCAGTACAAGGACAAGACAACATGCTCTTTCCTTCAAAGAGGTGCTCACAGCAAAGAAAAACAAAACAAAAAAAAAGATTAGCCCAGCTTGATGCCTTACAGACCTGCAGCGCCTCATCTGTGACATTTTTGCCCAGCTCCTCTGCCATGCATTTCAGAACTGTGTCTGCCAATATCGTCCCAGTTTCATCATCATCAAAGAGCTGGAAAGTTCTGAGGATTTCTTCTTTGGTATTCTCATCAGACTTCAAAGGAGAACATAAGCCCCCCGTGAGTGCCGACTCTTGCGGTCACCCTGTATCTGACAGCCTTGCTATGGCTCAATTGCAACTCTCTTCAGTAAGCTAACTCAAGCCTGGACTGGGGCCCCTCCTTCTCTTGTTCAGAATAGTCTCCCCTTCTGAATTCAAGAAGTTCCTGACTTCGGGGGGGGGGCACCTTCTTGGATTTATTCCCTAAACCCTCCACCCCACTTCTCCCCACCGTATGGTCTTGCTGATGGCCTTCATGACCTACACACTATCTTACAGGAGACCAAACACCATCCGGGGAAGTAAAAGAGGAAAAAATACACGATCAATGTATGACACACTCAGAGGCTAAAAAGGAAACATAGAAGAATAGACCTACAACAAGCTTTAAACTGTGTGCAGTATGACAGTGACCTCTAAGTTGAAGAGATATAACAGCAGAAAATTGGCTGCAGTATTACCTGTACTATCTTACAGAGGGTAAAGTGGCTTTCTGCTTGACATCGGCCTTCAGGAAATTCAACTAAGAAGCCTAAAGTTCAGTGTCAAATAGTAGTACCCTTTACAAGATCAACTTACCAGCTTTGACTGGCTTCACTTGAGGGATGTAATTTCCCTACCCAGACTAAAATGAACCTACCGCTATGGATGAACCACATGCTGATGAGATTAGCTAACTTACCATGTTCCGAGTTATTACATTCAAAAATTCACTGAAGTGAATTTTCCCCGCTCCTTCCTTATCAGTTTCGCTTATGATTGAGAGGAGTTCTTCCTTCGGAGGAACAAAGCCAAAGGCCCTTAGAAGCACCTACGAGGAAAACAGGAAGCCATCTGAACGAGCAGATTCCAATCCAGCGGGTGCAAAGTGACAGTGCTGACAGCATACAGAGGCAGCTGATGTGATAAAGTTCGAGTGGCGGGGACACCCATCTAATGGACAGCTGCAGCCAATCTTCTTTAGTAACACTGGAGGCAGATAAAAACACGAGGGAAAAAAGCCCACCTTTCTCTTCCCCTGTTACTTTTAGCAGGAAAAAAGTGTAGAGAGGTGTACCGATGAAGACAGGGAGGGGATAAAGAAGAGGCAGAGAAAGGCAGGAATGCAGAGCTTGCCTTGAGAAATTTGGTATCAACGGTGTCAGTTCCATCCGCATCCAAGAGCTCAAAAACTTGGTGGAGTTGCAGAACATGCCGTTCATTGAGCTCAGGCTTGAAACTCAACGTATTTTGCTGGGAGGTTGAGGCCATGCTGGACTTTCTATTGGTGGAAGCCTTTAGGCATTAGACAAACACATAAGCACATTGCTACACAATACAGTTCATGTTTTACAGAAGACAGTTACAAGCATAAACCCCCCCAAAAATCAAATCCACTGCCATCGAGTCGGCCAGTGATTCTGGCGATCCATGTGATACACAGTAGAATTGTTCCGTGGGGTCTTCTGGGCTGCAGTAGATCGGCAGGCCTTGCTCCCATGGTCAGGTTCTAACCACCAACCTGAAGGTCAGCAGACGCGTACACACCATCTGCGCCCCCAGGAACCTTACAGACAACTGCACCTACTCCGAAAAATGTTTTACACTAGCCAGTTTATACTCACCAGCCCCTGGACCTTTCCCCTCCCTTGATTTATTCTTGTTTCTGGAGGTAAGGGGACCTCTTGTTCTTTGGGACACTTCTTATTGAAAGTCATCTCAAAAGAGCTAGCCAGTGTGCGTCATGGTAGGGATCATCAGTTCTCCATCAACTGGGGGATTCTTGTTCAGGAAAATGTCCCTACACTGCCCACAGGCTGTGCTTCCCTCTAAGTGCTTGGAGTTTGTGGTTCCGGCTACATTTGCTCAAATACAACTAGGTTGTTAAGGTAATTACATTCTGCCAGTATACAATCGCGAAAGCGACCCCGCTCGGCACGTTTCTGACTTCTCCCAAAAGCTCAGAGCGGTCACCAGAGTCGCTAGACCTCAATTTTGTAACCCATGCTAAATAAGAACAGCTCCCCTCGTCCAGCCATGTACTGAGACTTTGGCAGGGCGAGGCTGCCCGTAGGCCTGGGTCGGAATCGGATCGAGGCCTGCGGGGAAATAACCCAAGTGACCGTGGCCTGGGGAGAGTCCCCAGGGTCCTGGGGAGGGCCAAGGGCGGTCAGGGAAGCCCTAGGGAACGGTCGGGCCTGCTGAGGGCAAAGAAGGAAGCCGGCGGTTGGGCTCCAGACGCCACCCTTCGGGACACGGTTTAGAGGGAAGAAGGGCTCCCCGACACTCAGAAGACCACGGGAGAGGTGGTGCTGCCTGCCGGGGGCACTGAGCCCTCAGCCTTAGTCAGTGAGGCAGGACCAGACTGCCAGTACTCACCGCTGCTGATGGATAGCGCCAGCTGTTGTTATGGCAACGGATGTGAACTCACCGTCCGGGTGCTTCCCGTGGCCCTGCGAACGCGGACCCGCTCACCATTGGTGGCCAGCCCGGCCACCGCGGCTTCCCATTGGCTCAGAGCCGGAGTGGGTGGGACTAACGTCTCTATGCCCAGGCCGGGGGCGGGGCAAAGTGCGCTCCTGCGGAGGCCGGATGTGATTGGTCAGGGTCCTGGCATTCCCGCCAATTCCCAGAGCCCACCCAGAGCCAAGATAATCCCAGGGATGAAGGAACCTCAGCCAATTCTGGTCTCCGGCAGGAGGAGAAAGGGGTGCTGGGCAGCATGCGGTGCCTTCAGTTCCTGCAGCAGGTGGGCTCAGGAAGGCCAGGGAATCCAGGAGAGTGGTGAGGTGACCGCAAACGGGTTGGGGCCAGTCTGGGACAGGACTTATGGTAGGTGGTTGGGTTATGGAGCAGGGGCTTCAGGGACGCCTGAGTAGATCACAAGCTTGGCTGTGGGAGCGGGTGCGCCCAAACCAGGAAACTGAGGCCCAGAGATGGGGAAAGAGAGATGTGGAGAGTAGGAGCCCTAGAGGTGCTGCCTGTTGGAATCGATGGGGTATCAACTGAGATATTTCAACCAAGAGATGCAGCGCTGGAAGGGCTCACTCATCCATGCCAGGAAAGTTGGAGGACAGCTGCCTGGCCAACTGACTGGAAGAGATCCATACTTATTCCCATGCCAAAGAAAGGTGATCCAACTGAATGTGGAAATTACCGAACAATATCGTTGATGTCACACACAGGTAAAATTCTGCTCAAGATCATTCAAAAGTGACTGCAACACTATATTGACAAGGAACAGCCAGAAATTCAAGCTGGCTTCAGAAGAGATTGTGGAAGCGGGACTATCATGGCTGACATCAGGTGGATCTTGGCTGAAAGCAAAGAATACTAGCAAGATGTTTACTTGGGTTTCATTGACTATGCAAAAGCCTTTGACTATGGGGATCATACTAAATTACGGTTAACATTACAGAGAATGGGAGTTCCAGAACACTTAATTGTTATGTGTATATAGTTCAAGAGGCAGTCATGCAAACAGAACAAGTGGCCAAAAGTCAGGAAAGGTGTGCGCTAGGGTTGTATCCTTTCACCATACCTTTTTAATCTGTATGCCAAGCAAATAATCCGAGAAGCTGTATTCTACAAAGAAGAACGAGGCATCAGGATTGGAGGACGACTCATTAACAACCTGCGTTATGCAGACAATACTATCGTACTTTCTGGAAGTGAAGAAGATTGGAAACACCTGCTGATGAAGATCAAGGACCACAGGCTTCAGTATGCATTGGCCCCTCAACATCTGGAAAACCCAAATCCTCACAACAGGACCAGTAACCATCATTGTCTTAAATGGAGCAAGGACTGAGGTTTTCAAGGACTTCATTTTACTTGAGTCCACAATCAGCACTTGTGAAAGCAACAGTCAAGAAATCAAAAGATGCATTGCATGGGGAAAAGCTGTTGTAAAGGGCCTCTTTAAAGTATTCAAAAGTAAAGATGTCCCCTTGAAGATTAAAATGCACCTGGCCCAAACTGTGGTATTTTCAGTCGCGTCAGATGCATGCAAAACCTGGACCATGAACAAAGAAGACAGAAGAAGAATTGATGCCTTTGGATTGTGGTGTTGGAGAAGAATGTTCAGTGTACCATGGGGCGCCAGACGAACGAACAGATCTCTTCGGGAAGAGGGATACCGAGAGCGCTTCTTGGAAGCATAGATTGCAAGACTGTATCTTACATACCTTGGGCGTGTTGTCAGTAAGGATCAGTCTGTGGAGAAGAACAGCATGCTTGGTAGAGTGGAGGATCAGCAAAACAGATGAAGACCCTCGACGAGATGGGTTGACACAGTGGCTGGAACAATGGGCTTAAGCATACGAACGATTGTGGACATGGCACAAGACTGGGCTCTGTTTTGTTCTGTTGTTCATAGGGTAGCTATGAGTTGGAACCAACTCGATGGCACCTAATGACAACATAAGTCACCCCAGAGGCCCCTGTGAAACTTGAGAAAAATCACTAGATCAAAGAAAAGAAGCTGGGGAAAATAAGCCCTCTCAGGAAATGGGGAGAGGGAAGTCTCCCCTCACATTTGCATGTTTCCTGTCATTTCCTTACAAGGTCTGGAGCTCTGCTAATAAGAAACTCATCTGAGATAACTAACAACCAATTTAAAAATGCCAGCACCTCAGGGGCTAGCCAAAGCCCCTCAAACACTACTGTAGATTGCTTTCATCCAAGATTTCATCCTACCTGCTGACAGCCAGTGGGGGTGGCCGGAGACACTTGGGAACCTGGGAGCTGAGTGTATGTGGGATAAGCCTCAACTGAGAAGGTAGGAAGGTGAGCTTCTCTGTAAGTCTGAACAAGTGTCCTGGAGCTCGGCTCTCCAGGTACGGCCCCAACCTCGCTGCAAGACGTTACAGCAGCAGTACGTAAGCCCAGTCTCACCTGGTGCGCTGAGCCACCCTTCCAAGCCTCCTTGCATGCTATGCAGAGTGGCCACACCCCTCTACCCCAGTCCCCCACAGCCAGCGGCAGAGCTGCAACTCGAGCTGCCACTGTTCCCTTTGAACCCCTTCTGTAAGCACTTTGAATCCATGCAACAGGAATATGCATTTGTGGTGGCGTGCAGACCCGCAGTGAGGAGCCGGTTCCACCTTGGCTGGAAAAGTGAACCCTGCTGGCTGGCTGCCCACGCCGGTGGGAGGGCTCACAGGAGGGTCCCTCTATCACGGTTTGGCCCCCAGCCTAGGAACGTTTTCTCCAGGGTATGGGTGCTTCGTCCCAGTTCATCTGGACTCTGAGCTGCCACCTGCCAACAATGCTTTCTGTTGACTTGCCAAAGCCCTGCTGTTCTCCAAGTGGTCACCAGCCCTATCCCCTCATGTCCCCAGTCAACCTAGAATGCAGACAACTTTGCAGGGGAGGTTGTTGTTGTTACCTGCCATCCAGTGGCCCCTGTGAGTGTCAGAGTCAACCTGGGCCCCACCGGGTTTTCAAGGCTCCGAACCTTCAGTAGCAGATGGCCAGGCGACTTTGCACTAGTAGAAACCAGTCCCAGAGAGGCCAAGTAAGTAACCCATGGCCACACAGCCGACAGGGCTGGGATGCCAAATCCTCTCTTTCTTCTCCTCAAGCTGTGCTTGAAATGACTTTACTCTTGTGACAGACAGAATAGTCACCCCGAGCTTGGGGACAGAAGAGGAAATCCAGGGGGATGGCCTTAGAGGAGAAATACAGCAGGGAGACAATAAAAATCCAGCCCTGGCAGGGAAGAGGAACCTTGACGGCAGCTGTGTTCTGAGTGTGGGAAGCGCCACAGCTCCTCCAACAACACTGCTGCGGCCTTGATCCTGGGCTACTGGATCAGGCGTGACTGGAGGCAGGCAGGGGCACAGACACAGGCACGCAACAGGAGTTGGGAGAAGGCTCAAGAGCTTCCCAGAATGAGTCCAGGTGCTCTGACCTTCCGCATCAGCATCCTGAGGAGGCACGCTTCCTAGAAACGCAGGTTCCTGGATTTCAGCTTTTCACATGTGTATGGGTGTGACGCTCACTATGAGGCAGGAGTCTCTGGGTGGCACAATCTGGTAAGCTCTGGACTGTCCGTAGCTGAAAGGCGGGTCCTTAGAGTCCATCCCGCAGGAAGAGACTGGGAGAAGAGACAGGGCCAGAAGAGTTCGAGAAGTTCATCTAAGGGTGAGAGTAGGAGGAAAAATGCAGAGGTGGACTGGATCTAAATCACAAAGGTTCTCATCAGTCATGCGCATCCTGTGGTCCAAGAGGAGCCAACAGACGTCTGTAAATGGGGCCGAACAATCAGCTCAGGGCTAAAAGAGCAGTTGGTGCAGAGAAGAGGTGTGAATTCAGGAGACCACACAACAGTGAGGTAAGATGGTGGGCTGGAGAGTGTGGCCTGCTGGACTGAGGAAGAGGGAGTACTGTGAGATGACACCCGGGTTTCTTGGAAGCCAGGTGGATGGTGTTGTGATTCCAACTCAATGATCCCAGGAAGATGAGGAAGTTAGGAGAGAAGGGGAAGATGAGGCCAGTGCAAGCCGACATGCAACTGGAGAGAATCAGTGGGTAGCTGGACATACCAGACAGGGCTATGCAGACAGTTGTAGAATAGAAGTAAAGATTGAAGGACCTTGGGAGTAGGTGTGACCCTCCTGATGAAGGTGTGAAGGAATGAGAATAGACTGAGGGGACACAGGAAAAGGCGAGACACAACCAACCATCAGACTTCTTCCAATAAAATCCTGGAGGTTTCTTCCATGCAAGTTATTCTGAACCACATCCAAAGATCATATTCAGGTTAACTGCGGGGGAGCTCTCCACTGAAACATCTAATAGCAAAGAATCTTGAATATATCATGGACTGCCAGAAGAATGAACCAATGTGTCTTGGGAGTCGTACAACCAGAATGCTCCGTACAAGCAAGGACGACAAGAGAGGGACTCGTGGGTATTTCGAACCATGATTTCAGGAGGGACCAGGAGAGAAGGACATTATGCTTGACAAAGTAGAGGGTCAATGAAAAAGAAGAAGACTCAAGAGGGACTAATGCAGGTGCTGCAACAGTGGGCTCAAGCGTAATAACAGTTGTGAGGACGGAGCAGGAGCGGGCAGCGTTTGTCTCTGTTGTGAATATGGTCGCTGTGATTCAGAACCAACTCCACAGCACTTCACGGCAGTAATGCTGCTTAACATAAACACACAGATGCAAGAGTTCAGCTCCAGCACTGTTCTGACAGGGATCAGAATGGACATTTCCAGACAGAGTTGGAGAAAAATGTAGAACAAAATTTAAAGTCACAGAAAAACAAAAACGAAAACAAAAACAGACTTACTGATTTGATGGAGACTGGAGGAATACCCGATGCTATGTTCCCCAGACACCCTGCTAACTCAGAACTGAAGCCAGTTTCAAAGTTTACTCTTCATCCAAAGGTTAGATAGGCTTATAAAAAATTAATAACACAAGTCAGGAATGTGCTTCTTGGTTTAAACAAGTACAGAAGACCCAATGGGTGACAGCTGTCCAGAAGCAACAACAAGAAGGCAGGAAGGGGCAAGATAACTGGACAAATCCACATGGGGAACCCAGGGTGGGAAGGGGGAGGGGGCTGACACATTATGGGGATTGCAGCCAATGTCACAAAACAAGTGGTGTATAAATTTTCGGGTGAGAAATAACGTTCTCTGTAACTGTTTCCTAAAGCACAATGAAAAAGAAAGACAGAGAGAGGGCAATCAGGCAGGTGGGCAGGTGGGCAGGCGGGCAGGAATGCAGGCGGCCTCTAAAAGACGAAGAGGCAAAGAAACAGATACTACTACAGAGCTTCCAGAAAGAGCCACTGAGGACTCTGGACCTCCAGAATGCCAGAGAATAAATCTGTTTTGTCTTAAGTGAAAAAGAAAGAAGGGAAGAAAAGGAAGGAGGGAAGGAGGGAGGGAGGGAGGGAAGGAAAGATCACGAAAGAAAGTGAGAAAGAGAAAAGAGAAGGAGGAAGGGAGAGTAGGAGGGAGTGACAGAGAAAGAGAGGAGACCAACAGAGAAAGCCAGAAAGGGAGAGAGGGAGGAAGGGAGGGAGGGAGAGAGAGAGCAAGAAAGAAAAAGAGTTCAGCTATGGCACATACACTGAAACCATTTTCCAGCAAGTGTCTATCAAACAAGAATCAGACCTGACTCAAGGGATTGTTATACCAAGTAAGAGGATCCAATTCCCCTTCCTGTAAGAGTCTTTTACCAGGTCCAACAGCCTAAGCCAGTTGGAGTGGTCTTCTACTAATCCACAGGTTGGGAATACACAAGGTATTGGTTTCTGAAATCCCATCCCTGGCTCATGAGACTAGCCGTCAGTGGTTTCCACCAAGTCAAAGGACACTCGGTGGTGAGGGAAGCAGATTATAGGTCAATCGCCTTGGTTACTTTTTAAGGATGAGGAGCGCTTAAGATTACTGCATAAGCAAATCTGTTTGCATAACTGGATTTTTATAGGCTGCTGGGAAGAAGATATTACTAAGTGGATGATTTGAACAAGAGCCTTTGGGTCTCTGATGGAGCAGCTCTGATGAGGAAATGTTCTTTAATTAAGCAGAAAGCCAGTTACCACTTTCCGGCCACATTCTGCAGATTGCATATAATTTCACCATTTCCTTAGCTTCATCACTATCATTCTGGTGGAAATAGGGGCAACAAAAAGACACTTGAGGCACATTATGGTGGAGATGTTGATGTTTTAGTGAATTCTATTTAAGCTACATCAAAGTTCCTCTGCTGAATAAAAGGTAATGCAGTAATGAGCTTGTGTATGCCAACTCCATAGCAGAGTGTAACAATAGCTGGAGAGACCTCATCTCCTCTCCCCTTAGTCGTGCTCATTAGACATAGTGCTGTGGAAAGAACCTTTCTCTAATATGCATTTCCACTCAGGCTAAGCATGTTTCTTCCAACTGTGTTTCATGAAAACAAGAAAATAGGTAAAGGGACTAATTTGGGGCCATTCGAAGAAATGCTACCACTTGATTTTTTTCTCCTTTGAGACACCTTGTTCCCAGTTCCAACCAGGAAAGGGTTTCCTTGAGAAGCTCAGATTAATCCTTATCTTCATGTACTTAGCACTGGGCAGTTTGTAGAATCAATAGAGTGTAGAGGAAGAAGAACACGATGTGAGAAAGGCAAAGCTACTGTAATGTTGGTCTGAATTCTGCCCACTAATTAGGGAGACAGATGACTTCTGCTCTCTAGGACTCGGTTGTTCTATTCTGTAAAGTGGAGAGGTATGGGAGTCATCAAGTCTTTCTGAAAGTCCTAACATTCTAGAACCCCTATTCATCTATAGAAAGCTTTTTCATTCATCCCGGTAGGAATCTGAACTACTTGGCCAAGAAGATAAAAAGTCACCTAGCTGTACTGAATGACGTAACCTGGAACTATATAAGCAAAAATGAGAAACTGGCATGGTAAGGCAGAAAAGTACTCAATAAGAGTAAGAAATATTGGGCACACAGTCAGCGTGGCAGATAATTCTGTGGTAACCACACCGTGTTCTTCCTGGACACACAGGAAGACTGCATTTCCCAGCCTTCCCTGTAGTTAGGTTGGGACCATGTGACTGCATTTCCACCGATGGGACTGTAACAAATGATGGGTCACTTCTGGGCTGAGGTAATTAAAACCAAGTGTGAGTTCTCCTCCTTTTCCAATCCACAAGGCCAGAGGTGGAGAACTCTGAAACGTATATGCACACGCACGTTTACCACGGCACAGTTCACAATGGCAAAAAGGTAGAAATGCCCTAGGTGCCCATCAATGGACAAATCGATAAACAAATTATGGTATAGTCATGCAGTAGAATACTGTCAAACAATAAAGAAGCACAGTGAATCCTCAAGACATCCTATAATATAGACGAATCTGGAGAGCATTATGTTGAGTGACATTAGCTAGTCAGAAATGGAAAAACATCATATGAGACTAACGGTATAAGAACTCAAAAAAGGTTTAAACACAGAAGAAAACATTCTTTGATGGTTTGGTTATGAGGGTGGAGAAGGAGGGAGAGGGAAATTCACTAGCTAGATAATAGACAAAAATACTCTTAAATGAAGGGAAGGACGCCACAATACAGTGGAAGTCAGCACAACTGAACTAAACCCAAACCTAAGAATTTTCCTGAATACAACGAAACATTTGAGAAGGACAGAATATCAGGGGCAGGGGGCAGGGAACCATGGTATCAGGGGACATCTAGGTCAATTGCCTTAACAAAGTTTGTTAAGAAAACACTCTGAGGAGGCAAGGTTAGGATGATGCAGTAGCCACTCATTCTCTGAGCCCTCTAACAACAAAGAACAAGTGAAACAACTGAACGGACTACATAGGACATTTCAGGAGCCCTGAATATCAGGGGGGAAGGTTGGGAGGTCAGACTGGGTGACAATGAGGGGAGAGCAGATCCAGAAGTAACTGCTTCAACCAAAATCAAATCTACCCCGCACAGAGGAATCCCCTTCTTCCAGTCAAGCAGAGCTTACAGCACAGTGGCCAGGAGCCAAACAGAGCAGTGCCGTGGCCAGAGCATTGCTTTCTCAGTGGCAGAAGCTGAGCTTTCAATGGCAGCACCTACAAAACTGCAGAGGAATTTCGCTGGAGCATCAGAAGCTAAGTGCTTGTGATCTCTTGTGGATTTAAATCTCTCCTATGCATTGACTTCTCGGTTCCTCCAGCACTTCCCACCCCCTTCTCTGCTCTGTGCCAGAAGCTAAATGTTAATGCATTACCCAGGCCAGAAAAGGGACACTTTGTGTGTGTACCCTGATTTATTCTCCCAGACCTGGAGAGGGAAACAAAGAGGGTGGGGAAGGTAGACTGGCTCTCCTTGTGCTGGAAACGCTGCCTACCTTTCTCAGCACACTCACTACTCTGACCACCCAATGACAAGGCATTGGAATTTTTTAGGTTTAAATAATCAAACTAGTTCAAACGACCAGACTATTTGGTTACTCAAAACTACAATCAGATATTTGTATATAGGTATATATGTCAGGTCCAAGAATTAAATCCACAGACTTAATTTTTCTAAGTGCTACTTCAAAGTACTCCGTTTGGAAAGGTATGCACCAATGCTGGCACCTCACCCACCCTTGAAAGCAATGTTGGAACTCTTCCTGGAATGGCCATTGTGCATCGTGGTGCGGTGGCAAGTTCACAAACTTAATTGCATAGTTGTCTCTGAGGGAATTTGTAGCCAGTACACAAATAACTGTAATGGATCACCCTCCCTACTCACCTGGTTCTGATCTGCAGTCACACTGCAGGGCAGGACAGAACTGCCTCATAGAGTTTCTGAGTTTGTAATCCTTATGGGAGCAGATGGCCACATCTTTCTCCCAATCCCATCAGGCAGGGTCCGTATTGCACTCTGGGAAAATGTGATTGTTGATGGTTGCCATCAATTCTGACTCCTGGAGGCCCCATGTCTGCGCAATAGAACTTCTTCACAGGAGTTTTCAAGGCTGTGTCCTTTTAGAAGCAGATTGCCAGGCCTATTGTCTGAGGTGCCTCTTGGAGGTTCGAACTGCAAGCCTTTTGTCTAGTAGTCAAGTAGCTGATGAGTTGGAACTGCTGACCTTTCAGTTATCAGCGAGCGCTTAACCACTGTGTCACTAGGGCTCCTGGGCGGTTACTTGGGACCTGTTATGTGCAGGAATAACAGAGAAGATGGCCAAGAACTCTTACTACAAGGGACCTCCTCTGCTTTAGGGAGATTAGAAAGAGAAATGGCTGCCATGTAAGGAGAAACAAATCAATTCTACAATAGAACACACACAACACCGTCCCCAGAAAGGAGAGAGACATCATCATCCCTGGTTTCAAAGACATGCATCTTCTCTCCGACTGCAGCCGGCACGTGGACCTCTCTGATCTCTTTGGTTCGCCTCCTTTCTTCACCAGGATATCCACGTCATCACTGGGTAGATTGGAATTGCCAACCTTTTGGTTAGTAGCCCAGCATTTGAAGAGAGCTGCCACAGTGCACCCCGTAGCCTGGAACCATCCTGAGGGATAGATGAGCCTCTCATGCTAGACACCTGTGCTTCCCAGATGGTGCTGAAACCACACTGCCCCTGAGGATGCTCAGGCAGAGCCCTCTTTTGTGCCAGTGGAGAGTTTACACAAGCCAAGTTTTGGTCACAGTGGTGAGGACCGCAGTGTCTTATCCTCAGGGTGCACCATCACCCACATGCAGGGTCTGTCACACACTCATTGGCTTTGCAGAGAGAGATGGATACGGTGTTGCAGCTCTTCCTCCCATGCACAAGTTCAGAGCTGACCATGGTTGAGCAGTCCTGGGCAACAGTGGGCTGGGAGACAGCCCCCAAAGGAGGAGGGGTGCAGTTCTGATTTCCCGGGTTTTCTGACTCCTGGTGCATGAGTTCTCCTGCCATGGCTGACTTCAGCCTACCACATGGTACCAAGGAACAGGATCTGGTAAGAGATGCCAAGAGTCAAGTCTCATGGAAGGACAGGAGCCCGCTTCAGCAAACCATGGGCCCAGGGGTTCCAGAGCAAGACACAGCCATCCCATTCCATATGCAGTCCACACAGATCCACACCTGTGTTCCACCTGGCGATGGCTCCAAAGCTCTCTGTGTGGAGGAAAGGGGTAGAGACACGCAGACCCACAGCCCAGCACAACTACATTCTCGGTCAAGACCAATGTCTATGGGTGGTGGTGGGGGGCTGTTATCATGGTCAATGCACTCACATCGGCCACTTTCAGGACAGACATGGGATAGATTCCCACCTCTGCTGCTCACCAGCTGTGCAACTTTCCGGGTGTTGCTGAACCTCGGCTTCCTACTCTTCATTTTTGTCAAACTAAGCAATCATGTCTCTCCACCCTCAGGAGCTGAGGAAAGGTCACAAAAGACAACTGGACGTTCAGGGCTCTCCAACAGTCATTTCGGGGACCCTGGGGATTGGCCCCCAACAACTAGACTTTGTACAAGAAAGGAGTCTGTCTTTTCTCCCTTGTGAATGATGGCTGGTGTCTTTGCATGGTCTTGTAATGACCAATGATTGTTTGGGGACGTAAACTATGGTATAGTGAGCCCATGCACAGAAACCTGGTTGTGTCCTGCTGAAGTACTACGGCTGCTAATCAGGTCACCAGTTCAAATCCAGCAGACTCTCCTTGGGGCACTTCTACTGTGTTTATATGATTTGGAATCCACTTATTGGTGGTGGGTTTGTTTGGGGCGGTTTCTGGTGCATGTGTGACTCAGAGTGTTACAGGTCCTATTTGTCACGATGCTCAAACTCCTCTACATTTGACCATCAGAGCTATTTGCAGTTGCCTCTGGTGTTCTTTTGATACAGCTTCAACGTAGTGCCATGGCTTCCAGGACAAGAGGGCATTCCAGGCCCGTCTTGCTTATATACTGCTGTCTCACACCTGGAACCAGCCATCACTGCCAGAAGTGCTGGTTGGCTTCAGAGACCACAGTGTGGGCAGCAAAGATCCTTGACATTACTTCTAGGACAGGAATCCTGGTGCTGTGGTCAGTGCTAAGGCTGCAAACCAAATGGTCAGCAGTTTGAATCCACCAGGCGCTCCTAGGAAACTCTGTGGGGCGGGGGATGCCGAATTCTACTCTGTCCTACAGAGAGACACTGTGAGTTGGCATCACATCGACTTGAGTCCAGGGTCTGTTGCATGGGGGTTCCTGGAGAGCTCGGGAGGCTGGGGGTTGGGGAGGAATTGTCACATCTCCACGGGGCCCTGGGAACTCGGCTACCAACTTCTGACGGGGTTTCCTGGGAAGTTTCTGTTGTTAGCTATCATGGAGTTCAGCCGGATCCATGGTGACTCCACGCAAAATGGAACAAAACGTTGCCTGGTCCTGCTCTGCCGCCATGATGAGTTGCAGGTCTGACCATGGGCATCCACAGGGTTTCCACTGGCTGATTTACACAAGTAGATCACCAGGCCTTTCCCCCTAATCCAACTTTGGCCTGGCAGCTCCACTGAAATCTGTTCAGCATGCCAGCAACACACAAGCCTCCATTGACAGACAAGTCAAAGAGTGTGGTCCTATGGGCTGAATTCCTCCCCAGTGTCCCAGATGGCTAGGAGATGGCAGGAGACCTTGCCGCAGGGAGGAGACAGCTTTGGGTAATTGAATAGCCGACTCAGATGTCATCCCTGGAGCACCTGGTACCTGGCCTGGCTCTGGAGCAGTTCCTTCCTGGCTGCCCACCTTTGCGCTTCCCACATACCTGGCCTAGTAGAGTGGCTCCCAGAATCATCTCCAAAGTCAAGTCGTTTCACTACAATCCTCATCTCAGGTCTGCTTTTTGGGGGGTGGGTGGGGAGATCCAGGCACCCTTTGGGGTCAGGCGTGGCACATCCCCCCCAAGAGTTGGGGGTTAGGACAGTAGCCCAAGGACCCCGGCAGTTCAGGAGGTGTGTCCTACAAACGGTGCCCACAGCCCTTTCTATCACCTTAGCTTCTTGCTTGATTACTGAGTTCTATACCCGAGAGGTGAGAAGCCTTTTCCCAGACTGACAGGAACAGAACCCCATCTTCCTCCTCTGGAGGGTCCCATGTCAGCCCAGCCTGTACCCTGTTTCATGGGCTCCCATGGTAACTTACAAGGGGCAGTGGTGGTTCACCGGGAGAATTCTCAGCTTTCATGTGGGAGGCCAGGCTTCAGTTCCCATCCAGTGTATACCTCATGTGAGCTCGGGCTCCACCAGTTGTCTGTCGCCTGGTGGAGGCTCACATGTTGCTAGGAAGCTGAACAGCAGAGCGTCCAGACCGAGGCAGACCACGTAGAAAGGCCTGGCAATCCACTCTAAAAATCAGCCAGTGAAAAGCCCCAGTTCACAGTAGTCTGATCTGCAGCTCATCAGGGAGATGGTGCAGGACTGGGAAGCTTCTAGATCTGTTACATCAGGCACTGATTGAATGGCAGCTAACCATGACGACAGAGGGAACTCAGACGTTTCCCAGGTGAGGCTCAAAGGGACCCCTTTACTCTGACCCTTCCGTGACCTTGACCAGCCAGGGTAGACCTGCTGCCCGGAATTTGGGGAGTGTTCCCTGCGGAATCCAGCCCCATTGGCTTGGCAAGCTGACGGCCCTTTCTTGTAACACGAGGTGACTAAAATCCTCACAGGCAAGTCCCTTTACTTCCCAGGGATGGAAAGGCTTGGCGACCTTTGTTGCGGCATCTGCTTATTCGGCGGCTGCAGTGCTGAGCCCCGGCTGCTGGTTTGGCACTGTGGAAAGCAACGGGGAATCAAAGAGCAACCAGCCCCTGCCACCCTTTGCCCTACAGAAGCGCAGACCGATTGGTGAGCAGCTCGTTTCAGTGGTGGGATGTGGGTTGGGATAAAGGCCGCCCAAATGAAACCTGAAAATACACATCAGCGACCCCATGACCTCTGGAGGCCCCCGGACCGCTGTGCTGTTCTTGCTTTGTTTCCAGGGCTGCAAGGAATGAGCTTTCATCATGACCTTGCAGTTGAGTTGGGCTGGACGGGTGAGGACCACACCTTCACTAGGCTTTCTTTCCTGAGGCATCAGCAGGTTTCCTGGGGCTTGAGCTTGAATGCCAGCACCGCCACTTACAGAAGTGTGCCTCGGGCAGGTCACTTACCCAGCTGTGCCTTTGTCTCCTCGTTGTCACCATCAGTCACTCTAGTACCCACCCACACGGCCGTAGTGAGGTTTAGATGAGTTAGTATGTGGAATGAACACAAGAGTGCCTCCCAGCACATGTGGGCTCCCGGAAATGTTCGTACTGGGGAGAGGGAAGAGGCAGAGAGAGGAAGAGGTGGGATGCAGAGAACCCTGGATCAGAGCAGAACATTTCCTCATCATCAAGTGTCTCTGGATCACCTATGTGTCACTCCCATGCCAGCTGCTGAGGACAATGCTGTGGCCAAGGCAGAGGCAGGTACTGGCCACAGGAGATTGGTGAGAGAAGGAGTCCATCAAGGGATTGAACTGGGGTCTTACTACAAAGGCAGCAAGAAGGACCCCAAGAGCCCAGAGCAGGTGCCTCTCCGTGCCTCTCAGGGGTGCCAGGAGCCTGCTGGACTCCCTCAGTCTGCACTGAGCTCTGGGGAGAGCACTGAAGTGCTCAGAGTGCACCTCCAGACTCTGCTTGTCACACAGCCCAGGAGGCAGTGCCACAGTGATGCCACGGGGGCAGTGGGGACCCACTCTGTGGACTGGCAGGCAAGCCTCCCTTTGGGAAGCCTTTGCACTCAGAAGACTGGATCCAGGCCAAATTCTGTACATGAAGTGAACACCGTGTGCTTTCCAAAACAAACAAATCTGTCTTGGAAGAAGTAGAGCCAGAATGCTCCTTAGAAAGAAGGATGGCTCTCTTAGCTTGGACAAATCAACAGGAGAAACCAGTTCCTGGAGAGGGTCACCATGACTGGTAAAGCAGAAGGTCAGTCAGAAAGAGGGAGACCCTCAGGGAGATGGAGTGACACAGTGGCTACAGCTGTGGGTTCAAGCACAGCAGTGATTGTGAGGCTGGCCACGACCGGGCAGTGTTTCCTCCTGCTGTACACGAGGTCATTCTGAGTCCGACCCGACATGACGATGGCGTCTGAGACCCGGTAACAATTTTCCAGGCAATTCAACATGCAGAATAGCACCAGAGACCAAGGTGAACGTGGCTGATGGCCATCCTGCCAGGGCTTTGGACACCTGTCTGTCTCTTGTCACGTAGTCTTCCATCACCCACTTCTGAGCAGGGAGACCACGGGAGTGCGACCTGGGATGGGGAATCAGTCGCAGTGGGCCTGGCCCTCTGCAGGAGAGAAATAATCCTGGCAGGTGAGATGCCCTCTGGCCTCCTGCAGGCATGTCCTCGATGGATGCAGGCAGCCATCAGAGGGCAACAGGGAACGGGAGTGGCCAGAACAGGGCAAGGACACTGGAGCCCCCCAGAGCCCACTGGAGAGTGTGCACAGATGCCCAGAGACACTGCTGGCTTGTTAGGCTGGCTGTCCCTTCTGAGCCCTAAGTGCAGCCAGAGCCCGGGTGCCATGGCCAGCCCCTCCAGCAGCCCTGAGGGTGCTGGCCACTCCGAGGCCGCGGCGGGAGGAGGAGGATGCCCCTCCAGGGAGAAGAGGCTGAGGCTCTTAACTGTGCTCATAAGGAATCTGTCCGTGGATCAGGAGGCAATCTTTGAAGACAACAAGGAGATACAGCATGGTTTAAAGCTAGGAGAGGTGTCTGTCAGGATCGTATCTTTTAACCATACCCATTCAATCTCTATCCTGAGCAAATAATCTGAGAAGATGGACTATATGAAGACTGAGGCATCACAGTTGGAGGAAAACTCCTTAGCAATTTACCTAATGCAGGTGACACAAACTTGCTTGCTGGAAGTGAAGAAGAGTTGAAGCACTTACTGATGAAAATCAAAGACCACAGCCTTTGGTATGGATTATGGGAACCAAGGGTTAAGAAGAGAGAGTGCTGAGATGTCTCGTGTAGACAACCAATATCACAACATGGTGTGTGTATGAATTGTTAAATGAGAAACTAATTTGCTTTGTAAACCCTCATGTGAGCACACAGACACACACGTGCAACGACCAAGGGGCTTATTTGTCCACGCTACTGGAAAAGGCAGCGTGGTGGGTCAACATGACTCATGAGCTGCTGGGTTTGAGTCCCTCTTGGTCAGCACTGCAGCTGCTTCACCTCAGAGAAAGGAGTAAAAGAAGCAAAGGTTGTATCCTCCTGTTCCGTACCTGCCCCCCGGGCCTACCTCCCTCCTCTCCATGACCTCATCCACCTCGGGAACTGAATCTGAAGGTCACCTTGTTAGTTTGATTCTCTCCTGAGATTCACGGCCTATCACACGCTTCACTGTAACTGGTAAGGAGCCCTGGTGGCCCAGTGGTTAAAGCACTTGCCTGCCAATCGAAAGGCTGGCAGTGGGAACCCACCAACTTCTTCATGGGAAAAAGATGTGGCAGTCTGGTCCCATGAAGACTGTGCCTTGGGAACCCTATGTGGCAGTTCCACCCTGTCCTATATAGCCCCTCTGTGTTGGATTTGACTCAGTGGCAACGGGTTTGGGTTGGTGTATGGGGTGTGTTAGTTTCTTGGATCTGCTGTAACAAAATACTGCAAACTTCACGCCTTAAAATGTTTCCCCAGGTATGGGCCCAGCTACCACAATTATTTTCGTAAAGAGAAGAGAAGAATCTAGTCAAAAGGGGGAAAATGAAGCACAGGATTAAAAATTCCCATAGAATCCAGACTTTCTAGAATCATGGAGGCTGCATGAACTGCCCAAACCATTACCCTGTTAAATGAAAAATAACTTCCTGAAGTCTTCTTTTTAAGCCAAACAATCGTTGCACTGAATTCGTAAGGAATGTCTATCTTGAGCATTGTACCTATTAAAGAACTGTCTATTTAGGATCAAGCTGACAACAGCAACTTGACAGGTTAGTTAGGAAAGTTAGGGGCAGTAAGTTGCTAACACAGGGGAGGGACAATCTGGAAAAGGAGGGTGTCATGGATTGAACTGTGTCCCCCCCAAAATAGGTGTAACCATGTGCCTGGGCCATGGTTCCCTGCATTCTATCAGTGACTTCCATTTTGTGATTTTCCTATGCTGTATGCTAAAGGGTTAGGATGGGACTGTCAACCCCTTCATAGGATCACCTCCCTGCTCCACTGTAAAGTGAGTTCCCTGGAGTATGGCTTGCAGCACCCATAATCCTTTCATCCTGCAAGAGATAAAAGGAAAGGGAAGCAGGCAGAGAATTGGGAACCTCATACCATTGAGAAAGCATCACCGGAAGAAGAGCGCATCCTTCGGACCTGAGGTTGGTGTGCCAGGATGCTCCCTGGACAAAGACTGATGCAATACCAGACTTTCCTCCAGAGCTGACAAAGGGGAAAGACTTCCCTTGGAGTGGACACCCTGAATTTGGACTTGTAGCCTACCAGACTGTGTAAGAGTAAACTTTCATTGGTTAAACCCATCCACTCCGTGGTATTTCTGTTAGAGTAGCCCTAGCTGACTAAAACAGAGGGTGACAATGGTTTCCAACTTGAAGAATATAATCAGCGTCACTGAGTCACACATACAACAAACTGCTCAATTTATCTATGTTTTGCTGTGTATATTCTCAACCACCAATGGTTTTTAATTAATTAACGGAAGATTGCCCCCAGGTGAGTCTTACGGGAAGCCAGGCAACCAGCTCTCTTTGTATGGTACATTTCAATGTCTTCTTCCTAATTTCTAGGAACACTGGTGGTGCAGTGGTTAAGAGCCAGGGCTGCTGACCAAAAGGGCAATAGTTAGAATCCACCAGTCACTTCCTGGATACCCTGTGGGGGCCATTCTACTCTGTCCCAAAGGGTCTCTATGAGTCAGAACTGACTCAATGGTAACAGATTTTTGGTTTTGGTTCTGGGAAGGTCTCCAAATGTCCCACTCACTCGTGCCACAACTATTTAGTGAACATTTACTGTGCTACTTGAACTTCATGCCAGATGCTGAGGATCAGGCAGCGATCAAGACAACCCTGATGTCTTCACCTGGAAGTGGGGAGGAGACAGTTGCTCATCAATGACTCATCCATTAATTCACTAAACCAAACAAAACCATGCCTGTCACCATCTAACCAGTTCCAATTCAGAGAAACCTTATAGGATGGAGAAACACTGCCTGACAGATTTTCCAAGGCTGTAAATCTTTACAGAAACAGACTGTTACATCTACCTAAAAAGAAACAGGTCTCCCAAAGTTCCAGAAATGCCTGGAGAACATGAGTGTTTGACACAACAGAATGAGTCCCAAAGAGCAGACTATCAAGGATCAATTTTTAGAAAGATCATGGAGTAGTCCTAAGTCTAGGGAAGAAACCTTCTCTAGAAACCTAGCAGGCTGGACCCCTTGTCAGATGCTTGGCATCAGGGGCCAAATATAGTGTGTTCCTTGACTGGGGCTGTACTTGCTGCTGGCGGCCCGTAACTGGAGCCAAGTCCATCGGAGACTGGGTTATTTTCCTAGGAAATGAAGGACAGCTACGCAGTATCACTTAAGTTGCCCGACAAGAGACGACAAAGTCCCAGACTAGTGACTCTGCTCCTTCTCTTCACCCCAAAGGGATGGAAGGGACTGTAGACACCCTCGCTTCTCATACCAAGCATGGATTCTAGATAAAGCTTCACACTTGGCTGGGACTCCAAGGAGGAAATGTTCCTCCATAAGTGGGCAGGAAACTCAAAAATTAATGACGTTTCAGGCAGCCTGAGCACTGACACTTTTCAAAACCACTTCTGCTGCTCTTTTAACTAAGAGGACTTGGCTGCTGAATTCTGCTTCTGGTACCCCCCCACCAAAAAAGCCAGTGCCATCGAGTCGGTCCCGACTAGAGTTGGGGAATTCCTGCAGGAGGGAGGGAAGATCTACCAGCCCCGACCGGTCTTTCCTTCCCATGGAAGCCAACCGAAGGTCTCTAATGAAGGCTCTTGCCAGGACGACAGTGAGGACCAACTTAGACTCATCTGGGGAATGCTGGGGCAGAGAAACAAGAGCAGATGGGGCCAGCCAGGCCCCTGAGGGACGGGGCACCCCAGGACCCCAAGGGAAACTCCTCTGGCTCTGCTGGCCTTGGTGAAACGATGGTGGACAGCAACACGTGGTCCTTGCCCCGTGATCACAAAAACGGGGGAGATACACTAGCAAATAATTACCCCAGTACTTCTGCACTGCAACTAGAAGGCTGCAGTGGAGAAGCTCTGGAGCTACCTGGCCTTGAGGATAGGGAAAGGTCAGAGCAAGCGGAGACCTGGAGGGGGAGGAACTCTTTGGGTGAAGGGGCCAAGGGAAGAAGATTCTAGAAGAAGGGAAGAGGTGGCATGGATGCTCTCAAGGCCATGAGTGAAGCTAGCAAAGAGGGGGTATTAAATCAAGACAACTTATCCAAAGCACCTAACACATTTGTGGTTCTCAATTGTTGTTTTGTAGCCTCGTGTGCATATATGTCTTTATTGCTCTCACAATGGCATTCTATTTTGGCATTGTCTATCCACCAGGCGCTCCTTGAATACTCTGGGGGTCAGTTCTGCCCTGGCCCCTAGGGTCGCCATGAGTCGGATCCGACTCGACGGCACTTGACTGGCCATCTGGTGTTAAAAAAAGATCTGCTGTACACACCCAAAACATTGAAAGCAGACTGCAGACAGCAACCTGGACAACAGTGTTCACTGAGACGCTTTTCACAACACCCCAAAGAAAGAAACACCTGGATGTCCACCAACAGATGAATGGACCCGCAGAATGCGGTACAAACACAAAATGCACCATTATTCACCCATAAACAGAAAGGAAATCCTGACACACGGTACAGCATGGATGAAACTGGAAAACATCGTGCTGAGTGAAATAAGTCAGTCGCAAGGGGCAAACACTGTATGGCCACACAGCTGAAGGCTGATAGACAGTTTCTGGGGAGACCTTTTCTTCTTCCTCTGGGAAGAGCTGGCGGGATCAGACTCAGCCTAGGATCACTGTTTCTTTGTTTGTTTTTGTTTTTTAAAAGTTGCTGTCATGTTGACTA
Source organism: Heterohyrax brucei (assembly GCA_028571685.1). Classification (NCBI taxonomy): domain Eukaryota; kingdom Metazoa; phylum Chordata; class Mammalia; order Hyracoidea; family Procaviidae; genus Heterohyrax; species Heterohyrax brucei. Next base: position 193,681,032 of record CM053166.1, read on the forward strand.
ACTCATGGTGACCCCATGTGTCTGAGTAGAACTCTGCTCCATAGCATTTCATGAAGAGTCTGGGGGGACCTTTTTCTCTACTATCTCAACGGCAGTGGGCCTGGAATAAGCAAAAGAAGACAAATGAGGCACTAGTTTGCACCCACTGGTCAGCTGTCCTCCTTCCCGCACACCTGCAGTCAGGATTTGGGCACCAAGTGGGCTCCTGGGGTTCCAGGTCAGCTTTCCAAAGCACCCTCTAGCAACTACCTCTGTGATGACAAGGGCAGCCCCTCTAGAGGGGAGGAGGTGGTCAGTCCCATTTTAATCTCAGCCAGCTGAACACGAAGCCACGGATGAGAAAGGGCGTTTTACCTTCACAGATGGTTAGATGCAGCCTGGACGGCCAGGCACTGCCCCTGCAGCTTCTGCAGAGAAATGTCCGGAGTGATCTGAGCCCCAGATAACCAGGTGTTGCTGGAGAACAAAGCTGTTTAGGGATTTCTGCCAGGCTAATTGTCTAGGCAGACAGAATCTCCTGAGAAAGCGCTCTGCTTTGCCCGATCCCCTCAGTCATGTATGTAAGTGAGAAAAACGGGCTCTGCTTCTCTACGATAGGGCGCCTGCTCTGGACTCCAGCCTGAACCTGCTTCTCAAGTTCTTAAAGAGAATGCTCTCACAGACACTAGAACAGAGGAGAAGCCTGCCCTATAGGTCTTCCGGGCTGTTCTGGGCTTTAGCCAACCTTTAAACTTGAAAATCCACATGTCAGCTGTGCAAGGGGCCACCCCCTCAGAAAATCTAGGTGCCCCCATAGGATCGTGTCCAGACCCAGGAAACGAGGACAGTGTCTGCCCGGTTACTACACAAGCCTTCAGAAGGTGAGATTTCCGTTCTATTATTGCAGTGAATGCATTCATAACAAAGCACTTGCTGTTTCCACATTCCTCACACGTAAAATTCAGGGGAATTAATCATGCTCACCATGTGGGGCAACCAGCACTGCTATCCATTTCCAGACTTTTCCATCACCCTTCACAGAAGCTCAGCGTCCCCTCAGCAGTGAGTCCCCCTCTCCCTCGCACCCTGATAACCAGTGATACAGTTTGGCCTGCCTCTATACCTAACTTACCTAGTCTAGGTATTTCAAACAGCTGAGGTTCCATCTCCTTTGGTGGATCACAACTTTCCATGGGGTTTCTGCCATTTACAAGTATTTCAGTATCTACACGTCATTCTTTGAACCTCCGGAAAGCGTTCACCACGCAGAGCCTTGGCCTAAGACATGGGTCCCTTGTAACGTACCCCAGAAGCAAACACGGCACCAAGCAAGCTCCACGGAGTTGGCCTCCATACTAAGCACCTACTGTGCGCCAGGCATGACGCTAAGTGATTTCTATGGATTGAGACACGGCTGCCGGGAAGTCGACCCCAACTAGGGGTGACCCCACGTGTATCAGAGTGGAACCGTGCTCCGCGTAGGGCTTTCAGTGGCTGTTGTTTCACAAGTAGGTTGTCGGTCCATTTCTGGGTCCACTCGAACCTACAACTATTTAGTCTGCAGCCGAACCCCTTAACTGTTTGCACCACCTGGGGACTCCTCTCTAAGGCTATACCTGAGGTAGTCTCAGGAATAAGAACTCCATGAAATGCACGTTCTGGACACACCCATTCCCCAGAGCGGGCTCAGAGAGGGTAACCAACTTGCCACAGGTCACCAGCAAAGCCAGCTTTCCAACTGGGACGCTTTGCTCCAACTGCACGTTCCAAACCACCCCAGTGCACCTGGTTGAGTGACTCCATCCTGGTAGCCTGGTCTTCGGCAGAGTTGCACATCCAAGAGAGACAAAGGACAAGGACAGGGCTGCCAACAGTGTGTTTCAAGGCAGTGCACGGCCCCACGGTTGTGTTCAGACCCCTTTCCTCTCCTCTCCCCCAGACCACAAGGCCATTCCCTTTGTCCCTCTAGTGACATGTCCTCCCCATAAACCTTTCATATACACTGCTGCCCTTCCCACGGCCTCGCAGAGACACGGATTGATCAGGTTTGCGTGTTGATGTGGCCCAGGCCCTGAACACAATCGCAGTTATGACGAGATGAGGCTATTGCTACAGAGAAGGTTCCGGAACAGCTTCTGGGGCCAACCTGGTGCTGGGTAAGTCGGTTTTCATTCAGCTGGGCGCCAGGTGGCGGGGGTAGGGGACGCCTGCTGCTACCTAAACAGATTTAGGTTGTGAAGCAAGGGGAACTCGCCCACATGGAGCTCCTTGGTGGCAAACCTAATTTTCAACACCAGCTCAGTGAATGGAGCGGTCAAGAATGAAAACCTTTGGAAAGAGTGGAGAGGTCACCCCCATTATCCGTTAAAACCATCAAGGTGGCAGCCCTCACTAAGGGGGACAGCTGTCCAGCCAGCTCTCCTCTGGCCTCCAAGTGCCCTGCAAGTGCTAAGTCAGAAAGGTCACAGCTGAAAGAGTCGGAGTAGAACCAGAAAGGGAAGACGGGGTCCAGCCGACCGTGGAGCATGGACACACACGCGTGCACTGGCTCACACGGGCATGCACGTCGGTAGCACACCCTCACACGTACCCTTGCCGGCAGGGACCAGAGCAGGACAGGGTTGGAGGGGGTGCCAGGAGCTTTGCCTTCTGTTCCTCTGTGAAGGGAGGGGGACAGGAGTGCCAGCTGCCTTCTCTCTCAGCTCTCCTTGCTGCACAAGCAAAGTCAGCAAGAACGGGAAAACCGGAGCAGATGAGCCACTGCCAGCCCACGTGGATGAGCAGAGCAGGGTTTGGCAGAGCCAGGTGCCCAGGTCAAAGGCACAGAGGTGAAAAGCACAGAGACACAACCAGCCAAATCCGGAGAGGCTGACAAGGCAGCTGCCCAGGACTGGGGTGCGCGGTGAGGGCTGCTCACTCCCCACCCGCTGTTCCCCCGGGACACAGACCACCCCTCACCAACTGTCCTCCCTCCAAGCCAAGGGGGTGAGGGGTCCCCAGTCAACCAGCTCCTGGGAGAAGCAGCAAGTCTGCACTACGCAAACAAGAAGGGATCTACCATAAACACTGGTCACCCAGTGGCTTGGGAGGGCCTCTCACTGCCGTCCCCTTCGCGCGGGCAGGAATTCGGACCCAGTTACCAACTTCCACCCACCTAAGGCAGAGGCGTCCCTGGCACCCGGCCCACAGCCCCCTCCTCTGCCTGCGCACCCACTGACACCTGTGCTGTCACCACACGTCTGGGTGCCGGTGTCATCAGTGGGGAGACATGGCACATCCCCGCCTTCCACCTTCTCTGGCCCTAGCCTCAGCCTCTTCTCCTTAGGAGGGGGCTTTTCCTCCTCCCGCCGCGTCCTCGGGGCTGTCCGCGTCCTCGGGGCTGCTGGAGGGGCTGGCCATAGCTCCCGGGCTCCGGCTGCACTCAGGGCTCAGAAGGGACAGCCTGCCCTCGCCCGCCAGGAGCGTCTTAGGGCATCCGCTGCAGGATCCTGTGGGCTCCGCTGGGCTCGGACGTCCTCGCCCTATTCTGGCCGCTCCTCTGCTGTCCCCTGCTGGCCGCCTGTGCGCATCGCCGGCACGCCCGCCGGGGGCCGGCGGGCACCTCACCTGCCAGGGTTGTTTGTCTCCCGCAGAGGGCCAGGCCCACCAGGACTAAGTCCCCACCTGAGGTCGCAGTCCTGCGGTCTCCCTGCTCAGAAGCGGGCGAGGGAAGACTAGATGACAAGAGACAGATCGTGTCCAGAGCGCCGGCAGGATGGCCTTCAGCCATGTTGACCTTGGTCTCTGATGCTATTCTGCCGCTTCAATTATCTGGAAAATTGTTACTGGGTCTCATGTCGGGTCGGACTCAGAATGACCTCGTGTGCAGCAGGAGGAAACACTGCCTGGTCGTGGCCAGCCTCACTGTCACTGCTGTGCTTGAGCTCACGGCTGCAGCCCCTGTGTCAGCCCGTCTCCCTGAGGGCCGCTCTCCTTTTGACTGACCCTCTGCTTTACCGAGCGTGGTGGCCCTCTCCAGGAGTTGGTCTCTCTCGTTGATTTGTCCAAACTAAGAGAGCCATCCTTGTTTCTAAGGAGAGTTCTGGCTGTACTTCTTCCGAGACAGATTTGTTTATTTGGGAAAACACAGGGTGTTCACTTCACATTCAGAATTTGACCTGGACCCAGTCTTCTGAGTGCAAAGGCTTCCCAAAGGGAGGCTTGCCTGCCAGTCCACGGAGTGGGTCCCACCTGCCCCCGTAGCATCACTGTGGCACTGCCTCCTGGGCTGTGTGACAAGCAGAGTCCGGAGGTGCATTCTCAGCATTTCAGGGCTACACCCAGAGCCCAGCGTAGGTTGTGGGAGTCCCAGGAGACTCCTGGCACCCCTCAGAGGCACGGAGAGGCAGGCGGAGCCTGTCAGCTTCTAACACCTGCTCTGGGTTCTTGGGGTCCTTCAACTTCCTGGCTCTGTGCTGACACCCCAGTGCAATCCCTTGATGAACTGCTTCCCTCACCAAGCTCCTATGGCCAGTACCTGCCTCTGCCTTGGCCACTGCATTGTCCTCAACAGCTGGCGTGGGAGTGGCACATAGGTGATCCAGAGACACCTAATGATGAGGAAATGTCCTGCTCTGATCCAGGGTTCTCTGCATCCCACCTCTTCGTCTCTCCTCCACCTCTTCCATCTCCCCAGTACAAATAATTTGAGGACCCCACATGTGTGCTGGGAAGCACTCTTGTATTCATTTCCACATGTTAACTCATCTAAACCTCACTACGGCCATGTGGGTGGGTACTGTTATGATGTGATGGTGCCGAGGAGGAGACAAAGGCACAGCTGGGTAAGTGACATGCCTGAGGCACACCACTTGGAAGTGGTGGCACTGGCCTTCAAGCTCAAGAACCGAGAAACATCCTGATGCCTCGGGAAAGAAAGCCTATGTGAAGGTTGTCTTCCTTATCCATCCAGGTCCACTCAGCTCCCGAAGTCATGGTTACAGCTGACTCCTTGCAGTACTAGAAATGCAACAAGAAGAGCAAAGCAGTCCAGGGCCCCCAGGGGTCGTGGGGTGGCTGTCGTGCAGTCTCAGGTTTCTCTTCAGTGGCCTTTATCCCAACCTGCATCCCACCACTGAAATGAGCTGCTGATCAATTGCTCTCCCCTTCTGTGGGGCAAAGGGTGCCAGGGGCTGGTGGCTTTCCACAGTGCCAGGCCAGCAGCCAGGGCTCAGCACTGCCGCCGCTGTATAAACACATGCTGCAACGAAGGTTGCCAAGACTGTCCATCCCTGGGAAGTAAAGGAACTTGCATGTGAGGTTTTAGATCATCTGGTGTTACAAGAGAGAGTCGCCAGCTTGCTGAGACAACGAGGCTGGTTCCCCCAGGGACCACTACCCAAATTCTGGGTGGCATGGCTCCATTGGTTAGAAAAGCTCATGGAAGGGCTAGAATGAAGGGGACCCTTTGACGCTCACCAGGGAAACTTCTGATTTCCCTTTGTTGTCTTGGTTAGCTGCCGACGAATCAGTGCCCAACTTAACAGAACTTGAAGCTTCCCGGTCCTGGACCATCTCCCTGATGAGCTGGACGTCACAGACCACTGTGAACCAGGAGTTTTCACCGGCTGATTTTTAGAAGTGGATTGCCAGGCCTTTCTGCCTAGTCTGCCTTGTCCTGGAGCTCTCCTGTTCAGCACCCTAGCAACATGTGAGCCTCCACTGGGCGACAGACAAGTGGAGCCTGAGCTCACATGAGGTGCAATTTGGATGGGAACTGAAGCCTGGTCTCCCATGGGAAAGGTGAGGATTTTCCTGTGAACCACCACTACCCCTTGTAAGTTGCCGTGGGAGCCCATAAAATGGGGGGCAGTCTGGGCTGGCATGGGAGCCTCCAGAGAAAGAAGACACGGTTCTGTTTCTATCTGTCTAAGAAGAGGCTTCTCACCACTCAGGAGTAGAACTCAGTAACCAAGCAAGAAGCAAGGTGATGGAAAGCGCTGTGGGCGCTGTTTGAAGGAAGACACACGTCCTTCAACTGCTGGGGTCCTTGGGCTGCCATCCTAACCACCCACCTGCAGGGAGGGTGTGCCACACCCGAACACACAGGGTGCCTGGATGCCCCCACGCACCACAAAAAGCAGAGCTGAGACGGGGACTCCACTGCAAGGAGCTGACTTTGGAGATGATTCTGGGAGCCCCTCTAATAGGCCAGGTGTGCGGCAAGGAGAAGGGTGGGCAGCCGGGATGTAATTGCTCCACAGCCAGGCCAGGCACCAGGTGTTCAATGGATGACATCTGAGTCGACCATAAGTCCTCCCCTCCCTGCAGCAAGGCTTCCTGTCACCTCCTAGCCATCTAGGACACTGGGAGGAATCCAGCCCGTAGGACCACACCCTTTGACTTGTCTATCAGTGGAAGCTTGTGTGTTGCTGGCATGCTGAACAGATTTCAGTGGAGCTGCTAAGCTAAAGTCAGACTAGGGAGAAAGGCCTGGTGACCTACTTGTGGAAATCAGCCAGTGAAAACCCCGGGGATCACAACAGTCAGATCTGCAACTGATCACGGGGACACAGCAGGACCAGATAATGTCTCATTCCGTTGTGGGAGGGGCCACTATGGATCTGGCGAGACTCCGTGACAGCTAACAGCAGCAACTTTCCACAAAGCCCCGCCTGAAGTTGGTAGCTGAGTCTCCAGGACCCATGAAGATGTCAGGAGGATCGCTCCCCAACTCGCAACCACCCAAGTTCTCCACACACCCCCAGGAGGCAGGCCCTGGACTCATGTTGTTCCCGCTCCCTTTCCAACTAGAAAATCTCAAGGGGAATCCTCTCCTAGGCCCCTCGCTTCCTCGGGATCTGCGCCGCAAATCAAGAAACTCCTGATGCCATCTGTGCACCACCTACAAGGGGACACTGGCCTTCAGCCATGACCCCTGAGGGACTGTGCTGGAGTGAGTATCCGTGCGGCTCTGCTCCAAGGAGCCTGGGGGTACAAGTGGCTTGCAGTTGGCTCCAGACCCCCACCCTCTGAAAAATCCTGCCGCCCTCGAGTCAATTCTGACTCGTAGCATCCTACAGGACAGAGAAGACCTGCCCCAGAGGGTTTTCCAAGGAGCAGCTGGTGGATTGAAACTGCTGACCGCTTGGTGAGCAGCCACAGCTCTCAACGGCTATGCGAAGGGGGCTCCGTGAACCCGAAGATCTCCAGTGGGAAACATCTGGCGGCCCTGCTGAAGAAAGCCCTGGCAAACTGCTTCCGTCAAGGCCACAGCCCAGAAAACCCTAAGGGGCAGTTCCGCCCGGCAACACAAGGGGGCGCCGTGAGGAGGGGGCTGCCTGGCCGGGAGCCAATCACAAGCGCCGCAGCTGAGAGGCTCGGCCGTCCTGTCTCACTTTCCATCGCTGCTCAGAGCTGTCACTGAGGACAGGGAGGGTTTCTCCACTGAAACTGTAGCCCAGATGCCCAGGTCACATTGTCCACAGCCTGTTGGCATCTCGTTCCTTTGTGGGGTGGATGTGTGTGTACGTGACCCTTGTAAGTGACACCAGGGTCCACGCCTCCCACCCGAGCTGTCAGTGAGCTCTCCGTCACAGCCCAACCACGCGGGCAGAATCCGCTGCAGATTTACTCTTGGTTTTACATTTGCGTGCCAGAGGATCAAGACGCCGGCGACAGTTCCACCAATCACCAGGTTCCAGATGCGAAAATGTCCCTTTCGCCCATCTCACTGAGATTCTGGGATGTGACGGCACTCTTGTGCTTCCGTGCTTCTTCCCCCACGGATCATAGGCAACTCAGCTTCTCATCTGCTTACACGTTTCATCATCTGGTTCCTGAGGGTCTCTCTGCCCCAAGCTCCCAGATTCTTCCCTCCTCAGCTCTAGGCCAAGTTGGTGAGCACAGGTGTCCTCCAGGGACAAGGCATGAGGATCAGACACCAGCGTGTATCGAAGCCGTTCCCGGCAGCCCTTCCTGGAGGCATCGTGGCCGCGTGGATATTTGTCTTGATTATCCCAATCGCCCATCCTCTTGTTCAGACTACACCGGGACCCTCTGCATCCTACAGTTTCTTCCTGCCTTGGGACGCTGATTGCCCCAAGAGCCTTCTTATACACGCACCGCCTCTACAACAAAGACTATTCCCGGGCATGTCTGCACCAGAAATTGCAGAGTTGAGAGAGGTGAGCAGCAAGGTAGCACCCACACCCTGTATGTGCACACAGGGCAGACAGCACAGGAGGAGGAGGCGCCCGCTCCCGGCATCTCCCACCTCAGGGTCCTCAGCCATGAGCTCCGGCAGGCCTGTGGGGCCATGGTGGCAGGGGGAAGAGTGAGTCCAGAACAGGCCCAGACTGCTTCTGGACAGACCCACAGCCAAGTCCTCTGGGACCACGGACTCCTGCAGCTTATCATGGCCTGAGCTGGGTGTCTACGGGACCCTGGTTTCTGTGGGTCACATTTCTTTTTCTTAAACTATTCTGTGTCACTTAGCTTGTGAAGGGGCGATCATAAAATATTTTTGTGGACAATGGGATGTTTCTCATGGTACTGCTGTTACCATTCCAACTCATGGTGGGCCCGCGTGTGCTGAGTTGAACTGGTCCGTGGCGTTTTCAAGGCTGTGGTCTTTTGGGAGCTGATCACCGGGCCTGTTCTCTGTGGCACCTCCAGGGTAGTTTGCACCACCGATCTTTCAGGGAAACTGTCAGTGGCTCCCAGGGACTCCTAAGGCCCACAGTCTGAGTGTCAGGGAACCCTGAAAGATACTCATTGCTGACAAGCTGACTCTGACTCCTGCTAACATCTATGTGTGTCTGAATAGAATTGTTGTTCCACGGGCTTTTCAATGGCTCTCTTTTCAGGAGCGGATCACCAGGCCTTCCTTCCAAGGCACCTCCGAGCAGACTTGAACCTCTAACCTTCGGCTTAACTGTCCAGCACACTACCAGTCTGCACCGCCCAGGCCTCTCAGGGAACCTGAATCCTCTGGAATTATACATACGTATTTCTGTTCTCCGAAAATAAGGAAACAGTCTGGCATGAGATCTGCAAAGGGGTCCATGAACCCCACAAAAAGTAGCAGACACCAAACTGCTGATATCCTGCTCTTTCCTATGCTTAATACAGCCTGATCTTGGATTTCACTCAGGAAAAGACACAAGGGAAATGTCGTTTCTCTGGATGCCTGTCTGTGCAAGGCACTTCACGTGAACTCTCGCTTCCTTCTCATACTAACTTTTTAAGGGAGCCGCTGTCATCAGCCGCGTTTTTTCAGATCGGGAGACTGAGGACAGAGATCACAAGTTACTTCCAGTTGCTATCCAGTTGGTAAGAAGCATGGAAGTAAGATGAGTCAAACAGTAATAGCTGATGATTTGGAGAGCTTATTTGGTGTTGGGCGTTGTCCTAGACAGTACGTGTACACATACAGAGTTTTCATCTCTACTTCAACCCTCTGAGATGGATGCCGTTCACCGCGGCTGCTGTTAGCTGCCGTCGGGTCCTCCAGGACCCTGTGCACAATGGAAGGAATCACCGTCTGATCCCAAATCTTAACCAGGATCACCGGCATGATGGAGTCCATCGCCGCACCTCCTCTGTCAATCCATCTCACCGAGGGGTTCCACAGAGAGAAAACGGGGGCCATGTCTGACCTCAGACTCTAGGAAAATGGTCACAGGGCCAGCCCTGGGTGCAAGCTGCCCGCCCCCCTTCAGGTACTAATCCATCAGCAGGGCTCCCCGAGGAAGCAACACTCATTCTTACACCCTCTTTTATGGCTTTTACCTAGAATTGGTTTGAATAAATCAGTCTATAGCTCTGCCTATCCTGGTACCAGTTGTAAGAGAGCTTTATTTGCTCAGTGTCGAAAGCAGGTGTCAACGACCTTCCTCCCACTCCAGGGATGATGGGGGAAAAAAAGAAACAGAGACAGTGGGTGTGACAAAGGAAGGCGTCTCCAAATGAAGGTGTCTGAAGTCCCTGAGGATTTTGCAGTAACTGAGTCTCCTGCAAGGCCCACAGCTGGAGTGGGAGGTCCCAAGTGACTTGTGACCCTGCAGGAAGACCAAGCGGGGTCTCTCTGTTCCTGCTACTGAGGGGAGAAAGGAGTCTGCCATGCCCGCCTCGAAGTTCAGGAAGGTGAGGCTGGTCCCTCTGATTTCCCATTTCTTCTGATAAACTCTTAGAAACAGACAGCAAGAGCTAACCTCCGCTAACTTCTGAAGATGTGTCAGGCACTGTGCTAGGTCTCCATGTCACCTCCATTCAACAAGATCCCGGTCACAGCAGCTTTCTTTCCCTTCTCCAAATGCCCCAAATCCACACCAACCACAGGGTTTTTGCACGAGCTCTTCCTTCTGTCTCCTTCCAGCTTCCTTCTACACATCCAGCTCTGCACACTGGTTTCTTCTCTTCTTCCAACCTCTTCCAAAAAGCCACTTTCTCCAAGGGATCTTCCCGCCACACCCCAAAGTAAATGAAGCCTTAGCCACTCTTTTCCAATCAGCTGTTGGTGTTATCAGGTGTTGTTGAGTGTATTTTCAATCATAAACACCCCACACACCAGACTAGACATGCTCCATAAGATTTGCTGGGCTAGAATCTCTATGGAGCCACTAGGCGATTTGGAACTGTCAAGCTCTTTGACTGAGCCAAGCACTTATCTGCTCCTTTCTTCCATATCATTTTACAGCACAGAAGCCAGAGATGTCTTGGTTAGGGATGCAGATTCAGAAGCCAGAGGACTTAAGGTAATTTCTGCTGCTCCTCTTGCTAGCTGTGCCTCAGTTTCCCCATCTCTAAAATGGGAGTGTTAATAATATCTGCCTAATATGGAAACCTCTGAGTTGGAATTCACTCAATGGCACTGGGTTTGATTCCGTTTTAATGTGGAAACACTGGTGGCATCGTTGTTAAGTGCTACATCTGCTAACCAAACATTCAGCAGTTCAAATCCACCAGACAGTTCTTAGAAACTCTATGGGGCAGTTCTATGCTGGCCTATAAGTTGATATGAGTCAGAATCTACTCAACGGCAGTCGATTCAGTTTGGTTTGGAATGAGAATGTGGAATTCCCAGTGCATAGTGGTTAAGAGCTATGGCTGCCAACCAAAAGGTTCCCTTTAGGAACCCGAGAAGTAGTTTCGGGCTGGAGTCCAGAGCAGCCACTGTCTTATAGAGACACAGAGCCCATTTCTTCAGTTGCAGCCATGTCTGAGGGGATGGGGTAAAGTGGAGTGCTTTCTCAGGAGAATCTGTCTGCATAGACCATTACCCTGGCAGGAAACCCCAAACAGCCTTGTTCTCCAGCAACAACTGATTATGTTGGGCTCAGATCACTCTGGACATTTCTCTGCAGAAGCTGCAGGGGCAGTGCCTGGCTGTCCGGGCTGCTTCGGAACATCTGTGAAGGTAAAATGCCCTTTCTCATCGTGGGTTGGTCTACTGCTGGCTGAGATTAAAATGGGACTGACCACACCCACTCCCTCAGAGGGGCTGCCCTTGTCATTTCAGTGGTAGGTGCTCTTAGAGGATACTTTGGAGAGGTCAATTGCAGTCTCAGAAGCCCACTTGGTGCCAAAATCCTGACTGCAGGTGTGTGGAAAGGAGAGGTGACAAGTGGGAGCCAACTAGCACCTCACTTGACTTCTTTTGTTTACTCTGGGGCCACTGCTGTTGAGAAAAGAAGATCCCCCCAGACTCTTCATGAAATGCTATGGAGCACAGTTTTCCTCAGACACATGGGTCACCATGAGTTAGAGTCAGAGTTAGAATGAACATGATAGCAACCATTTGAAAGAAGAAAACAGTGATCCTGGGCTGAGTCTGATCCCCCCGGCTGTTCCCAGAGAAAGAAGGCGATCTCTTGCCGGAATCTGTGTATCAGCCTTCACCACTTGCTCAGCTGTCCCCAGGATCAGACAGCTTGATGTAGATGTCCGGGTGATTGCTGGGCAGAACCCAGCATCCAAAGTTAATAACTCATCAGAATTCCTGAAATCCACTTTTGGGTTCCCTGGTTAAGAGTACCTGGGCTTGGGACTAGAGTTGGGAAGATTTTTGTCAGTGTGGGTCTCCCCCGCAGAGATACGATCCCAATGTAGGGCTTTATCCTTTCTCTCTGGTGGTGAGCTACAAGAGGGTTTCCCAGCCTCAGCACCCCAGACATTTCAGGCGGAGTCGTTCTTGTTTGTGGAGTCTGTCCTGTGCATTGCAAGGTGTCAGGCAGCATCTCTGGCCTCTGTGCACAAGTTGCCAGTAGCGCCCCATCCTCAGCCATGACAACCAGAAACGTCTCCTATGGAAGGATTACATAAGGAAGTTCCCAGGATGGAACAGGGGCTGAAACACCAAATAGCTCCAGAGGTCCAATGGTCTTGCCTGGGCCAATGACGGAATCAATGACCATGTGCCAAAATTTCATTCCTGTTTGGTACTGGTGAGAGCATGAATGGCTGAGTTTATGTCATGAGGGTGACCCCCAACAAAATAAGCACAGCAAGAGGAAGACCTAGTGGAAGGGGCCTCCAGGACCCGCTGTTACTTCTGTGGTGAAGAAAAGTGTGTCCTGATTGATAACCACACCCAGACACAGGGAAAGACGGTGACTGTCGAAATTCTAGTAGCTGACGCTTCCAGAGCACTTCTGTGTGCAGAATGTGCTGCCTTCATGGCCTCATCTAGTCTCCAACAACCACAGCTTTACAATTCTGTTGTCTTTCCAAGTTTAAAGACCAGGGAATGAGTGGAGGTTCACAGAGAGGTTAAATGTCTTACCCATGGTCACCCAACAGATAAAGGACAGCTGGGCTTTGAACCCCCGTCTGTCTGCATCCAAGCAGCTCTGGTGATGAAGGAGTTATGCTCTGGACTGCTAACAGAAAGTGTGGTGGCTGAAACTCACCCAGCAGTCCCATGGGAGAAAGATCTGGTGATCTGCTTTCATGAAGATTGCAGCCGAAGAAACTGCATGCGGCAGTTCTAGTGTGTCACAAGGGATCACCGTCAGTCACAATCAACTCGACAGCACCCAGCAACAGTAACCACAGGGACCCAGAGATATTAATCTTGAAGTTTGTGTCAGTTTGATCAACGGGGTGCAAAGTGAACCTGTGAACCCAGGTGTAAGTTTTGTCCAAGGATCCTGGCGGTTCTTGGCCTCATAAATAAGTTCAGGAGTGGGCCAGTGGAGCCCAGAACCAAGCGTGGAACCCTTCTGAATTCTCAAAGCCAGCCATTCCCGGGGATGGGGATGGAAGACCTTTGCTGCACCATGGGCTCAGAGGGTGAGCCCGGTTACTTGCAGGCCTCATCTGCTTTGTGCTGAGTTGTTTTCTTGCTCAGGCCACCCACCTGTCTCAGGAGACCAACAGGGTGCACACCCAGAGCAAGGGAGGTGAGAGAGGGCACAGGGAAAGTGCCAGATGCTTCCAGGTCTGGATGTGGGCCACCTTGCTATGTGCTGCTCAGGAGGTAAAGGAAATGTCACATGAATATTCAGAGAACGACTTTGTATATTTCATCACGGTGAAGATGTATATAACAAAACATCAGTAATTCAGCAATTTGTGCATCTACAGTTTAGTGACGCTGGTTACGTTCTTGATGTTGTTGCAACCAGTATTGCTATCCTTTTCCAGTTTATTGTTCCACCACTTACAGAAGCTCAGGAACGCTCCCTCTGTCCTTCTCTCCCATCCCTGTAACTACTGGTAAGCTTTAGTTTCTATATATTTATTTTCCTGTTTAACTTGAGAGTGGCCATACAGTGTTTGTCTCTTTCCAACTGACTTATTTCACTCCGCATGATGTTTTCAAGGTTCATCTATGCTGTACCATGTATCAGGATTTCCTTTCGTTTATGGGTGAATAATGATGCATCTTGTGTTTGTAAAACATTTTGTTTATCCATTCATCTGCTGAGGTTAAGTGCTGTGTTCAAATCCGCCAGGCACTCCTGGGAAAGTCTATGGGGCAGTTCTACTCTTGCGTCTAGTGTCGCTATGAGTCAGACCCAACTGGACGGCAGTGTGGTTTTGGTTTTTATTCATCTGCTGATGGACATCTAGGTGTTTCTTCCTCTGGGCTGTTGTGAAAAGTGCTGCAATAAACACTGGTGTGCAAGTTGCTGTTTACATTTCTGCATTCGATTCTTTCGTGTGTATATAGAGGACTTTTTTTTTTTTAACAGCAGATAGACAGTGCCAAAATAGCTTGTCATTATTAGAGCTATAAATACACACACACACAAACCTACAAAATAACAATTGAGAACCCACCATGTGCTAGGTGCTTTGCATAAGTTGTCTTGATTTGATATCCCCCCTCCTCTCTAGTTTCAGTCCTGGAGGAAAGTACAAGGACTTTAGAGCATCCATGCAACATCTTCCCTTCTTCTAGGAGATACTTCCCTTTGCCCCTTCACCTGAAGAAGTCCTCACCGTCCAGGTCTCAGCTGGCTCTGATCTTTCCCGATCCTCAAGGCCAGGTAGCCCCAGAGCTTCTCCACTGCAGCCTTCTAGTTTCAGTGGAAAAGCACTTGGGTAATTATTTGCTAGTGTGTCTCCCCTATGTCTGCGACTGCAGGGGGGAAGGATCATGTGTCTCTGCCCATTGCCATTTCACCAAGTCCCGCAGAGCCAGAGGTGTTTCCCTTGGACTCCTGGGGTGCCCCATCCCTAAGTGGCCTGTCTGGCCCCATCTGCTCCTGTTTCTCTGCCCCAGCACTTGCCCAGGTGTGTCCAAGTTGCTCTGTGTTGTCATCGTGGCAAGAGCTTTCCCCAGAGACCTTCGGTTGGTTTCCATGTGAAGAAAAGCCAGGGCTGGTAGCTCTTCCCCACCTCCCACAGGGAGTCCCCAGCTCTAGTTGGGATCAACTTGATGGCAGTAGGTTTGGGTTTTGGGTTTGGGTACCAGAAGCGGAGTTGAGCAGCTACGTCCCCTTAGTTAGGAAAGCAGAAGAGGATATTTTGAAGTCTATCAGAGCTCATATTGCCTGAAACACCATTAATTTTTAAGTTACCCTCACATTTATGTAGGAACGTTTCCTCCTTGAAGTTCCAGCCAAGTGTGAAGCTTTATCCAGAAACCTCACTTGGTCTGAGAAGCGATGGTGTCTATGGTCCCATCCATCTTCTTGCGGTGAAGAGATGGAGCAGAGTCACCAGTCTGGGGCTTTGTCTTCTCTTGCTGGACCACTTAAATGATGCTGTGCAGCTACCGTTCATCTCATAGAAAACTAATCCATTCTCTGATAGATTTGGCTCCAGTTATGGGCTACCAGAAACAAGCGTGGCCCCAGCCAAGGAACAAACTTATCTGTTGTCTCACGCAAAAAGTCTGGCAATGAGGCCATCCTTAGGTTCCCAGAGGTTTCTTTCCCGGAGTCACGTCTACTACATGTTCTGTCTGAAAAATCTGTCTCTAATTAATCCTTAACATTCTACTCTTTGGGACTGATTTTGTGGCGTCAAATACTCACGTTCTCCAGGCATTTCTGGAACTTTGGGAGACCTGTTTCCCTTTCGGAAGATGTGACAGCCTGTTTCTGTAAAGATTTACAGCCTTGGAAACCCTGTGGGGCTGTGCTTCTCCATCCTATAAGGTTTCTCTCAGTTGGAACTGATTATACGGCAATGGGTTTGGTTTTGTTTGGTCTAGTGAATTAATGAGTGAGTCATTTGTTGGGAAACTGTCTCCCCCGCACTTTCAGGTGAAGGCATCGGGGTTGTCTTGATCACTGCCTGATGCTCAGCATCTGGCACGGTGCTTAAGTAGCACAGTAAATGTTCACTTAATAGCTGTTGCATGTATGAATGGGACATCTGGAGACCGAAGAACTCAGAACCAAAACCAAAAACCTGTTACCATCGAGCCAGTTCCGACTCATAGAGACCCTCTAGGACAGAGTAGAACGGCCCCCATAGGGAATCCAGGGAGTGGCTGGTAGATTCTAACTACTGCCCTTTTGGTTAGCAGCCGTAGCTCTTAACCACTGCACCACCGGCGCTCCAAGAAGTTGGGCATCAGCCAGACAGTGTGCATCTCACTTCCTTTGACTGCGCTGCCATGATGTCGGCTAACGGGAGTCTTGGCAGTCGATCCGCTGGAGTCTTGATGTGACAAACTCCTTTCTTTGGCCCACAAAGTAATACAACAAAAATGAAGGGTTGTCTAACTGAAGCCATCAAAATTAAAGAAAATTAAAAAATTTCAAGTGATGCTCACTCTAGTACACCATACAGTGAATGACCTCTTTTATTAATTCACTTCTTGCTAAAGCAACCAATGAAAATATTAAAAATTTGAGAAAAACAACCATTCATCATTTCTCACAACCCTGTCAGTCACAAATGTGGAAGAAGCTTACTTAGCTGGACAGTCCTGCACTCTGCTTGGTGTTGGCTGCAGTCACACTGTCACATAGAGACCTGGAGGGTGTCGGGTGATTTCAACGGTTCTTCACAATTTCGTCGATTCTGGAACACAGGATTAAGTTGCTTCTATGCTTTAAAAGTTGATAAAATAGAATGTCTGTGAATTGTTATTGTGTCAGAAACGTCTCTGAAACTTAATGAGTAGATATACAAAAGGCAGCACAAATGAAATTAATTTTGTTTCAATCTTTATTGTTTATTTTCATAATGAGGAGGAATGACATCTTCTATACTTGTGCTGTCCACCATCTGGGACTGATACAGATTGTTGAAGGACAAAGCCTACAAGGAAATCATCACTGCTGCTAAAAGTGGGTGTACAGTGTGACCTGGTACCCTGAAAGTGCCATACGTGACTTTGGAATTGCTGTCCGTCACGTACTGGTTCAGGCCTGGTCTGGTGGTTAAAAGGAAGGGAGACTTGTGCTCAGCAAACAAGAGAACGATTAACAAGACACAGTAATGTAAACTAGAATGTTTAAACCAGTGTGAGGGGGCTTCACGTAGCTAAGGTTACAGCGGTGTCATGTTGCCTTTCTACTTCTTCTTCAGAGAGTCAGGGCAGTAACAGGGACTGAAGAAACAGCTGAATAGCTGCCATCAGTTGGTCCTGCTGCAATACGAAAGGAGGAATGAAATCACTGTGTGTCATTTTGATAAGCAGGTTCCACTGTTCCAGGAAATGAAACATTTCAGGGCTTACAAGAATTCTTAGTTTTCAAATTTCAGTGTGGGCTACTTACAGAGTCCTCTGTCAGTTTGTTTAGAAGCAAAGCCAGCTCATTGCTCAGGTCACTTTCAGCTTCAGTAAGGAAGGTTTCACTAACCTTCTTCATGTCCTCGATGTTCTGAAACAAAAAGTCTGGTTCAGTCATCTCTGGTCCTAAACTTGGGCACGAACTTTCTAATTTTCAAGAGACGCTTATTGTTTATGCCAGAGAAAAGTACTCCACATAATCCAGGGAGGCCCAAACACCCACAAGCAGAACAGAAAGGATTCCAGTTGAGTTCAGGAGGTTCGATCGTCATATACTTGGCCTGAAACAATGGACTTGTGAACTGTTAAGGCCAGATGGAGCACAGAGAAAGAATCCCTTCGCATATCAATCAACATCCATAATTTTGAAAATCTCTAACAAACCTTCTAAAACCATTTACTACGGCGAACAATGTCACATGACTTCATTAGCACAAAAAATAATCTCTAATAGAGCCGCTTCAAGTTATGGAAAATGAAAATTACATCTTCAGTCTTTAATCCCCAGCCAACAGACGGCAATCGTGCGACTACGGGGGCAAAACGACTGTGTTGGGGGCTGTGGAGGGATGATAAAATGAATGATAAACCACCTCACCAGAAAAAGGATCACATAAGCAAGACTATCACAAACCAGTTTTATAATAAACAAGTATAGAAACACAACCTGGCATAGCCAGGCAGTGGAAAAGAAGATGAGTTCTGATGTAGCTGGCAAAAAAGTAAGATCCTCACAGGGGCAGAAAGGAGTAAAGTCTCGTAGCGGGAGAGCAGAAGCAACCGCATGGAAGCACGTGGCCCGTCCGGTCAGAGGAAGCAGTTCCTCTGGAGAGGTGGGAGTGGAGACAGAATGCAGGAACTGACCTTCAAAAAGGGGGTCCTGTTACTTGGGGGCTTGAACACCTACGGTTTCAGAGTAGGAAGAAGCTACCGAGAGTTTTCCAGGAGAGAAGGTATATGTTTCAGGAAGATAACACTGCAGACCTCTCTATGAAGGACGGACTAGAGAAGAGAGAAATCCAGTGGGAGAGTTCCAACAGCATGGACAGGACTGACCAGGTCCAGGACTGGGACAGCAGCAGTGGGAATTCAAAAAACGGAGCAAGTGACAGAAGCACTGCACAGGTTCCAATCCCGGGGCTTTACAGGGAACCAGATGGGAAGGATAAGGGGAAGAGTCAGGGGTCACACTAACGTCTCTGCCCTCAGTGGTCACATTTAGCAGTCATACTTAGAAGAAATCCTTTCCAGAACTACATCAGGTCTTCCCGTCAAGGAATACATGTTTCTCCAGGAGTGTTACAGCAGTCCAGCAAGTTCTCTACTTCGAAAGACTTACTTTGTGACACACTTTTCAGGTATTTAATCTGTTTTAGGAGTTTTGTCAAACTGTCCCAACTAGTTCACCAGAGCGACATTTCAGCATGGTTTTGAAAGAGGTTATGTAAAGGAATCCATCCGACCCATCAGACAGGGGCATACACAGGGTTCCCACTGATGTCTCCACAAGTGTCTCTGCTTGAACAAGAAGCCAGTGTCACTAAACACACTGTGCTCATGTGAAAAGGTGACAGTAGACAGTTGCCAGTCTACAAATGCTTCATCCTCTGCTGGGTTTTGCATTCGAATATATGTTTGCGTCATCTCTGAATAACCCCCACAGAGCCACTAAGGAATCCTGAGAGTCAGAGCAGACTGAGCGCTCATGTAAAATCAGGAACAATTCAAAACGGAGAAGGTTATGAATTTAAAATGCCCGACAAAAAGCATTTTCTCCCATAAATCTCAAAGCAAACAAACACTGTCTCCCAGAAGTTACAAAGAAAACACAGTGTGCTCCCATACACACATGATGCTTTAAAAGAATGTTTTCTGTTACCAAGTACAACAGACCTTCATGAATTGCTCCTGAAGAGATTTAATTTCTCTCTGTTTCTGTTTCTGAAGAGTTCTACATTGCTGTAAAAGCCTTCGGTGCTGTTCAAGCATTACCTACAAGCATCAGAAATAGGTAAGATGTAGCAAAACAACATGTACACTAAGTTTAAAAGGACTAACAGGGAAATCGCTACTTTCAACATCTGCCTCTCTCTCTCTAACCCACTCTGAGGAGAACATCCGTCCTCAAAGGCAACGTCTCCTCCACTACCTTTACCCTTCACTGGTGATCCCAGTTATTTCACTATACGGATGACACCAAAGAGGGCTTCCAGCCCATCCTCATGTCCTCTGTCTTTTCTCCTGTAGGAACAATCCTGGCTGACCCAAACCAGCTTGGACTCCTGCCCACCAGTTAGCATCCAGGCTCAAGACAACTGTTCAGCAACTGTAACCCCCTCTCAAGTTTTCCTTTTCTCCCTCTAGAAAACTCCCATCGGCCTACAAACTTCTTGCTATTTCTCCAGTTCAATCAACAACAGACAGTGCTTCCCTCCCCAGCTACCGCCCCATTGCTATCTGCACTGTTCTCACGTGTACTCATCGGGCTTTCCGCCCTCTCTCTCACCAAACCCATGTTCATTTACGGCACCGACACCGTGCACGTTGCCAAATCCTCCTCACCTGAACCAAATCTCCTCCTCGGTATAAAGCTTTGTTCACCATGTCATCTGTCTTCTCTTGTTTTTCTCTACCTGGGACGTCACTCGTTCTCATCTCCTTTACTGGGTCTCCTTCACCCACAGGAAGTACCTAAGCATTGGTGATCTGCCCCCAAACCAGTCACTGGAAGCTCTATGGAGCACAGTTCCACTCTGAGACTGACGGGTTTGACAAGAGTCGGGTGGGCTTGACGGCTACCCTTTTCTAGTGTGTTTGTTTGCCTATGCTTCCGTAATTCACAGTCCCATGGGCCAAAACATACAGCCAACTGTGAGTAATGAAACTGAGCTCAGCTCCGGGGGTCTGCTATAAGCCTAAGCTCTCCATTCTTTCCCACTTGAGGCTGTGTTACAACAGATGACTTCTAAAGCTAAGCCTCATACCCACCATGAAGCGTACTTCATATTCTTCAGCTTTCTTTAAATCTGTATCCCACTGCTGCAACAAAGCCAGAAGCTGCTCATTGAATTTTTTAGTAAGATCCAGTCTGTAAAACACAAGAATGAGCACTGTCACATTTCATACCAAGATGAAAAAGTAGGCACTTTCAAAGTGAAGTTCATTTGATTAGGTAATGTCCATATATTCCAGTCGATATAGGCAATGTTGGGTCAGCAGCATTGGAAACACATTTGATAGTCTTCAAAACTCAGGCATCACTTCAAAAGGCATGCGTAACTGTCCCCTTCTTTTTATACTACGGAGACCCTGGTGGTGTAGCCAGTAAGCACTATGGCTCCTAATTAAAAGGTCGACAGTTCAAATCCACCAGGTGCTCCTTGGAAACCACGGAGGACGGTTTTACTCTGGCCTGCAGGGTTGCTGCGAGTTGGAATCGACTGGGCAGCAACGAGACTTTTTATTCTAAAATTTATTCTGCAGAAGAAGATGGGAATAACAGCAGCTTAAACATTCACTTGGGGAACTTGAAAGTAAAATGAGTGATTTACTGATTCCAAAGATACTGTTTTTCCTAACAGGAGTAAGATAGAGGCTATCTCACATCCCTCAGCTCTTGAAAACTGTGGGAGTTTTATGGCCTAAGTTAAATTTCCAGGAAAACAAAATCATTCTTTTTCTCCAAAATGTTTAATTTCCATTTTCTTTCCATGAGTAACACACAGGTCCCTGCAGGATCAACAGATCTGATGGGGTCCGTTTTTCACATAAGGGTTCCAAACAAGAATGTTTCATTTATGCTTCCCCCAGCTGGACACAGCAAACATTTTCTACACGCGAATAGGGAACTCGGTTCCGTTAAAATATACAAACTGTTTACAACCCAAGATTGGCCTTTCACCACGTTACTGAAGAAAGTCGACCGACAATTTGGTATTTACCTTTCATTCAGCTTGCACACTGCTAGACGGCATGTAAAGAAGTTGACAGTCAGAAACCCACTGCCACTGAGCCGATTCTGACTCAGCAGAACCGCCGTGGGGCTTCCCAGGCGTTACTCTCTATGGAAGCAGGCTGCCACATCTCCCTCCTGAGGAGTGGCTGCTGGGTTTCCACCGCCAACCTTTCGGTTAGCATCTAAGTGCTCAACCACTGCACCACCAGGGTTCCTTACAGCCAGAAAATCCAACTGTTATTTGAAAGGCCATTCGACTGTCTTCTAGGAAAAATACCCCACTTCACTGAAAGAACGAGGTTATAGGTCTAGAGAATTTATTAGGTTAGAGAAATATCAAGCCAAATATATTTCACTCAAGACTCCAATAAACAGAACATAATAGAATTTTTCTGAAGTACTCTGTACCCACGAATACTAGGAATTAATACAAATGTCTTCCTCTGAATCATTAGCAATGTTACCTTTGCTCTTTTTGTGTTTTCCAAATTTCCTCCAGTTTCTGGTTAGTGACTTCCAAAGCAGCACTGGTATTCACTTCAAGTCTTCTTCTCTTTGCAAGAACAACCTTAGTAATGTGGTCTAAATTGAAAATATTAAAATTTATGCAGAGCAGTCTTTAGTGTACACATATTGAAATCCATATGGGTAATGCTGGGTCTAACTATTTGCAAAGATTTGATGGTTAATAACTGGGCATCATTTGAAAAGGTGAGCTGATTTGTTCCCTTTGTTTTTTCCTTGAAAATATTCAGTTACTACTCTCTCAATTCTAAGCTTTCTCAGTGGAGACAGATGTTCAGCTTACGGGTGTTTTTGTTTTTGTTTGTTTGTTTTTAAAGCCTTAAGAAGATATTTTCCATTTTCCAGAGGGTGTATAAAAGGGCTCCAGGACTGGCTTTACTGTCCCAATGAGAAAGCTGTAAAGATCTTTCAATTCAAAGGACACATGCAGATGACATATTGTTATCAGTCACTGTGTAAAACACATAAAATATTCTCTTCAATCATCTCAAAAGGAGAAGTAAGCAAATCAAGGAAAAACCTGAAATCTAGCCAGTGAAACTATGCATATATTTCACTCAGGAAAAAAATGACCACAGATAGAAAATTCCAACCTTAAGTAAACAAATTTGTTGGAGAACATCTAACTAAATACTTCTGTGGAACTGTTCATATGACATTTTTACCCCTAATTGCTTCACTTCATACACTGTTTGTTAGTTCAGAGAAGGTTTTGCTAAGCACACGATTTTCTCCCGTGGCTCTACCGTTCGTAGTTAGTTTTCAGTAAGCATGAAGGAGCTGCACTATAATGCAAGTGTTTTATACTTCCACTATGGATCTACAATAATTTACATGAGAACTCAAAAAACCAGAACTTCTTCACCACCAAATACAGCAAAGCCTTCGAAACTACTTGCTGGAACTCATTTATCCAGATAAAAGGCCCAAACCCGAGTCAGACTTATTTTTCAGATCCCTATCCCCCAGCACCGTTACTCTAACCATCAGTGACATGCCAATGCAAAAGTTAGCATGTTCTGGATCTGAGTACGCATCAATCACCAGATAGCCACGGTGCCTTTAGCTGTCCAATAAACAGTGCATTAATTTAAAAGTAGAGACTTCAGAGGTTCCTATGCAGACGTAAAGAAGGATAGAAGTGTCTCCCACCCATTTATTTCTCATGTCCCACTGTCCACTACATTCACACCTGTAGGAAGACCCATCACTCTCCCCTGAGCAAAGCTAGAACCGTTTTCGGTGTTCACAGAAATAATTAGAAAAGCTAAGGGAGGAAATTGATGAAGACTCAATCACATCAAATGCCTATGCAAAATTCTAGGCACGAGAACAACGAATTAAATGCCAATCTTATAGCCGGCTGACTACCTTTCCCTGTTATTCCAGTTACATGATTTACAGCAATTTACAGCAATATTGTTTAAATGTCACTGTCTCCTAAAACTTACCTCGAAATGTTTCCAATAGATCCTGTACTTCTTCCCTAAGAAGAAATTACGTGATCAGTTTTTCATTAAGGACACAAAAATGACATGCTTGTTCAGTAAGAAATAGCTGATGCCAACTGTCCTTCATACAGTGCTAGCTAAAGGAACCAAAGGAGACTTTTCTTAAAGAACTCAACCCTCCGGGCAAGCTCTGTTTGAACACATTACCGGACTTCTTCATCAAGTGGTTCTGCAGCTGGCCTTTTTGTTCCATGGGCATCAGGGACTGGCGTCTTTGCTTGATTAAAAAGAAAAACATATTTAAATTTAGGATGCTGTCCTGGTAATTTTCAGTGGCATCACAGCTGCATTTCTGGAGGCTTTGGGGATTTTTTGGGTTTTAAAACAAATTACAAAGAGACAAAGGTAAAGTGCTTTAGGTTCCACGCTTGCCAAGATGTTAGTTGGGGACAGTGTACCTGCCATTCCATTCTGGTTAGAATCCCTCAGATCTTTCGGCTCTTCCTTGCCAGGGGCTCCTGTGTCCTCATCCTTCACGGAGGATCGCTTGGCTCTCGCCTTTCCCTTTCTTCCGGTGGATTCCATAATTAGATTCTGTTCGCTGACTTGAAAGACAGATGGCTTAAACTTTTCAAGCTCAAATACACTATTTAAACAATCGGGTAACTTTTCATAATATCGCCCAAGGGTCACCTTGGTTCAAAACCAGTTTTGCAGTCTCCTTTGTCTGTTGGACCAGGAGGTGACACAGTTGACCGTGACAGGGTCAACCATGACTCCACATTGGGACGTGTCAGTTCTGGTCCTGCCTCTGCCAGATCCCAGCAGGCTATTTAGGGCAGAACCCGGTGACAAAGTGACAACCTGACAGCTGGGGGGCTGCCCCCGAGCAGACTCGAGCCAAGTCTGAAGCAACAGAGACGTCAAATCAAGACTTGCGCCCACTTGGCTTCGGAGAGGGAACGTCCGCCCAGGCCTTCGGCACGTCTCGGGGACAAACGAGGGGCCCTTGGTCCCTGTCGCGGTCCCTGGGAGGACGAAGCCCCGCCCTCTTCACCGTCCCCTCCCCCCTCCCCGCAGCTCTCGTCCCCCCTCGTCCCCGCAGCTCCCCTCCCCTCACCCTTCGTCACCCTTCTCTCCGCCAGACCCTGCCGCCCAGCCGACCCCCGTCCCACGAAGGCCCTCAGAGAGGCCCGGCCTGACCGCCGCCTTCCGGTCAGCAGCCGGGCTCAAGCTCCCGGGAACAGTCGCCTCCCTGGGCCCAGCTGCCTGGTGGGCTCCCAGGCTGCACTCACATCTCTCTTGAAGCTGATGAACGCGACGGCCCCCGTGGGCGCCCACGGACCCAGTCACCCCACTCCCCCGCCGCTCCTCACCAGACACGCGCTGCGTCCACGACGCTCTCAACGTGGCCACCGCCAGGCTCCTCTCAGGCGCTGATTGGCCGGCCCAGCGCGCATGCCGGAGGCGGGGCCTCGGCGGAGCCCCGCCCCCGGCAGCCAGTTCCTGCAGGCTGGCTTCCGGGGTTTCTGATTTCCTCCCTTGTTTCCTCCCTTGTTTTATTTTATTTTTGGTTTATAATAATTTTTTGTTGTGATGAGATGAAAGTATGCGATCCAAATCAATTTTGCATGCCCACTTATGTGCAGCTCCAACTGCTCTGCTCTCCCAGTGACAGCACTTTCCTCCTTTTCACGCTACACTTCTAGTGTCATCTTAACCAGCACCTGTCCTCTCCTCTCTACCACTTTTCTCCCATCTAGAAAGAAACCGGTAGGATAGCCTCTTATAAATGCATAAACCCATAATATACACGTACTATATGCTCACACATTTGTATTAATTCTTAGTATTCGTGGGTACAGAGTACTTCAGAAAAATTCTATTATGTTCTGTTTATTGGAGTCTTGAGTGAAATATATTTGGCTTGATATTTCTCTAACCTAATAAATTCTCTAGACCTATAACCTCGTTCTTTCAGTGAAGTGGGGTATTTTTCCTAGAAGACAGTCGAATGGCCTTTCAAATAACAGTTGGATTTTCTGGCTGTAAGGAACCCTGGTGGTGCAGTGGTTGAGCACTTAGATGCTAACCGAAAGGTTGGCGGTGGAAACCCAGCAGCCACTCCTCAGGAGGGAGATGTGGCAGCCTGCTTCCATAGAGAGTAACGCCTGGGAAGCCCCACGGCGGTTCTGCTGAGTCAGAATCGGCTCAGTGGCAGTGGGTTTCTGACTGTCAACTTCTTTACATGCCGTCTAGCAGTGTGCAAGCTGAATGAAAGGTAAATACCAAATTGTCGGTCGACTTTCTTCAGTAACGTGGTGAAAGGCCAATCTTGGGTTGTAAACAGTTTGTATATTTTAACGGAACCGAGTTCCCTATTCGCGTGTAGAAAATGTTTGCTGTGTCCAGCTGGGGGAAGCATAAATGAAACATTCTTGTTTGGAACCCTTATGTGAAAAACGGACCCCATCAGATCTGTTGATCCTGCAGGGACCTGTGTGTTACTCATGGAAAGAAAATGGAAATTAAACATTTTGGAGAAAAAGAATGATTTTGTTTTCCTGGAAATTTAACTTAGGCCATAAAACTCCCACAGTTTTCAAGAGCTGAGGGATGTGAGATAGCCTCTATCTTACTCCTGTTAGGAAAAACAGTATCTTTGGAATCAGTAAATCACTCATTTTACTTTCAAGTTCCCCAAGTGAATGTTTAAGCTGCTGTTATTCCCATCTTCTTCTGCAGAATAAATTTTAGAATAAAAAGTCTCGTTGCTGCCCAGTCGATTCCAACTCGCAGCAACCCTGCAGGCCAGAGTAAAACCGTCCTCCGTGGTTTCCAAGGAGCACCTGGTGGATTTGAACTGTCGACCTTTTAATTAGGAGCCATAGTGCTTACTGGCTACACCACCAGGGTCTCCGTAGTATAAAAAGAAGGGGACAGTTACGCATGCCTTTTGAAGTGATGCCTGAGTTTTGAAGACTATCAAATGTGTTTCCAATGCTGCTGACCCAACATTGCCTATATCGACTGGAATATATGGACATTACCTAATCAAATGAACTTCACTTTGAAAGTGCCTACTTTTTCATCTTGGTATGAAATGTGACAGTGCTCATTCTTGTGTTTTACAGACTGGATCTTACTAAAAAATTCAATGAGCAGCTTCTGGCTTTGTTGCAGCAGTGGGATACAGATTTAAAGAAAGCTGAAGAATATGAAGTACGCTTCATGGTGGGTATGAGGCTTAGCTTTAGAAGTCATCTGTTGTAACACAGCCTCAAGTGGGAAAGAATGGAGAGCTTAGGCTTATAGCAGACCCCCGGAGCTGAGCTCAGTTTCATTACTCACAGTTGGCTGTATGTTTTGGCCCATGGGACTGTGAATTACGGAAGCATAGGCAAACAAACACACTAGAAAAGGGTAGCCGTCAAGCCCACCCGACTCTTGTCAAACCCGTCAGTCTCAGAGTGGAACTGTGCTCCATAGAGCTTCCAGTGACTGGTTTGGGGGCAGATCACCAATGCTTAGGTACTTCCTGTGGGTGAAGGAGACCCAGTAAAGGAGATGAGAACGAGTGACGTCCCAGGTAGAGAAAAACAAGAGAAGACAGATGACATGGTGAACAAAGCTTTATACCGAGGAGGAGATTTGGTTCAGGTGAGGAGGATTTGGCAACGTGCACGGTGTCGGTGCCGTAAATGAACATGGGTTTGGTGAGAGAGAGGGCGGAAAGCCCGATGAGTACACGTGAGAACAGTGCAGATAGCAATGGGGCGGTAGCTGGGGAGGGAAGCACTGTCTGTTGTTGATTGAACTGGAGAAATAGCAAGAAGTTTGTAGGCCGATGGGAGTTTTCTAGAGGGAGAAAAGGAAAACTTGAGAGGGGGTTACAGTTGCTGAACAGTTGTCTTGAGCCTGGATGCTAACTGGTGGGCAGGAGTCCAAGCTGGTTTGGGTCAGCCAGGATTGTTCCTACAGGAGAAAAGACAGAGGACATGAGGATGGGCTGGAAGCCCTCTTTGGTGTCATCCGTATAGTGAAATAACTGGGATCACCAGTGAAGGGTAAAGGTAGTGGAGGAGACGTTGCCTTTGAGGACGGATGTTCTCCTCAGAGTGGGTTAGAGAGAGAGAGGCAGATGTTGAAAGTAGCGATTTCCCTGTTAGTCCTTTTAAACTTAGTGTACATGTTGTTTTGCTACATCTTACCTATTTCTGATGCTTGTAGGTAATGCTTGAACAGCACCGAAGGCTTTTACAGCAATGTAGAACTCTTCAGAAACAGAAACAGAGAGAAATTAAATCTCTTCAGGAGCAATTCATGAAGGTCTGTTGTACTTGGTAACAGAAAACATTCTTTTAAAGCATCATGTGTGTATGGGAGCACACTGTGTTTTCTTTGTAACTTCTGGGAGACAGTGTTTGTTTGCTTTGAGATTTATGGGAGAAAATGCTTTTTGTCGGGCATTTTAAATTCATAACCTTCTCCGTTTTGAATTGTTCCTGATTTTACATGAGCGCTCAGTCTGCTCTGACTCTCAGGATTCCTTAGTGGCTCTGTGGGGGTTATTCAGAGATGACGCAAACATATATTCGAATGCAAAACCCAGCAGAGGATGAAGCATTTGTAGACTGGCAACTGTCTACTGTCACCTTTTCACATGAGCACAGTGTGTTTAGTGACACTGGCTTCTTGTTCAAGCAGAGACACTTGTGGAGACATCAGTGGGAACCCTGTGTATGCCCCTGTCTGATGGGTCGGATGGATTCCTTTACATAACCTCTTTCAAAACCATGCTGAAATGTCGCTCTGGTGAACTAGTTGGGACAGTTTGACAAAACTCCTAAAACAGATTAAATACCTGAAAAGTGTGTCACAAAGTAAGTCTTTTGAAGTAGAGAACTTGCTGGACTGCTGTAACACTCCTGGAGAAACATGTATTCCTTGACGGGAAGACCTGATGTAGTTCTGGAAAGGATTTCTTCTAAGTATGACTGCTAAATGTGACCACTGAGGGCAGAGACGTTAGTGTGACCCCTGACTCTTCCCCTTATCCTTCCCATCTGGTTCCCTGTAAAGCCCCGGGATTGGAACCTGTGCAGTGCTTCTGTCACTTGCTCCGTTTTTTGAATTCCCACTGCTGCTGTCCCAGTCCTGGACCTGGTCAGTCCTGTCCATGCTGTTGGAACTCTCCCACTGGATTTCTCTCTTCTCTAGTCCGTCCTTCATAGAGAGGTCTGCAGTGTTATCTTCCTGAAACATATACCTTCTCTCCTGGAAAACTCTCGGTAGCTTCTTCCTACTCTGAAACCGTAGGTGTTCAAGCCCCCAAGTAACAGGACCCCCTTTTTGAAGGTCAGTTCCTGCATTCTGTCTCCACTCCCACCTCTCCAGAGGAACTGCTTCCTCTGACCGGACGGGCCACGTGCTTCCATGCGGTTGCTTCTGCTCTCCCGCTACGAGACTTTACTCCTTTCTGCCCCTGTGAGGATCTTACTTTTTTGCCAGCTACATCAGAACTCATCTTCTTTTCCACTGCCTGGCTATGCCAGGTTGTGTTTCTATACTTGTTTATTATAAAACTGGTTTGTGATAGTCTTGCTTATGTGATCCTTTTTCTGGTGAGGTGGTTTATCATTCATTTTATCATCCCTCCACAGCCCCCAACACAGTCGTTTTGCCCCCGTAGTCGCACGATTGCCGTCTGTTGGCTGGGGATTAAAGACTGAAGATGTAATTTTCATTTTCCATAACTTGAAGCGGCTCTATTAGAGATTATTTTTTGTGCTAATGAAGTCATGTGACATTGTTCGCCGTAGTAAATGGTTTTAGAAGGTTTGTTAGAGATTTTCAAAATTATGGATGTTGATTGATATGCGAAGGGATTCTTTCTCTGTGCTCCATCTGGCCTTAACAGTTCACAAGTCCATTGTTTCAGGCCAAGTATATGACGATCGAACCTCCTGAACTCAACTGGAATCCTTTCTGTTCTGCTTGTGGGTGTTTGGGCCTCCCTGGATTATGTGGAGTACTTTTCTCTGGCATAAACAATAAGCGTCTCTTGAAAATTAGAAAGTTCGTGCCCAAGTTTAGGACCAGAGATGACTGAACCAGACTTTTTGTTTCAGAACATCGAGGACATGAAGAAGGTTAGTGAAACCTTCCTTACTGAAGCTGAAAGTGACCTGAGCAATGAGCTGGCTTTGCTTCTAAACAAACTGACAGAGGACTCTGTAAGTAGCCCACACTGAAATTTGAAAACTAAGAATTCTTGTAAGCCCTGAAATGTTTCATTTCCTGGAACAGTGGAACCTGCTTATCAAAATGACACACAGTGATTTCATTCCTCCTTTCGTATTGCAGCAGGACCAACTGATGGCAGCTATTCAGCTGTTTCTTCAGTCCCTGTTACTGCCCTGACTCTCTGAAGAAGAAGTAGAAAGGCAACATGACACCGCTGTAACCTTAGCTACGTGAAGCCCCCTCACACTGGTTTAAACATTCTAGTTTACATTACTGTGTCTTGTTAATCGTTCTCTTGTTTGCTGAGCACAAGTCTCCCTTCCTTTTAACCACCAGACCAGGCCTGAACCAGTACGTGACGGACAGCAATTCCAAAGTCACGTATGGCACTTTCAGGGTACCAGGTCACACTGTACACCCACTTTTAGCAGCAGTGATGATTTCCTTGTAGGCTTTGTCCTTCAACAATCTGTATCAGTCCCAGATGGTGGACAGCACAAGTATAGAAGATGTCATTCCTCCTCATTATGAAAATAAACAATAAAGATTGAAACAAAATTAATTTCATTTGTGCTGCCTTTTGTATATCTACTCATTAAGTTTCAGAGACGTTTCTGACACAATAACAATTCACAGACATTCTATTTTATCAACTTTTAAAGCATAGAAGCAACTTAATCCTGTGTTCCAGAATCGACGAAATTGTGAAGAACCGTTGAAATCACCCGACACCCTCCAGGTCTCTATGTGACAGTGTGACTGCAGCCAACACCAAGCAGAGTGCAGGACTGTCCAGCTAAGTAAGCTTCTTCCACATTTGTGACTGACAGGGTTGTGAGAAATGATGAATGGTTGTTTTTCTCAAATTTTTAATATTTTCATTGGTTGCTTTAGCAAGAAGTGAATTAATAAAAGAGGTCATTCACTGTATGGTGTACTAGAGTGAGCATCACTTGAAATTTTTTAATTTTCTTTAATTTTGATGGCTTCAGTTAGACAACCCTTCATTTTTGTTGTATTACTTTGTGGGCCAAAGAAAGGAGTTTGTCACATCAAGACTCCAGCGGATCGACTGCCAAGACTCCCGTTAGCCGACATCATGGCAGCGCAGTCAAAGGAAGTGAGATGCACACTGTCTGGCTGATGCCCAACTTCTTGGAGCGCCGGTGGTGCAGTGGTTAAGAGCTACGGCTGCTAACCAAAAGGGCAGTAGTTAGAATCTACCAGCCACTCCCTGGATTCCCTATGGGGGCCGTTCTACTCTGTCCTAGAGGGTCTCTATGAGTCGGAACTGGCTCGATGGTAACAGGTTTTTGGTTTTGGTTCTGAGTTCTTCGGTCTCCAGATGTCCCATTCATACATGCAACAGCTATTAAGTGAACATTTACTGTGCTACTTAAGCACCGTGCCAGATGCTGAGCATCAGGCAGTGATCAAGACAACCCCGATGCCTTCACCTGAAAGTGCGGGGGAGACAGTTTCCCAACAAATGACTCACTCATTAATTCACTAGACCAAACAAAACCAAACCCATTGCCGTATAATCAGTTCCAACTGAGAGAAACCTTATAGGATGGAGAAGCACAGCCCCACAGGGTTTCCAAGGCTGTAAATCTTTACAGAAACAGGCTGTCACATCTTCCGAAAGGGAAACAGGTCTCCCAAAGTTCCAGAAATGCCTGGAGAACGTGAGTATTTGACGCCACAAAATCAGTCCCAAAGAGTAGAATGTTAAGGATTAATTAGAGACAGATTTTTCAGACAGAACATGTAGTAGACGTGACTCCGGGAAAGAAACCTCTGGGAACCTAAGGATGGCCTCATTGCCAGACTTTTTGCGTGAGACAACAGATAAGTTTGTTCCTTGGCTGGGGCCACGCTTGTTTCTGGTAGCCCATAACTGGAGCCAAATCTATCAGAGAATGGATTAGTTTTCTATGAGATGAACGGTAGCTGCACAGCATCATTTAAGTGGTCCAGCAAGAGAAGACAAAGCCCCAGACTGGTGACTCTGCTCCATCTCTTCACCGCAAGAAGATGGATGGGACCATAGACACCATCGCTTCTCAGACCAAGTGAGGTTTCTGGATAAAGCTTCACACTTGGCTGGAACTTCAAGGAGGAAACGTTCCTACATAAATGTGAGGGTAACTTAAAAATTAATGGTGTTTCAGGCAATATGAGCTCTGATAGACTTCAAAATATCCTCTTCTGCTTTCCTAACTAAGGGGACGTAGCTGCTCAACTCCGCTTCTGGTACCCAAACCCAAAACCCAAACCTACTGCCATCAAGTTGATCCCAACTAGAGCTGGGGACTCCCTGTGGGAGGTGGGGAAGAGCTACCAGCCCTGGCTTTTCTTCACATGGAAACCAACCGAAGGTCTCTGGGGAAAGCTCTTGCCACGATGACAACACAGAGCAACTTGGACACACCTGGGCAAGTGCTGGGGCAGAGAAACAGGAGCAGATGGGGCCAGACAGGCCACTTAGGGATGGGGCACCCCAGGAGTCCAAGGGAAACACCTCTGGCTCTGCGGGACTTGGTGAAATGGCAATGGGCAGAGACACATGATCCTTCCCCCCTGCAGTCGCAGACATAGGGGAGACACACTAGCAAATAATTACCCAAGTGCTTTTCCACTGAAACTAGAAGGCTGCAGTGGAGAAGCTCTGGGGCTACCTGGCCTTGAGGATCGGGAAAGATCAGAGCCAGCTGAGACCTGGACGGTGAGGACTTCTTCAGGTGAAGGGGCAAAGGGAAGTATCTCCTAGAAGAAGGGAAGATGTTGCATGGATGCTCTAAAGTCCTTGTACTTTCCTCCAGGACTGAAACTAGAGAGGAGGGGGGATATCAAATCAAGACAACTTATGCAAAGCACCTAGCACATGGTGGGTTCTCAATTGTTATTTTGTAGGTTTGTGTGTGTGTGTATTTATAGCTCTAATAATGACAAGCTATTTTGGCACTGTCTATCTGCTGTTAAAAAAAAAAAAGTCCTCTATATACACACGAAAGAATCGAATGCAGAAATGTAAACAGCAACTTGCACACCAGTGTTTATTGCAGCACTTTTCACAACAGCCCAGAGGAAGAAACACCTAGATGTCCATCAGCAGATGAATAAAAACCAAAACCACACTGCCGTCCAGTTGGGTCTGACTCATAGCGACACTAGACGCAAGAGTAGAACTGCCCCATAGACTTTCCCAGGAGTGCCTGGCGGATTTGAACACAGCACTTAACCTCAGCAGATGAATGGATAAACAAAATGTTTTACAAACACAAGATGCATCATTATTCACCCATAAACGAAAGGAAATCCTGATACATGGTACAGCATAGATGAACCTTGAAAACATCATGCGGAGTGAAATAAGTCAGTTGGAAAGAGACAAACACTGTATGGCCACTCTCAAGTTAAACAGGAAAATAAATATATAGAAACTAAAGCTTACCAGTAGTTACAGGGATGGGAGAGAAGGACAGAGGGAGCGTTCCTGAGCTTCTGTAAGTGGTGGAACAATAAACTGGAAAAGGATAGCAATACTGGTTGCAACAACATCAAGAACGTAACCAGCGTCACTAAACTGTAGATGCACAAATTGCTGAATTACTGATGTTTTGTTATATACATCTTCACCGTGATGAAATATACAAAGTCGTTCTCTGAATATTCATGTGACATTTCCTTTACCTCCTGAGCAGCACATAGCAAGGTGGCCCACATCCAGACCTGGAAGCATCTGGCACTTTCCCTGTGCCCTCTCTCACCTCCCTTGCTCTGGGTGTGCACCCTGTTGGTCTCCTGAGACAGGTGGGTGGCCTGAGCAAGAAAACAACTCAGCACAAAGCAGATGAGGCCTGCAAGTAACCGGGCTCACCCTCTGAGCCCATGGTGCAGCAAAGGTCTTCCATCCCCATCCCCGGGAATGGCTGGCTTTGAGAATTCAGAAGGGTTCCACGCTTGGTTCTGGGCTCCACTGGCCCACTCCTGAACTTATTTATGAGGCCAAGAACCGCCAGGATCCTTGGACAAAACTTACACCTGGGTTCACAGGTTCACTTTGCACCCCGTTGATCAAACTGACACAAACTTCAAGATTAATATCTCTGGGTCCCTGTGGTTACTGTTGCTGGGTGCTGTCGAGTTGATTGTGACTGACGGTGATCCCTTGTGACACACTAGAACTGCCGCATGCAGTTTCTTCGGCTGCAATCTTCATGAAAGCAGATCACCAGATCTTTCTCCCATGGGACTGCTGGGTGAGTTTCAGCCACCACACTTTCTGTTAGCAGTCCAGAGCATAACTCCTTCATCACCAGAGCTGCTTGGATGCAGACAGACGGGGGTTCAAAGCCCAGCTGTCCTTTATCTGTTGGGTGACCATGGGTAAGACATTTAACCTCTCTGTGAACCTCCACTCATTCCCTGGTCTTTAAACTTGGAAAGACAACAGAATTGTAAAGCTGTGGTTGTTGGAGACTAGATGAGGCCATGAAGGCAGCACATTCTGCACACA
The DNA here is from genome assembly GCA_028571685.1 of Heterohyrax brucei. Lineage (NCBI taxonomy): Eukaryota > Metazoa > Chordata > Mammalia > Hyracoidea > Procaviidae > Heterohyrax > Heterohyrax brucei. Next base: position 193,714,889 of record CM053166.1, read on the forward strand.
GAAGTGCTCTGGAAGCGTCAGCTACTAGAATTTCGACAGTCACCGTCTTTCCCTGTGTCTGGGTGTGGTTATCAATCAGGACACACTTTTCTTCACCACAGAAGTAACAGCGGGTCCTGGAGGCCCCTTCCACTAGGTCTTCCTCTTGCTGTGCTTATTTTGTTGGGGGTCACCCTCATGACATAAACTCAGCCATTCATGCTCTCACCAGTACCAAACAGGAATGAAATTTTGGCACATGGTCATTGATTCCGTCATTGGCCCAGGCAAGACCATTGGACCTCTGGAGCTATTTGGTGTTTCAGCCCCTGTTCCATCCTGGGAACTTCCTTATGTAATCCTTCCATAGGAGACGTTTCTGGTTGTCATGGCTGAGGATGGGGCGCTACTGGCAACTTGTGCACAGAGGCCAGAGATGCTGCCTGACACCTTGCAATGCACAGGACAGACTCCACAAACAAGAACGACTCCGCCTGAAATGTCTGGGGTGCTGAGGCTGGGAAACCCTCTTGTAGCTCACCACCAGAGAGAAAGGATAAAGCCCTACATTGGGATCGTATCTCTGCGGGGGAGACCCACACTGACAAAAATCTTCCCAACTCTAGTCCCAAGCCCAGGTACTCTTAACCAGGGAACCCAAAAGTGGATTTCAGGAATTCTGATGAGTTATTAACTTTGGATGCTGGGTTCTGCCCAGCAATCACCCGGACATCTACATCAAGCTGTCTGATCCTGGGGACAGCTGAGCAAGTGGTGAAGGCTGATACACAGATTCCGGCAAGAGATCGCCTTCTTTCTCTGGGAACAGCCGGGGGGATCAGACTCAGCCCAGGATCACTGTTTTCTTCTTTCAAATGGTTGCTATCATGTTCATTCTAACTCTGACTCTAACTCATGGTGACCCATGTGTCTGAGGAAAACTGTGCTCCATAGCATTTCATGAAGAGTCTGGGGGGATCTTCTTTTCTCAACAGCAGTGGCCCCAGAGTAAACAAAAGAAGTCAAGTGAGGTGCTAGTTGGCTCCCACTTGTCACCTCTCCTTTCCACACACCTGCAGTCAGGATTTTGGCACCAAGTGGGCTTCTGAGACTGCAATTGACCTCTCCAAAGTATCCTCTAAGAGCACCTACCACTGAAATGACAAGGGCAGCCCCTCTGAGGGGGTGGGTGTGGTCAGTCCCATTTTAATCTCAGCCAGCAGTAGACCAACCCACGATGAGAAAGGGCATTTTACCTTCACAGATGTTCCGAAGCAGCCCGGACAGCCAGGCACTGCCCCTGCAGCTTCTGCAGAGAAACGTCCAGAGTGATCTGAGCCCAACATAATCAGTTGTTGCTGGAGAACAAGGCTGTTTGGGGTTTCCTGCCAGGGTAATGGTCTATGCAGACAGATTCTCCTGAGAAAGCACTCCACTTTACCCCATCCCCTCAGACATGGCTGCAACTGAAGAAATGGGCTCTGTGTCTCTATAAGACAGTGGCTGCTCTGGACTCCAGCCCGAAACTACTTCTCGGGTTCCTAAAGGGAACCTTTTGGTTGGCAGCCATAGCTCTTAACCACTATGCACTGGGAATTCCACATTCTCATTCCAAACCAAACTGAATCGACTGCCGTTGAGTAGATTCTGACTCATATCAACTTATAGGCCAGCATAGAACTGCCCCATAGAGTTTCTAAGAACTGTCTGGTGGATTTGAACTGCTGAATGTTTGGTTAGCAGATGTAGCACTTAACAACGATGCCACCAGTGTTTCCACATTAAAACGGAATCAAACCCAGTGCCATTGAGTGAATTCCAACTCAGAGGTTTCCATATTAGGCAGATATTATTAACACTCCCATTTTAGAGATGGGGAAACTGAGGCACAGCTAGCAAGAGGAGCAGCAGAAATTACCTTAAGTCCTCTGGCTTCTGAATCTGCATCCCTAACCAAGACATCTCTGGCTTCTGTGCTGTAAAATGATATGGAAGAAAGGAGCAGATAAGTGCTTGGCTCAGTCAAAGAGCTTGACAGTTCCAAATCGCCTAGTGGCTCCATAGAGATTCTAGCCCAGCAAATCTTATGGAGCATGTCTAGTCTGGTGTGTGGGGTGTTTATGATTGAAAATACACTCAACAACACCTGATAACACCAACAGCTGATTGGAAAAGAGTGGCTAAGGCTTCATTTACTTTGGGGTGTGGCGGGAAGATCCCTTGGAGAAAGTGGCTTTTTGGAAGAGGTTGGAAGAAGAGAAGAAACCAGTGTGCAGAGCTGGATGTGTAGAAGGAAGCTGGAAGGAGACAGAAGGAAGAGCTCGTGCAAAAACCCTGTGGTTGGTGTGGATTTGGGGCATTTGGAGAAGGGAAAGAAAGCTGCTGTGACCGGGATCTTGTTGAATGGAGGTGACATGGAGACCTAGCACAGTGCCTGACACATCTTCAGAAGTTAGCGGAGGTTAGCTCTTGCTGTCTGTTTCTAAGAGTTTATCAGAAGAAATGGGAAATCAGAGGGACCAGCCTCACCTTCCTGAACTTCGAGGCGGGCATGGCAGACTCCTTTCTCCCCTCAGTAGCAGGAACAGAGAGACCCCGCTTGGTCTTCCTGCAGGGTCACAAGTCACTTGGGACCTCCCACTCCAGCTGTGGGCCTTGCAGGAGACTCAGTTACTGCAAAATCCTCAGGGACTTCAGACACCTTCATTTGGAGACGCCTTCCTTTGTCACACCCACTGTCTCTGTTTCTTTTTTTCCCCCATCATCCCTGGAGTGGGAGGAAGGTCGTTGACACCTGCTTTCGACACTGAGCAAATAAAGCTCTCTTACAACTGGTACCAGGATAGGCAGAGCTATAGACTGATTTATTCAAACCAATTCTAGGTAAAAGCCATAAAAGAGGGTGTAAGAATGAGTGTTGCTTCCTCGGGGAGCCCTGCTGATGGATTAGTACCTGAAGGGGGGCGGGCAGCTTGCACCCAGGGCTGGCCCTGTGACCATTTTCCTAGAGTCTGAGGTCAGACATGGCCCCCGTTTTCTCTCTGTGGAACCCCTCGGTGAGATGGATTGACAGAGGAGGTGCGGCGATGGACTCCATCATGCCGGTGATCCTGGTTAAGATTTGGGATCAGACGGTGATTCCTTCCATTGTGCACAGGGTCCTGGAGGACCCGACGGCAGCTAACAGCAGCCGCGGTGAACGGCATCCATCTCAGAGGGTTGAAGTAGAGATGAAAACTCTGTATGTGTACACGTACTGTCTAGGACAACGCCCAACACCAAATAAGCTCTCCAAATCATCAGCTATTACTGTTTGACTCATCTTACTTCCATGCTTCTTACCAACTGGATAGCAACTGGAAGTAACTTGTGATCTCTGTCCTCAGTCTCCCGATCTGAAAAAACGCGGCTGATGACAGCGGCTCCCTTAAAAAGTTAGTATGAGAAGGAAGCGAGAGTTCACGTGAAGTGCCTTGCACAGACAGGCATCCAGAGAAACGACATTTCCCTTGTGTCTTTTCCTGAGTGAAATCCAAGATCAGGCTGTATTAAGCATAGGAAAGAGCAGGATATCAGCAGTTTGGTGTCTGCTACTTTTTGTGGGGTTCATGGACCCCTTTGCAGATCTCATGCCAGACTGTTTCCTTATTTTCGGAGAACAGAAATACGTATGTATAATTCCAGAGGATTCAGGTTCCCTGAGAGGCCTGGGCGGTGCAGACTGGTAGTGTGCTGGACAGTTAAGCCGAAGGTTAGAGGTTCAAGTCTGCTCGGAGGTGCCTTGGAAGGAAGGCCTGGTGATCCGCTCCTGAAAAGAGAGCCATTGAAAAGCCCGTGGAACAACAATTCTATTCAGACACACATAGATGTTAGCAGGAGTCAGAGTCAGCTTGTCAGCAATGAGTATCTTTCAGGGTTCCCTGACACTCAGACTGTGGGCCTTAGGAGTCCCTGGGAGCCACTGACAGTTTCCCTGAAAGATCGGTGGTGCAAACTACCCTGGAGGTGCCACAGAGAACAGGCCCGGTGATCAGCTCCCAAAAGACCACAGCCTTGAAAACGCCACGGACCAGTTCAACTCAGCACACGCGGGCCCACCATGAGTTGGAATGGTAACAGCAGTACCATGAGAAACATCCCATTGTCCACAAAAATATTTTATGATCGCCCCTTCACAAGCTAAGTGACACAGAATAGTTTAAGAAAAAGAAATGTGACCCACAGAAACCAGGGTCCCGTAGACACCCAGCTCAGGCCATGATAAGCTGCAGGAGTCCGTGGTCCCAGAGGACTTGGCTGTGGGTCTGTCCAGAAGCAGTCTGGGCCTGTTCTGGACTCACTCTTCCCCCTGCCACCATGGCCCCACAGGCCTGCCGGAGCTCATGGCTGAGGACCCTGAGGTGGGAGATGCCGGGAGCGGGCGCCTCCTCCTCCTGTGCTGTCTGCCCTGTGTGCACATACAGGGTGTGGGTGCTACCTTGCTGCTCACCTCTCTCAACTCTGCAATTTCTGGTGCAGACATGCCCGGGAATAGTCTTTGTTGTAGAGGCGGTGCGTGTATAAGAAGGCTCTTGGGGCAATCAGCGTCCCAAGGCAGGAAGAAACTGTAGGATGCAGAGGGTCCCGGTGTAGTCTGAACAAGAGGATGGGCGATTGGGATAATCAAGACAAATATCCACGCGGCCACGATGCCTCCAGGAAGGGCTGCCGGGAACGGCTTCGATACACGCTGGTGTCTGATCCTCATGCCTTGTCCCTGGAGGACACCTGTGCTCACCAACTTGGCCTAGAGCTGAGGAGGGAAGAATCTGGGAGCTTGGGGCAGAGAGACCCTCAGGAACCAGATGATGAAACGTGTAAGCAGATGAGAAGCTGAGTTGCCTATGATCCGTGGGGGAAGAAGCACGGAAGCACAAGAGTGCCGTCACATCCCAGAATCTCAGTGAGATGGGCGAAAGGGACATTTTCGCATCTGGAACCTGGTGATTGGTGGAACTGTCGCCGGCGTCTTGATCCTCTGGCACGCAAATGTAAAACCAAGAGTAAATCTGCAGCGGATTCTGCCCGCGTGGTTGGGCTGTGACGGAGAGCTCACTGACAGCTCGGGTGGGAGGCGTGGACCCTGGTGTCACTTACAAGGGTCACGTACACACACATCCACCCCACAAAGGAACGAGATGCCAACAGGCTGTGGACAATGTGACCTGGGCATCTGGGCTACAGTTTCAGTGGAGAAACCCTCCCTGTCCTCAGTGACAGCTCTGAGCAGCGATGGAAAGTGAGACAGGACGGCCGAGCCTCTCAGCTGCGGCGCTTGTGATTGGCTCCCGGCCAGGCAGCCCCCTCCTCACGGCGCCCCCTTGTGTTGCCGGGCGGAACTGCCCCTTAGGGTTTTCTGGGCTGTGGCCTTGACGGAAGCAGTTTGCCAGGGCTTTCTTCAGCAGGGCCGCCAGATGTTTCCCACTGGAGATCTTCGGGTTCACGGAGCCCCCTTCGCATAGCCGTTGAGAGCTGTGGCTGCTCACCAAGCGGTCAGCAGTTTCAATCCACCAGCTGCTCCTTGGAAAACCCTCTGGGGCAGGTCTTCTCTGTCCTGTAGGATGCTACGAGTCAGAATTGACTCGAGGGCGGCAGGATTTTTCAGAGGGTGGGGGTCTGGAGCCAACTGCAAGCCACTTGTACCCCCAGGCTCCTTGGAGCAGAGCCGCACGGATACTCACTCCAGCACAGTCCCTCAGGGGTCATGGCTGAAGGCCAGTGTCCCCTTGTAGGTGGTGCACAGATGGCATCAGGAGTTTCTTGATTTGCGGCGCAGATCCCGAGGAAGCGAGGGGCCTAGGAGAGGATTCCCCTTGAGATTTTCTAGTTGGAAAGGGAGCGGGAACAACATGAGTCCAGGGCCTGCCTCCTGGGGGTGTGTGGAGAACTTGGGTGGTTGCGAGTTGGGGAGCGATCCTCCTGACATCTTCATGGGTCCTGGAGACTCAGCTACCAACTTCAGGCGGGGCTTTGTGGAAAGTTGCTGCTGTTAGCTGTCACGGAGTCTCGCCAGATCCATAGTGGCCCCTCCCACAACGGAATGAGACATTATCTGGTCCTGCTGTGTCCCCGTGATCAGTTGCAGATCTGACTGTTGTGATCCCCGGGGTTTTCACTGGCTGATTTCCACAAGTAGGTCACCAGGCCTTTCTCCCTAGTCTGACTTTAGCTTAGCAGCTCCACTGAAATCTGTTCAGCATGCCAGCAACACACAAGCTTCCACTGATAGACAAGTCAAAGGGTGTGGTCCTACGGGCTGGATTCCTCCCAGTGTCCTAGATGGCTAGGAGGTGACAGGAAGCCTTGCTGCAGGGAGGGGAGGACTTATGGTCGACTCAGATGTCATCCATTGAACACCTGGTGCCTGGCCTGGCTGTGGAGCAATTACATCCCGGCTGCCCACCCTTCTCCTTGCCGCACACCTGGCCTATTAGAGGGGCTCCCAGAATCATCTCCAAAGTCAGCTCCTTGCAGTGGAGTCCCCGTCTCAGCTCTGCTTTTTGTGGTGCGTGGGGGCATCCAGGCACCCTGTGTGTTCGGGTGTGGCACACCCTCCCTGCAGGTGGGTGGTTAGGATGGCAGCCCAAGGACCCCAGCAGTTGAAGGACGTGTGTCTTCCTTCAAACAGCGCCCACAGCGCTTTCCATCACCTTGCTTCTTGCTTGGTTACTGAGTTCTACTCCTGAGTGGTGAGAAGCCTCTTCTTAGACAGATAGAAACAGAACCGTGTCTTCTTTCTCTGGAGGCTCCCATGCCAGCCCAGACTGCCCCCCATTTTATGGGCTCCCACGGCAACTTACAAGGGGTAGTGGTGGTTCACAGGAAAATCCTCACCTTTCCCATGGGAGACCAGGCTTCAGTTCCCATCCAAATTGCACCTCATGTGAGCTCAGGCTCCACTTGTCTGTCGCCCAGTGGAGGCTCACATGTTGCTAGGGTGCTGAACAGGAGAGCTCCAGGACAAGGCAGACTAGGCAGAAAGGCCTGGCAATCCACTTCTAAAAATCAGCCGGTGAAAACTCCTGGTTCACAGTGGTCTGTGACGTCCAGCTCATCAGGGAGATGGTCCAGGACCGGGAAGCTTCAAGTTCTGTTAAGTTGGGCACTGATTCGTCGGCAGCTAACCAAGACAACAAAGGGAAATCAGAAGTTTCCCTGGTGAGCGTCAAAGGGTCCCCTTCATTCTAGCCCTTCCATGAGCTTTTCTAACCAATGGAGCCATGCCACCCAGAATTTGGGTAGTGGTCCCTGGGGGAACCAGCCTCGTTGTCTCAGCAAGCTGGCGACTCTCTCTTGTAACACCAGATGATCTAAAACCTCACATGCAAGTTCCTTTACTTCCCAGGGATGGACAGTCTTGGCAACCTTCGTTGCAGCATGTGTTTATACAGCGGCGGCAGTGCTGAGCCCTGGCTGCTGGCCTGGCACTGTGGAAAGCCACCAGCCCCTGGCACCCTTTGCCCCACAGAAGGGGAGAGCAATTGATCAGCAGCTCATTTCAGTGGTGGGATGCAGGTTGGGATAAAGGCCACTGAAGAGAAACCTGAGACTGCACGACAGCCACCCCACGACCCCTGGGGGCCCTGGACTGCTTTGCTCTTCTTGTTGCATTTCTAGTACTGCAAGGAGTCAGCTGTAACCATGACTTCGGGAGCTGAGTGGACCTGGATGGATAAGGAAGACAACCTTCACATAGGCTTTCTTTCCCGAGGCATCAGGATGTTTCTCGGTTCTTGAGCTTGAAGGCCAGTGCCACCACTTCCAAGTGGTGTGCCTCAGGCATGTCACTTACCCAGCTGTGCCTTTGTCTCCTCCTCGGCACCATCACATCATAACAGTACCCACCCACATGGCCGTAGTGAGGTTTAGATGAGTTAACATGTGGAAATGAATACAAGAGTGCTTCCCAGCACACATGTGGGGTCCTCAAATTATTTGTACTGGGGAGATGGAAGAGGTGGAGGAGAGACGAAGAGGTGGGATGCAGAGAACCCTGGATCAGAGCAGGACATTTCCTCATCATTAGGTGTCTCTGGATCACCTATGTGCCACTCCCACGCCAGCTGTTGAGGACAATGCAGTGGCCAAGGCAGAGGCAGGTACTGGCCATAGGAGCTTGGTGAGGGAAGCAGTTCATCAAGGGATTGCACTGGGGTGTCAGCACAGAGCCAGGAAGTTGAAGGACCCCAAGAACCCAGAGCAGGTGTTAGAAGCTGACAGGCTCCGCCTGCCTCTCCGTGCCTCTGAGGGGTGCCAGGAGTCTCCTGGGACTCCCACAACCTACGCTGGGCTCTGGGTGTAGCCCTGAAATGCTGAGAATGCACCTCCGGACTCTGCTTGTCACACAGCCCAGGAGGCAGTGCCACAGTGATGCTACGGGGGCAGGTGGGACCCACTCCGTGGACTGGCAGGCAAGCCTCCCTTTGGGAAGCCTTTGCACTCAGAAGACTGGGTCCAGGTCAAATTCTGAATGTGAAGTGAACACCCTGTGTTTTCCCAAATAAACAAATCTGTCTCGGAAGAAGTACAGCCAGAACTCTCCTTAGAAACAAGGATGGCTCTCTTAGTTTGGACAAATCAACGAGAGAGACCAACTCCTGGAGAGGGCCACCACGCTCGGTAAAGCAGAGGGTCAGTCAAAAGGAGAGCGGCCCTCAGGGAGACGGGCTGACACAGGGGCTGCAGCCGTGAGCTCAAGCACAGCAGTGACAGTGAGGCTGGCCACGACCAGGCAGTGTTTCCTCCTGCTGCACACGAGGTCATTCTGAGTCCGACCCGACATGAGACCCAGTAACAATTTTCCAGATAATTGAAGCGGCAGAATAGCATCAGAGACCAAGGTCAACATGGCTGAAGGCCATCCTGCCGGCGCTCTGGACACGATCTGTCTCTTGTCATCTAGTCTTCCCTCGCCCGCTTCTGAGCAGGGAGACCGCAGGACTGCGACCTCAGGTGGGGACTTAGTCCTGGTGGGCCTGGCCCTCTGCGGGAGACAAACAACCCTGGCAGGTGAGGTGCCCGCCGGCCCCCGGCGGGCGTGCCGGCGATGCGCACAGGCGGCCAGCAGGGGACAGCAGAGGAGCGGCCAGAATAGGGCGAGGACGTCCGAGCCCAGCGGAGCCCACAGGATCCTGCAGCGGATGCCCTAAGACGCTCCTGGCGGGCGAGGGCAGGCTGTCCCTTCTGAGCCCTGAGTGCAGCCGGAGCCCGGGAGCTATGGCCAGCCCCTCCAGCAGCCCCGAGGACGCGGACAGCCCCGAGGACGCGGCGGGAGGAGGAAAAGCCCCCTCCTAAGGAGAAGAGGCTGAGGCTAGGGCCAGAGAAGGTGGAAGGCGGGGATGTGCCATGTCTCCCCACTGATGACACCGGCACCCAGACGTGTGGTGACAGCACAGGTGTCAGTGGGTGCGCAGGCAGAGGAGGGGGCTGTGGGCCGGGTGCCAGGGACGCCTCTGCCTTAGGTGGGTGGAAGTTGGTAACTGGGTCCGAATTCCTGCCCGCGCGAAGGGGACGGCAGTGAGAGGCCCTCCCAAGCCACTGGGTGACCAGTGTTTATGGTAGATCCCTTCTTGTTTGCGTAGTGCAGACTTGCTGCTTCTCCCAGGAGCTGGTTGACTGGGGACCCCTCACCCCCTTGGCTTGGAGGGAGGACAGTTGGTGAGGGGTGGTCTGTGTCCCGGGGGAACAGCGGGTGGGGAGTGAGCAGCCCTCACCGCGCACCCCAGTCCTGGGCAGCTGCCTTGTCAGCCTCTCCGGATTTGGCTGGTTGTGTCTCTGTGCTTTTCACCTCTGTGCCTTTGACCTGGGCACCTGGCTCTGCCAAACCCTGCTCTGCTCATCCACGTGGGCTGGCAGTGGCTCATCTGCTCCGGTTTTCCCGTTCTTGCTGACTTTGCTTGTGCAGCAAGGAGAGCTGAGAGAGAAGGCAGCTGGCACTCCTGTCCCCCTCCCTTCACAGAGGAACAGAAGGCAAAGCTCCTGGCACCCCCTCCAACCCTGTCCTGCTCTGGTCCCTGCCGGCAAGGGTACGTGTGAGGGTGTGCTACCGACGTGCATGCCCGTGTGAGCCAGTGCACGCGTGTGTGTCCATGCTCCACGGTCGGCTGGACCCCGTCTTCCCTTTCTGGTTCTACTCCGACTCTTTCAGCTGTGACCTTTCTGACTTAGCACTTGCAGGGCACTTGGAGGCCAGAGGAGAGCTGGCTGGACAGCTGTCCCCCTTAGTGAGGGCTGCCACCTTGATGGTTTTAACGGATAATGGGGGTGACCTCTCCACTCTTTCCAAAGGTTTTCATTCTTGACCGCTCCATTCACTGAGCTGGTGTTGAAAATTAGGTTTGCCACCAAGGAGCTCCATGTGGGCGAGTTCCCCTTGCTTCACAACCTAAATCTGTTTAGGTAGCAGCAGGCGTCCCCTACCCCCGCCACCTGGCGCCCAGCTGAATGAAAACCGACTTACCCAGCACCAGGTTGGCCCCAGAAGCTGTTCCGGAACCTTCTCTGTAGCAATAGCCTCATCTCGTCATAACTGCGATTGTGTTCAGGGCCTGGGCCACATCAACACGCAAACCTGATCAATCCGTGTCTCTGCGAGGCCGTGGGAAGGGCAGCAGTGTATATGAAAGGTTTATGGGGAGGACATGTCACTAGAGGGACAAAGGGAATGGCCTTGTGGTCTGGGGGAGAGGAGAGGAAAGGGGTCTGAACACAACCGTGGGGCCGTGCACTGCCTTGAAACACACTGTTGGCAGCCCTGTCCTTGTCCTTTGTCTCTCTTGGATGTGCAACTCTGCCGAAGACCAGGCTACCAGGATGGAGTCACTCAACCAGGTGCACTGGGGTGGTTTGGAACGTGCAGTTGGAGCAAAGCGTCCCAGTTGGAAAGCTGGCTTTGCTGGTGACCTGTGGCAAGTTGGTTACCCTCTCTGAGCCCGCTCTGGGGAATGGGTGTGTCCAGAACGTGCATTTCATGGAGTTCTTATTCCTGAGACTACCTCAGGTATAGCCTTAGAGAGGAGTCCCCAGGTGGTGCAAACAGTTAAGGGGTTCGGCTGCAGACTAAATAGTTGTAGGTTCGAGTAGACCCAGAAATGGACCGACAACCTACTTGTGAAACAACAGCCACTGAAAGCCCTACGCGGAGCACGGTTCCACTCTGATACACGTGGGGTCACCCCTAGTTGGGGTCGACTTCCCGGCAGCCGTGTCTCAATCCATAGAAATCACTTAGCGTCATGCCTGGCGCACAGTAGGTGCTTAGTATGGAGGCCAACTCCGTGGAGCTTGCTTGGTGCCGTGTTTGCTTCTGGGGTACGTTACAAGGGACCCATGTCTTAGGCCAAGGCTCTGCGTGGTGAACGCTTTCCGGAGGTTCAAAGAATGACGTGTAGATACTGAAATACTTGTAAATGGCAGAAACCCCATGGAAAGTTGTGATCCACCAAAGGAGATGGAACCTCAGCTGTTTGAAATACCTAGACTAGGTAAGTTAGGTATAGAGGCAGGCCAAACTGTATCACTGGTTATCAGGGTGCGAGGGAGAGGGGGACTCACTGCTGAGGGGACGCTGAGCTTCTGTGAAGGGTGATGGAAAAGTCTGGAAATGGATAGCAGTGCTGGTTGCCCCACATGGTGAGCATGATTAATTCCCCTGAATTTTACGTGTGAGGAATGTGGAAACAGCAAGTGCTTTGTTATGAATGCATTCACTGCAATAATAGAACGGAAATCTCACCTTCTGAAGGCTTGTGTAGTAACCGGGCAGACACTGTCCTCGTTTCCTGGGTCTGGACACGATCCTATGGGGGCACCTAGATTTTCTGAGGGGGTGGCCCCTTGCACAGCTGACATGTGGATTTTCAAGTTTAAAGGTTGGCTAAAGCCCAGAACAGCCCGGAAGACCTATAGGGCAGGCTTCTCCTCTGTTCTAGTGTCTGTGAGAGCATTCTCTTTAAGAACTTGAGAAGCAGGTTCAGGCTGGAGTCCAGAGCAGGCGCCCTATCGTAGAGAAGCAGAGCCTGTTTTTCTCACTTACATACATGACTGAGGGGATCGGGCAAAGCAGAGCGCTTTCTCAGGAGATTCTGTCTGCCTAGACAATTAGCCTGGCAGAAATCCCTAAACAGCTTTGTTCTCCAGCAACACCTGGTTATCTGGGGCTCAGATCACTCCGGACATTTCTCTGCAGAAGCTGCAGGGGCAGTGCCTGGCCGTCCAGGCTGCATCTAACCATCTGTGAAGGTAAAACGCCCTTTCTCATCCGTGGCTTCGTGTTCAGCTGGCTGAGATTAAAATGGGACTGACCACCTCCTCCCCTCTAGAGGGGCTGCCCTTGTCATCACAGAGGTAGTTGCTAGAGGGTGCTTTGGAAAGCTGACCTGGAACCCCAGGAGCCCACTTGGTGCCCAAATCCTGACTGCAGGTGTGCGGGAAGGAGGACAGCTGACCAGTGGGTGCAAACTAGTGCCTCATTTGTCTTCTTTTGCTTATTCCAGGCCCACTGCCGTTGAGATAGTAGAGAAAAAGGTCCCCCCAGACTCTTCATGAAATGCTATGGAGCAGAGTTCTACTCAGACACATGGGGTCACCATGAGTTAGTCAACATGACAGCAACTTTTAAAAAACAAAAACAAACAAAGAAACAGTGATCCTAGGCTGAGTCTGATCCCGCCAGCTCTTCCCAGAGGAAGAAGAAAAGGTCTCCCCAGAAACTGTCTATCAGCCTTCAGCTGTGTGGCCATACAGTGTTTGCCCCTTGCGACTGACTTATTTCACTCAGCACGATGTTTTCCAGTTTCATCCATGCTGTACCGTGTGTCAGGATTTCCTTTCTGTTTATGGGTGAATAATGGTGCATTTTGTGTTTGTACCGCATTCTGCGGGTCCATTCATCTGTTGGTGGACATCCAGGTGTTTCTTTCTTTGGGGTGTTGTGAAAAGCGTCTCAGTGAACACTGTTGTCCAGGTTGCTGTCTGCAGTCTGCTTTCAATGTTTTGGGTGTGTACAGCAGATCTTTTTTTAACACCAGATGGCCAGTCAAGTGCCGTCGAGTCGGATCCGACTCATGGCGACCCTAGGGGCCAGGGCAGAACTGACCCCCAGAGTATTCAAGGAGCGCCTGGTGGATAGACAATGCCAAAATAGAATGCCATTGTGAGAGCAATAAAGACATATATGCACACGAGGCTACAAAACAACAATTGAGAACCACAAATGTGTTAGGTGCTTTGGATAAGTTGTCTTGATTTAATACCCCCTCTTTGCTAGCTTCACTCATGGCCTTGAGAGCATCCATGCCACCTCTTCCCTTCTTCTAGAATCTTCTTCCCTTGGCCCCTTCACCCAAAGAGTTCCTCCCCCTCCAGGTCTCCGCTTGCTCTGACCTTTCCCTATCCTCAAGGCCAGGTAGCTCCAGAGCTTCTCCACTGCAGCCTTCTAGTTGCAGTGCAGAAGTACTGGGGTAATTATTTGCTAGTGTATCTCCCCCGTTTTTGTGATCACGGGGCAAGGACCACGTGTTGCTGTCCACCATCGTTTCACCAAGGCCAGCAGAGCCAGAGGAGTTTCCCTTGGGGTCCTGGGGTGCCCCGTCCCTCAGGGGCCTGGCTGGCCCCATCTGCTCTTGTTTCTCTGCCCCAGCATTCCCCAGATGAGTCTAAGTTGGTCCTCACTGTCGTCCTGGCAAGAGCCTTCATTAGAGACCTTCGGTTGGCTTCCATGGGAAGGAAAGACCGGTCGGGGCTGGTAGATCTTCCCTCCCTCCTGCAGGAATTCCCCAACTCTAGTCGGGACCGACTCGATGGCACTGGCTTTTTTGGTGGGGGGGTACCAGAAGCAGAATTCAGCAGCCAAGTCCTCTTAGTTAAAAGAGCAGCAGAAGTGGTTTTGAAAAGTGTCAGTGCTCAGGCTGCCTGAAACGTCATTAATTTTTGAGTTTCCTGCCCACTTATGGAGGAACATTTCCTCCTTGGAGTCCCAGCCAAGTGTGAAGCTTTATCTAGAATCCATGCTTGGTATGAGAAGCGAGGGTGTCTACAGTCCCTTCCATCCCTTTGGGGTGAAGAGAAGGAGCAGAGTCACTAGTCTGGGACTTTGTCGTCTCTTGTCGGGCAACTTAAGTGATACTGCGTAGCTGTCCTTCATTTCCTAGGAAAATAACCCAGTCTCCGATGGACTTGGCTCCAGTTACGGGCCGCCAGCAGCAAGTACAGCCCCAGTCAAGGAACACACTATATTTGGCCCCTGATGCCAAGCATCTGACAAGGGGTCCAGCCTGCTAGGTTTCTAGAGAAGGTTTCTTCCCTAGACTTAGGACTACTCCATGATCTTTCTAAAAATTGATCCTTGATAGTCTGCTCTTTGGGACTCATTCTGTTGTGTCAAACACTCATGTTCTCCAGGCATTTCTGGAACTTTGGGAGACCTGTTTCTTTTTAGGTAGATGTAACAGTCTGTTTCTGTAAAGATTTACAGCCTTGGAAAATCTGTCAGGCAGTGTTTCTCCATCCTATAAGGTTTCTCTGAATTGGAACTGGTTAGATGGTGACAGGCATGGTTTTGTTTGGTTTAGTGAATTAATGGATGAGTCATTGATGAGCAACTGTCTCCTCCCCACTTCCAGGTGAAGACATCAGGGTTGTCTTGATCGCTGCCTGATCCTCAGCATCTGGCATGAAGTTCAAGTAGCACAGTAAATGTTCACTAAATAGTTGTGGCACGAGTGAGTGGGACATTTGGAGACCTTCCCAGAACCAAAACCAAAAATCTGTTACCATTGAGTCAGTTCTGACTCATAGAGACCCTTTGGGACAGAGTAGAATGGCCCCCACAGGGTATCCAGGAAGTGACTGGTGGATTCTAACTATTGCCCTTTTGGTCAGCAGCCCTGGCTCTTAACCACTGCACCACCAGTGTTCCTAGAAATTAGGAAGAAGACATTGAAATGTACCATACAAAGAGAGCTGGTTGCCTGGCTTCCCGTAAGACTCACCTGGGGGCAATCTTCCGTTAATTAATTAAAAACCATTGGTGGTTGAGAATATACACAGCAAAACATAGATAAATTGAGCAGTTTGTTGTATGTGTGACTCAGTGACGCTGATTATATTCTTCAAGTTGGAAACCATTGTCACCCTCTGTTTTAGTCAGCTAGGGCTACTCTAACAGAAATACCACGGAGTGGATGGGTTTAACCAATGAAAGTTTACTCTTACACAGTCTGGTAGGCTACAAGTCCAAATTCAGGGTGTCCACTCCAAGGGAAGTCTTTCCCCTTTGTCAGCTCTGGAGGAAAGTCTGGTATTGCATCAGTCTTTGTCCAGGGAGCATCCTGGCACACCAACCTCAGGTCCGAAGGATGCGCTCTTCTTCCGGTGATGCTTTCTCAATGGTATGAGGTTCCCAATTCTCTGCCTGCTTCCCTTTCCTTTTATCTCTTGCAGGATGAAAGGATTATGGGTGCTGCAAGCCATACTCCAGGGAACTCACTTTACAGTGGAGCAGGGAGGTGATCCTATGAAGGGGTTGACAGTCCCATCCTAACCCTTTAGCATACAGCATAGGAAAATCACAAAATGGAAGTCACTGATAGAATGCAGGGAACCATGGCCCAGGCACATGGTTACACCTATTTTGGGGGGGACACAGTTCAATCCATGACACCCTCCTTTTCCAGATTGTCCCTCCCCTGTGTTAGCAACTTACTGCCCCTAACTTTCCTAACTAACCTGTCAAGTTGCTGTTGTCAGCTTGATCCTAAATAGACAGTTCTTTAATAGGTACAATGCTCAAGATAGACATTCCTTACGAATTCAGTGCAACGATTGTTTGGCTTAAAAAGAAGACTTCAGGAAGTTATTTTTCATTTAACAGGGTAATGGTTTGGGCAGTTCATGCAGCCTCCATGATTCTAGAAAGTCTGGATTCTATGGGAATTTTTAATCCTGTGCTTCATTTTCCCCCTTTTGACTAGATTCTTCTCTTCTCTTTACGAAAATAATTGTGGTAGCTGGGCCCATACCTGGGGAAACATTTTAAGGCGTGAAGTTTGCAGTATTTTGTTACAGCAGATCCAAGAAACTAACACACCCCATACACCAACCCAAACCCGTTGCCACTGAGTCAAATCCAACACAGAGGGGCTATATAGGACAGGGTGGAACTGCCACATAGGGTTCCCAAGGCACAGTCTTCATGGGACCAGACTGCCACATCTTTTTCCCATGAAGAAGTTGGTGGGTTCCCACTGCCAGCCTTTCGATTGGCAGGCAAGTGCTTTAACCACTGGGCCACCAGGGCTCCTTACCAGTTACAGTGAAGCGTGTGATAGGCCGTGAATCTCAGGAGAGAATCAAACTAACAAGGTGACCTTCAGATTCAGTTCCCGAGGTGGATGAGGTCATGGAGAGGAGGGAGGTAGGCCCGGGGGGCAGGTACGGAACAGGAGGATACAACCTTTGCTTCTTTTACTCCTTTCTCTGAGGTGAAGCAGCTGCAGTGCTGACCAAGAGGGACTCAAACCCAGCAGCTCATGAGTCATGTTGACCCACCACGCTGCCTTTTCCAGTAGCGTGGACAAATAAGCCCCTTGGTCGTTGCACGTGTGTGTCTGTGTGCTCACATGAGGGTTTACAAAGCAAATTAGTTTCTCATTTAACAATTCATACACACACCATGTTGTGATATTGGTTGTCTACACGAGACATCTCAGCACTCTCTCTTCTTAACCCTTGGTTCCCATAATCCATACCAAAGGCTGTGGTCTTTGATTTTCATCAGTAAGTGCTTCAACTCTTCTTCACTTCCAGCAAGCAAGTTTGTGTCACCTGCATTAGGTAAATTGCTAAGGAGTTTTCCTCCAACTGTGATGCCTCAGTCTTCATATAGTCCATCTTCTCAGATTATTTGCTCAGGATAGAGATTGAATGGGTATGGTTAAAAGATACGATCCTGACAGACACCTCTCCTAGCTTTAAACCATGCTGTATCTCCTTGTTGTCTTCAAAGATTGCCTCCTGATCCACGGACAGATTCCTTATGAGCACAGTTAAGAGCCTCAGCCTCTTCTCCCTGGAGGGGCATCCTCCTCCTCCCGCCGCGGCCTCGGAGTGGCCAGCACCCTCAGGGCTGCTGGAGGGGCTGGCCATGGCACCCGGGCTCTGGCTGCACTTAGGGCTCAGAAGGGACAGCCAGCCTAACAAGCCAGCAGTGTCTCTGGGCATCTGTGCACACTCTCCAGTGGGCTCTGGGGGGCTCCAGTGTCCTTGCCCTGTTCTGGCCACTCCCGTTCCCTGTTGCCCTCTGATGGCTGCCTGCATCCATCGAGGACATGCCTGCAGGAGGCCAGAGGGCATCTCACCTGCCAGGATTATTTCTCTCCTGCAGAGGGCCAGGCCCACTGCGACTGATTCCCCATCCCAGGTCGCACTCCCGTGGTCTCCCTGCTCAGAAGTGGGTGATGGAAGACTACGTGACAAGAGACAGACAGGTGTCCAAAGCCCTGGCAGGATGGCCATCAGCCACGTTCACCTTGGTCTCTGGTGCTATTCTGCATGTTGAATTGCCTGGAAAATTGTTACCGGGTCTCAGACGCCATCGTCATGTCGGGTCGGACTCAGAATGACCTCGTGTACAGCAGGAGGAAACACTGCCCGGTCGTGGCCAGCCTCACAATCACTGCTGTGCTTGAACCCACAGCTGTAGCCACTGTGTCACTCCATCTCCCTGAGGGTCTCCCTCTTTCTGACTGACCTTCTGCTTTACCAGTCATGGTGACCCTCTCCAGGAACTGGTTTCTCCTGTTGATTTGTCCAAGCTAAGAGAGCCATCCTTCTTTCTAAGGAGCATTCTGGCTCTACTTCTTCCAAGACAGATTTGTTTGTTTTGGAAAGCACACGGTGTTCACTTCATGTACAGAATTTGGCCTGGATCCAGTCTTCTGAGTGCAAAGGCTTCCCAAAGGGAGGCTTGCCTGCCAGTCCACAGAGTGGGTCCCCACTGCCCCCGTGGCATCACTGTGGCACTGCCTCCTGGGCTGTGTGACAAGCAGAGTCTGGAGGTGCACTCTGAGCACTTCAGTGCTCTCCCCAGAGCTCAGTGCAGACTGAGGGAGTCCAGCAGGCTCCTGGCACCCCTGAGAGGCACGGAGAGGCACCTGCTCTGGGCTCTTGGGGTCCTTCTTGCTGCCTTTGTAGTAAGACCCCAGTTCAATCCCTTGATGGACTCCTTCTCTCACCAATCTCCTGTGGCCAGTACCTGCCTCTGCCTTGGCCACAGCATTGTCCTCAGCAGCTGGCATGGGAGTGACACATAGGTGATCCAGAGACACTTGATGATGAGGAAATGTTCTGCTCTGATCCAGGGTTCTCTGCATCCCACCTCTTCCTCTCTCTGCCTCTTCCCTCTCCCCAGTACGAACATTTCCGGGAGCCCACATGTGCTGGGAGGCACTCTTGTGTTCATTCCACATACTAACTCATCTAAACCTCACTACGGCCGTGTGGGTGGGTACTAGAGTGACTGATGGTGACAACGAGGAGACAAAGGCACAGCTGGGTAAGTGACCTGCCCGAGGCACACTTCTGTAAGTGGCGGTGCTGGCATTCAAGCTCAAGCCCCAGGAAACCTGCTGATGCCTCAGGAAAGAAAGCCTAGTGAAGGTGTGGTCCTCACCCGTCCAGCCCAACTCAACTGCAAGGTCATGATGAAAGCTCATTCCTTGCAGCCCTGGAAACAAAGCAAGAACAGCACAGCGGTCCGGGGGCCTCCAGAGGTCATGGGGTCGCTGATGTGTATTTTCAGGTTTCATTTGGGCGGCCTTTATCCCAACCCACATCCCACCACTGAAACGAGCTGCTCACCAATCGGTCTGCGCTTCTGTAGGGCAAAGGGTGGCAGGGGCTGGTTGCTCTTTGATTCCCCGTTGCTTTCCACAGTGCCAAACCAGCAGCCGGGGCTCAGCACTGCAGCCGCCGAATAAGCAGATGCCGCAACAAAGGTCGCCAAGCCTTTCCATCCCTGGGAAGTAAAGGGACTTGCCTGTGAGGATTTTAGTCACCTCGTGTTACAAGAAAGGGCCGTCAGCTTGCCAAGCCAATGGGGCTGGATTCCGCAGGGAACACTCCCCAAATTCCGGGCAGCAGGTCTACCCTGGCTGGTCAAGGTCACGGAAGGGTCAGAGTAAAGGGGTCCCTTTGAGCCTCACCTGGGAAACGTCTGAGTTCCCTCTGTCGTCATGGTTAGCTGCCATTCAATCAGTGCCTGATGTAACAGATCTAGAAGCTTCCCAGTCCTGCACCATCTCCCTGATGAGCTGCAGATCAGACTACTGTGAACTGGGGCTTTTCACTGGCTGATTTTTAGAGTGGATTGCCAGGCCTTTCTACGTGGTCTGCCTCGGTCTGGACGCTCTGCTGTTCAGCTTCCTAGCAACATGTGAGCCTCCACCAGGCGACAGACAACTGGTGGAGCCCGAGCTCACATGAGGTATACACTGGATGGGAACTGAAGCCTGGCCTCCCACATGAAAGCTGAGAATTCTCCCGGTGAACCACCACTGCCCCTTGTAAGTTACCATGGGAGCCCATGAAACAGGGTACAGGCTGGGCTGACATGGGACCCTCCAGAGGAGGAAGATGGGGTTCTGTTCCTGTCAGTCTGGGAAAAGGCTTCTCACCTCTCGGGTATAGAACTCAGTAATCAAGCAAGAAGCTAAGGTGATAGAAAGGGCTGTGGGCACCGTTTGTAGGACACACCTCCTGAACTGCCGGGGTCCTTGGGCTACTGTCCTAACCCCCAACTCTTGGGGGGGATGTGCCACGCCTGACCCCAAAGGGTGCCTGGATCTCCCCACCCACCCCCCAAAAAGCAGACCTGAGATGAGGATTGTAGTGAAACGACTTGACTTTGGAGATGATTCTGGGAGCCACTCTACTAGGCCAGGTATGTGGGAAGCGCAAAGGTGGGCAGCCAGGAAGGAACTGCTCCAGAGCCAGGCCAGGTACCAGGTGCTCCAGGGATGACATCTGAGTCGGCTATTCAATTACCCAAAGCTGTCTCCTCCCTGCGGCAAGGTCTCCTGCCATCTCCTAGCCATCTGGGACACTGGGGAGGAATTCAGCCCATAGGACCACACTCTTTGACTTGTCTGTCAATGGAGGCTTGTGTGTTGCTGGCATGCTGAACAGATTTCAGTGGAGCTGCCAGGCCAAAGTTGGATTAGGGGGAAAGGCCTGGTGATCTACTTGTGTAAATCAGCCAGTGGAAACCCTGTGGATGCCCATGGTCAGACCTGCAACTCATCATGGCGGCAGAGCAGGACCAGGCAACGTTTTGTTCCATTTTGCGTGGAGTCACCATGGATCCGGCTGAACTCCATGATAGCTAACAACAGAAACTTCCCAGGAAACCCCGTCAGAAGTTGGTAGCCGAGTTCCCAGGGCCCCGTGGAGATGTGACAATTCCTCCCCAACCCCCAGCCTCCCGAGCTCTCCAGGAACCCCCATGCAACAGACCCTGGACTCAAGTCGATGTGATGCCAACTCACAGTGTCTCTCTGTAGGACAGAGTAGAATTCGGCATCCCCCGCCCCACAGAGTTTCCTAGGAGCGCCTGGTGGATTCAAACTGCTGACCATTTGGTTTGCAGCCTTAGCACTGACCACAGCACCAGGATTCCTGTCCTAGAAGTAATGTCAAGGATCTTTGCTGCCCACACTGTGGTCTCTGAAGCCAACCAGCACTTCTGGCAGTGATGGCTGGTTCCAGGTGTGAGACAGCAGTATATAAGCAAGACGGGCCTGGAATGCCCTCTTGTCCTGGAAGCCATGGCACTACGTTGAAGCTGTATCAAAAGAACACCAGAGGCAACTGCAAATAGCTCTGATGGTCAAATGTAGAGGAGTTTGAGCATCGTGACAAATAGGACCTGTAACACTCTGAGTCACACGTGCACCAGAAACCGCCCCAAACAAACCCACCACCAATAAGTGGATTCCAAATCATATAAACACAGTAGAAGTGCCCCAAGGAGAGTCTGCTGGATTTGAACTGGTGACCTGATTAGCAGCCGTAGTACTTCAGCAGGACACAACCAGGTTTCTGTGCATGGGCTCACTATACCATAGTTTACGTCCCCAAACAATCATTGGTCATTACAAGACCATGCAAAGACACCAGCCATCATTCACAAGGGAGAAAAGACAGACTCCTTTCTTGTACAAAGTCTAGTTGTTGGGGGCCAATCCCCAGGGTCCCCGAAATGACTGTTGGAGAGCCCTGAACGTCCAGTTGTCTTTTGTGACCTTTCCTCAGCTCCTGAGGGTGGAGAGACATGATTGCTTAGTTTGACAAAAATGAAGAGTAGGAAGCCGAGGTTCAGCAACACCCGGAAAGTTGCACAGCTGGTGAGCAGCAGAGGTGGGAATCTATCCCATGTCTGTCCTGAAAGTGGCCGATGTGAGTGCATTGACCATGATAACAGCCCCCCACCACCACCCATAGACATTGGTCTTGACCGAGAATGTAGTTGTGCTGGGCTGTGGGTCTGCGTGTCTCTACCCCTTTCCTCCACACAGAGAGCTTTGGAGCCATCGCCAGGTGGAACACAGGTGTGGATCTGTGTGGACTGCATATGGAATGGGATGGCTGTGTCTTGCTCTGGAACCCCTGGGCCCATGGTTTGCTGAAGCGGGCTCCTGTCCTTCCATGAGACTTGACTCTTGGCATCTCTTACCAGATCCTGTTCCTTGGTACCATGTGGTAGGCTGAAGTCAGCCATGGCAGGAGAACTCATGCACCAGGAGTCAGAAAACCCGGGAAATCAGAACTGCACCCCTCCTCCTTTGGGGGCTGTCTCCCAGCCCACTGTTGCCCAGGACTGCTCAACCATGGTCAGCTCTGAACTTGTGCATGGGAGGAAGAGCTGCAACACCGTATCCATCTCTCTCTGCAAAGCCAATGAGTGTGTGACAGACCCTGCATGTGGGTGATGGTGCACCCTGAGGATAAGACACTGCGGTCCTCACCACTGTGACCAAAACTTGGCTTGTGTAAACTCTCCACTGGCACAAAAGAGGGCTCTGCCTGAGCATCCTCAGGGGCAGTGTGGTTTCAGCACCATCTGGGAAGCACAGGTGTCTAGCATGAGAGGCTCATCTATCCCTCAGGATGGTTCCAGGCTACGGGGTGCACTGTGGCAGCTCTCTTCAAATGCTGGGCTACTAACCAAAAGGTTGGCAATTCCAATCTACCCAGTGATGACGTGGATATCCTGGTGAAGAAAGGAGGCGAACCAAAGAGATCAGAGAGGTCCACGTGCCGGCTGCAGTCGGAGAGAAGATGCATGTCTTTGAAACCAGGGATGATGATGTCTCTCTCCTTTCTGGGGACGGTGTTGTGTGTGTTCTATTGTAGAATTGATTTGTTTCTCCTTACATGGCAGCCATTTCTCTTTCTAATCTCCCTAAAGCAGAGGAGGTCCCTTGTAGTAAGAGTTCTTGGCCATCTTCTCTGTTATTCCTGCACATAACAGGTCCCAAGTAACCGCCCAGGAGCCCTAGTGACACAGTGGTTAAGCGCTCGCTGATAACTGAAAGGTCAGCAGTTCCAACTCATCAGCTACTTGACTACTAGACAAAAGGCTTGCAGTTCGAACCTCCAAGAGGCACCTCAGACAATAGGCCTGGCAATCTGCTTCTAAAAGGACACAGCCTTGAAAACTCCTGTGAAGAAGTTCTATTGCGCAGACATGGGGCCTCCAGGAGTCAGAATTGATGGCAACCATCAACAATCACATTTTCCCAGAGTGCAATACGGACCCTGCCTGATGGGATTGGGAGAAAGATGTGGCCATCTGCTCCCATAAGGATTACAAACTCAGAAACTCTATGAGGCAGTTCTGTCCTGCCCTGCAGTGTGACTGCAGATCAGAACCAGGTGAGTAGGGAGGGTGATCCATTACAGTTATTTGTGTACTGGCTACAAATTCCCTCAGAGAAAACTATGCAATTAAGTTTGTGAACTTGCCACCGCACCACGATGCACAATGGCCATTCCAGGAAGAGTTCCAACATTGCTTTCAAGGGTGGGTGAGGTGCCAGCATTGGTGCATACCTTTCCAAACGGAGTACTTTGAAGTAGCACTTAGAAAAATTAAGTCTGTGGATTTAATTCTTGGACCTGACATATATACCTATATACAAATATCTGATTGTAGTTTTGAGTAACCAAATAGTCTGGTCGTTTGAACTAGTTTGATTATTTAAACCTAAAAAATTCCAATGCCTTGTCATTGGGTGGTCAGAGTAGTGAGTGTGCTGAGAAAGGTAGGCAGCGTTTCCAGCACAAGGAGAGCCAGTCTACCTTCCCCACCCTCTTTGTTTCCCTCTCCAGGTCTGGGAGAATAAATCAGGGTACACACACAAAGTGTCCCTTTTCTGGCCTGGGTAATGCATTAACATTTAGCTTCTGGCACAGAGCAGAGAAGGGGGTGGGAAGTGCTGGAGGAACCGAGAAGTCAATGCATAGGAGAGATTTAAATCCACAAGAGATCACAAGCACTTAGCTTCTGATGCTCCAGCGAAATTCCTCTGCAGTTTTGTAGGTGCTGCCATTGAAAGCTCAGCTTCTGCCACTGAGAAAGCAATGCTCTGGCCACGGCACTGCTCTGTTTGGCTCCTGGCCACTGTGCTGTAAGCTCTGCTTGACTGGAAGAAGGGGATTCCTCTGTGCGGGGTAGATTTGATTTTGGTTGAAGCAGTTACTTCTGGATCTGCTCTCCCCTCATTGTCACCCAGTCTGACCTCCCAACCTTCCCCCCTGATATTCAGGGCTCCTGAAATGTCCTATGTAGTCCGTTCAGTTGTTTCACTTGTTCTTTGTTGTTAGAGGGCTCAGAGAATGAGTGGCTACTGCATCATCCTAACCTTGCCTCCTCAGAGTGTTTTCTTAACAAACTTTGTTAAGGCAATTGACCTAGATGTCCCCTGATACCATGGTTCCCTGCCCCCTGCCCCTGATATTCTGTCCTTCTCAAATGTTTCGTTGTATTCAGGAAAATTCTTAGGTTTGGGTTTAGTTCAGTTGTGCTGACTTCCACTGTATTGTGGCGTCCTTCCCTTCATTTAAGAGTATTTTTGTCTATTATCTAGCTAGTGAATTTCCCTCTCCCTCCTTCTCCACCCTCATAACCAAACCATCAAAGAATGTTTTCTTCTGTGTTTAAACCTTTTTTGAGTTCTTATACCGTTAGTCTCATATGATGTTTTTCCATTTCTGACTAGCTAATGTCACTCAACATAATGCTCTCCAGATTCGTCTATATTATAGGATGTCTTGAGGATTCACTGTGCTTCTTTATTGTTTGACAGTATTCTACTGCATGACTATACCATAATTTGTTTATCGATTTGTCCATTGATGGGCACCTAGGGCATTTCTACCTTTTTGCCATTGTGAACTGTGCCGTGGTAAACGTGCGTGTGCATATACGTTTCAGAGTTCTCCACCTCTGGCCTTGTGGATTGGAAAAGGAGGAGAACTCACACTTGGTTTTAATTACCTCAGCCCAGAAGTGACCCATCATTTGTTACAGTCCCATCGGTGGAAATGCAGTCACATGGTCCCAACCTAACTACAGGGAAGGCTGGGAAATGCAGTCTTCCTGTGTGTCCAGGAAGAACACGGTGTGGTTACCACAGAATTATCTGCCACGCTGACTGTGTGCCCAATATTTCTTACTCTTATTGAGTACTTTTCTGCCTTACCATGCCAGTTTCTCATTTTTGCTTATATAGTTCCAGGTTACGTCATTCAGTACAGCTAGGTGACTTTTTATCTTCTTGGCCAAGTAGTTCAGATTCCTACCGGGATGAATGAAAAAGCTTTCTATAGATGAATAGGGGTTCTAGAATGTTAGGACTTTCAGAAAGACTTGATGACTCCCATACCTCTCCACTTTACAGAATAGAACAACCGAGTCCTAGAGAGCAGAAGTCATCTGTCTCCCTAATTAGTGGGCAGAATTCAGACCAACATTACAGTAGCTTTGCCTTTCTCACATCGTGTTCTTCTTCCTCTACACTCTATTGATTCTACAAACTGCCCAGTGCTAAGTACATGAAGATAAGGATTAATCTGAGCTTCTCAAGGAAACCCTTTCCTGGTTGGAACTGGGAACAAGGTGTCTCAAAGGAGAAAAAAATCAAGTGGTAGCATTTCTTCGAATGGCCCCAAATTAGTCCCTTTACCTATTTTCTTGTTTTCATGAAACACAGTTGGAAGAAACATGCTTAGCCTGAGTGGAAATGCATATTAGAGAAAGGTTCTTTCCACAGCACTATGTCTAATGAGCACGACTAAGGGGAGAGGAGATGAGGTCTCTCCAGCTATTGTTACACTCTGCTATGGAGTTGGCATACACAAGCTCATTACTGCATTACCTTTTATTCAGCAGAGGAACTTTGATGTAGCTTAAATAGAATTCACTAAAACATCAACATCACCATAATGTGCCTCAAGTGTCTTTTTGTTGCCCCTATTTCCACCAGAATGATAGTGATGAAGCTAAGGAAATGGTGAAATTATATGCAATCTGCAGAATGTGGCCGGAAAGTGGTAACTGGCTTTCTGCTTAATTAAAGAACATTTCCTCATCAGAGCTGCTCCATCAGAGACCCAAAGGCTCTTGTTCAAATCATCCACTTAGTAATATCTTCTTCCCAGCAGCCTATAAAAATCCAGTTATGCAAACAGATTTGCTTATGCAGTAATCTTAAGCGCTCCTCATCCTTAAAAAGTAACCAAGGCGATTGACCTATAATCTGCTTCCCTCACCACCGAGTGTCCTTTGACTTGGTGGAAACCACTGACGGCTAGTCTCATGAGCCAGGGATGGGATTTCAGAAACCAATACCTTGTGTATTCCCAACCTGTGGATTAGTAGAAGACCACTCCAACTGGCTTAGGCTGTTGGACCTGGTAAAAGACTCTTACAGGAAGGGGAATTGGATCCTCTTACTTGGTATAACAATCCCTTGAGTCAGGTCTGATTCTTGTTTGATAGACACTTGCTGGAAAATGGTTTCAGTGTATGTGCCATAGCTGAACTCTTTTTCTTTCTTGCTCTCTCTCTCCCTCCCTCCCTTCCTCCCTCTCTCCCTTTCTGGCTTTCTCTGTTGGTCTCCTCTCTTTCTCTGTCACTCCCTCCTACTCTCCCTTCCTCCTTCTCTTTTCTCTTTCTCACTTTCTTTCGTGATCTTTCCTTCCCTCCCTCCCTCCCTCCTTCCCTCCTTCCTTTTCTTCCCTTCTTTCTTTTTCACTTAAGACAAAACAGATTTATTCTCTGGCATTCTGGAGGTCCAGAGTCCTCAGTGGCTCTTTCTGGAAGCTCTGTAGTAGTATCTGTTTCTTTGCCTCTTCGTCTTTTAGAGGCCGCCTGCATTCCTGCCCGCCTGCCCACCTGCCCACCTGCCTGATTGCCCTCTCTCTGTCTTTCTTTTTCATTGTGCTTTAGGAAACAGTTACAGAGAACGTTATTTCTCACCCGAAAATTTATACACCACTTGTTTTGTGACATTGGCTGCAATCCCCATAATGTGTCAGCCCCCTCCCCCTTCCCACCCTGGGTTCCCCATGTGGATTTGTCCAGTTATCTTGCCCCTTCCTGCCTTCTTGTTGTTGCTTCTGGACAGCTGTCACCCATTGGGTCTTCTGTACTTGTTTAAACCAAGAAGCACATTCCTGACTTGTGTTATTAATTTTTTATAAGCCTATCTAACCTTTGGATGAAGAGTAAACTTTGAAACTGGCTTCAGTTCTGAGTTAGCAGGGTGTCTGGGGAACATAGCATCGGGTATTCCTCCAGTCTCCATCAAATCAGTAAGTCTGTTTTTGTTTTCGTTTTTGTTTTTCTGTGACTTTAAATTTTGTTCTACATTTTTCTCCAACTCTGTCTGGAAATGTCCATTCTGATCCCTGTCAGAACAGTGCTGGAGCTGAACTCTTGCATCTGTGTGTTTATGTTAAGCAGCATTACTGCCGTGAAGTGCTGTGGAGTTGGTTCTGAATCACAGCGACCATATTCACAACAGAGACAAACGCTGCCCGCTCCTGCTCCGTCCTCACAACTGTTATTACGCTTGAGCCCACTGTTGCAGCACCTGCATTAGTCCCTCTTGAGTCTTCTTCTTTTTCATTGACCCTCTACTTTGTCAAGCATAATGTCCTTCTCTCCTGGTCCCTCCTGAAATCATGGTTCGAAATACCCACGAGTCCCTCTCTTGTCGTCCTTGCTTGTACGGAGCATTCTGGTTGTACGACTCCCAAGACACATTGGTTCATTCTTCTGGCAGTCCATGATATATTCAAGATTCTTTGCTATTAGATGTTTCAGTGGAGAGCTCCCCCGCAGTTAACCTGAATATGATCTTTGGATGTGGTTCAGAATAACTTGCATGGAAGAAACCTCCAGGATTTTATTGGAAGAAGTCTGATGGTTGGTTGTGTCTCGCCTTTTCCTGTGTCCCCTCAGTCTATTCTCATTCCTTCACACCTTCATCAGGAGGGTCACACCTACTCCCAAGGTCCTTCAATCTTTACTTCTATTCTACAACTGTCTGCATAGCCCTGTCTGGTATGTCCAGCTACCCACTGATTCTCTCCAGTTGCATGTCGGCTTGCACTGGCCTCATCTTCCCCTTCTCTCCTAACTTCCTCATCTTCCTGGGATCATTGAGTTGGAATCACAACACCATCCACCTGGCTTCCAAGAAACCCGGGTGTCATCTCACAGTACTCCCTCTTCCTCAGTCCAGCAGGCCACACTCTCCAGCCCACCATCTTACCTCACTGTTGTGTGGTCTCCTGAATTCACACCTCTTCTCTGCACCAACTGCTCTTTTAGCCCTGAGCTGATTGTTCGGCCCCATTTACAGACGTCTGTTGGCTCCTCTTGGACCACAGGATGCGCATGACTGATGAGAACCTTTGTGATTTAGATCCAGTCCACCTCTGCATTTTTCCTCCTACTCTCACCCTTAGATGAACTTCTCGAACTCTTCTGGCCCTGTCTCTTCTCCCAGTCTCTTCCTGCGGGATGGACTCTAAGGACCCGCCTTTCAGCTACGGACAGTCCAGAGCTTACCAGATTGTGCCACCCAGAGACTCCTGCCTCATAGTGAGCGTCACACCCATACACATGTGAAAAGCTGAAATCCAGGAACCTGCGTTTCTAGGAAGCGTGCCTCCTCAGGATGCTGATGCGGAAGGTCAGAGCACCTGGACTCATTCTGGGAAGCTCTTGAGCCTTCTCCCAACTCCTGTTGCGTGCCTGTGTCTGTGCCCCTGCCTGCCTCCAGTCACGCCTGATCCAGTAGCCCAGGATCAAGGCCGCAGCAGTGTTGTTGGAGGAGCTGTGGCGCTTCCCACACTCAGAACACAGCTGCCGTCAAGGTTCCTCTTCCCTGCCAGGGCTGGATTTTTATTGTCTCCCTGCTGTATTTCTCCTCTAAGGCCATCCCCCTGGATTTCCTCTTCTGTCCCCAAGCTCGGGGTGACTATTCTGTCTGTCACAAGAGTAAAGTCATTTCAAGCACAGCTTGAGGAGAAGAAAGAGAGGATTTGGCATCCCAGCCCTGTCGGCTGTGTGGCCATGGGTTACTTACTTGGCCTCTCTGGGACTGGTTTCTACTAGTGCAAAGTCGCCTGGCCATCTGCTACTGAAGGTTCGGAGCCTTGAAAACCCGGTGGGGCCCAGGTTGACTCTGACACTCACAGGGGCCACTGGATGGCAGGTAACAACAACAACCTCCCCTGCAAAGTTGTCTGCATTCTAGGTTGACTGGGGACATGAGGGGATAGGGCTGGTGACCACTTGGAGAACAGCAGGGCTTTGGCAAGTCAACAGAAAGCATTGTTGGCAGGTGGCAGCTCAGAGTCCAGATGAACTGGGACGAAGCACCCATACCCTGGAGAAAACGTTCCTAGGCTGGGGGCCAAACCGTGATAGAGGGACCCTCCTGTGAGCCCTCCCACCGGCGTGGGCAGCCAGCCAGCAGGGTTCACTTTTCCAGCCAAGGTGGAACCGGCTCCTCACTGCGGGTCTGCACGCCACCACAAATGCATATTCCTGTTGCATGGATTCAAAGTGCTTACAGAAGGGGTTCAAAGGGAACAGTGGCAGCTCGAGTTGCAGCTCTGCCGCTGGCTGTGGGGGACTGGGGTAGAGGGGTGTGGCCACTCTGCATAGCATGCAAGGAGGCTTGGAAGGGTGGCTCAGCGCACCAGGTGAGACTGGGCTTACGTACTGCTGCTGTAACGTCTTGCAGCGAGGTTGGGGCCGTACCTGGAGAGCCGAGCTCCAGGACACTTGTTCAGACTTACAGAGAAGCTCACCTTCCTACCTTCTCAGTTGAGGCTTATCCCACATACACTCAGCTCCCAGGTTCCCAAGTGTCTCCGGCCACCCCCACTGGCTGTCAGCAGGTAGGATGAAATCTTGGATGAAAGCAATCTACAGTAGTGTTTGAGGGGCTTTGGCTAGCCCCTGAGGTGCTGGCATTTTTAAATTGGTTGTTAGTTATCTCAGATGAGTTTCTTATTAGCAGAGCTCCAGACCTTGTAAGGAAATGACAGGAAACATGCAAATGTGAGGGGAGACTTCCCTCTCCCCATTTCCTGAGAGGGCTTATTTTCCCCAGCTTCTTTTCTTTGATCTAGTGATTTTTCTCAAGTTTCACAGGGGCCTCTGGGGTGACTTATGTTGTCATTAGGTGCCATCGAGTTGGTTCCAACTCATAGCTACCCTATGAACAACAGAACAAAACAGAGCCCAGTCTTGTGCCATGTCCACAATCGTTCGTATGCTTAAGCCCATTGTTCCAGCCACTGTGTCAACCCATCTCGTCGAGGGTCTTCATCTGTTTTGCTGATCCTCCACTCTACCAAGCATGCTGTTCTTCTCCACAGACTGATCCTTACTGACAACACGCCCAAGGTATGTAAGATACAGTCTTGCAATCTATGCTTCCAAGAAGCGCTCTCGGTATCCCTCTTCCCGAAGAGATCTGTTCGTTCGTCTGGCGCCCCATGGTACACTGAACATTCTTCTCCAACACCACAATCCAAAGGCATCAATTCTTCTTCTGTCTTCTTTGTTCATGGTCCAGGTTTTGCATGCATCTGACGCGACTGAAAATACCACAGTTTGGGCCAGGTGCATTTTAATCTTCAAGGGGACATCTTTACTTTTGAATACTTTAAAGAGGCCCTTTACAACAGCTTTTCCCCATGCAATGCATCTTTTGATTTCTTGACTGTTGCTTTCACAAGCGCTGATTGTGGACTCAAGTAAAATGAAGTCCTTGAAAACCTCAGTCCTTGCTCCATTTAAGACAATGATGGTTACTGGTCCTGTTGTGAGGATTTGGGTTTTCCAGATGTTGAGGGGCCAATGCATACTGAAGCCTGTGGTCCTTGATCTTCATCAGCAGGTGTTTCCAATCTTCTTCACTTCCAGAAAGTACGATAGTATTGTCTGCATAACGCAGGTTGTTAATGAGTCGTCCTCCAATCCTGATGCCTCGTTCTTCTTTGTAGAATACAGCTTCTCGGATTATTTGCTTGGCATACAGATTAAAAAGGTATGGTGAAAGGATACAACCCTAGCGCACACCTTTCCTGACTTTTGGCCACTTGTTCTGTTTGCATGACTGCCTCTTGAACTATATACACATAACAATTAAGTGTTCTGGAACTCCCATTCTCTGTAATGTTAACCGTAATTTAGTATGATCCCCATAGTCAAAGGCTTTTGCATAGTCAATGAAACCCAAGTAAACATCTTGCTAGTATTCTTTGCTTTCAGCCAAGATCCACCTGATGTCAGCCATGATAGTCCCGCTTCCACAATCTCTTCTGAAGCCAGCTTGAATTTCTGGCTGTTCCTTGTCAATATAGTGTTGCAGTCACTTTTGAATGATCTTGAGCAGAATTTTACCTGTGTGTGACATCAACGATATTGTTCGGTAATTTCCACATTCAGTTGGATCACCTTTCTTTGGCATGGGAATAAGTATGGATCTCTTCCAGTCAGTTGGCCAGGCAGCTGTCCTCCAACTTTCCTGGCATGGATGAGTGAGCCCTTCCAGCGCTGCATCTCTTGGTTGAAATATCTCAGTTGATACCCCATCGATTCCAACAGGCAGCACCTCTAGGGCTCCTACTCTCCACATCTCTCTTTCCCCATCTCTGGGCCTCAGTTTCCTGGTTTGGGCGCACCCGCTCCCACAGCCAAGCTTGTGATCTACTCAGGCGTCCCTGAAGCCCCTGCTCCATAACCCAACCACCTACCATAAGTCCTGTCCCAGACTGGCCCCAACCCGTTTGCGGTCACCTCACCACTCTCCTGGATTCCCTGGCCTTCCTGAGCCCACCTGCTGCAGGAACTGAAGGCACCGCATGCTGCCCAGCACCCCTTTCTCCTCCTGCCGGAGACCAGAATTGGCTGAGGTTCCTTCATCCCTGGGATTATCTTGGCTCTGGGTGGGCTCTGGGAATTGGCGGGAATGCCAGGACCCTGACCAATCACATCCGGCCTCCGCAGGAGCGCACTTTGCCCCGCCCCCGGCCTGGGCATAGAGACGTTAGTCCCACCCACTCCGGCTCTGAGCCAATGGGAAGCCGCGGTGGCCGGGCTGGCCACCAATGGTGAGCGGGTCCGCGTTCGCAGGGCCACGGGAAGCACCCGGACGGTGAGTTCACATCCGTTGCCATAACAACAGCTGGCGCTATCCATCAGCAGCGGTGAGTACTGGCAGTCTGGTCCTGCCTCACTGACTAAGGCTGAGGGCTCAGTGCCCCCGGCAGGCAGCACCACCTCTCCCGTGGTCTTCTGAGTGTCGGGGAGCCCTTCTTCCCTCTAAACCGTGTCCCGAAGGGTGGCGTCTGGAGCCCAACCGCCGGCTTCCTTCTTTGCCCTCAGCAGGCCCGACCGTTCCCTAGGGCTTCCCTGACCGCCCTTGGCCCTCCCCAGGACCCTGGGGACTCTCCCCAGGCCACGGTCACTTGGGTTATTTCCCCGCAGGCCTCGATCCGATTCCGACCCAGGCCTACGGGCAGCCTCGCCCTGCCAAAGTCTCAGTACATGGCTGGACGAGGGGAGCTGTTCTTATTTAGCATGGGTTACAAAATTGAGGTCTAGCGACTCTGGTGACCGCTCTGAGCTTTTGGGAGAAGTCAGAAACGTGCCGAGCGGGGTCGCTTTCGCGATTGTATACTGGCAGAATGTAATTACCTTAACAACCTAGTTGTATTTGAGCAAATGTAGCCGGAACCACAAACTCCAAGCACTTAGAGGGAAGCACAGCCTGTGGGCAGTGTAGGGACATTTTCCTGAACAAGAATCCCCCAGTTGATGGAGAACTGATGATCCCTACCATGACGCACACTGGCTAGCTCTTTTGAGATGACTTTCAATAAGAAGTGTCCCAAAGAACAAGAGGTCCCCTTACCTCCAGAAACAAGAATAAATCAAGGGAGGGGAAAGGTCCAGGGGCTGGTGAGTATAAACTGGCTAGTGTAAAACATTTTTCGGAGTAGGTGCAGTTGTCTGTAAGGTTCCTGGGGGCGCAGATGGTGTGTACGCGTCTGCTGACCTTCAGGTTGGTGGTTAGAACCTGACCATGGGAGCAAGGCCTGCCGATCTACTGCAGCCCAGAAGACCCCACGGAACAATTCTACTGTGTATCACATGGATCGCCAGAATCACTGGCCGACTCGATGGCAGTGGATTTGATTTTTGGGGGGGTTTATGCTTGTAACTGTCTTCTGTAAAACATGAACTGTATTGTGTAGCAATGTGCTTATGTGTTTGTCTAATGCCTAAAGGCTTCCACCAATAGAAAGTCCAGCATGGCCTCAACCTCCCAGCAAAATACGTTGAGTTTCAAGCCTGAGCTCAATGAACGGCATGTTCTGCAACTCCACCAAGTTTTTGAGCTCTTGGATGCGGATGGAACTGACACCGTTGATACCAAATTTCTCAAGGCAAGCTCTGCATTCCTGCCTTTCTCTGCCTCTTCTTTATCCCCTCCTTGTCTTCATCGGTACACCTCTCTACACTTTTTTCCTGCTAAAAGTAACAGGGGAAGAGAAAGGTGGGCTTTTTTCCCTCGTGTTTTTATCTGCCTCCAGTGTTACTAAAGAAGATTGGCTGCAGCTGTCCATTAGATGGGTGTCCCCGCCACTCGAACTTTATCACATCAGCTGCCTCTGTATGCTGTCAGCACTGTCACTTTGCACCCGCTGGATTGGAATCTGCTCGTTCAGATGGCTTCCTGTTTTCCTCGTAGGTGCTTCTAAGGGCCTTTGGCTTTGTTCCTCCGAAGGAAGAACTCCTCTCAATCATAAGCGAAACTGATAAGGAAGGAGCGGGGAAAATTCACTTCAGTGAATTTTTGAATGTAATAACTCGGAACATGGTAAGTTAGCTAATCTCATCAGCATGTGGTTCATCCATAGCGGTAGGTTCATTTTAGTCTGGGTAGGGAAATTACATCCCTCAAGTGAAGCCAGTCAAAGCTGGTAAGTTGATCTTGTAAAGGGTACTACTATTTGACACTGAACTTTAGGCTTCTTAGTTGAATTTCCTGAAGGCCGGTGTCAAGCAGAAAGCCACTTTACCCTCTGTAAGATAGTACAGGTAATACTGCAGCCAATTTTCTGCTGTTATATCTCTTCAACTTAGAGGTCACTGTCATACTGCACACAGTTTAAAGCTTGTTGTAGGTCTATTCTTCTATGTTTCCTTTTTAGCCTCTGAGTGTGTCATACATTGATCGTGTATTTTTTCCTCTTTTACTTCCCCGGATGGTGTTTGGTCTCCTGTAAGATAGTGCGTAGGTCATGAAGGCCATCAGCAAGACCATACGGTGGGGAGAAGTGGGGTGGAGGGTTTAGGGAATAAATCCAAGAAGGTGCCCCCCCCCCGAAGTCAGGAACTTCTTGAATTCAGAAGGGGAGACTATTCTGAACAAGAGAAGGAGGGGCCCCAGTCCAGGCTTGAGTTAGCTTACTGAAGAGAGTTGCAATTGAGCCATAGCAAGGCTGTCAGATACAGGGTGACCGCAAGAGTCGGCACTCACGGGGGGCTTATGTTCTCCTTTGAAGTCTGATGAGAATACCAAAGAAGAAATCCTCAGAACTTTCCAGCTCTTTGATGATGATGAAACTGGGACGATATTGGCAGACACAGTTCTGAAATGCATGGCAGAGGAGCTGGGCAAAAATGTCACAGATGAGGCGCTGCAGGTCTGTAAGGCATCAAGCTGGGCTAATCTTTTTTTTTGTTTTGTTTTTCTTTGCTGTGAGCACCTCTTTGAAGGAAAGAGCATGTTGTCTTGTCCTTGTACTGCCCAGTTAAAGTTAAGTTCTTCTCGGATGATCGGACACACTTCTGAACCCTGTCCCTCCCTGCAAGAAACAAAGCAGTTGTGTCTGTGTGCAGTTCCACTTACTATGCTAGGTTTCGGGAACCACACCCACCCCACCCCTCATCGGGGCAACCTTGACACTCCTTTGTGGTGACATACATGAGAAAGGACGAGTCACCTTCCAAAGTATGTTTCAGGAAGTGAGGTTTATGAAACGAGGGACCAAATTGTCCAGTCAGATAGCACTGCCACAAGCTTCTTGCTCAGTTGCCTTTCTGGTCGGTTTCTGAAGGAATCTAACTGGACTCCCTATTGTCACACAGGAAATGAATGGTCAGGGGGATCAAGAAGGAGAGGGAGAGGTCAGCCAGTGAGAAGACCTGTGGAACATGAGCAAGACAAGACCTCCCTGGGACACCCTCTGGTCTCCACAGGCACATGTAACTAGATCCACTGCCTGCCATCCAGCGACACCTTTCTGGAGAACACCAGCTACTCCTCACCGTTGAATTCCTTGTAGAATGTCAACAGCAACCTGCTTCTCTTTTCTCCTTTAGATGGTGATCTTTGATGTTCAAGTTCTTTGTAACATAGCCTGCTGATTGGTTGCTTCCCCTAAGCAGAGATAGAGCACATTAGAAGGGAGAAAATGGGGAAGAGGATCTAGATGCTTTCTCGCACATACTCATTTGCATTCCATCAATTCCCTTTTCTCATGTATTTCCACCTCCAAACACAGACTAACGCCATATACAAGCACGTGTCATCTCCCAGTGGCCACAAGGAAGACATCACCCTTTGCTGAGTTGGCTTTTTCACTGACACCAGACTGTAGTTCTCTCTTGTATAAAACCTAGTGAACTCTCACTGACATTCTGATGAGGGAGTAGTTTCCTCTGAAAAATAAAGCCTTTCTTGTTTCAGATGTTTGCTCTCTCAGCATGAGTTCTTTACCCTTCAGTCTGTTTAACCTTTTAAATTTTCACATCGAGCGAAAAGGAATAATAGTAACAATAAAACAGCCTTCGAGTAGATTCTGAGTCATAGTTACCCCATAGGACACAGCAGAACTGCCCCGTAAGTTCCAAGGAGCTCCTGGTGCACTCAAACTGTCAGACTTTAGGTTAGCACCCATAGCACTTAACCACTATGCCACTGTGTTGGAGGAGCGGGAAAAATTCAAAAAGCCTTCACAGCCCATGGACATGAAAATGTAATTCTTCGCCACTTTCCTGGCTTGAGTCATTTCTTGCCTTCGGGGTGCATCTGTTTGTTAAACTGGATATCCTTCGGAAAACGCATAAGGCCAGGTGAGATTCACCACATTGGTTCTTAGACTGAAGACCTCGGACTAGTAACTCAGCTGCACTGCTGAGATAATTTACTTCAGTGTGTCATAGGAGCTCCAGAGTTTCATCAGACTGAGTCACCTCAGCTAGTTCCACTCCTAACCTGGACAAGACACACCAGTGAGAGTTGCCAGCCCTGAGGGGTGGCGTGACAGTCTCAGCCCTGTGAGGGTGGAGAACAAGAGTCATCTCAGACCTGGGAATTGGAAAACAGCAACAAGGATGAGATGCTCAGTTGTGCACATGGGCACAGGGCAGGACAGAGCCATGTGCCCTGTAGCTCCTGGCACTAGGGTTGCCAGGTTCAGTTAACAAAGCCAAAATACTCAGCTAACTTTCAATATCAGATAAAACATGAGGAATAGTGTGTGTTGTCTCCCTTGGAGTTTTTGTTACTTGTTTGTTGTTCACCTGAACTTTCAAATTCCAGTTAAAATAGGGGAGCAGTAGTCTACCTGCCAATCCCAGTCTGGGAGTGGAGGGCATGCTGGAGAGCCCAGCCTTGGGAGACACCTCCTCCTTGGAGGCCTGAAGTCTCCAGGATTTTTCCACAGCACCCACATGAGTCTCCAGCAGATAAGCACCTGTTTATATCCTTTGTCCATTGTGTAATCGGGTTATTCATCTTTTGTTGTTCAGGTTTTACAGCCAACACTTATTTTGAGCACTTACCCTGTGTCAGACACTGTTCAAGTCCTTTAAAAGGGTATAAACTCATGTAATATGCCTCACAACCTCATTCAACCACAAACTGCTGCCCTGGAGGTGATTGCAACTCATAGCAACCCTATAGGACGTAGTAGACCTACCACACAGACTTTCCTAAGAGGGGCTGGTGGCTTCAAGCCGCCAACCTTTTGGTTAACAGCCATAGCTCTTAACCACTACACACCAGGGATGCCACATTCTCATACCAAACCAAACCAAACCAAATCCACTGCTGCTGATTCAGTTCCCACTCATATCAACCCTATAGGCCAGAGTAGAACTGCCCCACAGAGTTTCCAAGGAGCGCCTGGCGGATTTGAACTGCTGAACGTTTGGTTACCAGATGTCACATTTAACAACCATGCCACCAGGATTTCCACATTAAAACCAAACCAAACCCAGCGCCGTCGAGTGAATTCCGACTCATAGGTTTCCATATTAACACTACCATTTTAGAGATGGGGAAACTGAGGCACAGCTCGTAAGAGGCGGAGCAGAAATTACCTTCAGGCCTTTGGCTTCTGAGCCTGCCTCGCTAAGAAAGACACCATGGAAGAAAGGAGCAGCTAAGTGCTTGAATCACAGCCAAAGAGTTTGGCAGTTCCAAGTCGCCTAGTGGCTCCGTGAGAGAAAGACCTGGCAATCTGCTTCCCTAAAGATTCTAGCCCAGCAAATCTTCCGGAGCATGTGTACTCTGGTGTGTGGGGTCTTTATGATTCAAAACACACTCAGCAGCACCCGACAACAGCAACAGCTGATGGGAGAAGAGTGGCAAGGAGCTCATTTCCTTTGGGGTGTGTGGGGAAGATCCCTTGGAGGAAGTGGCTTTTCAGAAGAGGATGGAAGAAGAGAAGGAACCAGCGTGCAGAGCTGGGTGTGTAGGAGGAAGCTGGAAGGAGGCAGGAGGAAGAGCTCGTGCAAAAGCCCTGTGGTCGGTGTGGATTCGGGGCATTTGGAGAAGAGAATGAAAGCGGCTGTGACTGGGATCTTGTTGAATGGAGGTGCCTTTGAGACCTGGTACAGTGCTTGGTGCATCTTCAGAAGTTACCAGAGGTTAGCTCTTGCTGTCTGTTCCTAAGAGCTGATTGGAAGAACCAGGAAATCATAGGAACGAAGCTCGCTTTCCTGAAATTACGGGCGGGCAAGGCAGACTCCTCTCGCCGCTCAGTGGTAGGAGCAGAGACCCCGCCTGGTTTTCCTGCAGGGTCACAGCTCACTTGGGAACTCCCACTCCAGCTGTGGGCCTTGCAGGAGACCCACTTCCTGTGAAAGCCTCAGGGACTTCAGACACCTTCGTTTGGAGGCGGCTTCCTTTGTCACACCCACTGCCTCTGTCGCTTTCTTTCCCTGTGATCCCCGGAATGGGAAGCAGTCTGTTCCCACCTACTTTCCACGCTGAGCAAATAAAGCTTTCTTACAACTGGTCCCAGTGTACACAGAACATTAGATTGGTTCATTGGAATCGATTCTAGGTAAAAGCTATAAAAGAGGTTATAAGAATGAGCTCTGCTTCCTCAGTGAACCCCGTTGATGGATTAGCATCTAAAGGGTCGGGGTGTGCAGCTTGCACCCAGGGCTGGTTCAGTGACCATCTTCCTGGGGGTCTGAGGTCAGACACGGCCCCCTTTAAGTCCCTGTGGAACCCCTCAGTGAGACGGGTTGGCAGAGGAGCTGCTGCAATGGACTCCAGCACGCCTGTGATCCCGAGGAAGATGCGGGAGCAGGCCGCACGTCCTTCCACTGTGCTCGGGGCCTGGAGGACCTGACAGCGGCTAACAGCAACCACAGTAAACAGTATCCACCTCAGAGAGCCGAGGCAGGATTAAATCTCTGCATGTGTACACACAGTGTTTAGGACAGCGCCCAACACGGAGTAGGCTCTCGAAATCATCAGCTATTATTATTCTACTCACAGTACTTCCATGCTTCTTACCAACTGCACAGCATCAGGGAGTGACTTGTGATCTCTCTCCTCAGTTTCTCCATCTGAAAAATGGGGCTGATGACATTGGCTTGCTTAAAAAGTTAGTATGAGAAGGAAGCAAGGGTTGACGTGAAGTGGCTTGCACAGACAGGCATCCAGAAAAATGACATTTCCCTTTGTGTCTTTTCCTGGGTCAAATCCGAGACCAAGATGTACTAAGCATAGGAAAGAGCAGGATATTGGCAGTTTGGTGTCTGTTACCTTTTGTGGGGTTCATCGGTCCCTTTGCATGCCAGAACTGTTCATTCTTTTCAGAGAACATAAATATATATGTATAATTCCAGAGGATTCAGGGATTCCTGAGGTTCCTGGGCGGTGCTGAAGAGTGATGTGCTGGACTGCTAAGCCAAAGGTTAGAGGTTTAAGT
Source organism: Heterohyrax brucei (assembly GCA_028571685.1). Classification (NCBI taxonomy): domain Eukaryota; kingdom Metazoa; phylum Chordata; class Mammalia; order Hyracoidea; family Procaviidae; genus Heterohyrax; species Heterohyrax brucei. Next base: position 193,753,739 of record CM053166.1, read on the forward strand.
CTGCTCAGAGGTGCTTTGGAAGAAAGGCCTGGTGATCCACTCCTGACAAGTGAGCTATTGAAGAGCCCGTGGAACAACAGTTCTACTCGGACACACACAGAAGTTAGGAGGAGTCAGAGTCAGCTTGTCAGCAGCGAGGGTCTTTCAGGGTTCCCTGACACTCAGATTGTGGGCCTCTAGAAGGAGTCCCTGGGTGACACTGGCAGTTAAATTATCAACCATTACCTGAAAGTCTGGTGGGGCAAACTCCCCTGGAGGCACTTCAGAGAACAGGCCCAGCCATCAGCTTCCACAAGGCCACGGCCTTGAGAACCCCAGGGAGCAGTACTAGTCGGCACACTTGGGGTCCCCATGAGTTGGAATGGTAACAAC